>OZ018317.1:126166916-126837116 GCA_963969495.1 Ceratothoa steindachneri | reverse complement strand
CGTATTACGATGTTTGGGAAGGGTTGGGGGTGTTTGCGGGGTAGCGTCCAACTATACGCGGTTTTTTCAATATTCGCTGGGTTTCGTCGTCCCTATCCCCCGTGAATATGGGGGGTCGACTGTATATAATTTTACAAATGGGTGGGTTGGGTGTTATGGCCGATATCACACGCCTTGACGTGAAAGTTAAACGAATTATTGTACCCTCTCCATTTTACTAAACATAGCTTGTTTTTTTATATACTCTTTCATGTATTTATCCTCTCCACTATATATTTCTCACGGTAATAAAACTTAATTTTATGTAGTTCTTCTTCATACCTCGCCCCCTTAAATATTTTCTCCATTTCAATCTTTAATATAATACAGGTTAAATACTATTTAAATCCTATATATCTTGTAGCTATTTTCAATCCTTCTGCCGTGTATCCTTTGTTAAAAATATGCTGGAAACTAGCGAGATCCGAACATAATCACCGATCTTTATATAGAAACCTCTTTTTTTCACCTCCAAGTCTGATTTGGTATAGCAACATAATGCATAACTTTGAACGGTGTGTTTCCAATCATTCAATGTCTAGAATTATTATAAGTGATTTCAAAAATCATCCAATACGTCGATATATTTCCATGTATTATTAACGGTAAAATATCTGAAAAGTCTTTCCTTTATTAGTCTTTTTACGTGAGTAAACATGATATATTCCGATATTAAATTGGCTCAATGTGACGTTCATCATCTTTTCTTTAGACTCTCCTCCATCATCAAAAACATATATAAGCTTGAATTCTTCTGGTTTCTTCCATGAGATATCGTATAGTATTTGACTCACCCTTATCTGTCTTCGCCTTCAAAGTACTTAACCATTGATATCTAGAATTTACGGCAATTACAAACCGTATATATCGTATACTATAATAAACTTTGTGATTTCTGAATCACAAGGAGTTCAATCTGCAAAATCTGATTTCTACCTTGTACTTTCACCTGTTTTTTCTTATATTTTACGCACAGGTTTGTGTAGAGTATAACTGTCTAAATATGAGAAAGAGAGAGAGAGAGAGCTTTCCACTTGAGATCTTTTAGCAATCATTTTTACAGATTGAAATCGTGGATTTATCCCTCTAAAAGATATTGGCGGACTCGGGAATGTACGTAACCTTAACAATCGCCGATTCATTATAATGTAAATAACGGATACGCTTACAGTCTGATAAAACTATCCAATAAAAGATATGTTAAAAACCATTTTATTTTCCAGTCAGGCTGAAATACATAATTTCAATTAGTATTATATGGATTTTCACAACCTTATCTCTTTATACACATTTACCGATTAAGAGAAGGCATTACATATGCAGTGACTAAAAATTATCAATGTGTATTTATCAATCCAACTTTATAGTTTTCAAAATGAATGTCAGACTGTTTTTTTATATGATCTAGAATTTGAATTTACGTGATTTTTAAGAGATCCTCCTCCAATAAAAAATATTTTTTCTGGGATGAAATTAAACTTTTTTTCTTGCAAGCCTTGATCACACAGGCTGGTTAAATTTTCTTTACACGTAATGGTGACTTAGATGTAAAATTCACTGAGAATAAATTGTTTCACAAGTTTGATAATGCTGCTTAACATGTTCGAAATCAATGAAACTCATCAAACGATACATTTATTTTATATACATTCATGAGTCCATCGTTGAATACAGGATAACCAGCTTTAACTACATTCTGCAAACAATTTATCCCACTAAAACTTCGATGAAACTCACCTTAAAACTTTAGCAAACTATTGACTTTATATTCTTTGTATAATGCGTTTTTAAATCGTGTAAGAATGAACTCTTGGCCCCTTTTCTAATAAATACCGAAATGTATAATAGGAAATAGACTCTTATGTTTTGGTCTCACTACAGACTTTTTTTGTTTTGCACCGTAGACCTGCAATAGTCGATCTACACAGGGAAAATTTCCTGTTTTCACTTGTGTATTACCCAAAACACTGATCAAAACTCATCATCAAGAAAGAATAGTTTATCGTTATAGCGAGGTCTTTCGTATGTATTTTCAAAGATCATTCTAACATAACCAGCTTTTGTTCTAGCAATCTTCAAAAGGCTGAATGTATTAATTTTATATTCAGGTTGTATAATTTACTTCATCTGGAATCGAGGATAGAGACAGCTGCTGTTTGAATATCCGTGTATTGTTTTGTATTAGCATACCAACGGAATTGCCACATCACTATTTACAAATTTTAATTGGTCCGTCTAGTTGTCATTTTTCATCAGTGAAATTGATTAATAATTCAACCACTTCCTTAATTTTCTCTGTGGGTGATAAAGAGAAGTACGATTGATTTTATTGCAAAAAAAATTTGTGTAAATGATCGTTTCTAACGCTTTCCGATGTTGCGAGATATTAATTATAAGTTTGGGGAAATTAGAAAATATTAATTTTACCTTTATTTCCTCTCAGAATCTGGGTAGTGGTGTTTTCAATGTTCTAGCTAAATCGTTGAGTATGTCTATAATGTTAAACTATGCAATCTCTTATCATCGATGATAATTACTCCAGCATTATCCCAACTAAATTCTTGGGTTCTTTTTAGTGTCAGATAAATTAATTTACCTATTTCACAAGCACTAGCTTACAGTGTTTCCAATACTTCCTCCGTGTATTCGTTTTATCCTTGGCACTCTTATTACCTTTAACGGGAGAATTGTGTGCACAACCTTATCGTACCGTTCCAAATAGTGTTCCAACGTCCTTTGGAAAGGTATAATACGTCTGTCTGATGCAATGTGCGAATTATTTAGTATTGTACTCTATTCTCTCTCCAAAGATAAAAGTATTTTTTTGTGATGAGATTATGTTTAGAGGTTGCTTCTCTCTTTTTTTCGGGAAAAACATTTTTTTTTTCATCTTAGAAGGTTAGAAAGGAACGGGCTTACAACATTGGTAGAAACGATTCTCCATGTTGATTTATTAATTTATTCTTTAGAAATATATGACCTGACTTCCGAACTAAGATCCGTATCTACCGTCTGAATCTTGATAGCTTTTGCTTCTTCGACGTTGCCATCGGAACATTACGTTTTATTAGATTAAGACATGTTTCACATACACATTTGACAAAATCACTATCCATGCTTCCTTTGATTGATTTTTTCATCTTTTTAGAAATAGTGGGGAACGTACATATGGAGTAGATTCACGTATCTTTTATTTCTATGCATCATTCTAAAAGATATACGCTTTCTATTTCGTTTCGGGCTGAACTCTTAGGGAAAATGTCTTCCAACCTCCTCATCGCCAAATGGTGTGTGGGTGGGAGGGGTAGGTACAACTAGGTAGCTGGATATCTTATGACGTCAACCCAATTATCGATTTCCTCCCAAAAGGTTATCAAACGTCACTAAAATCGTAGAGTGAATATCGAGATAGGTGGGTAGAGCTTTTATGACGTCAACCAGTACCTTCTTCCCCATTCCTCGAAAAACGTTCGCCAACGCCACTAAGATCACCGTGTAAAAATTCGAGTCAACTTTAATTTTGATGCATTTTTTCTATAAAACCTATAATGTTAGTTACTGTAGAAATATATAATTAATATATAAATTAAAGAATCATTACTACAATACTAATAATACCAAATCGATATCCTTATATAAAATTTAATCATAAGCTACTTCTTATTCATTTTTAAATTTGATTCTTTATATCTTCATTGTGCTAGCATCAAAACTTTTTAGACATAGACTTAGTGTGCCAAGATGTCAATGGTAAAAAGATGGAACATATTAAACGTGGGATGCTTAAGGGGAAATAAATTCGAAGCTCGAAAGTTCGTACGGCTGAGAGAAAGAGATAGAGGGGGGGGGGTATGAAGTTCGCTTCACTCGCAAGTTTGTACAAGTCAGAAGGAATAAGGAAAGAATGGAGGAGGGATGGGGAAAGGGAACGAGTGGAGAGGAGGAGTGATGAGGGAAAGTGAGGGAGGGGAGGAGGGGCTTGAAGCTTGCTTCGCTTGCAAGTTAGTACAAATGTAAAATAACCAGAGAATGGATGAAGTGGGAAGGGATTGAAGCTGACTTCGCACGGCTGAGGGTAGGAAGGGGAGGGGCGCGGGTACGAGGGAGTTTAATGGAGGCTTTATGACGTCAAACCAATCAGCAACTTCACTCGTAAAAGGCAACTGACCTATAAGATAAATGTAACAGAATGGCGGACTCGGAATTTATGTTACAATAGTACTACTAACTTCACCTAAGAGTTTTTATTTTGCGGTTGCCTTAGCGATGGGTGTCTTCTTCAGTTGTCATAGCAATGTGTATCTTCTGCAGTTTCCATAGCCTTGGGCTTCGTCTGCAGTTTTTATAGCTATGGTGATCGTCTGTGATTGACATAGCGATGGATATCGTCTGCAGATACCATAGCCATGAGTATCTTCTTTGTTTTCGATAGCAATGGGTATCTTCTGTGGTTACAATAAAGATCGGTATCTTCTACGGTTACCATGAAAATGGGTATCTTATACGGTTGACATAGCGATGGGCATCTTCTTTAGATCGAATTGAGACATGCCAAGGACGATCCTTGTTCAATACACTATAAACTTCAACCTTTTTGTAACCTAAGCCCACACACCCCAATACTAACATATGCCAGAATGTCATTTCTCCTATTCCAAAATGGTCCAAATCAAAAGCTATACCACAAATAATAGTAAGATTGCTAATTAATATAATAAGGAGCAGTTCCACTTTGTTTCTTTGTTAACTTTTGCAAATTTTCAGGTAAAAGTTTATTTCATCGTAAGGAATAAAATTCTATAATTCAAGTCATCCATACTTTTTAGTATTCCTCAAATTAATACTAATAATAACAATTATGATTAGAGCACATTCGACACTTTCTGATAATAATATTAAAGCTATCGAATAATTGAGACTGCCATAAATTCGCCCAAATCCTATAATCATAAAACCATAAAAGAAAGCCGGTGGCAGGTCTGAACTTGTTTTAATGTCACTCAGGTCACAACAACTAACTTTGACTGATTTTTTATGGCATCAGGATACCAACCGCTCGAGGTCCTGTGAAAATTAAACTCGGAAGCAAATCTTCTACAGTTGATGAATTCCAAGTACTCAAGATCTTCCAACTTTAACTTCGGCCAATTATCTTTGTTTGGGTCTTTTTAAAATTCCAAGTCTTCCATTTTTTTCGCCTTAATTAAGACCATCACATAATTTTATACTCTGTCCTTTGAATAATTAACAAAGTTAGATTTCGAAATTTGTTGTTAGAAGTAATTAACTATATACCCATATATATATATATATATATATATATATATCTCTCTCTCTCTATATATATATATATATATATATATATATATGTGTGTGCAACATTTATACTCATATTATACATAGGAGCGTAAATCCAGAAGTAAACCACGATATATTTAAAGAAAAAGAGGAAAGTCCCTCTATTGACCTACGGTGTTTTGTGATAAGATGATAAATGGTCATTGTATTGATGGTTTACCATGGTTCAAATCACTTACGAGTATAAGTGCCTTTGAATGGCTAAATAAGGCTTCTGTCACTAGATGGCGCCGCCCAGTGCCGAATTCGATGGCTGATTCGAAATCTGCATGGTAAATAACCATATGTCCCATGGTCATATGAGTCATTTCATGGCTCTAAATGGGTACAATTGGACTTTACTCCTTTTGAAATAAACGCTACGCCTTGACCTGGCGTGTCGCTGTAGGTAAAAACAAACTGTCTCGAGCCCCTTCCTCCTTCACTCCAGCATCTTTAAGATCGGTGTAACAGATGACCTATACAATCTTTTCATTAAATTGAGTTCTTACTCATGCATTGAGTTAAAAGTGCTCCTTTCTTATGCGCTCTATACACATATTGGCTCTATGACACAGGGTGACTCCCTAAATTTCTGTAGGCCTCATTTCTTAATTTTGTGCAAGGAATGAATGAAACTTTGGTGATAACTAGTTTATTGTGCTTCAAAACATCATATCAAAACATGAGAGTCTTTGGACTTTTCTTCTTTATTCTAGAACACGTGTTCGAGATGACCTCTATTTAGCTCTCTGTATTTCTTCAGGCTCAGCACAAAGTTGTCCATGGCGCCCTTACAAACCAACCGACTAATGGCTTTTATCTACTCCCTGGCGTATTCATCGAGTTCCGTGATAGCCCCCTGGGTCTCCCTGCGTACACTCTGTCTTTAAGATAGCTCAAGAGAAAGAAATCGCGGGCTAATTACTGGGCTGTGAGTTGCCCACTCAAAATCAGTCTTGAGACTGATCAAAGTTCTCTTTAAGCCAATCTTAAGACAGGTTTGAGGTGTGAGAGTTTGTTTCATCTTGCTGGAACCAGAACTCCTCCATAAGCGACGGGAACATGGTCTGCAGCTTCTTCTTGAAGGTCTTGAGGACCTCAACATACGGCTCCTTGGTGACTGTCACTGTCGCGCCAGATTCCTCGAAGAAGAATGGTCCGATGATGCCTCCTGGCTGAGATTGCAGTCTTTACCGTGCAGTTAGGGGAGTGTAGAGGCTTGTTGGCTTTCTTATTTGGTATGAAGGTCCCCCAGGAGACAGATATTTGTCTTCGAATTTACATTTCCTTCAAGATGGAAGTGAGCTTCATCTGAAGTCCAAAGGAGGTTAAGGAAAGTTGGGGTCTCCTCAATCTTCTCCAGTATCTTGACTGACATAGCCTTTCTCTGCTCCTTTTCTGAGGCTGTAATAGTCTGCTTTGTCTGTATTATTTATGTATAGGCCTTTACATCCATTACTAGCACTCTCCTACATGTCTCACGGGATATACCGAGGGACTGACTTTGCTTTCGCACAGGGCGTTTGTGACTACTCAAATGACTCTCTCACGCTCTCGACCAGCTCAGCTGTACGCTTCCTGGGGCGTCTTGAATGGCTTGAACGATTGTCATTGGCTGCATTGATGTTCTCCACTGTCCCATAGTTCTTAAAGTGGGCGTTCAGTCCTGTATTCTGCTCTTGAAGGGGGCTTTTTCACATTCGACCTGATGCACGAAAGTGTCCTGCACTTTCTTGAACGAGCCTGTCTTGTAGTAATGTTTGACGAGTATATTCTTTGCTGGAGCTTCCATTGAGATCTAGTTGTGTTCACAGGCGTTGCTTCTGTCATGTCTTGCAAAGAACGGGTGATCAGTGAATGAATGAAGGATGTATCACAAAAGGTGTGCGCAGTCCCAGGTTTAAGGCGGCACCCTGTATACTGCCTACAACAAAATCTACCTAAACTAATTTAGGTTAAGTTTGGTAAAGTTAGCTTATGTTGTAAGCCAAATACAAAATAGTGACGTTTACAGACCGAACACTAAAGAAATACCTTTGAAAAATATTAATTCTTTGTGTATTTGAAAGTTCAGAGCCGTTCAAATCTCTTTGGATTTCCCCACTCAAGCACCGAAGAAATGCATAACAACTACTTTCCTATAAGAAATGCAGACAATGCCATGATAGAAAAATAAATTATATACTGCATCTATTTCCAGCGATCTGTCACAATAGGCAAGAAAATACTTCTTAGTACCTGATATTCGTCATTTAACTAACATCTAGATGCAGCTTCAACTTGCTATTTCCGGCTCGCTTTCTCCACATTTACATTGAGTCTGTTTTCATTGCCTGATCAGCGTTTGGCTGTAAAATGGTCTAAAAACATAGTTACTTTAACAATTTGTTCAAAAGGGGTGTCAATGATTTGTCAGCAACTTTAACTTGTTAGCATATTATAATTTAAAAAAAAATCACTAGTCACCTCTTTTTATAGTGTTTTTATTTATGAATTTAGTGCCTAGGTTGTACCAGAGAATCGTACATTGGCATTGAGTACAACACGCAGATAGGAAACAAGGATTTTGTATCATCTAGGTAGCAGTCACAGAGGAGGAAATATGATAACTCTAAAACAAACAATTATAATTAATTCAGACAATTTCCCAATCCTAAGTTATGCGCAATAACTCATGGCTGGCAATTGATTTTTATTGAGTTAAAAACTATCAATATTTGTTAGGTAGGTTTAAAATATGAACAAAGGACTATTTGATCCTTGTCCATATTTTAAACCTCCCACTATGTGACTGACATCATTATCCAGTATTAGACAAAACAAAGTAAAATGAGTCAGCCTGTTATCTACACGATCATAAACTTTCTAAAAATCCAAGAACCCAGCATACACCTTGCATCTTTTATCCCGTTTTATCATGAGAATTCTGAATCCAAATACTTTATCCACTTATATATATCCTGACCGCCTCCAACGGACCTGGTTAATTCCCTATCAATTTCCTTAGATATCTTTCCTATGCGACCTATCAAATTTTCCCATACAATTTGCCTACTACACTTAATAGTCTGATCTTCCTTGCAGTTCTTGCATTCACCTATCTCCTATCTACGGTTATAAAACAGTAATATAATAGCATTTTTACAGTCATCAGGTACACATTCCTCTAATTCTACATGAAATAATTTGGCTTTTTTAATATCCCAGCACTCAAACTATGAATCGACAGCGCTCCAAATATGGCGCCATATTTCATTGGTCTTGTCTTGTTCTTTCTTTTTGTCTCCTTTGTTTTGTTTTGCTATTGCGCATTTCAAGACGGAAACATAAAAGAGAAAAATAAATAAGAGAATACGAAAAATGAATATAGAGGCATGTTTGTAAGAATGACCATAAAAATTTGAGGCTTGGATAATTAAATTGTAGGGAAAAAAGTGACTAATCTTAGTAGGGGCGACGAGATAGTATTGCTACTTAATATTAGTGTAATTCTAAGACGAGGCAAAGAAGAGAAATTCTTGTGTTTTAGATGCCACGAGGGCTAACTTCCTCGTCTTGGTCACCTGGATGCCAAAACAGTGGGTTTGTGACTGGATGGATGTGTGTTTGTATGTATTTTGGCTCATCCGGGAGGTTTTGATATAATTACTAGGAAATATGACTATATTCAGAAAGGAAAACACTAAGCCTCTCGTGGTGACGACCTCGCATGCGAAGGTGAGCCTTCTGTTTTGTTAGGATAGATAAACGACTACTTAATGAGAAGAGAAAAAGAGATAGAGATAGAGAGATACATAGCTAGATAGAGATATAGATATATGGTGAGAGAGTGTGGAAGAGAGAGAGAGAGAGAGAGAGAGAGAGAGAGAGAGAGAGTGTATGTGTATGTGAGCGAAAGAGAGAGAGAGAGAGAGATTGTGAGTGAAAGAATGAGAAAGAGAGTGAGAGAAGGGTCATTGAGTTTGCATTGGGATCAATCCAGCGTCACTACATCAGATTAAAATGATTTTTACAGAATTTAAACAATTGTTTTTTTCTTGTCTCTTCACCGCTCTCATTTTTACTCTTTCTTTATCTTTCTGTTTGTTTACCTGGATCTCGCTAAACATTTCCTCTCCCTTGTCTAAAAAAATAATGACTTAAAAAATGTCATTTTTAAAAAGCTAATTATAATTATCAGATTGCCTTGAACTCCAAGGCTCTAGATTTTAAAGATGAAACTGATTAACAAAAACTAATTTTTGAATTGCAAATGAAGTCATTTTCCGTTCTAAAATTGTTCAAACCTTTCAGGAATTATAAAAAAATAAGCCATATATTATATGAATCGTTGTTTCCAAAGACTAGTTAACCGATCGTAAATTACATTTTTTAGCCATTAAGTCTACAATGAGAAGGTAATTCCTTGTATTCACGAGGCTATGACTCCAAAAGTGGAAAGCTTTCTTCTTGCTTGGTAAGATGGGTAAATGGTGATCGGAGATTTCCTCAAAAAGTAAAAGGAATCTTGGAGCTGGATTCAATTGGAATCGTCTTAAGATGGTAGTTACTTGATAAAAGAATTCATCTTTAAACGCAGGCCATTTCCCTTTATACATGACAGCTTGAATACAGAAATGCGCTCTTTTTAAGAACCATTTATAATAAATTTATATATTTAATCGGTTCCCATAATATAAAATTGGCTCTCATAATTTGCATTAACATATTTTATCAATTCTTGCATAACTAGTAAATCTTATAATTGCTATATATTAATAATAAGCAAGGAATTAATAAAATATTGTCTTTATATCCAGACAAAAGTATGACTCGCTTCTCTTATTTAAGCGCCGCAGAGCATATCCCTTGTTTTTCAATCAAACTCAATTTAAATAAATATATTTAAAAGATAAAATTGTAATTATTTCCGGGAAACCTTTACTCTATTTTTGGCAATACTTCAGTTTAGGGGAGCACTCTAGGAGGCGCTATTTTGGGGGCTACAATTAGTGCGATCGGCTCTGTACGTTTATTGAAATAACAAAGACGATAGCGCCAAAAAGTAACCATTTTTAGTAACTTTCAAAATGGGGGGTCTTTGCCACCCCCCCGCAAGTTAAAAAAACTCGTAATATTCCTAATTCAAAAGATTAACATCAGATTTGAATGCAAACGGCGATTGCTAAATGTCAGCGGCGCTATCGTCGTCTTAAATTACTTAATAAATAATCACTTCACGACAAAAGCTAAACCATCTCTACCTTTCACCATTATAATGAGTCGCGCTTCTTTTCCACACTTCTTGCAAAACTTTGCTTTTAAAATGAGGCCATAATTTATACAAAATTCTACTAAATTGACCGATGAAATAACATAAGTCGTATTAAAATCCAACAAACCGATTGCAAAAGATTAGCGCTTTTTTAACTGCTTAGCTCCAGTGTTGCCAATGTTTGAAATAAGGTAGAATCAAGGGTTGCCAGTGTGTTAAAATAATAGTATATTTTAACATTCAGAGAAACCAAGGTTCACGTATTTAAATGTCAATTTTAACCACTTCAAGGTATAGTATCTTCTACTTTCTGAACCAAACTGAAACAATATATACCGACTGGAATGCCTAAAGTGAGTGTTGTATTTAAACGAAATAGGTAAACGAAACATAAAAAAATTAATTCACTCCTTAACATAAAAAATAAGTGCATAATAAATAATATAATTGAGTAGAAGAGCAGGCATTGAATAAATAAAAAGAATAAAGGCTAAAAACAAAATAACTACAAATAAAATGCCGTGATTGACCATGTCCAGATTAGGCTACCAGCTAACGCAATAAAGCCTAAATTGTAGCCTAAAATTGTAGCCCAGAAATAGCGCCCCCTATCGTGCGCACAGAAAGTTAAGTATTACCCTATTTTTATATTTATTAACTCAAAATTAAATATATTTTATTGTTTCATTGATTTTTAAAGTTCTTTTAAAATTCTTCAAATACGGAGAGAGAAAAATTATTTATTTTAGTTAGTGATCAAAATAATGAAATGATTAAGAATGTGACAAAAATTTGGAGAAATATTACTAAGATGTTTAATTTAGATTAAATGAAAAATAAGTATTTGCAATTTGTAAACAGTGCTCCCTTCACAATACTTATCATTTATAATCCCTTTACATGGAATGTTATTTTGTTTACAGTGAACTCATTATAATATTTTATAAGACATCCAAGTGCTCATTTATGAGGTCTCTTTGGTTGTATCATTCAATCCTTTAATGTGAGCATTCTAAAGTATAAAGAGCGTTTTTTCTCTCATACTTTCTCATGTTTACTAATTATTATTATCAAATACTAAAGTTCAGCTCATTTCAGAGAGTCCTTTGTTGTACCTAACCTAACCCAACATCACCTAGGTTAGGATGGAGACCGTGATTGTAAACCGCATATTAAAGTAGCAATTATATGTGCGTAAATATAGTTGTGTCTAGATTATATTAAATATAATAATAGGAAGAATCCGATAGCCGACCTTCATTGGCAAAGGTTCAGGAAACTTAGCTGATACTCCGCAGTCGGAATGGACTTCAGGTTCTCAAGTCAAATTTGAGAAGGATGCATAAATCTTTTATCCAAAGGGTCCATGAAGACTTTTGACGCAATACCACTTAAACGAGTGGTGAAGTTACAGCATGGCATCCCAGAAACTTCTTTAAATGGAATGAATTCAGGCTAACCGAAGGAAACAAAAATGTCATTCCAAGATTAGCCCGCGAATTATTTTGTATTGGCAACAACATCATAACTATTCTGCCGATTATATGGAAATTTGGAAACATTATGTTGTTTTACATTCTCTTTCGAATGATATAACTGGCAAAGGTCCTTCAAACGAATAGCCGAGAAATTATATTCTTTTAGCAATACCATCATAACCATTCAGGCGATTCTAACGAAATTTGCAAACATTATGTTTTTCACATTCTCTTTCTAGTGATATAATTGTCAATGTCCTCCCAAGTACTGCAGGGAATTATATTATTTTGGTAATAACGAGATTTGAAAAGTTTATGTTGTTTCACATTCTCCTTCGAATGATATAATTGTCAAGGCCCGAGAACTAATAATTTGGCAATATCATCATAACTATTCGGCCGATTATAACGAAATTTGAAAAAGCCTATATTGTTTTACATTCTCTTAAGAATAATATAAGTCCCAATGTCCTCCCAAGGATAGCCAGGGAATTATTTTATTTTGACAATAATATCATAGCTATTTGGGCGATTCTACAAAAATTTCAAACCCTCATCTAGTTTTACATTCTCTTTGGAACGATATAATTGCCAATGTCCTCCATGATTTGCACGGGAAATGTTTTGTTTTGGCTATAATATCTTGAATATTTGTCTGATTCTAACGAAATTAAAACGCATTATGTTGTTAAAAATATTTTTTGGAATGATATAATAGCCAAATCCTTTCAAGTTTAGCCCGGGAAATATATTGTTTTGGCATTACCATTATAATCTTTCGGGTGATTCTAACGAAATTAAGAGGCATTATAGTGTTTCACATTTTCTTTCAAATGATATAATTGCCAAGTTCCTCCCAAAGTTAGGACGGGAATTATTCGGTTTGGGCTATAAAATCATAACTATTCGCATCATTCTAAGCGGATTAGAACCCATTATACTGATTAACATTCTCTTTCGAAGTCCTCCAAGATTAACAAGGAAATTATTTTTTCGTGGCAATAACACCATAACTGTATGGCCGATTCTGATAAAAGTTGAAAACATTATGTTGTTTTAAATTCACTTTAGATTGATAAAATTGCCAAGCTTCTCCCAAAGTTTGCCCAGAATTATTTTATTTTGGCCATAACATCATGACAATTTCGCAGATTCTAACGAAATTACAACACATAATGTTGTTTAACATTCTCTTTCGAATTATATAAATGCCAATCTCCTCCCAAGTTAAGGACGGGAATTATTTTGTTTCGTCAATACCATCATAACTATTGGGCTGATTTTAGCGATATTTTAAAATATGTATTATGTTGTTTCAAATTCGCTTTAGAATGATAGAATTGCAAATGTCCTCAATGTCCTCCCATAATTAGCCCGGAATTAGTTAATTTTGCAATAACATAATAACTTTTCCGCCGATTCTAACGATAGTTGAAAACCTTATATTGTTTTACATTCTCTTTGGAATGATATAATTGCCAATGTCCACCCAAGTTTAGCTAGTAATTCTTTGTTTCGGCAATAACATCATAACTATTCGGCGTATTCTAACGAAGTGTGAAAACATTATGTTGTTTTACATTCTCTTTCGAGTGATTGAAAGACCAAGGTCCTACGAACTTTAGCCGGGGAATTATTTGATTTGGTAATAACATCATAGCTACTGGGCCTCTAGTAACGAAATTAGAACGCATTATGTTGATTGAAATTATTTCTCACAAAATATAATTGAAAATGTCCTCCCAAGATTAGCCAAGGGAATTATGTTGTTTTGGCAATAACATCATAACTATTCGGCCGAATCTAACGAAACTAGAAGGAATTATGTTTTTTCGCATTCTTTTCGAAATATATAATTGCCAATGTCCTTCCAAACTTAGCACAGGAATTATTTGGTTTTGGCCAAAACATCATGAGTATTCGCTACATTCTAAGGATATTAAAACTCATTATGTTGTTTCATATTCTCTTTCGAATGAGATAAATACCAATCTCCTCACAAGGTTAAGATAGGAAATATTTTGTTTTGGCAATAACATCATAACGATTGGGCAGATTTTAACCAGATTTTAACATATTATGTTGTTTCACATTCCCTTTAGAATTATAAAATTGCCAATATCCTCCATGTCCTTCCAAGATTAGCCCGCGAATTAGTTAATTTGTCAATAACATCATAACTATTCTGCAGATTCTAACGAAATTTGAAAACCTTATATTGTTTTACATTCTATTTCAAATGATTTAATGGCCAATGTCCTCCCAAGTCGGGCCAGTAATTATTTTGTTTTGCAATATCATCATAACTATTCGGCGTATTCTAACGAAATGTAAAAATATGATATTGTTTTACATTCTCTTTCGAGTGATATATAAACCAAGGTCCTCGCAAGTTTAGACGGGGAATTATTTGATATGGTAATAACATCATAGCTATTCGGCCGCTAGTAACGAAATCAGAATCACATTATGTTGATTAACAATCTCTTAGGAATAATATAATTGCCAATGTCCTCCCAAGTTTAGCCAAGAAAAATGTTGTTTTGGCAATAACATCATAATTATTTTTCTGAATCTAACAAAACTAGAAGGAATTATGTATTTTTGACATTCTATTCCCAAAGATATAAATGCCAATGTTCTCCCAAGGTTAGGCAGGGAATTATCTTGTTTTAGCAATAACATCATAACTATTCGAACGATTCTAACGAAATTAGAAAGCATTATGTTGTTTCATATTTTCTTTCGAATGATATTATTGCCGAGGTCCCCCCAAGGTTATGCCGGGGAATACTTGGTTTTGGCAATAAAATCATAACTATTGGGCAGATTCTAACGAGATTTGAAAACATTATTTTGTTCAACATTCTCTTTAGAATGATATAATTGTAAATTACCTCCATGTCTTCCAAAGATTTGCCCGGGAATTAGTGAATTTGGCAATAACGTCATAACTATTATGCCGATTCTAAAGAAATTTGAAAATATTATGTTATTTGAGATTCTCTTTCTAGTAATATAAAGGCCAAGGTCGTCCCAAGTTTAGCCAGGGAATTATATTATTTAGCAATAACATCATAACTAATCTACCGATTCTAACGAAATTTAAAAACATTATGTTGTCTTACATTCTCTTGCGAATGATATAACTGGGAAAGGTCCTTCCAAAGGGTAGCCATGAATTATATTCTTTTGGCAATACCATCATAACTATTCTGGCGATTCTAACGAAATTTGAAAACATTATATTGTTTCACATTCTCCTTCGAATGTTATAATAACCAATATCCTCCCAAAATTAGCCTGCGAATTATATTTTTTTAGTAATAACATCATAACTATTGGGCCGATTCTGACGAGATTTGAAAAGATTATGTTGTTAAGAAGTTTATAATTGCCAAGGGCCTCCTAAGGTTAGTACAGGAATCATAATACTTTGGCAATAATAACATAAATTTTCGGCCAGTTCTAACAAAATTTAAAAATCTTTATGTTGTTTCACATTCTACTTTGAATGATATAATTGTCAATGTCCAACCAAGGTTAGCGAGAGAACTAATAATTTGGCAATATCAGCAAAACTATTCGGCCGAAGGTAACGAAATATGAAAAACCTTATATTCTTTTACATTCTGTTTCGAATAATATAATTCTCAATGTCCTCCCAAGGATAGCCAGAGAATTATTTTGTTTTAGCAAAAATATCATAAATATTCGGGCGATTCTAAGAAAATTTTAAACCCTTATGTAGTTTTACATTAATTTGGAATGAAATAATTGCCAAGGTCCTCCAAGGTTTGCAGGAGAAATATATTTTCTGGCAAAAACATCATAACTATTTCGCCGATTCTAACGAAATTAGAACGCATTATGTTGTTAAAAAATTCGTTTCGAATGAGAAAATTGCCAAGTCCTCACAAGTTTAACCCAGAATTATATTATTTTGGCAATACCATCATAACTCTGTTGGCGATTCTAACGAAATTAAGAAGCATTATATTGTTTCAAATTTTCTTTCGAATGATATAATTGCCAATCTGCTCCCAAAGTTAGTTAGCACGGGAATTAATTTTGTTTTGTCCATAACATCATAACATTTCGCCAAATTTTAAGGATATTTGAACCCATTATCTTGTTTCATATTCTCTTTCGAATGATATAATTGCCAAGGTCCTCCCAAGCTTATCATGGAAATTATTTTGTCTTGGCAATAACAGCATAACTTTTCTGCCAATTCTAACAAAGTTGAAAACTTTATGTTGTTTTACATTCTCTTTAGAGTTTTAAAATTGCCAAGATCCTCTCAAGGTTAGCTTGGTAATTATTTTATTTTTGCGATAACATCATAACTATTCAGGAGATTCCAACAAAATTAGAACACATTATGTTGTTTCACATTCTCTTTCGAATAAATAAGTGCCAATCTCTTCACAAGTATAGGATGGAAATTATTTTGTTTTGGCAAAACCATCATAACTATTGAGCAGATTTTGACGAGATTTAAAAATATTATATTGTTTCACATTGCCTTTAGAATGATATAATTGCCAATGTCTTCCATGTCCTCCCAAGAATAGCCCGTAATTTATTTACTTTGACAATAACATCATAACTATTAATCATATTCTAACGAACTTTGAAAAGCTTATATTATTTTACATTCTCTTTCGAATGATATATTTGTCAATGTCCTTCCAAGTTTAGCAAGGAATTATTTTGTTTTGGCAATAAAATTATAACTATTCGGCGTATTCTCACTAAATGTGAGTTTAATGTTGTTTTACATTCTCTTTCGATTATATAAAGGCCAAGGTCATCCTAAGTTTACCCGGGGAATTATTTGATTTGGTAAAAACATCATAGCTCCTTTGCCGCTAGTTACGAAATTAGAAGACATTATGTTGTTTAACATTCTCTTTCGAATAATATAATTCCCAATGTCCTCTCAAGTATTGCCAAAAAATTATATTGTTTTGGCGATAAAATCATAAATATTCTGCCGAATCAAACGAAACTATAAGGAATTATGTTTTTTCACATTCTCTTTTGAAAGATATAATTGCCAATGTCCTCCTAAGTTTAGGCCTGGAATGATTTTGTTTTAGCAATATCATAATAACTATTCGAGGTTTTCTAACTAAATTATAAAGCACTATGTTGTTTCACGTTTACTTTCGAATGATATTATTACCAAGGTCCTCCCAAGGTTATGCCGAGAATTCGTTTGTTTTGGCAATACCATCAAAACTATTGGGCAGATTCTAACAGGATTTGAAAACATAATTTTGTTTCACATTCTCTTTAGAATGATATAATTGCCAATGTCCTCCATTTCCTCCCAAGATTAGCCCATGAATCAATAATTTGCCAATGACATCATAACTATTCGGCTGAATATAAAGAAATTGTGGAAATATTATGTTGTTTTACACTCTCCTTCGCGTGATATAATGGCCAAGGTCCTCCCAGGTTTAGCCAGGGAATTATTTTGTTTTGGCAATAATATCATAACTATTCTGCAGTCTAACGAAATTTAAAAACATTATGTTGTTTTACATGTTCTTTTAAATTAAATAATTGCCAATGTCCTCCATTTCCTCCCAAGATTACTCCCGGAAAAAAGTTAATATGGCAATACCATCATAACTATTCGGCCGATTTTAACGAAATGTGAAAATATGATGATGTTTTACATTCTCATTGGAGTAATATAAAGTCCAAGGTCCTCCTAAGTTTAGCCAGGGAATTATTTTGTTTTAGCTATAACATTATAACTATTCGGCGCTTCTAAAGAGATTAGAAACAATTAAGTTGTTTCACATTTTCCTCCGAATTATATAATTGCCAAGGTCTTACAAAGGTTAACGTGGGAATTATTTTGTTTTGTCAATAACACCATAACTATTTCACCGTTCTAACGAAATTACAACACATTATGTTGTTTAACATTCTCTTTCGAATGATATAAATGCCAATGTCCTCCCAAGGTTAGGCCGGGAATTCTTTTCTTTTGGCAATACCATCATAACTAGCAGGCAGATTTTAACGAGATTTGAAATCATAATGTTCTTCAACATTCAATTTTGAATGATATAATTGCCAATATCTTTCATGTCCTGCAAAGATTAGCCCGTGAATTAGTTAATTTGGCAATAACATCATAACTATTCAGCCTATTCTTAAGAAGTGTGAAAATATATGTTGTTTCACATTCTCTTTCGAATGATATAATTGTCAATATCCTCCCAAAGTTAGCCAGGAATAAATTTGTTTTGGCAATAACATCATAACTATTCGGCAGATTCTAAAGAAATGTGAGAACATTTTGTTGTTTTACATTCTCTTTCGAATGATATAAAAGCCAAGATCTACGCAAGTTTGGCGGGGGAATTATTTGATTTGGCAATAACATCAAAACTATTTGCCCAAATCTAACGAAACTAGATGGAATTATGTTTTTTCACATTCTCTTTCGAAAGAAATAATTGCAATAAGATCATAACTATTCGGCAATATTAAGGATGTTAGAATGCATTAGGTTGTTTCACATTTCCTTCGAATTATAAAATTGTCAAGGTTCTCCCAAGGTTAACCCGGGAATTATTTTGTTTTAGAAATAACACCATAACTGTTTCGCCGAATGTAAACAAATTACAACACATTATGTTGTTTCACATTCGCTTTCGAATCATATAAATTCCAATTTCCTCCTAAGGTAAGACCGGGAATTATTTTGTTTTGGCCATACCATAATAACTATTGGACAGATTCTAACGAGATTTGAAAACATAATGTTTCACATTCTCTTTCGAATGAGAAAATTGCTAATGTCCTCCATTTCCTCCCAAGATTAGCCCGGGAATTAATAATTTGGCAATAACATCATAACTATTCGGCCGATTATAACGAAATATATAAATATTATGTTGTCTTACTTTCTCTTTCATGTGATATAAAGGCCAAGGTCCTCAAGTAAAGCCAGGGAATTATTTTGTTTTGGCAAAAACATCATAACTCTTCTGACCATTCTATGGAAATTTGAAAACATTATGTTGTTTTACATTCTCTTTCGAACGATATAACTTCCAAAGGTTCTCCAAAAGGATAGCCAATGAATTATGTTCTTTTGGCAATACCATCATAACTATTCTAGCGATTCTACCGAAATTTGCAAACATTACGTTGTTTCACATTCTCTTTCGAAGGATATAATTGCCAAGGTCCTTCAAGATAAGCACGGGAATTATTTGGTTTTGGCCATAACATCATAACTATTCGCCACATTCTCAGGACATTAGTACCCATTATGTTGTATCCCATTCTCTTTCGAGTGATATAATTGCCAAGGTCCTCCTAAGGTTATCCCAGGAATCATAATGTTTTGGCAAAAACATCATACAGATTTTGCCAATTCTAACGAAATTTGAAAACGTTATGTTGTTTCACATTCTCCTTCGAATGATATAATTGTCAAAGTCCTCCACAGATTATCCCGGGAACTATTAAAATTGGCAATAACATCATAACTATTCTGCAGATTCTAACGAAATTTGAAAACCTTATACTGTTTTACATTCTCTTTCGAATAATATAATTGTCAATGTCCTCCCGAGGATAGCCAAGGAATTATTGTGTTTTGGTAATAACATCATAACTATTTTGGTCATTTTAAAAAAAAATTAAACTCTTATGTAGTTTTACATTCTCTGTGGAATAATATAACTACTAAGGTGTTCCCTATGTTTCGTACAGGAATTATTTTGTTTTCGCCAAAACATCTTAACTATTTAACTGATTCTAACGAAATTAGAACCCAATAGGTCGTTAAACTTTTTCTTTCGAATGATATAATTGGCAATATTCTCCCAAGTTAAGCTCGGAAATTATATTCGTTTGGCAATACCATCATAACTATTCGGGCAATTCTTTTGAAATTAGGAAGCATTATATTGTTTCAAATTTTCTTTCGAATGATATAATTGCCAAGGTCCTCCCATGGTTAGCACGGGAATTATTTAATTTCGGACATAACATCATAACTGTTATGCTGATCCTAACGAAAGTTGAAAACATTATGTTGTTTTACATTCTCTTTAAAATGATAAAATTGCCAAGCTCCTCACAAGGTTACCTGGGAATTATTTTGTTTTGGCCATAACATCATAACTATTCGGCCGATTCTAATGAACTTTGAAAACATTATGTTGTTTTACATTCTCTTAAGAGTGATCGAATTGACGGAGTCCTCCCAAGGTTAGCCGGGGAATTATTTGGTTTTGGCAATAACAGTATAACAATTCGGCCGATTCCAACGAGATTCAAAAACAAAATGTTGTTTCAGATTCTCTTCCAAATGATATTATTGCAATGAACTCCCATGGTTAACCAGGAATTTTTTTTTTAAAATAACATCATAACTATTCTGCCGATTCAAACGAAATTTGAAAACATTATGTTGTTTTGTATTCCCTCCCAAGGAGTCCTCCCAAGGTTAGCCGGGGAATTATTTGGTTTTGGCAATAACAGTATAACAATTCGGCCGATTCCAACGAGATTCAAAAACATTATGTTGTTTCAGATTCTCTTCCAAATGATATTAATGCAATGAACTCTCATGGTTAACCAGGATTTTTTTTTTTTAAATAACATCATAACTATTCTGCCGATTCAAACGAAATTTGAAAACATTATGTTGTTTTGTATTCCCTTTCGAAAAATGATATAATTGCCAATGTCTAACAAAGGGTACCCAGGAATTATTTTGTTTTGGCAATACCATCATAACTATTGGGACGATTCAAACGAAATTTGAAAACCTAATTTTGTTTCACATTCTTTATTGAATAATATAATTGCCAAGGTCCTCTTAAGGATAGCCCAGGAATTATTATGTTTTGGAGAATAACATCATAAATATTCGGCAGATTCTAACGAAATTTGAAAACTTTATGTTATTTCACATTCTCCAACGAAAGATTCTCAGGTCCTCCCAAGATTAGCCCGGGAATTAATTTATTTGGCCATCACATCATAACTATTCGGCCGGGTCTAAGGAAAATTGAAAACTTATATTATCATACATACTCTTTCGAATGATATAATTGCCAATGTACTCCCAAGTTTAGCCAGGAATTATTTTGTTTTGGCAATAAAATCATAACTCTTCAGCCGATACTAACAGAATTTCAAACCCTTGTGTTATTTTACATTCTCTTTCTGGTGATCTAAAGTCCAAGGTCCTACGAAGTTTACCCAGGGAATCATTTTGTTTTGGCAAAAACATCATAACTAGTAGGGCGATTCTAAAGAAATGTGAAACTCTCATGTTGTTTTAGACTTATGTTGTTTCACATTCTCTTACGAATCATATAATTTCCACGGACCTCCCAAGGTTACCACGGTGATTATATTCTTTTGGCTATAACATCATAACTATTCGGCCTATTCTAACGGAATTTGAAACTCCTATGTTGTTTTACATTCTGTTTCGAATGATATATATTTTCAATGTCCTCCCAAGGTTTGCACCATAATTATTTTGTTTTAGCCATAACATCATGAGTTTTGGCCTATTCTAAAGAAATTAGAACGCATCATGTTGTTTCACATTCTCCTTCGAATGATATAATTGCCAATGTCCTCTTAATGTTAATCAAGAAATTAGTGTGGTTTGGCAATCAAATCATAACTATTCGGCTCATTCTAACAAAATTTGAAAACCTCATGATATTCTACATTCTCCTTCGAATGATATAATTGCCAGTATCCATCAAAGGATAGCCAGGGAATTACTTTGTTTTGGCAATAATATCTTATCTATTTGTCAAATTTTAACAAAATTTGAAAACATTATGTTGTTTTACATTCTCTTTTGAATGATATATTTGCCAATATGCTCCCAAAGTTATGCCGAGAATTATTTTATTTTCTCAATACAATCATAACTATTTGAGCGATTCTAATGATAAAATTGCCAAGCTCATCCTCAGGTTAACGTGAGAGTTATTTGGTTTTGTCATTATAAGCATATCTATCCGGCCGCCTCTAATGAATTTGAAAACATTATGTTGTTTACATTCTCTTTCTTGTGATATAATTACCAAGGTCCTGCCAAGGTTACCACTGGAATTATTTTGTTTTGGCTATAACATGATAACTCTTCGGCCAGTTTTAACGAAATTAGAACGCATTATGATGTTTCACATTCTTATTCGAATGAACTAATGGCCAACATCCTTCTAATGTTAACCTGGGAATTATTTTGTTCTATTTGGCAATAACACCATAACTGTTTGGCCGATTCTAACGAAATTTGAAAAAGCCTATATTGTTTTACATTCTCTTAAGAATAATATAAGTCCCAATGTCCTCCCAAGGATAGCCAGGGAATTATTTTATTTTGACAATAATATCATAGCTATTTGGGCGATTCTACAAAAATTTCAAACCCTCATCTAGTTTTACATTCTCTTTGGAACGATATAATTGCCAATGTCCTCCATGATTTGCACGGGAAATGTTTTGTTTTGGCTATAATATCTTGAATATTTGTCTGATTCTAACGAAATTAAAACGCATTATGTTGTTAAAAATATTTTTTGGAATGATATAATAGCCAAATCCTTTCAAGTTTAGCCCGGGAAATATATTGTTTTGGCATTACCATTATAATCTTTCGGGTGATTCTAACGAAATTAAGAGGCATTATAGTGTTTCACATTTTCTTTCAAATGATATAATTGCCAAGTTCCTCCCAAAGTTAGGACGGGAATTATTCGGTTTGGGCTATAAAATCATAACTATTCGCATCATTCTAAGCGGATTAGAACCCATTATACTGATTAACATTCTCTTTCGAAGTCCTCCAAGATTAACAAGGAAATTATTTTTTCGTGGCAATAACACCATAACTGTATGGCCGATTCTGATAAAAGTTGAAAACATTATGTTGTTTTAAATTCACTTTAGATTGATAAAATTGCCAAGCTTCTCCCAAAGTTTGCCCAGAATTATTTTATTTTGGCCATAACATCATGACAATTTCGCAGATTCTAACGAAATTACAACACATAATGTTGTTTAACATTCTCTTTCGAATTATATAAATGCCAATCTCCTCCCAAGTTAAGGACGGGAATTATTTTGTTTCGTCAATACCATCATAACTATTGGGCTGATTTTAGCGATATTTTAAAATATGTATTATGTTGTTTCAAATTCGCTTTAGAATGATAGAATTGCAAATGTCCTCAATGTCCTCCCATAATTAGCCCGGAATTAGTTAATTTTGCAATAACATAATAACTTTTCCGCCGATTCTAACGATAGTTGAAAACCTTATATTGTTTTACATTCTCTTTGGAATGATATAATTGCCAATGTCCACCCAAGTTTAGCTAGTAATTCTTTGTTTCGGCAATAACATCATAACTATTCGGCGTATTCTAACGAAGTGTGAAAACATTATGTTGTTTTACATTCTCTTTCGAGTGATTGAAAGACCAAGGTCCTACGAACTTTAGCCGGGGAATTATTTGATTTGGTAATAACATCATAGCTACTGGGCCTCTAGTAACGAAATTAGAACGCATTATGTTGATTGAAATTATTTCTCACAAAATATAATTGAAAATGTCCTCCCAAGATTAGCCAAGGGAATTATGTTGTTTTGGCAATAACATCATAACTATTCGGCCGAATCTAACGAAACTAGAAGGAATTATGTTTTTTCGCATTCTTTTCGAAATATATAATTGCCAATGTCCTTCCAAACTTAGCACAGGAATTATTTGGTTTTGGCCAAAACATCATGAGTATTCGCTACATTCTAAGGATATTAAAACTCATTATGTTGTTTCATATTCTCTTTCGAATGAGATAAATACCAATCTCCTCACAAGGTTAAGATAGGAAATATTTTGTTTTGGCAATAACATCATAACGATTGGGCAGATTTTAACCAGATTTTAACATATTATGTTGTTTCACATTCCCTTTAGAATTATAAAATTGCCAATATCCTCCATGTCCTTCCAAGATTAGCCCGCGAATTAGTTAATTTGTCAATAACATCATAACTATTCTGCAGATTCTAACGAAATTTGAAAACCTTATATTGTTTTACATTCTATTTCAAATGATTTAATGGCCAATGTCCTCCCAAGTCGGGCCAGTAATTATTTTGTTTTGCAATATCATCATAACTATTCGGCGTATTCTAACGAAATGTAAAAATATGATATTGTTTTACATTCTCTTTCGAGTGATATATAAACCAAGGTCCTCGCAAGTTTAGACGGGGAATTATTTGATATGGTAATAACATCATAGCTATTCGGCCGCTAGTAACGAAATCAGAATCACATTATGTTGATTAACAATCTCTTAGGAATAATATAATTGCCAATGTCCTCCCAAGTTTAGCCAAGAAAAATGTTGTTTTGGCAATAACATCATAATTATTTTTCTGAATCTAACAAAACTAGAAGGAATTATGTATTTTTGACATTCTATTCCCAAAGATATAAATGCCAATGTTCTCCCAAGGTTAGGCAGGGAATTATCTTGTTTTAGCAATAACATCATAACTATTCGAACGATTCTAACGAAATTAGAAAGCATTATGTTGTTTCATATTTTCTTTCGAATGATATTATTGCCGAGGTCCCCCCAAGGTTATGCCGGGGAATACTTGGTTTTGGCAATAAAATCATAACTATTGGGCAGATTCTAACGAGATTTGAAAACATTATTTTGTTCAACATTCTCTTTAGAATGATATAATTGTAAATTACCTCCATGTCTTCCAAAGATTTGCCCGGGAATTAGTGAATTTGGCAATAACGTCATAACTATTATGCCGATTCTAAAGAAATTTGAAAATATTATGTTATTTGAGATTCTCTTTCTAGTAATATAAAGGCCAAGGTCGTCCCAAGTTTAGCCAGGGAATTATATTATTTAGCAATAACATCATAACTAATCTACCGATTCTAACGAAATTTAAAAACATTATGTTGTCTTACATTCTCTTGCGAATGATATAACTGGGAAAGGTCCTTCCAAAGGGTAGCCATGAATTATATTCTTTTGGCAATACCATCATAACTATTCTGGCGATTCTAACGAAATTTGAAAACATTATATTGTTTCACATTCTCCTTCGAATGTTATAATAACCAATATCCTCCCAAAATTAGCCTGCGAATTATATTTTTTTAGTAATAACATCATAACTATTGGGCCGATTCTGACGAGATTTGAAAAGATTATGTTGTTAAGAAGTTTATAATTGCCAAGGGCCTCCTAAGGTTAGTACAGGAATCATAATACTTTGGCAATAATAACATAAATTTTCGGCCAGTTCTAACAAAATTTAAAAATCTTTATGTTGTTTCACATTCTACTTTGAATGATATAATTGTCAATGTCCAACCAAGGTTAGCGAGAGAACTAATAATTTGGCAATATCAGCAAAACTATTCGGCCGAAGGTAACGAAATATGAAAAACCTTATATTCTTTTACATTCTGTTTCGAATAATATAATTCTCAATGTCCTCCCAAGGATAGCCAGAGAATTATTTTGTTTTAGCAAAAATATCATAAATATTCGGGCGATTCTAAGAAAATTTTAAACCCTTATGTAGTTTTACATTAATTTGGAATGAAATAATTGCCAAGGTCCTCCAAGGTTTGCAGGAGAAATATATTTTCTGGCAAAAACATCATAACTATTTCGCCGATTCTAACGAAATTAGAACGCATTATGTTGTTAAAAAATTCGTTTCGAATGAGAAAATTGCCAAGTCCTCACAAGTTTAACCCAGAATTATATTATTTTGGCAATACCATCATAACTCTGTTGGCGATTCTAACGAAATTAAGAAGCATTATATTGTTTCAAATTTTCTTTCGAATGATATAATTGCCAATCTGCTCCCAAAGTTAGTTAGCACGGGAATTAATTTTGTTTTGTCCATAACATCATAACATTTCGCCAAATTTTAAGGATATTTGAACCCATTATCTTGTTTCATATTCTCTTTCGAATGATATAATTGCCAAGGTCCTCCCAAGCTTATCATGGAAATTATTTTGTCTTGGCAATAACAGCATAACTTTTCTGCCAATTCTAACAAAGTTGAAAACTTTATGTTGTTTTACATTCTCTTTAGAGTTTTAAAATTGCCAAGATCCTCTCAAGGTTAGCTTGGTAATTATTTTATTTTTGCGATAACATCATAACTATTCAGGAGATTCCAACAAAATTAGAACACATTATGTTGTTTCACATTCTCTTTCGAATAAATAAGTGCCAATCTCTTCACAAGTATAGGATGGAAATTATTTTGTTTTGGCAAAACCATCATAACTATTGAGCAGATTTTGACGAGATTTAAAAATATTATATTGTTTCACATTGCCTTTAGAATGATATAATTGCCAATGTCTTCCATGTCCTCCCAAGAATAGCCCGTAATTTATTTACTTTGACAATAACATCATAACTATTAATCATATTCTAACGAACTTTGAAAAGCTTATATTATTTTACATTCTCTTTCGAATGATATATTTGTCAATGTCCTTCCAAGTTTAGCAAGGAATTATTTTGTTTTGGCAATAAAATTATAACTATTCGGCGTATTCTCACTAAATGTGAGTTTAATGTTGTTTTACATTCTCTTTCGATTATATAAAGGCCAAGGTCATCCTAAGTTTACCCGGGGAATTATTTGATTTGGTAAAAACATCATAGCTCCTTTGCCGCTAGTTACGAAATTAGAAGACATTATGTTGTTTAACATTCTCTTTCGAATAATATAATTCCCAATGTCCTCTCAAGTATTGCCAAAAAATTATATTGTTTTGGCGATAAAATCATAAATATTCTGCCGAATCAAACGAAACTATAAGGAATTATGTTTTTTCACATTCTCTTTTGAAAGATATAATTGCCAATGTCCTCCTAAGTTTAGGCCTGGAATGATTTTGTTTTAGCAATATCATAATAACTATTCGAGGTTTTCTAACTAAATTATAAAGCACTATGTTGTTTCACGTTTACTTTCGAATGATATTATTACCAAGGTCCTCCCAAGGTTATGCCGAGAATTCGTTTGTTTTGGCAATACCATCAAAACTATTGGGCAGATTCTAACAGGATTTGAAAACATAATTTTGTTTCACATTCTCTTTAGAATGATATAATTGCCAATGTCCTCCATTTCCTCCCAAGATTAGCCCATGAATCAATAATTTGCCAATGACATCATAACTATTCGGCTGAATATAAAGAAATTGTGGAAATATTATGTTGTTTTACACTCTCCTTCGCGTGATATAATGGCCAAGGTCCTCCCAGGTTTAGCCAGGGAATTATTTTGTTTTGGCAATAATATCATAACTATTCTGCAGTCTAACGAAATTTAAAAACATTATGTTGTTTTACATGTTCTTTTAAATTAAATAATTGCCAATGTCCTCCATTTCCTCCCAAGATTACTCCCGGAAAAAAGTTAATATGGCAATACCATCATAATTATTCGGCCGATTTTAACGAAATGTGAAAATATGATGATGTTTTACATTCTCATTGGAGTAATATAAAGTCCAAGGTCCTCCTAAGTTTAGCCAGGGAATTATTTTGTTTTAGCTATAACATTATAACTATTCGGCGCTTCTAAAGAGATTAGAAACAATTAAGTTGTTTCACATTTTCCTCCGAATTATATAATTGCCAAGGTCTTACAAAGGTTAACGTGGGAATTATTTTGTTTTGTCAATAACACCATAACTATTTCACCGTTCTAACGAAATTACAACACATTATGTTGTTTAACATTCTCTTTCGAATGATATAAATGCCAATGTCCTCCCAAGGTTAGGCCGGGAATTCTTTTCTTTTGGCAATACCATCATAACTAGCAGGCAGATTTTAACGAGATTTGAAATCATAATGTTCTTCAACATTCAATTTTGAATGATATAATTGCCAATATCTTTCATGTCCTGCAAAGATTAGCCCGTGAATTAGTTAATTTGGCAATAACATCATAACTATTCAGCCTATTCTTAAGAAGTGTGAAAATATATGTTGTTTCACATTCTCTTTCGAATGATATAATTGTCAATATCCTCCCAAAGTTAGCCAGGAATAAATTTGTTTTGGCAATAACATCATAACTATTCGGCAGATTCTAAAGAAATGTGAGAACATTTTGTTGTTTTACATTCTCTTTCGAATGATATAAAGGCCAAGATCTACGCAAGTTTGGCGGGGGAATTATTTGATTTGGCAATAACATCAAAACTATTTGCCCAAATCTAACGAAACTAGATGGAATTATGTTTTTTCACATTCTCTTTCGAAAGAAATAATTGCAATAAGATCATAACTATTCGGCAATATTAAGGATGTTAGAATGCATTAGGTTGTTTCACATTTCCTTCGAATTATAAAATTGTCAAGGTTCTCCCAAGGTTAACCCGGGAATTATTTTGTTTTAGAAATAACACCATAACTGTTTCGCCGAATGTAAACAAATTACAACACATTATGTTGTTTCACATTCGCTTTCGAATCATATAAATTCCAATTTCCTCCTAAGGTAAGACCGGGAATTATTTTGTTTTGGCCATACCATAATAACTATTGGACAGATTCTAACGAGATTTGAAAACATAATGTTTCACATTCTCTTTCGAATGAGAAAATTGCTAATGTCCTCCATTTCCTCCCAAGATTAGCCCGGGAATTAATAATTTGGCAATAACATCATAACTATTCGGCCGATTATAACGAAATATATAAATATTATGTTGTCTTACTTTCTCTTTCATGTGATATAAAGGCCAAGGTCCTCAAGTAAAGCCAGGGAATTATTTTGTTTTGGCAAAAACATCATAACTCTTCTGACCATTCTATGGAAATTTGAAAACATTATGTTGTTTTACATTCTCTTTCGAACGATATAACTTCCAAAGGTTCTCCAAAAGGATAGCCAATGAATTATGTTCTTTTGGCAATACCATCATAACTATTCTAGCGATTCTACCGAAATTTGCAAACATTACGTTGTTTCACATTCTCTTTCGAAGGATATAATTGCCAAGGTCCTTCAAGATAAGCACGGGAATTATTTGGTTTTGGCCATAACATCATAACTATTCGCCACATTCTCAGGACATTAGTACCCATTATGTTGTATCCCATTCTCTTTCGAGTGATATAATTGCCAAGGTCCTCCTAAGGTTATCCCAGGAATCATAATGTTTTGGCAAAAACATCATACAGATTTTGCCAATTCTAACGAAATTTGAAAACGTTATGTTGTTTCACATTCTCCTTCGAATGATATAATTGTCAAAGTCCTCCACAGATTATCCCGGGAACTATTAAAATTGGCAATAACATCATAACTATTCTGCAGATTCTAACGAAATTTGAAAACCTTATACTGTTTTACATTCTCTTTCGAATAATATAATTGTCAATGTCCTCCCGAGGATAGCCAAGGAATTATTGTGTTTTGGTAATAACATCATAACTATTTTGGTCATTTTAAAAAAAAATTAAACTCTTATGTAGTTTTACATTCTCTGTGGAATAATATAACTACTAAGGTGTTCCCTATGTTTCGTACAGGAATTATTTTGTTTTCGCCAAAACATCTTAACTATTTAACTGATTCTAACGAAATTAGAACCCAATAGGTCGTTAAACTTTTTCTTTCGAATGATATAATTGGCAATATTCTCCCAAGTTAAGCTCGGAAATTATATTCGTTTGGCAATACCATCATAACTATTCGGGCAATTCTTTTGAAATTAGGAAGCATTATATTGTTTCAAATTTTCTTTCGAATGATATAATTGCCAAGGTCCTCCCATGGTTAGCACGGGAATTATTTAATTTCGGACATAACATCATAACTGTTATGCTGATCCTAACGAAAGTTGAAAACATTATGTTGTTTTACATTCTCTTTAAAATGATAAAATTGCCAAGCTCCTCACAAGGTTACCTGGGAATTATTTTGTTTTGGCCATAACATCATAACTATTCGGCCGATTCTAATGAACTTTGAAAACATTATGTTGTTTTACATTCTCTTAAGAGTGATCGAATTGACGGAGTCCTCCCAAGGTTAGCCGGGGAATTATTTGGTTTTGGCAATAACAGTATAACAATTCGGCCGATTCCAACGAGATTCAAAAACAAAATGTTGTTTCAGATTCTCTTCCAAATGATATTATTGCAATGAACTCCCATGGTTAACCAGGAATTTTTTTTTTAAAATAACATCATAACTATTCTGCCGATTCAAACGAAATTTGAAAACATTATGTTGTTTTGTATTCCCTCCCAAGGAGTCCTCCCAAGGTTAGCCGGGGAATTATTTGGTTTTGGCAATAACAGTATAACAATTCGGCCGATTCCAACGAGATTCAAAAACATTATGTTGTTTCAGATTCTCTTCCAAATGATATTAATGCAATGAACTCTCATGGTTAACCAGGATTTTTTTTTTTTAAATAACATCATAACTATTCTGCCGATTCAAACGAAATTTGAAAACATTATGTTGTTTTGTATTCCCTTTCGAAAAATGATATAATTGCCAATGTCTAACAAAGGGTACCCAGGAATTATTTTGTTTTGGCAATACCATCATAACTATTGGGACGATTCAAACGAAATTTGAAAACCTAATTTTGTTTCACATTCTTTATTGAATAATATAATTGCCAAGGTCCTCTTAAGGATAGCCCAGGAATTATTATGTTTTGGAGAATAACATCATAAATATTCGGCAGATTCTAACGAAATTTGAAAACTTTATGTTATTTCACATTCTCCAACGAAAGATTCTCAGGTCCTCCCAAGATTAGCCCGGGAATTAATTTATTTGGCCATCACATCATAACTATTCGGCCGGGTCTAAGGAAAATTGAAAACTTATATTATCATACATACTCTTTCGAATGATATAATTGCCAATGTACTCCCAAGTTTAGCCAGGAATTATTTTGTTTTGGCAATAAAATCATAACTCTTCAGCCGATACTAACAGAATTTCAAACCCTTGTGTTATTTTACATTCTCTTTCTGGTGATCTAAAGTCCAAGGTCCTACGAAGTTTACCCAGGGAATCATTTTGTTTTGGCAAAAACATCATAACTAGTAGGGCGATTCTAAAGAAATGTGAAACTCTCATGTTGTTTTAGACTTATGTTGTTTCACATTCTCTTACGAATCATATAATTTCCACGGACCTCCCAAGGTTACCACGGTGATTATATTCTTTTGGCTATAACATCATAACTATTCGGCCTATTCTAACGGAATTTGAAACTCCTATGTTGTTTTACATTCTGTTTCGAATGATATATATTTTCAATGTCCTCCCAAGGTTTGCACCATAATTATTTTGTTTTAGCCATAACATCATGAGTTTTGGCCTATTCTAAAGAAATTAGAACGCATCATGTTGTTTCACATTCTCCTTCGAATGATATAATTGCCAATGTCCTCTTAATGTTAATCAAGAAATTAGTGTGGTTTGGCAATCAAATCATAACTATTCGGCTCATTCTAACAAAATTTGAAAACCTCATGATATTCTACATTCTCCTTCGAATGATATAATTGCCAGTATCCATCAAAGGATAGCCAGGGAATTACTTTGTTTTGGCAATAATATCTTATCTATTTGTCAAATTTTAACAAAATTTGAAAACATTATGTTGTTTTACATTCTCTTTTGAATGATATATTTGCCAATATGCTCCCAAAGTTATGCCGAGAATTATTTTATTTTCTCAATACAATCATAACTATTTGAGCGATTCTAATGATAAAATTGCCAAGCTCATCCTCAGGTTAACGTGAGAGTTATTTGGTTTTGTCATTATAAGCATATCTATCCGGCCGCCTCTAATGAATTTGAAAACATTATGTTGTTTACATTCTCTTTCTTGTGATATAATTACCAAGGTCCTGCCAAGGTTACCACTGGAATTATTTTGTTTTGGCTATAACATGATAACTCTTCGGCCAGTTTTAACGAAATTAGAACGCATTATGATGTTTCACATTCTTATTCGAATGAACTAATGGCCAACATCCTTCTAATGTTAACCTGGGAATTATTTTGTTCTATTTGGCAATAACACCATAACTGTTTGGCCGATTCTAACGAAATTTGAAACCCTTATGTTGTTTTACATTCTCTTTTTAATGATATAATTGCCATAGTCCTTCCAATGTTAATCTTTAAATTATTTTGTTTTGGCCATAACATCATAACTATCCTGCCGATTCTAACGAAATTTGGAAACCTATGTTGTTTTACATTTTCCTTCGAATGATACAACACCCAAATTCTTCCACCCGTTAACGGCCGACTTATTTGGCAATGAACACAACTATTCGCCCGATACTTACCAAATTTGAAACCTTTATATTGTTTTACATTTTCTTCCCAATAATAAAATTGTTAAGTTCCTCACCAAGCTATTCTGTCACTTATTGAACCTTTTGTAAGGTCGTAAGTTCATAAACCAGAATAAGGGAGAGTACACGACTTTGGTCAGCAGACCTTGTCTTTTAAGGTATTCTTTTTGTTCATTTCGTTTATTTCATTAATAAATTAATAATAATTTCTCAAATATTTATTAATTCCTCCTATGAGATTGACCAAGTGTATATAAACTTACAAAATAAAAGAACGCTATTTTGGTAATTAAATATTCTCAGATAACCTTTGTGAAATTAGAAATTAACCTAACCTATCTATAATAAGTTAGGTTATATAACTTGGTCCTCAACCCAAAAAGATTTAGGAGGCCAGGATGTTCAATAGCGAAAACCTATTGGTGAGGATGGTAAAATGGCAGATTTGTTGGAGAGGGTGTGCAATAGCAAAACCTGTTGGTTAGGATGTTTAAACGGCTAGTGTTGCGGGCTGAATATGCAATAGCGAAAATCCAGTGGTGAGTATTTTCAAATGACCAGTGTGTGTGTATGGGGGGGCGGGGTGATATGGAATAGCGAATACCTGGGGGACATCATGCTCAATTCGAGAGGCTGGACGGGAGGATGTGCAATAGAGAATACCCGGTGGTGAGGATGTTCAATTGGCAAGTTTGGAGGGAATGAAGTGCGATATCGAAAACCTACTGGTAAAGATGTTGAAATTTTTCGTGCGAAGCGAAAGATGTGCATTAGCGAAAACCTATTGGTAAGGATGTTGAAATGGCCAATCTTGAGGAGAAGATGTTTAATTGTTCCATAAAGTTTATTGGATTAAACAACTTGATTATTTCATGTTTGAGTGAAGGTTTTCAAAAGCCTTAATTGAGAAAAGCATTGAAGTTAGGGTAAGTTAAATTTTAATTCTACTAAGCAATAAGCTCGAGGTAGTGAAGTTTTTAAAGGGTTCTGAAATATTCACCAAACCCAATTTTATAAATCAATTTGTTTTTTTAACTTTTAACCTGGTTTCCATATTTATGAAAGGATAACGGCCGTTGCTCAGGTTAAATTTCGATTTTCTCTAAGGCTTTGGGGGAAATTGTCTGTTTACTCGGTTAGGTAAAGTTGTTAGGTTTGCGATTTCTATTTCCTGAGTGTGATTTTTTTTTATAGAGCCCATCTGGCAACAGCCCATATCTGGGCATAAGTTGCCGAAAAACAATCAGGAAGCAATCTCCGGCAGCGGTGGGAGGCTCCCCCTCACCCCAGTGCAGGAGAGTGAGACCTACAAACAAAACAATAACAAACAAAAAACAAAAAGAACCATAAATAAAGGGGAAAAGCCAAGCCTCCCCCCAAAAGTCAACAAGTCCACAAGTCAATGTGCACGAATCCGTCCCGAGTACAAGAGACAGGCGGTAGTGAAACCGCCCATCCCGGTAGCGGGACAGGTATCGTGCGCGAAGATTACCCAGGCTAGGACATTCGACAAGAATGTATCGAACAGTTTGGGGGACGACGCAGTCGTCGCAATAGGGCGCAGGTGAGTGATCCATCAAATACCGATGCATCACACAAATGTGTCTGTTCGGAGACGACAGAAAGCGACCTGAAGCCGTCGGGGAATTGGGGGATAGGTCCATGGGAACAGTCGCGGCGCAATGGCACTCAACTTTAAGTTCCCTTCGACCGTCTCCCATCTTCTTTGCCAAGCAGTCCGAAGAGCTGCCCGTATTCCTGCCATGTAGTCGGTGGGAGGAAGAGGGAAACGCTGGTCAGGTCGCAGAGTCCTCTCGGACACTTTGGCGCCCTCATCGGCGCGCTCATTCCCGCAATTCCTACATGTCCAGGAACCCAGCAGAAGATAATCTCGACATCTGCCCGGCTCACCATAACTGTGGCTTTACGGATATCGAGAACCAGGGGATGCGGAGATTTCAATGCCCCGAAAGCACTCAGGGCGCTGTGTGAGTCGCTATAGATCACAATCCGTTCTCCGAACCGGGCAGGTCGCGTAATCTCCCGGACCGAGTGGTGTATTGCCACCAGCTCGGCCGTGAAGACAGACGCAGCACCTGGCAAAGCCCCACTGACTTCAAACAGAGGGGATACGGCGTGGAAGCCGACCCCCTTTTGGGACTTGGAGCCATCCGTATACACTGGCATGGTTCCAGCGTGACACGAGGTGTGCTCCAAAAAGGTCGAAGGCAATACTCCCGGCGCCGTACAAGCTTTGGGAGCAGAGGCGGGGCGACAAATAGCCCGATGTGGTACCCTCCACGGTGGCGTCCTGGGCAGAACCAGGGGCACCACCGGCCCGAGAGCTATATCTATCTCTCGAAGGAGTTTCCTGGCCCTAAACCCAAAGGGCTTAGGGTATGACTGACGTCTCTTGCCGGCATAGGCACCGTCGAGATCAGCTGCGGATGCAGTAAGAGCTGTTGGCGACGGAGGTAGGTGCCGTGCTCGCGCGTACAGGCGAGTGATGCACTGCACGCGGCGCAGAGCGAGTGGCATCTCCCCAGCATCGACCAATAGGCTTTCAATGGGGAAAAAGCGGAAGGCACCGGACGCAAGGCGGAGGCTGGTGTGGTGGATCGAATCCACCTTCCGCAATAAACGCTTGGCTGCGGAGGCATAAAACTCACTTGCGTATTCGAGCTTTGAACGAACAAAGAATCGATAAAAAGTAGCGCAGTAGCCCTATCAACGCCTTAAGCGCTGAATGTCACGGAACGAAGAATATCCATCGCGTGGGTACAATAGACCCTAAGGCTGCGAATATGAGCCTCCCAGGTGAGGCATCGGTCGAATACAAGACCAAGGAAACAGAACGACTCAACCACATCCAGGCGCACCCCATTAAGAAACAAATCTAGGTCGGGGTTGAGGTTGCCGGAGAAGAACTCAATGGCCTCATCTACCGACATAAACTCCTTGACTGAGATAGAGAATTCAGTCATTTTCTGAAATGGAGGCCACCACGCCCGCGCCAAGCACCACCGAGGTGGGCTCTCAGGCGGCAGTTGCCCTGAAAATGATATTTGAATGGGAAAGTGATCACTACCATGAAGGTCATCGACCACCCACCAATCAAAATCAGGCTTTGCATCCGAATAGCACAAAAATAGGGCAAGGCAAGAAAATGAAGCGGTTCTCGGACAGTGATGCGTAGACTCATCTACGTTTAGGACATCCATCTCAAGCTCTTCGATCAGATCGGCAAGGACTTGTCCCCTGAGATTTAAGGAGTAATCTCCCCTGAGAGGATGCCTGCCGTTCAGATCTCCAAGCAAGAGATAGGGCCTCGGCAACCGTGCTACGACGCGGCGGAAGTCACTCGCGTCAAAGTCAGCTGACGGTGGAATGTACGCAGGAATGATAGTATACCTCCTATCCTGGGTGCAGCTGCACAGCCACTGCCTGGAAGGGTGTTTCTAAAGAGAAAAGAAGAACGGAGACATCATGCCAGGTGTAAACCGCGCATCCCCCAGCCCGGCCATCCCGCAGTGGTGGGGTCGCGAGACCCTTATACCCCGGGAGGGCGGGCAGGCTGCACGCGCCTAGGCATAGTCTCCTGCAAAAAGATAGCTAACGGGGAGCGGGACGAGATGAGCCTCCGCAGCTCCTCCCAGTTGGCCCGGAGTCTCCGGCAAATCCATTGAAGGAATATGCTTTCTAGACCTAGCTCGGAGGAGACGTGGGGGCCCTCATCGAAAAGAAGACCCTCACGGGAATGGCCTTACGCTTCCCGGGGTGAGAACCCCGGGCGTTGTTGCCTGGACAAAGCGCTGAAGGCGTAAAAAAGATAGATTTTGAAGACGAGAGGAAAAGGGATGTGAGGAAGGTATGGGTGGGGATGAAGCAGGTTGTTAAAAACCAACCACCCGTGACCGGAGCTCAGGGGTTAGAGAACATTGTTCCCTCCCCCCTCAGCCCCGATCCGGAACGGTTAGGTGAGAAGAAGGTCAGCATTTACCCTGTGAAATTAGAGGCTGACCAGAGAAAGCTGTGGGAGAGGTTGTATGAAAAGCGACGAAGTAGGGAAGATATACATGCTATCTGAAGGAAAGAAGAGTGGCTAAGCTAGGGCCGGACGGAGCGCTGGATCCCGTCAGCACGGCGGCCAGGATGGCAAGTTGCCGCGCCCCTTATGGGGTCCTGAGTGTGAGGTTGTTTTTTGTGGGCTAGTGTGAAATATCTGAGGTTTGTTGAAGTTGTGTTGAGGTTGTTTGGCTTCGTTTGATGCTTATGAGTTGTTTACTGTGTTCCTTAGGTTAGATCAAGTTGTTTTGGCCTGTTTCTTTGGTGAATTTGAGCTGTTTGACGTGTGAAGAAGGGTAGGCCGGGTAGGTTCTCTATATTAGTTTATTTGTTTACTATGAGTTTTTTTGTTGTGTAACGAATATTAGATCAAATTGCTGGGGTGTGTCAGTTCAATTAGAGGTTTAGGAGTTGGTTGTTTTACTATGAATCTTAAGTTATATTATTCAGATTTTTAGATTTTGTATCATATTTAGAATAGTTTGTTTTTGTAGAATTATTTTTAGAATTTAATATTAGATTACTTACCCTAACCTGCATCATGACCTACACCCGAAAATATGCATAAGAAAATTCGTAATTATATCTCCCCTCACCCTCGTTTATGCGACTATAGGAGAACGGACGAAAGTGATAAATTCGAGAAACACATCGAAAATTCAGGGGAGGGGGGGCAGTCATAGCCTTTTTATCTTTAAGTTTATTGAGATCAAACCTGCATCAATAACTCCGCCTGAAAATAAGATAGATATGGTTAAGGCATTTCTGTATCTCCCAGTGACTCCCTTCTCACGTCTTGAGTGGCCAGACGGATAGACCAACACACAATCTTTAAACTTTGCAAATATAGAATAGATGTCATAATGCTGGCAAGTACCAGCGAGGCAGGTTAAGACTAGTTAGGCGGGTTATTCACGCCCCCTTATTATTGTTGCAAGATGCGTTTGCAATCCTTTTTACAAGGAAAATAGGTTTTCACCAAAATGGTGCCCAGATTTATAAATAAATTATATGAAATTCCTTTGAGGGAAATTATGTTCATCCAATGGGACAGCTGAGAGGAGAGCATAGCCAAGTTTTAAAATCTTAAAGGCGTTACTAATTGTAGCCCCTTGGTTCAAGAACGGCTTGAAAAAGCAGTTTTACAATGCTATATATACATTAAATAAGGCTGGCTTTTATTATCCCTATTAATTTCAATAGGTCACGTTTGCTTGTAATTTTATTTTCTTGATAGACCCTTGGGTTTCACGCCAAAAGCAATAGATAACTTAAAATTTTATGATATATTTGAGCCTGTTTCCAAATCAATTAATTTAGTCACGTTGGTAATACTGCCTTTTCCTAGGAGGATGCAATCAAGTTGTTGAATTTCTTTTAAAAACCTATTTTTCTTGTAAAAAGGATTGCAAACGCATCTTGCAACAATAATCAAGGGGGCGTGAATAACCCGCCTAACTACTCTTAACCTGCCTCGCTGGTACATAGGCCACTTGATTGATAACACTGGGGAGCAGTTTATTTAGCGAATTGACAAAATTACATTTTTCTACCTAATTCGAGCATACTAAATTCAAATCTGAAATCAGATTATTTCTAAATGCTACAGATTTTTCGTAATATCAATAACTAATATTCTACAATAATTTTCACTTTATCACGCCTATCATCATGCCCTGAAGTAATTGTGAATCATCCTTTTTCGCTATTTATAGCAAAGCAGGTTTTTTGCACAAACATTTTATTGCATATGAGAAGAAACTTGAATTACACAATAGGATTACAAATACTGTAATCAAATAGATGCTAATTTTTAATGACCTTACAATCAGGCTGGATGATCTCTTCTTGATTTCAATCGGGCAAAAATTTGCGTTTGACTCTTTCTCTTGTAAGTCTTCTCTGGCTGATCTCTTCTAGTCGCCCAGGAGTAGTGCACCATCATGTTTCTATCCTAGTGACCTTGGTAGAGCTCTTCCATCGTCATCAAATTCTGATGGAAGCGTTTTCCTTGTTCGTTGTTCACGGCTCCCAGATTCTCTGGGAATCGGTCGAGGTGACTATTTAAGAAATGCAGCTTCATACTCATGTTGCATCCCAGATCACAATATTCTAAAAGCATATTAGTAACCAGATCCTCGTAGTTATGTGCTTTTCTGTTTCCCAAGAAGTTACGAACAACGGCAGAAAATGAGAGCCAGGCTGCCTTCTCTTTTTCATTCATGGTGTTCACGAATCTAGAATCACTCAGAGGTCTTCAGATTTGGGGACCATCAAATACTCCTGCTTTGATTTTTTCGTATGACAAAGCAGGAAACACCGATACTATGTACTGAAAACGCCTTGACATACTGCTTTATCAACCCAAGTTTGAGATGAAGTGGAGGGAAAACGGTCTTTTCTCGACTTATGATTGGCTCATTAACAATGTTTTGCATTCCTAATTCCAAAGTTTCCCGAACTGGCCAATCTTTTGGGGACCAGTGTTTGTCACGGGTTCGACTCTCCCATATACAGATATAGCATGGAAACTTTGTATATTCCTTCTGCTGGCAAGGTGGATGTTGAACAGCTTAAGGTCTACACATATGATCCAATTGTGTTCATGGTGCGTAAGTAAATCCATGACCATTCTTATGTCATCGTAAGTTTCTTGCAGATGAACAAAGTGACCGAGAGGAACTGCACTAAAGTCATTGCCATTATGCAAAAGGACACACTTGAGGCTACGCTTGTAGCTATCCAAAAACATTCCCCACTCAGCAGGGCTATATGTGCCAAGTCCCAACTCGGTAAACAGACCAGGAACATCGTGGCAGTATACAAATTGTTTGTCCTCAGAGAAAAACTTAACAAATGTACTCTACCTTGTTCGGTAATATGATACCCGAACCGACCTGTCAAGCATATGTCTTTCACTCAACCTGGAGTCTAAAGGTTCTGCAGCTTTCTTGGAGAGTGCCAAATCACATATCAAGTCATTCAAATCCTCTTGATTAAAACAGTGAGAAGCTAATGATTATTCAGCATCTGATGATGAATCTGGAGACTCTGAATCCATACCGTCGTCTTCCATATTAGATACATCATTTTCCTCCTCGGAGGAAGCAAATCCACTGAAAATCGGAACTGGTAAACTCTGAGAATGAGGTACTGGCCGGATCACCGAGGGAATGTTGGGGTAGTCGATCTTGTGCCGATTTTTCTTGCCAATCCCTTCAGTATTTACCAGACATAAATAACAGTCTGATACATGATCCTTTGGCTCTCGCCATACCATGGAGATTACAAAAGGAAGACCATTTCTCTTTTCTTTCGTCCACTTACAAAGATGTTCCACACAACTATGGCAAACAGCATGTGGGGCCCACTTCTTATCTTGATAGCCAAGAGGAACATCAAAATATGCCTTATAAGTGCGAATCACAAAGTTTGATATATTGCGCCTTTGACGAACTAGCATGTAACAGCCACATATGTAGCAGAATGTGTCTGGATCATTAACGCAATTTCCTCTTGACGAATTCATCACTCTAACATGAGACCTGAAAAAAGAAACAATAATGTCAATATTTCTCACAATAACACTTATTACTATCTTACTATTATGTACTGTGAAGTATTTGCTTTCTACAAGCACCCTCTCTGTCCGTCCGGAGGGTAGTGTTCGGGAAAACGAGAAAATATAAATTACAGAATAACTATAGCATGTAGGTAAAAATGGATTATATATTTGAAATTAGCATAAAAAACAAATTAAAATTGGCAGATAAATCTAAGTCACGAGAAAATGTGATTAAAATTGTTCCCCTGTGTAATTCATTACGTTCTCTATTTTTGTCTGAGGTTAGGTAAACCTCCTGGTATCAGAAACTGCAAAGTTTCCATGGGCACCGTTAGTTTTTCAATTAGTCGCCGATGTTGAACTTTAAGAGGCCTTTAAATCACGTCTACTGATCTCTTTGAGTTATATTCTTGAATTATTTAGTTCCTTAGGTGTTTTTCTTTCATTTGATGAATTTGAGCTTGTTGATTGTGGCTTGTTGGTTTATTTGTTTGTTAGGCGTTGCTTGTCTGAAGCCTTATCGGAAATCATCATTCCTTATCGTCACGTTTGTTAATAATTAGAATGACCAATACCAAATTTATTTTCTAATTTTTTAAGCTGATTTAGGTCAATTTTGATGCACTGAATAAAAAAAAAATGCATCGGTTTTGCTCAATGAGGTCAACTTTTCGATTTATCACCACATGATGTTTTTTACAGTTTTTTTTTTTACATGTACGGGTATTTTCTATTTATATGATGTAAAAATGCTTCTTACTTCTTTGAATAAACGAATTCTGAAGAGTTTAAAATCGGCAATTTTTGACTAACTTGAATATTTCTTTTGCAAGTGAATGAAATAGATTCGGCCGGAAGATCTTGCAAAAATAAGCCTGATGATGTATTCTGCTACATCTGCGTTGAATAAACCGTTGTTTCTAACACGAATCCAGTCACAAGTTTCCTAAAGTATTCTTACTATGCTTATTTTGGTATCAAACATGGTGATCAGGATAAAGATTTGGTACCACACATGGTATCTAAGATATACACCGAGTATCTGCGTCGTTGTACTAAGGGCAAGAAGATTTGTTTGAAGTTGAAATTCCCATGGTTTGGAGACAGCCAACAAACCATGGCTGTGACTGCTACTTCTGCGCACTATTGAATTCACTGTGAACAACAGAATGAAACGGAGTAGTACATGTCTTTGGAGAACTTCTTTACATTAGTGGCGCAGATGCCCCCAGTGTTGATAAAATAAAAAAGAAGTGACTTTTGACGACTATTCTCCACATCCTTTTTCGCAAAATGAGCTAAATAATCTAGTTCGCGATCTCAGGTTGATAAAGTCCTCTGCCTAATTGTTGGCATCCATATGGAAGGAAAAAATACTCCTCTCTCAGAATACTCGCATCACCTTCTATCAGGACATGAAAGAGATGCAGACCAGATACCAGGACGCTGGGATGCACTCATGATGGCTGATTGTTGTTGGACTCTGAGGACAGCCATACCTACCGCTGAGCATTCGAAGAGTTAAAAAAAATAGCAGTTCAAGCCCTTGATTCTTAACAATAATGCCCTGATATCCAATTTACAAGTACATACTTACCTTTATCGATGTCTACTATTCAATATACACTAATCATTTTTTGTAGCAGTCAATTAATAATTGTGTTAGAAAATGATGTTTTTATATTAAAAACCTATTTCTGATGAGAAATATTAACAAAAATCAACCGAAAATGTCACAAAAATGTAATCGATTTAGCTATAAGATCGGATTTTTTTAAAAATCAACTTAGCACAAAAAACTGACTGGATCGGAAGAAACAGATGTCATTTTCGGATTCAGCTGCACAAAATCATCCTAAATCATTTAAAAAAAAAACCTTTTTTGTAACCCAGTGTTATAAATAGGATTGCTACGATCCCGTTAGTAATTGAAATAGTAATAAAAATAATTATTAGTAGTATTTTCTATCACTTACTAAAATTGTATATTTATTTGTGTTGCTAGAATTTGTCCATAGCTGTCGAGATTTTCGTTCATTTTCTCTTTGACAATTGATTCAGACTAATTGGTGATTCCCTTTTTGAAAATGGAAGTTTCGTTGGCCAACTTACATATTTTTGTAACAATCACTTCTTCTATTAATTTATCAAATAATTTTGTCAAATTTGTAGCAATGACCTCCTTTAATTATTTAAAGTCACGAAGATACATTATATCTGGCGCAGGTATTTTAGTAAATTTAAGTCTATTCAAAGAGTAATTTCTTCTTTATTGACTGATGTGATATGGGTGTTAATCTCTGATTAAATGTCATCCGTGGATCGACAATTAAAACTCTTTCAAATTTTCTTTAGAAATTGAGGCAAAATGATCGTTAAGTATATGGCCATAACCTTTGGATTACTAGTTAGGCCGCCACTAGAATTATTCCATGAACCAATAATGTCTCTTGTTGGATTACGTTTGTTTCCCATTGGTAAAAGACAATTGGATTTTCTTTACAATCTTTGGATTCTCTTTACAATCTATTTGTTTCTCTGGCAAGTGCTATTTTTTTTGTTATGTGCTAGTTTGTGCATTCGGTTATATTTGCTCCTTCCTTTAGGTTCCCTGGCAAAGCGATATACTTTATTTCTTTTGTTGATTAGTTTGTGGATTACTTTGTTTGAAAATTTTAGTTGTGCGCTTGACTAACATTATATTTGCATTGCCACAGCTTATCCGCTTGTTTGAGACATAAACAATGTTTACATCGTCGTTACGTTATCAAATTCGAAAGTAGTTTTATTTCGAAATCTCATTCACTGTAAATTTAAATTAAGTAAAGTCAGCTGTAACAAAATTAGGAATCAGCATGGGATTAAACAACATCTAGCATGATTTTGAAATCGAATCGAATTATGGTCACTGTCATCATTTTTAAAAAATATCCAAAATGTTAAATACACGTAAAGAATGATCCACTCTTTACACATGGAAGTTATCATTGATAAAATTTAATGTTAGGCTAGTTGATATCGCCGACTAGAATTTAGTTTTTTGCTTTGGATACCATTCCACTTGAAATACTTTCGATAAAATCAAAAGAGTACCCAATAGGGGTGGCGTATTAAAATGGATTAACGATTGGCTAGAAAACCGTAGGAACGTATTGTTGTAAATGGAAATAGCTCCTCTTGAGCCTAAATTACTAATGGCATTCCCCAGGGATCCGTACTCGGACATTTGCCCCTTTTGATACATACAAGGTAGGTAGAGATGACGGACGTTTTTGAAAAATTCACCCCCCCAAAGAAAATTAGTGATATAAATGTGTTCGTATTGAATTAGCATTTGACAAAATTATGTAAGAAAAACAACATTCCTCATGTAGTGTTTGTTTTCATTATCGATTTGGTAGACTTCTACGCTCATAGCTTTCTTCAAATCGTCCAATGTACGGGACTTATGCTCATACACGCGTACCTTGAGATTTTCCCACAAGAAATAATCACACATGGACAAATCAGCGGAACAAGTGGGGCCAAGGAGTGTCATAAAATCTTAAAATGAGGCAGTCACCGAAGAGAGGGTGAAGAACGACCATTAATGCTCTGGCGTTGTGGGCCGTCGCCCCATCCTACTGAAACCACACACGTCGACTATGAATACGTTTCGTCGTAATTCAGGCACAAAGGAGTTGTTTATCATCTCGGAGTTCACAGTAAGCACATTCCACTTATGGTCTTCAAAACAGTATTATGTTGATTTGCCATGCCAATGAGATGAAAGTGGGCTTCATCACTCATTAACAAATTGAGGTAGTCATTTGCCTAAAAAATTACTTCCATCCAACGTGCAAAGTTAAGCCGCTGTATATAGAGTCCTGGTCTCAAAGTTTGCGCAATGACCAATTTGCATGGGTGAAAATGCAGGTCTCCATGCAAAATATTCTTTACCGAACGACTCTTGATGCCAAGTTCAGTAGCATGCGTCCTATCAGAGCGATTCGGATTGCGCACTAGAGCTTTTCTGAAGCGTTCCGAATTTTCGAGCCCCCATCGGTCTGGCATTCATTAGTGTACAACGTGTAGGAAGTGCATGGACACAACGTAAAATTGTGTTACGAGTGGGAACAGCCGATATCGGAGAATGTTGAATCGGTGACGAAACTCACGCTGAATTGCTGTGACAGACTCATTATTCGTCACGAAACTGTCATAAGTGAATACGCTGTGCTCTATTGTCCACAGTGCCATAACCTAAGCTGAAAAGAAAAAATGCTTAGACACCACGGACTGAATGGTACCTGTCGGACATATGTCCCTTCCCCTGAGGCTGGGTAATAGCAATTTCACAAACGTCCGTTCTATCTGCCTCACCCTCTATTTTACGATCTCGAACTTGGCCTAGTATGTAAATTACAAAGATTGTTGATCAACAAAACTCTCTACTTACAAAAAAAATGGGATATATTAGTGGGATGGTGTGAAAGATGAAAAAATGCAGTTCAACGTGCAAAATTGAAAGGTCATGCAAATAAGTCATGGTAATCTACGAATAGATTATAATATGCTTGGTCAAATTTTAGAGACAGTAAGCAAAGAAAATGATGTCTTATTCACGATTGATCTTAAATTTTTAAATAAATGCTCTGTATATTCACAAATGGCAAATAGGGTTCTACGCTACATAGGTACACAATTTGCACTTAAATCAAGATACATTGTTCTTGCCCGATATAAGGCAAATGTAAGACATTATTTGGAGTATGCAGTATAGTTCTAGTCGCCATATATGCAAAAAGACATTGTATATTGGAACGCGTCCAACACAGATTGACGAAATTAATACCAAAACTTAGAAATAGATCACATGAGGACTGACTGCGGCCAACTTATCAAAGTCTTTAAAATACTAAACGGGTTCACTATTATAAACTTTAATTCAACATTTGCACTATACATCCGATCGTTGTCTAGAAATAACGGTTGCAAGCTGGTAAACAAGAGATTTAACACTGAATTTCTTTTCTTATAAAATATCACAGACATGGAATAAATTGCATAGCAATGCCATTGAAAGTATTATATCAAATTTTTATATGGAGACCTATGCAATAAAATTGAACATTATGTTTCTGCATAAATCTTAGTGCATAGTATGTATTCGGTTCCAGTCAAGGTTGATATTTTTCGTAAGGCATGGCCTTTCTACCTCTCCTATCAACTCTTGTAAAAGGTATATCCTTAGGACCCTGAAATTCGCCGAAATCTCTTCTGTATTCAGTAGTCTATCTCTCACCAATTGCCCTCATATCAAAATTCTCGATTAGGTCCATTAATCAAACATCAGGATGTTCTTATATTACGAGCATTGGTGTAGTATACCCTAAGCAAGAAAGATGAACCCCCAAAACAGTCCCTACACGCTTCCTGAATTGCCATGACCGAAAAAAGCATAAAGAATTATTCGATAACCTGCCCACCTACTCCAGTTAGATGCAGTCCTTCTGGCATAAACAGGTTGTCATTTGTAAAAATCATCTGGAAAAATTTAGAAAATGTACTGCTTCTTCATGGCAAAGAAAATTAAATAAGTTATTAATATAAGACGCTCTTACATGAAAGCTGTTGCTCGAGCGCATTCACGGCAGTAAACATAAGAAACGAAAGAATCGGCAAAAAGCTAATCAATAGCCCACACGAGACAGCTCCTGTTCCCAAACCAAGTTCAGTCCCACCTAGCATCCTCATCAATAATTCGATCCAGCCAATTCTTAAAACTCTCCAGGGAGGAGGCTTCTATCTCTTTTTGATTAAAGTCCTATAACACGCAACTAACCTCTCTGACCTAATATAAAAATATATTTAGTGCCTACCTGGACTATAAAACTGGTATTTGCATTAGCTCATTCTGCAAAGTCCGAAATGGAGTGAGTTAGATCTTTGACTTTAGCCCGCTATAAGCAATACAACTTCCTTTGAGGCTGACACCTGCACAATCGAATCGCCGACAAGACGAGCTTCCCCCCCGTCCTCTATCTGCAGATGGGAGAAGACAGTATTTGTGAGTATTTGTAGTCCTACCTTAGGAGTTCTGCTATAGTTGCCACGCGCGAATGAATTAGTTCCGACAAACGCACAAATGCTAAAATTTAGAACACGCGTATTTGAAACATCTGTATTAGAGAAATAGTTCACTTAGTCGTTAGAATTCATTTTCTGCAAAAATTTAATAAATGATCTTTAATTAACAAAATTTACCAATCATTTTAGAATACGTGGATTTTAAGCTCACGTATTCACACACCAAAAATATCAGAAACGTGGATTTTAAACAACTCCACACAGGCAAATCAGCACCAGATACTTATAGTTTATAGGAATATGTATATAAGTAACAAGCAAAAACAATCTAAACAACGAAGGTAAAAGGTAGATAGAGAAAACAACAGAAATAAAATTAACCTATGATGAATCTAATTATCGCCAATATAGTACCTCCTACTAAACACCACACATGGTGACAAAATATATTTGTTAAAATATTGCAAGCACGAACAAAACACTTCACAACAAAACAAAACATTGACAAATAGTTCAGAATGGAGATATATCGTTATCTTTTGAGAGCGCTTCCTCAACACAACTTTTCAATAGAGCGATATAATGAATGTAAGAAAAGATACAACCAAGCTTCAATCTTTTTGTTAGTTAAAGCTTTCGAATTTAAATTAAAACCTTATTCAAAGCAACGAAGGTGATTCCTCGTAAAAAATGCCACAGATTTCGACGTAATGAAAAAATGAAAAAAAAATTTTAACTCTTTATTGTGAAAGGAGTAGTCCCCGGGCAAAGAAGAAATGATGCGTTTTTTTTACTTGGAGCAAATTTAGAATTATAAAAAAGGGAGAGAATAAACCAAGTTTCAAAGTTGGATGAAAATGCTTAGTGTATTGATCTTTAAAATTTATTTTAACGTAAAATGTTAATGAATGTTGAAGGGAAATTTTTATCCTGTGCTCCAAACATTTCTTATTTACATTTAATTCACGATAGCTGTCTTTTGCTGTCGCCCTCGAATGAATCATTCCAACAATCTTTCTGTTGCCTAAAATTCTTGAAAATGAAATGGAGCCAAGTTCCTTAACGAGTAAGCTAAATTCCATATTTTTAACATAAATCTCTCTAGGAGGAGGATGAACAGTGAGTTGTGAGTTAACTTCTTAAACCTCGAAAAAAATGGAAAATCTTAAAGAATGAATTTCTAAAAATCTACAGTACTCTTGTAGCGGTCACGGGTCAAGAAAAAGATATAAGAGCAAAACCATCATCATGGTGAAAAAATAAGGGTACGCTCAAGTTTCCCAGGGAGGTCTGCATATCTTAGTCAACAATTTTAAAATTTAAATACAATGGATGAGACTGGCCCCCACCAACCAGTCAATCGAGATTCAGCCCTAAGTCCAAGAGACAGACACTAGCGACCCCCGCTATCCCGCTACCTAAAAGGTACCTTGCGCTAGCTCACCCAAACAAAGACACAGCCAAAATGTAGCGCACAGTTTAAGGTACCAAAGATCCTTACAGAGGAGTTAAGGGAACCTCTAACTCAGATAGCATTCATTCAAAAGTGTGCGTGAGTCGGGCAACTTTGAATACCAGATCGGCTTCTCCCATGTTCTTTGCCATGCGCCTGAAGAGCTGTCCTGACCTTTAGCATTGAGTCAGGGTGGGAAAAACGAAACACGAATCCAGTAGTTCAATTTGCGTTTGGAACATTACTTCCTCACTCTCATGCTTTTACTGAGCCACCCCCATCTACCTAAAAACCCAGCAGGAGACAATCTTGACGACATGTTTCATAGTTGTTCCTATTCTCTTTGTATACCAATTGGGCCTCTCACATTCTACACTCAAACCCACTGGGACTTTCATACTAAATCATAACCTTGTAGGTGAACTGTACTTCATCTGTGCTACTACCATTCTAGATACATTCTAGATACTTACAACATTGCACATGTTTAAGGGTGACACCACAGGCTCTATCTAACAGCACATCCCGCCACATACTCATCACCTTTCTCTTTTCTGGATTAACTTTTATCTCCATTCTCACATGTAACATGTAAGACAAACTAAAGGGAAAACCTGGGTGCAGCATGGTCCATTCTGTTGCAGCAGACATCTGAAGGATTGCGTGTCGTCCTGGCCCCAATACCTTCAGTAAGATTTGGGATTATATATTTTCCATACATTTTAACTTTGTTTAATTTCATCATTTTTTCGATAGACGCAAATTTCCACGGGATATGCTCTCGATGGTGTTTCGCTTTAAATTCGAGGGGGAAAAATACCTTGTCAAACACTTCGATCAACATGTCATCAGCAGGAGAGAGACCCGCCCCCCAAACTAATCAAATATTTCTTAGATGTAGACACACCCTCAAAGTTTCGTTGAAGTACGTCAATAACAGTCTGCTAAATCTTATACAAAGCAGCCATAAAGTCAAACATGTATGGGTGATCAGCCAAACAATATAACTCTGTAAACATTGCCTCTACAAACATATATTTTTTGATCTGACATATCGCCAGATGGACGCTAAAACCCCTCATAGACATCCAGTTCATGAGGGGAATCCGAATCAAAGACTATTTATTGGTAGTACGTCATAAGAAATCTATTCCTGGCTATTTTTTACTTTTACTAGCCGTTAGTTTTATTAGATTGGGTAAAATGTCCGAAAAGAACAATTTCGCAATGTAAAAGAAAGTGAAAATGTGACCCACAAAGGACGAAAAAATCTAATAAACATTTTCTTAGCCAAAACCTCACCTTTACAAAATTTCCTCGAACTCCTTAAATAATTATTTTAGACAAGTATACAAACAGACAGACAAACATATACGGTGGTCACATTTCCTAGTCCAGAGGTGAGAAAATTCTTCAAGCGTATGTGCCAAAATTGGACAAATCTCTGATGTAAAATATTCTCATGTGTCAATACATTAAAATGTCCACTCACTTAATATTTTACTTCACTAAAACACAATAAAAGAATAAAAAATCAAGATATTATTTGATTGGTTCTCTCTCCATTATGAATGATGCAGAAGAATCACAGAGAAAATATAGTTATCTTACCTACAAAACTAGATACTATATTAAATAGGAGTGAATCTTTACAATGTTCAGCAGAAAACAACCAAACCAAACTAGAGAGAAAAGTTGGGAACTATTTATTTATTTGCCATCAATGAGATTTCTGCTGGTGCGTCACTGATGGCAGATAATTTATAACGGGTATTTGGTGGAATTCCGCTTCATAGAATATTAAGTCAATTTGCTAAAAGAGGTAAGATAAGTCTAAGGTTTAGACTACGCAGAGGTAGGAAGGAAAAATAGCAGCTAAATTAGAAGAAAGTAGTAGCAAAGGAATGCATAGGTGCCACAAAGTCAGACCAATCTCTCCTTTATTCATTATGGGGAATAATTTTTTGTATGTGGTAATGTTTATTTTTCAAACTGCGTGTGTATTTTTTGTGCTCATTATTTTATTTCTTCATGAATTGTGTTTTAATATCATTTGGCTTTAGATTTGTTTGCTTTTCATTCTGTTAATTTTGTTAGGTTACGTTTATTGGTGAATTTCTTAATTCCATGTTAATTTGTTAGTTTGCGTTTGATGCTACTTTTTATCATTGTGTTGATAAATGGCGTTCAAGCTGTTGTATTTGTATATTGTTTCAGCTGTTCGTGTGCACTTGCTTACTTACTTTTATCTATGTACTTATTTTTCGGTCCGTCTGTCTTAATCAAGTATTTTTTGTTTTTTTGTTGTATTTAATCATTGTCATAGATCGGATATGTGTTTCCTTTTAAATTAGTTCATTTTCGGTGAGGTTCGTTCGGGATTTTCGTTCTTTTATCGGGTACTTAGGACACTTTAGTTCTTCCGTTTTTTGCCTTGCCATCCTTAGAATGCTGCTTCGTTTTCGTTTACTATTTTCTATAAGCAGCTTGGGAATCTTGCATTATTTCATCCTTCTCTGTTATTCTCTAGGATTGTTCTATTTCTTTCCCAGTTCGCGAGACATTTTTTTTTAACACCTCTAGCTCTTTTTCCTATGCCTATATTAATAAGCTCTATGTTGCCTGTTTAGGGTAGTTCTTCCTGCCTCTTCCTTTCTCGCCGGCGCCAACTGGTGATTTGGTACATACTTTTGTTTTGTACCCTCTGCATTTTTAATTTTGGGGTCTTTGATATGCAGTACAGGGCAGGGCCTGGGTATATCATAGTTGCTCGCACCATTGCCATATATATTTTTCTTATGTTCTACATTCTGATGTTTCTGAATTGATATAGAGTTCGTTCGGACTGCTGCCGAAGCGTTTTGGATGCGACCTGTGAATTGCTTCCTGTATCCCTTCGAATTGATATTAATTCCGAGTATATTGCAATCAGTGGTGTAGGAATATCTTCTATCCCCCACTCTTATATCTGATAGTATATTCCTTCCTACGGAAACCATCTTAAATCTATCAGCTTTGGTGCGAATCGCGAATCTTCCATATATTTTCATATTCATTGATATTCCTATTTCTTCGGCAGTCATTCGAGCTTGCGATTGAGATTTTTTTTAACTGAGAAACGATCAATTGACTGTTGTCGTTGGTAATTTAATATTTATTGCTATAAAGGTTGCTTTGGGTTGAGATGCCTGCAGTATAAATATATATATATATATATATATATATATATATATATATATATATATATAAAGTGGGGCTCAAACAACCACCTTGGGTTAAGCTGACTCAGAGAGAGTACTTCTGCGCATTTGCGCTCCCTATGTTTATATCGGCATAACACTCCATGATATAGTCTCAGAGGATCTTATCTAATGCCCTGCTGAGTCCTAGGTCAAGAAACTTGAACTGCATCCCTCTTTGTGAAACTTTATCAAAGGCTTTGGCGACATCGCCCCACACGATATCCAGGTAATGCCCATCTTTTATAGCTTGGCAAAATTTTCCCATTATGGCAGAGATTCCCAACTCTACACTTCTATTTTTCCTAAAGCCGAATTACTAGTTGTTTTAATAGGCGTTCCTTTCTAAGTGGTTAACCAGTCTTTTATTTAGGATTTACTGAAATAATTTCTTGTCAACCTCAAGAAGGGAGATTGTTCACTAACTCTTTTTTCGTTGGAGGTTTCCCCGTTTTGCCTAACAAAATCATTTTAGCATATTCTTCTCAAACCTTTCAGTATCCGCAGTGAAGCTTCTTCAAAATTTAATTTAGTTAGCCCTGTGTGATCTGGTGCCTTTTGGTCGAGAAGTGTAGTGCGCTCATCATTTCCTCAGGCGTATTCAGTGCACAGTTTCCTTCCAACGTATTCCTTTCTGGTTCCACCTGGTGACGCGAGTGTGCCCTATGAATGGTGATGTTAAGCTCGTCGATTATATGATTCTCGAACTCTATGTCGAAGTCTTCGTTTTCTTCTTTGCTAACAATGAAAACTTTGCCCCCATTGTTCACGGAGTATTTGTTCAATTTCCTTGTTTTCACACTTTAGGTCCGCGTTTGGGTCTTTTAATTCCTTCTTCTGTTTAGGAGGTAACCCTTCCAATCTTGTCAGAAATTTCCAGAAATATTTTGAACCGTTGTTCTAGTATTAATTATTCCAGTTCTTCTTTGACATCTCTTTTTCTTTGTATAAAATCTCTTGATGGTCCTCTTCTGCCACCTATTTGGTACAATTCTCTTAGCTTAAGTTGCAAATTATTCATCCGTTGATCCCATCTATACGTTGAAATGGTTTCATATGAGGTTTTGGGGGTCACTTTTTATCTGTCCTGATTATGATATCGTTTAACTTTTGCAGCTCCTCATCTATTTCTTCTAGTCTAGCATCTTGCAGATCTGGTAAGGTGTACTCATTTAAATTTGCTTTATAGGCTTTTCTTACCCCACTTGGGATCTGGATGGGCTTCCTATTTATCCTCATTAGGATGCCTATATGATCGGTACATGCTATAGGTTCCGTTTGTAGGTGAAAATTGTACAGTGTGCTTCGTAGGTGAGCGTTCCGTGATTAAAGTCGGGACTCAGGTCCCAATGCAGGATGATGTTTCTGTCCAAAAAGATGTTTAAGCGTATCCCTTTGGAGGTCCGGTATCTTGATTTTTGGCATCTTGCATTTCTGTCACTCAAGAATACTACAGGCACCTTCTTTCGAAAGATAGATAGTAACATGGGAATAGGCAAAATTTTGGCGTCTTGGAGGCTGGTATCCTGTAGGTTTCTCATTTTTTTTTCTGCATGTTAACTCTAGGTCTTACTATCTATGTATTTTTCTTTGCGATTATTTATATACTTTTTTCTCAATTATCGCCCTTTTTTCTCTTTGTACGTTCTCCTCCTTAGAGAGGTCTTGGGGAATTGGTGTTTTCTTTAATCTACTTGGTTGTTTTTTCCTCACTTTCTGTTAATTTATCCTGTTCGCTGTCGGTTGTGTCCTTCCTTTCTTACTCTGTCAGTTGGATTATAGTTATTTGCCCTCTTAGTTTCTTCTTTCTTCCCTTGCTCCACTGAGATTTTGAAGATCAGAGAAGAGTCCGGATTTTGGGGGAATTTCAGAGTCGGGAACCCGTATTCTCTCAGAATTTGGAGGTTTGTGATTTTTCATAGCTTCCTGGTTTCGCCAGGTTTTGAATATGAACATATTACGCGTGTCATAATTGCTGCATGAGTGTCACCCGAGATTTGCAGTATTTGGTTGTTGGTGGTTGGAGCTTGCTGTTTGCTTACTACTGCGAACGTTTGTGATTTTATCACTCAATCTTTTTTCCTCCTCCTTCTTTAGGATAGTTTGGACAGAGATAGAGGTGAAAAGTACTGAAATAATTGGCTTAATTGTACAAGTAGGAAGTTAAACACTAACCCTACACTTAATAATACGTACGAAGACAGACCTTTCAACTAAGGCATCTGACGTTTGACACCACAAAGTTACACGCAACAAGGTTTGGAACTTTGCGTCTACCAGTGCTTTTGAGTGATTAGTGTCATGATGCAAAGGCTGGGTGGGACTGAGTGAGCTCCAAAATTTTGTAGGTGGAGTTGAGATTCTCAACGACGAAAAGTTGCGTGGTTATAATGGGTCGAGCCTGTAATTATAGAAGCGAAGCTGAGGAAACGACGTTCTGGAATAGTTTGGGATCAAAGGTGGATGGAATTGGAAATGTGTATCGGTTGAAGATTTTAAGTGATATGAACTGACAAATAGGTTTAAGGAATGAGAGGGGAGATAAGTGGAGTTTATGGTACACCCAGAGAGAATGAAAATGGAGAGAGGGTGCTAGGGTTATGTGCTGAAAAAACATATGTGTAGCAAGAACTTTATTTTATGACAAGATACGCATACGTACTTCTAGATTAGGCAAATGAGAATGGGAGAAATTACAAGTGTGATTGATCTATGACTAGCAATTAAAAATATGTTGCGGATGTATTTGATGTAAACTCTGTAAAAGTTATGAGTATGCGACTCTTTGATAACATGAGTGTACTGGTTGGGTGTTCAACCTAACTAGTTTGCACGTTTGTGAAGATGTAAGAGAGTTGGAAAGGAAGAAAGAAGCAAAAGTAAAAGTTTATGGAATCAGAAAGAAGAGGAAGAGTAGGTAAAAATGCTTGAGAGTAGTAGACAGGAAAGACGAGGGGCGGTCAATAGGTTTTGCGAATCGGTAGGGCAAAACAGAGGAAGAGGGATGCCTGTTCGTTGGGGTGTTAGGACAAGTTATGACAATTCAGGACCTGCAGACGCACGCTCCTGCCTCGTCTATCTAAGAAGCAGTAGCTGATCGCAGATCGTCAGTCACAGATTTTTCAACAATGGAGAAGGTTAAGCGCCGCGCGTTGATCAAATTTTTGACCAAGGAAGGCAAGAAAGCATAAGAGATCAATGAACGCATGGTTGCAGTGTATACCGATACCGCCCCTTCCTATACAACCATTGCTCGCTGGAATAGAGAGTTCCGCCATGGTCGTTATTCCCTTGAAGATGACTCACGTCCAGGACGCCCGTCAGACGCGACCAATGAGGACAATTTGGCCCGTGTGGAGAGGATGTGCTCGAAAATTGACGGGTCAAGGTCGAATAAATTGAGCGAGAACTTGGAATATCACATCATCCACGACAATTTGGCCATGACCAAGGTCTTTGCCGGTTGGGTCCCTAGAAGCCTCACGCCCCATGATCGAATTCAACGTCGTCAAAGTCCACAAGGCCAGAGTTGCACAAGCTGCCCTGCCCGAGTGCGGATTCGAGGAGCTGAACCATCTTCCCTACAGTCCAAATCTGGCCCCTAGCAACTACATTTTATTCCGCCAGCTCAAGGTTGCACTGCGTGGACACCGGTTTAAGGACGATGAAGATGTCCAGCTCGCCGTCCATGAGTGGATTGAACAGCAATCGGGAGATTTCTGGTTGTCGGGAATTCGAAGCTTCAGGGACAAGTGGCGCAAGTGCACTGGAGTTGAATGGTAGTTATACTGGAAAAATAACAAAACACGTTTCCTCATATCTTGTTTCCTTATATCCAAATTCAAAAACTTATTGACCGCCCCTCGTAAGTATGGAACAAATGTAGAACAAATTCAAAGTGAGAGTAGGTGGTGCAAGGTGGTACAATTGTAGTCTTTCTTGAACTTGATCGAGTAGATCTTATGGATTTTACTATTTCACAATTCCGAAAAAATTCCTTCAGTGCTTCATTATTAGTGCAACAGCGACCGTTGGAAACCCCATTATGGTGTCGCCTGGCAACCTCACGCCATCCGTGGCCTATTAATTCTTGCACCGGCAGAAAAGGTACTATTGTTATTGTCACAATTCTCTCGCTTGGTTGCTATCATCGCTTCGCTCCAGGTGCCAGCCTTCACATCAAACTCCATAAAATTTCTCCATCCATGCAAGCTGTAAAACCCCTGACTTGAGTCAAGGAAAAAGAATTCCAAATCTAGACATTGTTAATAAAGAAAAATGGTGATAAGAGTTTACATAACTAACTGCTCAATGACCATCCTCATTTTCCTATTGTTTGTTTTAGATACATATAGAATATCCTTTTTTTTACCTAATTTTCAACAGGTCTATTGTTTCTTCAATTTATTAATTCTCTGATTCCATCTCTTACGTTTACTCTCAAATTTGAGCATAAAAGAGGCTTCCCATTTCTGGATCTTTTAATTCGTTTAATTTAACTCATAGCAAGCCTACTAATTCTATTACATCTATTCACTTTTATTCTGGTAATAGTCACAAAGCTAAAAGTTTTGTTTTTAGTTCTATTTATTTGAGGAGGAGTGCGCGTCAACGCCAAATTTAAGGATAATGGATTTTCTAAGTTCGTGAAAATTGTCGCAATTCTTTTACCGTTGCAAATTTCTTGGCATATGTCAAAATTCTGCATAAACAACCCTACTACATAACAAACATCCACATTTATTTAATTATAAATTTTTTTCGGTTTAATTATTTTTTGACGCGTTTTACTATGTTCCTCGTCTCTTGAAATATTTTAATATTTTGGAGGCGTTTAAATATGAGCAAACTCTGTATAAAACGCCGGTGCATAATAATAACAAAGTAGAGGTGGAGTCCATTCTATCGAATGTTCTGGTTGCCCTGAAGCTAATAAAGAAAAATTAAAAAAATATATTTATCATCTGTCTGAATCAACATATAGTGCAGGTAGAGAACACATCCGTGTTATTTTTTGTGTACATTAATCTGAAAAATCCTCCTTCTATCAATTGGAATTCGGCCAAATTTATTTGCCAACTTAAAGAATTCCTCAAGCAAAGTATTGTTATTCTCTTTCATTACTTCCCGGCCTCTTCAAATCTGATCCTATTATTAAGAGCCTAATAAAATTAAAATAGTTCTTCATTATAACCCAGGATTATTTTCTTAGTGTTTTCTTTGCTACATGTATATATATATATATATATATATATATATATATATATATATATATATATATATATATATATATATACATGTATTTGTGATATATATTTATGTCACTTCTTTTTTGTTTTTTCTCTCCTCGTCTGCTTCGTTTTTTGTACACTCGACGTTTGTTACTAATTTCAGTCTTCTCGAAAATAATTTTCTCTTTACTGTTTTTTGACCAATTGCACGCCTTCTTTCTTTATAAGCCATCGATTTTCGCGTTGCCATTTTAAGCCAGTTTGCATTCACTTTACATCTTTTTTGATGGTCAATTTGAATTTTGTGCACCGCTCACCTGCGCCTTTGATTTTCCCATACCGATATATATATATATATATATATATATATATATATATATATATATATATATATATATATATATATATATATATATATATATATATATATATATATATATATATATATATATATATATATATATATATATATATATATATATATATATATATATATATATATATATAAATATGTATATATATATATATATATATATGTGGATAGGAGAAACTCACAAAGTAGCGCTTGAGTAGAGCAATAAATGCAAAAAATCCCACAAGAAAATGAAAGGCACATTTCAAGTACTTTAGCACCAGTCATACATATATATAAACAAGTTACATCCAAATATTAAATTCACTCCAGAAATGGAAAACAACGACTCCATTCCTTTCCTAGACCTACTAATAACACACACAACTGACCGTTTATCCACTTACACTCACCGAAAACCTACACATACGGGCTCTGGACTCCATTTTCTTAGTCATTGTTGCACCAAAATCAAATTAAATTCTATCAAAACCTTACTTTCTCGCGCTTACAATCTCTCCACATCATACCTAAATTTCCTCACTAACTATTTCCGACAAAACGGATCTCCTTCAAACTTATATGACCGAACTCTTCGAAATTTTATCAATAAAATATTAACTCCGAAAGATCCCTTATACAACGTCCCTAAAGAAAAGGTTTTTGTACCTCTCCCATATATAGGACCCCTCAATTCACTTCTCTGTGCCAAACTCTCACTCACCTTTTCTTAAGAATTCATTTCCCGCAACACATTCTATACTAATTTTTTCAAACACACGGAAAGTACAACATCTTTACAACATTAAAGACAAAATACCTACGCTGCTTCAATCCTCCCTAATATATGAATTCAACTACTCGAGATGTAATTCCAAGGTGTATTTAGGATAGACACAGAGCACACTACATACCCGTATTTGCGCATATTTAGGCATCAGAAATAGAACTTGAGCCCCACTCACTACTCTTGAGTTCTCCCCTATTCGAATACACTACGAAAACAGACATCCACACCATAAACCAAACTTAAATAATTTTTCAATTAAAGACGCAGCAAACAACGAAAACCAACTACGTACACTGGAATTTCTTCATAATAGATTTGAAAACCCCACTTTGCACTCTGACACAAGCTTATTTCGACTTTTACTGCAACTATAATCACCCACAAATTACACACGCCAAATCCCCCCCAAAAAATAACAACCCCTATCTTACAAATATTTCTATTATCTCCCCCTTTTGACAATGAAGACACCCAAAATTAATTAATCCCAGTTTTATTTAAAAACAAAAACATATTTCCTATTCCCTAATACTTAAAAGCCCTGCATTTTTATAATTTCAATATTACGACCTCTGCTGCTTCCCATTTCCCATATAGTTAAATTTATAAATATCTGATAATTTATCTAAAAAATTCTTGTTTGTATATATTTATAATCTCACATCCTTGAGAATGGGTTTCTACCCATGATATATATATATATATATATATATATATATATATATATATATATATATATATATATATATATATATATATATATATATATATATATATATATATATATATATATATATATATATATATATATATATATATATATATATGTAATTAGGTAAAAGGCCATGTTGTATGAAGGTTCTATTGAAGTTCACAGCTGCCCCATTGTTATTAATTTTAACTTGTATTTTCTTAATATTTCTTACGATTTTTTAACGTGGTCTTCGAGGCGAGAAAAAACATCCGCGAATGACATTTTTTATTCTTAGACGTCTTTCGACCATGTTTGGTCATCTTCAGGGAATGAACAGAAATGGAATTATTCAAAAATTGCTACATTATATATATTTTTTCTACGCGAACATAAGTATTACAAAAATTAGCGAGTTGGCGCGGGAAATTTTTAAGGGGAAACTAAGCGCTACAATTCAAAAATATCAACTAGATTATGGCTAGGAGATAGTTTACTGGAAGTAACTGGCCTCAGCTTTAACCACGGTCTCAAAACGTATCCAGAACATGGATTTTGCTTTCCTCATTGGGTTATTGAGAATATCTTCGAATACCTCCTTGATCTTAGCCACCAGCTTGGCCATGATGTTGCAGGCATAGAGGTTGGTGTCTTTCTCAACCGCGACACACACATCGTAATCCATGGGATTACAATCGGGAGTCGTAGAAATTCCCCGACAACCACTTCTGACTATGTATAGAAGTATGGGCCGTCCTTACAGCAGTAACCATCTCCAGCCATGGTTTGACCACAATCTCCAACAGCTCTATGTAGCCGTCTGAAATGAGCGTAAGACCATATTTAAACATGTGGAACGACATGACTTCACCCTGGCTGAAGATACACCCAAAGACCACAGTTGAGAGGAACTTGGTCTTCATGATAGATGGACCGTCGTACGGATTGTAGGCAGCCACTTGTTCTAGTTGTTGTCTAATTAGTCCTAGGTGATTTTCTTTTCGTCTGAGAACCAGATCGTCCTCTGCTCAACAGTATGCTTTAGCTTGTTCAGGAGCTTCATTGACTTCGGCAAGTGGTTCTCCTTGGCTTTGGCTGTCAGAATTTGTCTAATTTCCCTCTTGTACGAGTGGTAAAGGTCCTAATTTAGTGCCAGTTCATGGTATCGACTACAACATCAATTTCTCTTATACAGGGGAAACTGGAGACTTTATTAAACGCATATAAGCAAAAAGGGGAATATAAGAAAAGGAAACCTATCTTCTAGTTTGTTCAATCACACGAGTAGATGTGATCTTCAAATTGATTTTAATAATGCCAAACTAGTCTATAAGTCCGATAATTATTTTCAAAGACGTATAATTGAATTATTATTAATTTAACAATTTCCTAATTACAATATGTCTGAGAGTTCTTTTAAATTTAACAGCAATTCAAAATTCTCTTGACCCAAATTTGTTTCAAAAATTGTTACAAATTTACCCGTTCCGTAGCCTATATCTTCCTCTGTTGCCCCCCCCCCTCCCTTCCGGGTGACCCTTCCTATATATAAAGTATATGTGTCAAGTCTAACCATTGTACAGTTGAACATAGTAGTAGATACCGAAACTAATCTTGTAATGTAATAAACTAATTCTCCTAAGGTGTGGTTTTCATATCTTGAAATAAATTCATACTATTGTGAATTTCTTTTGTATATATATATATATATATATATATATATATATATATATATATATATATATATATATATATATATATTCATCGTAGCAAGGTTTGTTAAAAGCGACAGCTAATTTCGCATTTGTGATTTTCTTTTGATATCTTTCATTTTTTAATATATTTGCCTTTATGTTTGGGTTGCTGCCGTGAATAAGTTCCGAAATTCCTTAAAACTCATATTCTAAAGTTATTTATCTCGCGCGTTTCGATACTCTCGTATCATCTTCAGAGATAAAATAAAAATCGAAAGTTTAAGAGAACATTCATTAAAAAAACCTGAAGATCATTTCATTAGTTCATGAAAATAAATTTCAAAATCTTGCATGCATTTGAAAATTTAGAAAAGAACTATGGAAACCGTTTCGACATCGTAAGCCTGAAAGAGAATTTAGCCGAAATTTACAATGCACAAGTGTTTTGAGATAAATCCGTTAAAACTTTGCTTGATTTTATATTTTAAAATGAACTGACCCAAACGTTTCCTGAAGCTGTGAAATTGATGAAATTAAATTTGAAAATTCATGCTTTGAAAAGAATTGAGAACTACACTGAAAACGGAAGGAAAAAATTAACAAAATGGAGCAAGACCCTACTTTGTAATTTTATGAAACGGTGACTGATGTTTTTGCTACAAAGAAAGATAGAAGAATAGATTTCCTTTATAAATAGGCTAATATAACCAGTATGATAACTTGTTTACAATAACAAATCTTTTTGACTACCTTAAGTAATTAATGACGGCACGTGCTTGATATACATTTGTATATATATATATATATATATATATATATATATATATATATATATATATATATATATTCGAAAAAAAGTAATAAAAATATTACTGCAAGGAAAAAAAATTATTCCGTTTTCTCTTTCAATGTGGTTAATGGATTCATTTTTATCATTCTCTCGTGCTACTTTGATATATATATATATATATATATATATATATATATATATATATATATATATATATTAAATATATGTGATGGTGATTTCACTGAGCTGGAAAGTAGATCATTATTTTGTAGTTCCACAGCTCCATTCTTGGTGATTGTATGAGGAGCGAACAATGGAAAAGGGAAGCTCATTAGTAGGTGGGGTTGAGTAGGGGTGGTGTATGGGTCAGAAGAGAAAAATGTAATGTGCGGAAGCAACAAGATGGTCACCGCTCGTGGGGAAAACAAAACAAAGCGAGGGAAGAATTTCTGATTAACTTCGTCGAACATTTCTGGATTCTTCCTTCCCCATCTAGGGAAGCTCTCTTGTCCTGATCTCTCCAGAAACTAGAAACAGGCTGACTGATAAAACAATAGACTATAATTGATGAATTAAGTCAAAGAGAAAATATATATGAATAAATACAGACACAAATATGACTGATCATTGGATGAACATCTACATGTAGTTTTTTTTGGGGGGGAGGGGGTATTTTAGGAGCCCATTCAAACGTAGGCAATTAATGGACAAACAAATATGCAAAATCTGAAAACAATCAGAGCGTTCATGTGGAACCAATAAAACAAGAAAAGATACACACAAATCAACAAAGAAATAAATAAACTTTGTCATAGATAAGAGAAAAACGTAAATAAATTATAAGGACATGTAACTAGGCAAAGCAAATCCTCCAAATTAAAGAGCACATTTGAAATAGACAAGTAAATTTTTATAATAAAAATATCTCCAAAAGAAATGTCTAAAATAACTTATCAGAAAGAATGACAAATCAAGTTAAGTCATTAAGAAGCAGCCTCGAGGGAAAAGAGAAGAATCTGTAAAAAAGAGATAGATTTGATTAAGTATTATAAAGAAAAACTGCCACAGGTATGTCCTTTGATGTGGTCTTGCGACATATAATAATAACACTGCCCTGTTTATTTCATAGTAGTTTGCTATTTATCAGTACCTTGTAGAGGAGTTAGTAGGGATGAAGAGGTATTGCAAGAAGGTTGTAAAGCTTCTGATTTTCTTTTTTTTAAGCCACCAAGGGCATAAGTCGCCGTAATTGAAATTTCAGCCGAGTACATAAAAGGACACTCCCAAAATTCATACAAACCCAAACCAAATAGAGTAAAATATAATGGATGAGGCCTCCTTCTCGAAGAAGTCAAATAATTAATCCACAAGTGTGTGAAAGAACCAGTCCTGAGTAAAAAGGATGTGCAGTATCGACCCCGATTGCCCCAGTACTGCGACAAATAACGTGCACAAAGATTACCCAGACTGGTACATTTAACAAGAATGGGCCGAACAGTCTGGGTGGCAATGCAATCGTCTTAGTAAGGTGCATGAGAGCGGTTCCTCAAATGGTGGCGAGTCCCGCGAGTGTGCCCCTTTGGAAGATGACAGAAACGACCGTCAATCGTTGCGCAATTGAGGGGTAGGTCTATGTGAACAGTCGGGGTGTAATGCCACGCAACTATTCGTTACCATCGGCCGTGTTTCATCTTATTTGCCAAGCAACCCAGAATGTTTCCCTGATTCTGGCCATGTAGTCGGTGTGAAGAAGGGGGAAACGCTGGTCTGGTCGCTCAATCCTTCTGGAATCTTAGGCACACTCATTGAAGCTCTTATTCCTGCTCATAGTCGCAGGTGGTATCCTCCCACGGTGGCGTCCTGGTTATGATCAGAGGAGCCACCAGGCCGATAGCTACACCGAGCTCTTAAAGGAGTTTCCTAGCCCTATAGTCAAAAGACTTAGGTTATGAATGACGTCATAACCTAATATATATATATATATATATATATATATATATATATATATATATATATATATATATATATATATATATATATATAATGTATATATATATATATATATATTCCGGTATGGAAAAATCAAAGTAGCAGGATGCAGAGAGAGCCTTGTGAAACTGAGGGAGACACCAGGCTTGCGCGTTGAGTAAGTGGCATCTCCCCAGTATCTCAATGGGAGACGAGCGGAAAGCACTCTTTGTCTTTCGGACACCGGTGTTGTGGACTGAGTTTACCTTCCGCAATACACGCTCGGCTGCGGATGCGTAAAACTCCCATCCGTACTTAATCTTCAAACAAACAATGGATCGGTAGAAAAGGAAAGAAGAATTTCGGTGGCTCAGGTACAAGAGACATTAATGCTGCGAGTCGACACTCCAGAATTGGCATTCTGGGACGCACTAAAAGAGGTCAAAAGGTCGTACACGTAGAAAATAGACAGAACATCTCTTTTGGCAGCACCGAAAAGAGATGTGCTGTTGAGGACATTTCCCTACGGATCTTGCAGAAATTCATAGATAAAAAATGAAAGCGTCCCGTCTCCACAATAGTTTGTAGGGTCTCCATGATACCGTATAGCTATGCAGTATCATAGGTCTTCTCCAGATCGAAGAACACCGTGACCTCGTGCTGACTCAAGAAATAAGTTTCCCCGATGGCATTTTCTAGTTGTACAAGAGCATCTGAAGTGAAGGAGAACTTGCGGAAGCCGCACTATGCGGAATACAGGTGGCCTCCGCTCTCTATAAAAAGACCAATCTAACAATTACCAATTTCTTAATCAACTTGAACACGGAGGCCTTTAAAGCGATGGCCGAAAACCGGGCCGACTTAGAGTTATCTCTCCGCGGTTTAAGGAAATAGTGCATTAACCATTCACCAGGATTCTAGGAGGATACCCTAATGCTAGGAGCGTGTTAAAATTATCTAAAAAATGCCATGCCCCTCTCACCTAAGTGACGAAGAATGGCGTTAGGTACATCGTCCTCACGAGTGGCGATGTTCGCGCATGAAGGGAGAGTAGAAAGCAACCCACTTAATGTAAATCTATCAGCGGCTTTCAGCGACATTACGATGTGCATTTAATGCCACCGGAGCAGTATATATGTAGTCTCGAGAATGTAGAGTAAATAGCTGTCAAAGAATCCCCATGGACATGGAAACCAGGATTGCGGTTCCGTTCTCCTGGAAAGCGGGAAGGGAGTTCTGCGAGAACTTGCCCCGAATCCTTTTGACTCGTTTCTACCTCTCTGCAAAAGGGATCGTCCCATTAAGTAAAGACACGTATGCTCACCAAATAGAGCGGCAATGCGTACTTCGAAACATAAGGAAACCTTTTCCCAAGTGGAAAATATTCACTCACGGTGAATTCATACGGGTGGCACTGATAACGCATGCAGGCATATCACTAATGTCTGAAAGCCGTCTCATACTCGGTTGGCCAACAAGGAAGCGGATGGCATGCAAAACGACGAGGTTCTGTGCTAGGAATATTATTTGGGCCCACGGCAATGGATTTCGCACAGAAGAATACAACGGCCTTATCCACCGAACTAAACTCTTCGATTGGGACAGAGAAATATGTCATTTTCTGAAATCCGGACCGGAGCGCGTTTTCTGTTGGCAGTGTCCTAAAAAGCGATAGTTGAATGGGAATGTGGTCATTACCATGAAGGTCATTGACCACCTCACAATCAAATTCAGGCTGTGCATCCATAAAGCATAGGATCAGATATGCAGTAACAAAAAGCTGTTTATGGACAGTGATACGTAAACTTATTGACATTTCGGACACCTATTTCTTGCTCGTGATCAGGTTTGCAAGAATCTGACAGAGCAGGAGAAAGAGCTTCATAAATCGTGCCACCACGCAATGAAAATCCCAAGCGTTGAAGTCATCTGAGGGGAAAAGGTACGCATAAATTACAGTATGCCTCATGAAAGGAGGCATATATAACAAACAAAAGCTCGAATACATCATGCCTGGTGCCAATTGTGCATCCTTCTGCCTGGCCCCTATTCCCTAATAGTTGGGTTGCAAATCCCTTAAACCATCGGATGGTGGGGTGGGCAAGGAGCACGTGCCCAGCATGGTACCCACATAAAAATAGCTAAAGGGGAACAGTAGGAGAGGAGCTTCCGCAGATCCTCTCAGTTGGACCTGAACTCACGGTAAATTCATTGAAGTACCATGCTCTCTTGTCCATGCTCGGAGGAGATGCAAGGCCACTCTTCAAAGAGAAAGCCTTTACAGGAATTGCCGTACGCTTTTCGGAGGCAGAACTCTTGGCGTGGTTGGCCAAACAAGGCGTTGTTACCTTATCGGGAGATGTTGGGCTCGCTATGCGAGTCTTTTCCTCACTCTGCCTCTAAATCTTCGGTGGGTGGGGCGACAGTGGAGGCAGGAGTCTCTCTTTTGTAATGTTACCCGGCCCCGAGTCATCAGAACCAACCTTGGGCGAGCTATAGGAGCGGAAGATCCTTTGTTGTTGTCCTTTTGGGGAACAGGTTTATGAAGCCCGAAAAACGGCCTCACGACCACCTTCAAAGGATTAACGTCCTGTGAATATAACACTTCGGTGGACGCGCGCAACCGTTTCGCGTGGCATCACTCTCACCTTCGATCCATCGAGTGTCCGAAACAGACTAATCATAGCCGCTTCGAAAGGTTCCGTCGCATTCGCCAGTTTCCTTACTTCCGATAAACTTTTCATCTTTAGCTCTCTGCCAATCAACCTATTTAATGCCACCCATGGAGCGAATAGCTAGAAAGCGTTCAAATCGAAATCAAAAAGTTCAGGTAGTCTCTGATGGCAGGGCTGCGGCGGGGTTGTTTTTTTTTTCAGGGGCTATCTGGCGACTGCCCACTTAGGCATAAGTCACCGTAAACAAACAGCCTAGTTCTAGGCTACTTTAAAAAATTCGAACAGGAAGCAATAATAAAAATAAATAACAATAACAATAATAAAACAATAGAAAAAACAAAGCACCCTGAGTGCTCTCGGGGCATTGGAATCTCCGCATCCCCTGGTTCGCGATATCCGTGACGCCACGGTTATGGCGAGCCGGGCAGATGTCGAGATTATCGTTCCGAGTACAAAGGACAGGCAGTAGCGACCCCGCCCATCCCGGTACCGGGACAGGCAACGTGCGCGAAGATCACCCAGACTGGGACATTCGACAAGAATGTGCTAAATAGTCCAGGGGACGACGCAGTCATCGCAATAGGGCGCAGGCAAGCGCTCCATCAAATAGCGATGCTTCACACGAGTGTGTCCGATTCGGATACGAGAGAAAGCGACCTGAAGCCGTCGGGGAATTGGGGGATAGGTCCATGGGAACAGTCATGGCGCAATGGGACACAACTTTAAGTTCCCTTCAACCGTCTCCCATCTTCTTTGCCAAGCAGTCCGAAGAGCTGCCCGTATTCCTGCCATGTAGTCGGTGTGAGGAAGAGCGAAACGCTGGTCTGGTCGCAGAGTCCTCGCGGACTCTTTGGCGCCCTCATCGGCGTGCTCATTCCCCGTAATTCCTATATGTCCAGGAACCCAGCAGAAGATAATCTCGACATCTGCCCGGCTGGCCATAACCGTGGCGTCACAGATATCGCGAACCAGGAGATGCGGAGATTCCAATGTCCCGAGAGCACTCAGGGCGCTTTGTGAGTCGCTATAGATCATAATCCGGTCTCCGAACCGGGCACGTCGCGTAATCTCCCGTACCGAGTGGTGTATTGCCACAGCTCGGTCTTGAAGACAGATGCAGCGCCTGGTAGAACCCCTTGACTTCAAACAGAGGGGATACGGCGTGGAAGCCGACCCCCTCTTGGAACTTGGAGCCATCCGTATACACTAGCACGGTTCCAGCGTGACACGAGGTGTGCTCCAAAAAGGTCGAAGGCAATACTCCCGGCGCCGTACAAGCTTGGGGAGCAGAGGCGTGGCGACAAATAGCCAAATTTTGTACCCTCCAGGGTGGCGTCCTGGGCAGAACCAGGGGCGCCACCGGCCCGAAAGCTATATCTACCTCTCGAAGGAGTTTCCTGGCCCTAAACCAAAAGGGCTTAGGGTATGACTGGCGTCTCTCGCCGGCATAGGCACCGTCGAGATCAGCTGCGGATGCGGTGAGAGCTGTTGGCGACTGAGGGAGGCGCCGTGCTCGCGCGTACAGTCAAGTGATGCACTGCACGCGGCGCAGAGCAAGTGGTATCTCCCCAGACCGACCAACAGGCTCTCAATGGGGAAAATGCGGAAGGCACCGGTCGCAAGGCAAAGGCCGGTGTGGTGGATCGAGTACACGTTCCGCAATAAACGCTTGGCTGCGGATGCATAAAACTCGCTTCCGTAGGCGAGCTTCGAACGAACAAAGGATCGATAAAAAGTTAAGGCAGTAGCCCTATCAGCGCCCCAAGCGCTGAACGTCACGGAAAGGAGAATATCCATGGCACGGGTACAAGAGACCCTAAGGCTGCGAATATGAGCCTCCGAAGGTGAGGCGTTGGAGGAATACAAGACCAAGGAAACGGTGCGATTCAACCACATCCAGGCGCACCCCATTAAGAAACAAATCTGGTTCAGGTTGGAGACGTGGATGGCAGCAGAAGAGCACCACCTTAGTCTTGGCCAAAGTAAACCGAAACCTGTGCGCTTCGGCGTAGCGAGAGGCGCATTTCAATGCCTGTTGGAGTCGACGCTCCAGAGTTATCATCTGGGCCTCGGCAAAAGAGATCGAAAGGTCGTTTAAGTGGAGCATAGCGAGAACATCTTCCGGCAGCACCAAGTTGATGCCGTTGATGCTCAGGGCAAAGAGTGTGACACTGAGGACACCTACCTGCAGGACACCATCTTCCTGCTCCTTTGGGCTGGAGATAGCTTCCCCCACCCGTACACGGAATCGATAATCTTGCAAAAATTCAGATATAAAGACTGGAAGGCGTCCCCTCGCCACCATTGTGTGGAGAGTCTCCATGATACCGTATCGCCATAGGCCTTCTTCAGATCGAAAAAGACTGGCGTAGTGCTGTCTACGAAGGAAAGCCTCGCAGACGGCCTTTTTCAGTCGGTGCAGAGCATCCGACGTGGAGTGGAACTTGCGGAAGCCGCACTGTGCGGAAGACAGATGGCCTCCGCTGTCCAGGAAAAAGGCTAATCTAACATTTACCAATTTCTCCATCAACTTGCACACGCAAGAGGTTAGAGAGATTGGGCGGAAACCGGTCGGAGTAGAGTGATCTCTCCCCGGTTTGCGAAAGGCGAGCACAGTAGCGATTCGCCAGGAGTCTGGGAGAAAACCCTTCATCCAGATCCTTTTCAACAAATCTAACAGAAAGGCCATGCCTCGATTACCCAGGTGTCGAAGCATGGCGTACGGGACATCGTCCGGACCATGGGCGGTGTCCGCGCACAAAGCGAGAGCGGAGCGCAACTCACTCACAGTAAACTTGTCGTTGAAAGGTTCTCCGCACCTGTAGGTAAAGTCCAGCCGGTGGCCTTCCGCGTCATCACGACGTGCATTAAAAGCTGGCGGAGCAGCATCCCGGCTAGAGAATGCGGAAAAAGCGGTCGCTAAGGATTCCACCACGGACGCGGGTTCCGAGATTGCGGTCCCATTCTCCTGGAGAACGGGAGGAGGGTCCTGCAAGAACTTGCCCCGAATCCTTTTGACTCGCCTCCACACCTCAGCTAAAGGGGTCTTCCCGTTAAGTGAAGAAACGTATGCCTGCCAAGAAGAGCGGCGGTCGTGCTTGCGAAATATACCGGAACCTAGCCCTAGTCTGACGAAATTCAGCGACAGTGAAATCGTTCGGGCGGCGCTTATAGCGCATGTAGGCATAACGCTTCTGTTTGAGGGCCGTCTCACACTCGGCCGACCACCATGGGAGTGGTCGGCGTGCAAAACGGCCAGACGTCTTAGAAATAGTAGTCAGGCCCGCGGCGATGAGGTTGCCGGAGAAGAACTCAACAGCCTCATCTACCGAACTAAACTCTTCGACTGAGATAGAGAATTCAGTCATTTCCTGAAATGCATGCCACCGCACCCGCGCCAAGCACCACAGACGTGGTCTCTCAGGCGGCAGTTGCTCTGAAAATGATATTGGAATGAGTAAGTGATAACTACCATGGAGGTCATCGACCACTTCCCAATCAAAATCAGGCTGTGTATCCGAAGAGCACAAATATAGGTCAAGGCAAGAAAATGAAGCGGTTCTCGGACAGTGATGCGTAAACTCATCCACGTTTAGGACACCTATCTCAAGCTCTTCGATCAGATCGGCAAGGACTTGTCCCCTAGGATTAATGGAGTAATCTCCCCAGAGAGGATGCCTGCCGTTCAGATCTCCAGGCAATAGATAGGGCCTCGCCCCCGTGCCACGACGCGGCGGAAGTTCCCCGCGTTGAAGTCAGCTGACGGTGGAATGTACGCTGAAATGATAGTATACCTCCTATCCAGGTGCAGCTGCACAGCCACTGCCTGAAAGGAGGTATTTAAAGAGAAAGGAAGAACAGAGACATCATGCTGGGTGTGAACTGTGCATCCCCCAGCTCGGCCATCCCGGGGTGGTGGGGTCGCAAGACCCTTATACCCCGGGACGGCGGGCAGGGGGCACGCGCCTATCATGGTCTCCTGCAAAAAGATAGCTAACGGGGAACGAGGCGAGGCGAGCCCCCGCAGCTTATCCCAGTTGGGCCGAAGTCCACGGCAATTCCATTGAAGGAATATGCCCTCCAGACCTAGCTCGGAGTAGACGCGGAGGCCCTCCTGGAACTAAAAACCCTCACGGGAATGGCCGTACGCTTTCCGGTGGCAGAATCCCAGGTGCTGTCTGCCGGACAAGGCGCTGTCGACTTCGAGGACTTATTGGGGGAGGTTTGACTCGCCATGCGAGTCTTTTCCTCCCTGCGCCTCGAAACCTTAGGCGGGCGTTGCGGCTTCGGAGGCGAGGGGCCTTCTTTTCGAGGAACCACCGTCTCCGAGCCTTTAACTCCACCTCGGGGAGTGGGCGAAGGAGCCGAAGCTCCTTTGTTGCTGTCCTCCTTTCGGGGGACAGCTTTAGAAACCCCGGAAGATGGCCTAGCGACCATCTTCAACGGGTGTTGCCTCCTGTGAGTCTAACGACTCGGTGAAAGCGCGTGGCCGTTTCGCCTTACAGTAAACGGTCACACTGGGGGAAGAGGGGGAAGCCCTGGTTTTAGCCGGGGCTGGGTATGAACCCTTTTTGCCGCCAGCTTTACCAGGGGAGTGCATGGGTTGGGTAGAGCCCGCAGAAGGGCTCTGAATGGGCGCGGAAACAACCGTGCTCGTTGGCCTGTATGGGCCAGGAGCAGAGGGTGCCTTTCTAACTATTGAGGCATATGACGTCCCAGGCAGAGCCGGGCGCGCCAGGACCAAGTCCTTAGCCTCGCGGAATGAGAGTCGATCCTGGGCCTGAACGGCCAGGATTTCATTCTCAAGGAGATATGCAGGATTTCTCAAGGAGGCGCGGGGGCCCTCCTCGAACAGAAGACCCTCACGGGAATGGCCGTATGCTTCCCGGAGGCAGAACCCCGGGCGCTGTTGGCCGGACAAAGCGCTGAAGGCGAGGTGCCTTCGAGGACTTATTGGGAGAGGTTGGGCTCGCCGTGCGTGTCTTTTCCTCTCTCCGCCTCGATACCTTTGCCGGGTGTTGCGGCTTCTGAGGCGGGGGGCACTCTTTTCGAGGAACCACCATCTCCGAACCACTCGCTCCACCACTAGGCGTGGGCGACGGAGCCGAAGGGCTCTGAATGGGCGCGGAAACAACCATGCTCGTTGGCCTGGATGGGCCAGGAGCACAGGGTGCCTTTCTAACTTTTGAGGCCTATGACGTCCCAGGCAGAGCCGGGCGCGCAGGGACCAAGTCCTTACCCTCGCGGAATGAGAGTCGATCCTGGGCCTGAACGGCCAGGATTTCTTTCTCAAGGAGATATGCACCACATTGCTTCGAAGCAGCAGGGTGCGGCTCTCCGCAATTGACACACTTGGCCACACACAATTTGGACTTATCGTGTGCGACCTTGGAGCAATTTACACATAGTTCGGGTGACCCCGACTTTGCACGTCTACAAGAACGATTCGTATGGCCGAAGCGGTGACAGTAATAGCACCGCCGCGGCAGTAGCACGAATGCCTTCACGCGGTAGCGGTACCAACCGACACGCACCGACTCAAGGAGCTTATCACAGTCGAATGTGACGAAGAGTGTAGGGGTGGGTCTCGAGGCCCCTCCCTGTTTTCTCATCACACATTCGACCTTGACCACCCCATGGTTGGCCAGCTCTAGGGTGATGTCCTTAATGGAGTAGTCAACGAGTTCTTTCGCATAAACTACTCCTTTTTCAAAGTTCATGGTAGAGTGCGGCGTCACACTCACCGGGGTGCCATGAAGTATCCAAAGAGCACTTATCTTGGACGGCTCGTGGGGATTCGCCGCATTCGCCAGAAGTCTCCCGTCAGAGATACGGCTCACCTTCGGCTCTCTACCAATTGCACTAGCTAATCCTCTCCTCTGATGGATCATGTTGCCCTTGGACAACATGGTGCCATTAGTGGAGCGAATAACGAGGAAGCGCTTGAAGCAAGCGGACTTGAAAACGCCAGGTAACCTCTGAATAAGGGGCCCCGATGTCATCGAGGCTCCGCCCTGTGCACTCTTGGTCTTAGTCTTAGTCAGGGGCTCCGCGCACGGGGGGATAGAGGGGCCGGATGTGCCGATCTTGGCTTGGTCGCCTACCAAAGTGGCAGCAGACCCATCCGTCCCCGCAGCCCCCGGGAATGGACAGGAGCCCCGAGTCTTCTTTTTCTTTTTAGTCTTTTTTTTTTTGGAGAGGAGGGCGGTGAATGAACCCGCTTCTTACCTCCACCGGCAGAAGCCCCTAGGCCAGATGGACCGGCCTCAGCCAGGTCCCTCTCCGAAATGGAGAAGGTCCTGGTAGTCGTAGGGGCACCTGTCGGAGGAGATCCCTTCCCTCCTTGTACTGCCTTGGAGCCCTCAGCCGTTTGAGGAGGACCTTGCATAGTGGCGGTTTCGGGTTCGGTGCTTGGCGCCTAGCCCGAATTCCCCCCCATCGAAGGCCCTACCCTCTGAGGCTGGACCTCCTCAAGGACCATGTCTATCACAGGAGGGGCCTCCAGTTCGCCATCCCCTCCCAGGACATCTCAGGTTCTGGCTTAAAAAGGTCAGCATCTACCCTGTGAAATTAGAGGCTGACCAGAGAAAGTTTGCGGAGAGGTTTTATGAAAAGCGAGGAAACAAGCGTTTTGAAGGAAGGAAGAGAGGCTAACCTGGGGCCGAACGGGGTGCTGAGTCCCGTCAGCACGGCGGCTAGGATGGCAAATCGCCGCGCCCCTTACGGGGTTATATGCATCAAAGTGTAAGACTATGAACATAAGCCTCTCTCATAATTATTCATACATATGTATATCTGTAAAAATAGATGAATTCGAATTACGCCTCCACACCTTCAGTCTCGCCGGGACACAAAGGCTCGGAGATCGTCAGGTAGCGTAAATGAGTAGATGTAGCAGCAGGTAGTGGTAGCTACCTTATTTTAGTGTAAGTTCTGCGCCCCCCCAATGGTGTGTAGGGAGCACAGTGCCATAGAGAATAATAAATTCAAAGAAACCTTAAAAATGAGGACTTGGAATCTCGAAACTAAGTCCATTGCACTCCTGAATTTCAATCTTCGGCCCAAAAAGTAATTAGTAAATTTTATAAAAATAAATAAATAATATATATATATATATATATATATATATATATATATATATATATATATATATATATATATATATATATATATATATATATATATATATATATATATATATATATATATATATATATATATATATATTTATAAATATATATATATATATATATATATATATATATATATATATATATATATATATATATATATATATATATTTATAAATATATATATATATATATATATATATATATATATATATATATATATATATATATATTAGGAGTATGAAGACCCAGGAGATTACACTAATCATTTATTGGCCCGACGTTTCGGACCTTCACTAGGACCATCTTCAGCGATTATGTCTACTAATGAGAAAGGGAAAGAACATTTATTGATAACAGTTAAAAGAATGCATTAAATAATGGTTAAAAAAGCGGAAGAAGACAAGTTAAAATAATAACATTGACAATTATTGATATTAAAGTAAAAACACAAATAACAATATATGGAATTAAATAATATTACCCAGTGGTATTTAAAAAAAGAATAGAAAGTGAAATTATAACAAACTGACTTGATTATCACATATTAAAAGTTACTGAAGTAAACAAAAAATAACCTATTATATTAAATTGTAAAAAGAAAAAAGACAAAAAAAAACGAAAACAAATGAGAATAAACCTTTAACGTGGGAGTTGAGAAATCAACAAACTAAAAATATAAAACTACTGACGAAATTTATTCGGTTGGTCGGTTGGCTAATTAATCCATTGAAGTGGTGTTTGGTTACAGTGTGAATAATTTTATTGAGGAGGAGTAATTATTTAGGTTTGGATTTATTTTAATGATATATAGTTACTCTAAACATTTTCAAATCGAGAGAAGTTGAGGCTGAAGATAATATAGTAAATGAATCAAAATTAAGAGGATGATGGTGATACTCAGAGTGTTGCCTGATGGAAGAGGCTTCAAATTTAGAGATGGGAATACCAGTCCTATGAAACAAACCTAAGTGCTTTGCGATCCTGCATTTGAGCTGTAAGCCATTTTTGCCAACATAATGACTGTGGCAGGTCGTATATGTATAATTGTAAATTATACAGGATCGCAAGTCCAAAGGGATTGGCTCCTTATGGAGAAAAAAGAAATTCAATAAATGGGGATCTTTTTAACCTTGAAGCATTACTTCCCCAGAATGGATGTTTGAGTCACTATTATTCGTTATCTACACAACAGACATCCCACATCCAGGAACTGAACTATGAATAAATATACAGTTTGCGGATGACATAACACAAGTGATTGTGTCCAGCGAGTACACCAGGAGAAGAAATACGAAGGATGAATAATATGAACACAAATAGAAAATTAGCACGAATCGAGAGAAATTAAAAAATTATACCAGTCTACAGGAAAAAGATATTAGACATATACGTAGATGACAAAAGATACAGATACAGGAACGAATGTAAAGTGTTGGATCTAACTATAACTAAAGATGGTTCCTAGAAAGAAGTAACCAACAAAAGTGAAACAGAGAATATTGTACTAAAACTAATAAATAACTAAGATTGCTCAGTTAAACAAACAGGAAGAAAATATACTAATCAATAATCCAGCAAACACGCATCTATGAGTCAAATGCGATGTGCACACTATCAAGAACTAACCTCATAAATTTGCAAAGAATACAAAACAAAGTAATATATCTCATACCAAACAGGATAAGGATAGAAAGAAGATTGGAAGAGCTACCTTGATAAGCAAGCATTGAGCACCTAAACAAGCTAATAAATAAAATAGCGAAAGCTCTTCTCTTTATATATATATATATATATATATATATATATATATATATATATATATATATATATTCATATATATATTATAATTACATAATTCATTCATACGATTATTCACAAATCAGTACTGCACCTACACGGTCTTTCCCAGGTACAGATATTCCGACTAACCATATAAAGATTTCCATGTTTCTTTTCTGTCAAGTCCTTTTTCCACAAATCACAACAGCCTCGCTCACAAGATACTGTCATTCAAACATTTCCTTCTATTTTTTTATTAACAACAACCTGCTAGGCATAGAATCCTCATGAAATATTTTCCCAAACTTTCTATCAACTCATTATAGTTAATTTTCTCACCATTTATCTCTACTCTCAAAAAATTCTTTGTTTAAGAATAGTTAATATCTGCTCTCTCTCAATATATATATATATATATATATATATATATATATATATATATATATATATATATATATACGTGTGAATTTGGGCAGTATATTTTCATTATAGCATGTTTCATTAAAAGCGACCGCTAGTTTCGAATTAATAATTCTTTTTTCAATCTTCTCGATTTGTCTTATATTTGCCTTTTCTTCATTGTTTAACCTGTGAATAAGCGTACCGAAGTTCATCGGGGACTGATGCTTGTAATTTTTCCAAAGGTAGAAGTAAATTAAAGTAATTTAGCCCTTTCTTTAATTTAGCTGACTCGTTTCGATACATCCAGTATCATCTTCAGAGTTACAATGGGGAATTATTACCAAGTATTTAGTTTATATATGTTCCAAAATGTGTTAACAAAATTACGTACGAAGCTATACACGTATAGGCAGGTTGGAACCGGGTGATAAAAGGGTGGAGAAGTAGGTAGCCAGAGACGGAGGGGGGAATTAAGCTCCTTGCCAGAAGGGGATTAGTGACTAGGGGCAGCTCTTAGTACACCTATCTCTCTGTTTGTTTTTCTTGCGTCGGGCAGGATTTTATTGGAGTTATACTATGTTTAAATTCGGTTGTTTCTCTTGGATATGCAAGGTGCCCCAGAAAAAATTTAACCTTAATTTACATTAGTATAACTCCTAACCTATTGGAGATTTTTGAGTCCTTTAAAACAAAACAAATTTAAAAAATATTTATCTGTCGATTCTGAAAATTTTATTAAATTCCCTTTTATGATATTGATACACTAAGGGGTTTAGTAGAGGCTATCAAAATTATGTTTGCGCAAGGAAGTAAAATAATAAAACTTCGAAGTTTAAAATCAACAAATATATTTAAATCCATTTTTAACAAAAACACCTCTTCATATGGGTAATACAAATTCATTTTTTAATTTTCTAATATCGTTTCCTTCCATATGTCCTCCATTTCTTTCCAATCACAGTTGCGCCTTTGATTCGATTGATTGAACATCTTTTGGAATAACTTGTGATTTTCCTTAAGTCTATTGATTTCACGTGTGACACTATCTCTTAACTGGTTGATGCTTTGCGGTGGGGTGGAATAAACTTTATTCTTTAGATATCCCCATAAGAAATAATCGCACAGTGTTAAGTCAGGGGATCTTGGGGGTCATTCAATTGCATGATTTAGCGTGACAATGCAGTTGTCACACATTTCTCTTAGTTTTGTTCTTACAGCAAGCTGTCTATGAGCTGGTGCGCCGTATTGAATTCACCAAAGTCTATTGAATTGATTGCCGTAAATCTGGCGGAGTTCCAGGAAGATCCTTTCGTTGATTATGCTCAGGTAGGCTGCACCATTCAAGTTATTCTCGTAAAACAATGACTCTACAAGATAGTCATTCCCGCATATTCCGATCCACAGAGACACTTTCTGATCACAAATACGTGTGTCAAAGTTAAATGCTGGGGGGTGGTTCAGCGGCGCTTATTGCAGAATATTATGGCTATTTACCCTTCTATTCTTGAAAAAGGCTGCCTCGTCACCAATCACAATGTTTTCCAAGAAACGAGCAGGCTTATAGAAAAGCCATTCGATAAATTATCTACAACAAAGAAAATCAGTTATAAGAAGCTGGTGTCTTGCATGCATCTTATAGGGATGCAATTTTAGGTCATGTTTAATAGTGCGGTTAAATGACTTTTATAATTGTAACCCATTCTTTCTGACTGATATATGTGGATTTTGAAGAAGTGTCATCTGAACTTTTTCGATATTTTCTGTTGTTCTTATGGTTCTCATACGACCCAAACGACCTTTATTTAGATTTAAGCTTGTTCTTTTATGTTGGTATTTGCGAACATTTTTCCAAATTGTGGGCTTGCTTGGTGAGTGCCTACCTGGGAAACGTTGTTCAAATGAATCTTGTACTTGTTTAATACTGCCAGTCTTAATAAAGTTTGACTACAAATACGCGTTGATCTTTTGTTAACTGCATGATTAAAAAGGTTCTATACAAGTAAACTTTTACGCAGAAACGCTTTTATTTGCTTAGTAAGCAATAATGACGAGACCATACCACAGCGTGGCTGAAAACCACTGTAAAATAGCCTAGGCTTCGGTTGAAGAATTTCACAGTGACCTAGACTACCTAGGCTCCCTACGCTTCTTTTAAAAGTGCACGGTGGCCTAGCCTTCCTAGGTTTCGTTTCATTATTTTACTTCCTTGCGCAAACATATTTTTGATAGCCATCACTAAACCCATTAGTGTATCAAAATCATAGGAGGGTATTTAATGAAATTGAGCTCACAGAGAAGTTCACAGCCGGCAAAGGAGGAAAAGTCAAGAAAGGTACTTCAAGAACGCCATCGATTTTCACCTTTTCTCCACAGATTTTCATGAACAAGATCTACTTTTGTACGGAGCTACGTATGGCCAACACAAGATATCTTACTGGGTACTGGGGAGTCTAACTTCCTGTTTACGAAGGAGAAATACTGCAAAGGGGGAAGTTTATCTTCCTATTTACAAAAAAAACGTTATTAACCGCGGGAAGTATATCTTCCTATTTAAAAAAGAGGGCTATTAACAGCGGGAAGTTTATCTTCGTATTTATAAGGTTCAATGTGTGAACGTGCCTTCACTTAACTGGAAAATTCCTCTAACAGAGGTTTATAAGCGAGTCAAATAGTTTTAGGGCAAGTTTTCTCAGGACCTCATTCCCATTCACAAAGAGTACGTGCCCCGCAATATCGGACCAAGCGTCCGTGGCGGAGTCCTTCAAAACCGCTTTCTCAAGCACTCTATAGCCAAGATGATGCTCTTTCAGCAATTAATGCGTTACGTTCTGCTCTCGCTTCGAGCGCGGACGCCGCCGTACGATGTTCCGTATGCTATGCTTCGACACCTAGGTGACCAAGGCATTGCCTTTATGTTAGTCTGTTAGATTTGTTCTACAGGATCTGGACAGGGAGAATCATCCCAAACTCCTCTCGAATGGCTATCGTGGTCGATTTTTGCAACCAGAGTAGAGATCACTTTACCCCGATTGGTTAGGCTAGGTTAGACTATCCTTTATCTTGGATATCAAAGGCCACCTTTCTTCCCCACAGAGCGGCCATGCAAGTTCCACTCCACTCTACTCCGACTGGAAAATGGCGTCTGCGAGGCCTTCCTTCTTAGTTACAAATACGCCACGGTGTTTTTCGAGTTAGAGTATCACCTCAGTGCTGGCGAAAGTGTTCTTTCTACGCTCAACGTGACGACTTTACGATCTCTTTTGGTGGGGCCGAGATGATAACTCTGGAGCGTCGAGTCTAACAGGAATTGAACCGCATCTCTCGTTATGGCGAAGCGCACTGGTTTCAGTTTACTTTGGCAAAGATTAAGGTGGTACACTGTGCAGTGTACAGTGCATTATGCATCTGTAAACGCGATCCCGGCGTCCCCCTCAGTCGCCAATGGCTCTCATTACATCTTCAGCCGATCTCGACAGTGCCTATGCAGCCAATAGACGCAACTAATACCCTAAGCCCTTTGGACTCAGAGAAAGTCCTTCTAGAGCTCCCTGTAGCTCTCGTGCCCGTGGTGACTCTGGTTCTGCGTAGGACACCACCCTGAAGGTTACCACCTTTCACTAGTTGTCGCCACGCCTCTGTTCCTAAAGCTTCCATAGTGCCAGGAATATTACGTTTGGCCTTTTGAGAGCACACTTCTTGTCGCGCTGGATCCTTGCCAGTGTATTTGAATGACTGCATGTCGCAGGATGTTGTTGGTCTCCCTGCCATATTCCCTCTGTTTGAAGTCAACGGTGCACTACTAGGCGTTGCATCTGTCTTCACTGCCGAGCTGATTGCAATACACTACTCGGTAGGGGAGATAACGCGTCGTGTCCGATTCAGAGAACGGATTGTGATATTCGACGACTCTCTTAGCGCCCTGAGAGCTCTCGACGATTTTCAAACTACACACACCATGGTTCGCTGTATCCGTGAGTTCACGGTTTTGGCAAGCCAGGTGGATGTCGAGATTATCTTTTTCTGGGTTATTGGACATATGGAAATTGCAGGGAATGAGCAGGCCGATAAGAGCACTAAAAATTCCGTGATGACTTGGCGACCAGACTTGCATTTCACTGTCCCTTACATCACTTACATGGGAGGAATTAGAGCAGCCCTACGGGCTGCTTGGCAAAGAATATGAAAGACGCCCGAGGGGAACTTAAAGTTATTGCCATTCCGCCGCGATTGTTCCCATACCCCTGCCACCAATATTGGACCTCCTTAGGTTATCTTCGAATTGGGCACACTCGAGGAGCGCACCTCCATTTGATGGAGCACTCCCCTGCACTTTATTGTGACAACTGCGATATGAGCCAGAGTGTAAGATACATTCTTTTTGAATGTTTCAGTCTGGGTGATCTTTGTGCACGTTATATGTCCCGCTATAGGGACGAGCTGGGTGGATACCGCTTGATCCTTGTACTTGGAACGGTTTCGTGAACACAGACTTGTGGACTATCCAACATTTTGGAAGAGGGTAGCCTCCTCCATTTGTTTTTACTCTGTTGTAGGTCGCATGTTCCTGTAACGGGGGTAGGGGGGCCTCCCCCGACGCCGGTGCGTGCTTCCTTCATCTTCTTGCTTTGTTTTTTCGGGGGCTTGATTTTTGCATTTGTTTTTTTTCTATTTTTGTTATTTAGATTTTACATATTGGTTTTTTTCATCTAGCCTAGTATTAGGCCATAACGTAATTATGGCGACCTTTGCCCTAGTAGGCAGTTGCCAGATGAGTTGTGTCAAAAAGCCCGCACCAACAACTTTCCCCGGCTCCATCAGAGAGGTTATTTCAACTCTTTGACAGGGCTTTCCTAATTTCACTCAAGGCGGTCGTGCCTGCAGCCCTTCCATGTATCAAGTTTAACAGGCTAAATAGGGTGTAATGTACTCCCATGCAGGGCCCTTAATATCGAAAAGAATAGAAAATTCATATAATCCATTCTAGCTTGTCATTCTAAATGGAGAATTATTTTGCAACCTCACTTTTGCTGCCTAGTTAACTTTTTATTAATCCTGCTGGTTTATGATGAAGAAGGGCTTATCTAGCTGCAACCTTGCCATCTTGACTGCAGACATATAATTGCGACATTTCCAAGATAATTATATATATATATATATATATATATATATATATATATATATATATATATATTCACGATATCCAACATCTGCCCATTCTAGGTTCATTTTCTGACTCTAAATATATATATATATATATATATATATATATATATATATATATATATATATATATTGGAAAGAGATAGATAGATAGATAGATAGAGAGATAGGGGAAATCTCTGCTCAAGAAATTTTAAACTAATTTTGGTCCATTGCTCGAGTTTACACCTTTACTGCTACCAATGAGCGCATTTTATCCTGCTTCCTTCTGCGAGGTCGTCTTCAAGTTTTTTTTAGGTGTAAAGTTGTAGAGTTTTGGATTTCTTTCATCTTTATTTTGTCGTTTCTTCTGCTAAATTGTCCTGTCACTTTCTAATTCAGGACTTTCATTATTATTACTCTAGCTAAACTGCGTTTTTGGCTGTCGCTACTGGTTTGTCCTATCATGTTGTCACCACATGTTTCTATGAGTTGTCCCTAGTCTCCGCCTGCTTTTAATCTTAGGTTGCCAAGTGGACATTCTATGAATTAAGACTGGGAAGATCATGGATTAAAATTGACTACTTTGCCTCGTAAGCAAAGAGACGCATCTTTATTTAAGCTTTAGCTCAGCTTAACTGCACTTCGCCATCCTATAATTATTTTCTTCTACTCAATTTTCATTTTCTAGCTGTTGCATGGACCGTTAGAAAAGTGGGGAGAGTACCATAAAATTCATTCATACTACATGCAACAGTCACCGCCACTCTAATCTGGTCCCTCCGGACAGCCTCAGAGAAGGCGCGGCCCCACTTAATTGGATCAAAGTATTTCTTCATTTATCTCTCAAGCGGTCGAAGGAAGCAAAGTCGTCATCTGCTCCCGGGGAACAATTCAATAACAACATTATTTTTCTACTCATATCCTCTTTCATGCTCTTGTCAGGAGTCCTAAGTTGCCCCAAGTATTCTTGTACAGTCTAATAATTGGATCGTAAATCCTAAATGCTCTCTCTAGTGCAAAACAATTAATCTTTATTTTATTCCTTGAAAAATTAATTCTCAGTCTAGCCCTGAGACTAGCGTGCGAGATCTGTTGCCATTTACTCTAATTCCTCTGAATTCAAAGCAATTAATACAATGGCATCACAAAGTCTAAGGTTATTTAAATATACCCCATTAGTTCTGACTCCCTTTCGTTACCACTCCAAATTCTGAAAATCTTCTCAAGAACTACATCCCTCCCCAGAAGGGTGTCAAGTGAGCATGGGAAACCATAATAAATGACGATGTTGCATGACTATATATGTAGGGGAGTATGTTGCTGTAGGTTTTGTTAATTCCCTATTTCTATACAGCTCTTTTTTATGGATGCCTTTATTTTTTAATGGACACCTACAGTTTAACGCGCGTTGCGAACCACGAATATCAACAGCGAAGAGACCATCAGTGTGCTGAAGATTACCTGGGAATTTGCCTACAATAACGTTCTGATATACGTATGTACTATTGTTCAGAGAACAAAGTTGTGAGGATGTGAGAAACTACCCAGCAGCCAATCTTGCAAAGGACATTTACGCTAAAGTGCTTGAAAAGTGTGAACGAGCGAAAGGTTCTTTTGTAGGATCCATTGTAAATTCGCAAGTCACAATCTTAAACAAGATCCAAGAGAACTGGCGGCAGGCCAAAAATATATCTCTTGGAAGATGACAGCTACATGTCAAAGAGCTTTGATTGCAGAATTTGACAAGCTTTTTGACATCGTCAGTTGTACCTTGTTCTTTGCTGTGAATTTGGCTGTCCTGATTGCAAAAACGAAACTCGCATTAATTACACATGCCTTTGGGAGATGAATATTCATGTAAATGAACTTGCTTCCATTAAAGGTAAGAGACAAGTAAGAAAAATAAGCGAGAAGAAGGTGAAAGAAGAGTTGTTGAATATAAGCAGACAAGTAAGCAGTCCAATTTTTCAATGCCATAAAGTGAAATAATTTTCTCTGCTGATAAAAATTAAGGGAAAATAGCTGATTTTCAAGATTGAAAGAATAGTAGTTACGAAGTGACATTAAAAATACCAAGCGCAGCTTCATCTTTTATTAAGAGCCACAGTACAACATATTTGAAATACCTAATATTGTTATGCATAGCATCAGATATGGTGTTAACCTGCGTGCCACAGCTACTATCATCACTGCTGTCTTTATGGATGGTAGCTTGAACACTGAAGAGGACAAGAGATTTGTAGTTGATCACAATAAAGTCAAGAAGGACCAAGAAAAAGTTATGAGATCCCTAGTACAGGATTTTTATGAACATTTTTAAGAATAATGAAATTAACTGCATCTTCTATGACAGCCATCAAGATACAGCTAGGTTTATACTGAAAGTAGACTTTTTAGATCGACAGTTCTCGAGCATTATTAAAGAAGAGCGTGTTCCTGTGTGCAATGAACCAGGTGAAAGATATATCAACCACTTCACTCCTGAGACAAGCTCAAGTAGTAAAAAACTGCTGAAGTTTTTGATGATAATCTTGTAGATTTCACGAAGAAGGGCAATGATGAAAACCTGCAAGCCATTGGAGATCATTATACAAAGGTTAACATTGGGTGGGAGGGTGATTCTATTCATTGGGTAGAAGTGAAGCTTGGCCGTAAAACAATCTTGTTGGTTTGTGCCCCCCACACTAATGAATTACCCATGCAACACTTTATTTCAGCACTGGATGGAAAGACATGTGTTTAACAAAAAGTAGACAGGTAATAATGGAAAGATGTTAAACACTGCAACCGAACATGAAATCTATCCTTCATTTACTAAACTCTCGATTGCAGAGCCTCTTACGCCAATGAGTGACAATGTCGTAAAGGATCTCTCTACTGATCAAACGTCCAAGTATAGGATCGCAGGAGTCGTAAGGACAAGAAAACTTCCCATAGATTTGGCCCATCTTGACATTGGTCGAGTGAGCCATTCTAGATGATTGACAACAGCAAACAGGCTTCGTCGCATATGGGTCTCGAAACATGGCGTTAAAGACAGAACCCTCAAAAACCTCAGACTGGTGGTGGAATACATCGTTGGTGTGTAATATCCCTGTGGGTTTAACATCAATGTAAAACATTGTTCGGTGGAAAGCCCGTGCTACATCTTGTTTCACATGTGGCTAATTAAGCTCGAAGTATTCATTCAAAGAAATGATAATCCAGGCACTATTGTGCTCAGATTGCAGTGAAGAGAGAAGAGCTTTTGGCCAAAAGATTTTTGAAATGATCGGTGTAAATGGTCACACACTTAGAGATCTATCTATAAATCCAAGGAAGATGCCTTCCATCAACCCAAGCGATTCATCCCTGTTGTAACTGGCAGACTGGTCTGGCATGGTATTCGATCCTCCTTTGATATGGAAACTGACTACGGAGGAAAGTAAAGAATTTCATTGACAAACCTATGCAAATTTCACATTTTTCCTGCCATGCTTAGTCAAAAAAGAGGTGTGTCGAACAAACCACAGATGGAGCAGCCATTGTGTATACACATTAAAAATGTGAGAGCTGTATCAGAGGCCAAGAAGCAAGTCGGCGGTTTATGTCCAAGAAGGAATCAAAGCAGGACGATTAAACTTCTTTTTTAATTTTTTTTACTGATTTCATCACTTTCTAAGGTTGTATGATTATTGGGATTTGTTTTATGCAGAGAAAATAAAAATTTCTATAGCATTCCCTGCCATTTTGAAAAGCTATAGTTAATAATATTGTTTTTTGAGAGCAATTTATGAGTTGTTTTTTTCAAACGTAGATTTCCCAAGCTAAATATTTTGCAATCCCAAAAATATTTTTAGAATTGAATTACTCTCATCCAAACACATATTTTTAGAACCCCTTTTAGTGAATGAAGTGGCAAAAATTCATTTTCAACCCACAAATTTGCTCACTCTATTATCACATTTATTGTGGCTTAACTTCGTTGTAATCTGAACTGATGTTTGCCCTTGTCTTTCCGATAGATCGCCTGATACCTGAATCAGTGTTTAAGGAGTCAAAGGATTTTTTTCATCGCATCCACTGGTTCAGCTAACCCCGCCCACCCCTCATTACTGGGACACTGCTTGGCCTACTTCATAGGACGCTGGAATTCTAACACATAGGTAGCGGGTTTAATCCCATCGTAAGCAGACACAAAACACCACCACAAGTAAGGGAGCTGGTCGCTTTATGGCAGGTACGCTGGACCACCACCCCCGTGTGGGCAGGTAGTAGCTTAGACATATCATCCCGAACATAACAAATTTCGACACCGCTGACCTTCTCTCTCCTCGCTTCAAATACACAACATTTACACTCTTCCGACCCGGAACTTCTGACCTGGCATGGGTGCTTAACCCCCCTTGGTCACCATGGATCCTTTGCTCCCTGGTTGTTTACCACAACACACTGTTTCCCGGTACCTTCTTCTTCAAAGGTAACCGTCCCCGGATTCCATTCCCAGCTATTGTCATTCTGATCTTTATGCAACACATTTCTTTATCCGGTTAGGGAATTTCGATTAAAAAAGGACGGATGGGTAAAGAACATACGTACATGCACTGGCAATAATGGTTGAAGAGCCTTTTAACCCCCACTACTATTATGCTTGCAGTGTCATTGAAAGAGAATGACCGACACAGTATAAAGGACTCGAAACCTGCCATAGGAGCTGAAGTACGCAGGCTTATTAAATAACCCTTTACTCGATGTACATATGGACACCAATTTCTATAGAAATACGTTGTTTTCCTACATCAGCTTCTCTAATTTCCTCATGTACAAAGAAGTTTCCAGTGATCATGTTCCACCGCTCGAGTTTCCCCGGTTACTTCTGCCATTTAGGAATTTTCTCTTCGGGGATCGTTTTTGGGGTCTCTCTATGTTTACCAGTGTCTGGTTTAAAATTTATTTCGACTACCTTCCACCCGAGGCGGTATAGGGGAAAAGGGGTTCTATCAGTGTCCTGACATCTCCAATTTTCATTCATTTTAATAATGAAATATTACTTTTATTTTACTAATTAATTATTACATCAAAGTTTTACTTTGATGGTCTCTGGTGGCTATTCCTCATATGCATCGTCCTAGGTCCTTTTGAGTTTCCGTAACTTACTAACCCATGGATGCTTTAGCTACCCTTCCCCCCATTTTCCTCTGCGCCCCCTGCTGCATCAAACTCTCCTTATCCCATTTACACATTGAATTTCCATTTTTCTATATCCCAAATTTCCAACTTTATATTTTTCTTGCTCATTCCCCTTTCACTCCTTTTGCACATCATTTGTCTCTGATCTATTTCCTCTTCCTCTCTGCTATAAGCATCGCCTATTTGCAGTTTCGATTTCGTCCTCGTTTTTGCTCTCCCATCGCCCTACTTCGGCAGTCATAGCAGTAACGCTTGCAGTACACCTCGAGTCACATGCTGCCATTCAGTTAAACCTCCATTAATTATATTTCGGGGGTTTTCCACGACTCTATCCATAAAATGTCTACTTCTCGGAATTCCGCTGTTCTACTTAGCCAAATATCAAGTCCTTTTCCTAATTGGTTAATTGTGTTCACATCTAAACAATACTAATAATAACCTGTGCGCCTGGCTGACTCTCCTTTCTTCTTGGCGTATTGCTAATAGAGATATTAACTCTTGAGACAAGTGACACAATACTGTCCCAAACTCAATTATTATGGGCTGTGAATTTCGTAACATTCCTTTCTATTATCTTCATGCGCCAAATTAAGTCAATTGTGCATTTTATTCGCCTATCAAATAAGGTGCTTCGTACCAACTAAGCCTATCAAAGGCCAGGTCGAGGAAGCAAAACAAAGGTACGAGTAAGACAGGAACAAAACAAAGACAGGAACTAATCTATTAAGGCTCATCAAAGGATACACGATGACAGACTAATGATTGTTCAAATGCGGATTATAGTGTGGGGCAAAAGATGGAAAAGAAAAGAGTTAATAAGAGGGGTTAACGACAAAAAGGAGGAAATCATGCAAAATGTAAAGCAAAGAATCGGCCAATGGTAAAGGCAACCCAAAGGCAAAGTAAAATTCGTTCAAAAAGATCAAAATTGGCTAAAAATGATACAAAATTCAAGACCGTGCTAGCGTCAACGAAAGACCTGGCCAAAGATGAGACAAGGGCAAACGAAAATTGGCCCAAGACGCGGTGAACGCTAACAAAAGCCAGGCAATATAGGGACCTATAGCCTTGTGGGGGTCGAACCAAGTGAATGGGAAGACATGCGAGGGGCGGTCAATAAGTTTTGCAATTCGGATATAAGGAAAGGAGATATGAGGAAAAGTGTTTTATTATTTTTAAAAATAACTACCCTCTACTTCAATGCACTTGTGCCACTTGTCCCTGAGGCTTCGAATTCCCGACAACCAGAAATCTCCCGACTGCTCTTCAATTCACTCCTGGACGGCGAGCTGGACATCTCCATCGTCCCCAAACCGACGTCCACGCACTGCAGCCTTGAGCTGGCGGAATAAAAAGTAGTCGCTAGGGGCCAGATCTGGACTGTAGGGGGGATGGTTGAGCTCCTCGAATCTGCACACGCGCAGAACAGCTTGTGTATCTCTGGCCTTGTGGACTTTGACGACGTTTAAGTGGATCATGGGGTGTGAGGTTTTTAGGGACCCAACGGGCAGAGACCTTGGTCATGGCTAAATTTTCGTGGATGATGTTGATAACACTTCTATGTAATATTCTAAGTTCTCGCTCGATTTCTTCTACCTTCACTCGTCGATTTTCGAGGATCATCCTCTCCACACGGGCCACATTGTCCTCGTTAGTCACGTCTGACGGGCGTCCTGGACGGGATCATCTTCAAGGGACTCACGACCATGGCGGAACTCCCTATTCCAGCGAGCAATGGTTGCATATGAAGGGGCGGTGTCGGTGTACACTGCAACCATGCGTTCATGGATCTCTTTTGCATTCTTGCCTTCCTCGGTCAAGAATCTGATCACTGCGCGGTGCTCAACCTTCTCCATTGTTGAAAATTTTGTGACTGATGATCTGCGATCAGCTAATGCTTCTTAAATAGACGATGCAGGAGCGTGCGGCTGCAGGTCCTAAATTGTCATAACGTGTCCTAACACTCCCACAAACATCCATCCCCCTTCCTCTGTTTTGCCGTACCGAGTCGCAAAACTTATTGACCGCCCCTCGTACTTCCTGGTATATATTATCCTCTTTAGTATGTATTTCTCTTTCGTAAATGGGAAAATGGACTTCCAACTTTGTATTGTTCTCTTTCGTAAATGGGAAGATAGAATTCCGGATTTGTATTATTCTCTCTTTTGTAAATGAAAAGTTAAACTCCCCAGTATGCAGTATTTTTATTTTGTAAGTAAAGGAACGAAAATCCTGGTTTACTCGGTCCGTGAAAGAGCTTGTCTGAAACTGTTGCCTCCTGTGCTAGGCAGTGAGGTAAAAGGCCAATGTGATTGACTTTTTTGGAGCACAAATCGTGCGAGTCACAGAGAGTGACATTGTTGAGGCGGTGTTACTTAGAGCTTCTGTTATTCTCCTTGTAAGACCTCGTAGGGAAGAGTTCACGCCATCGAGTTCGCTTGCCCAACGTCAAAATACGCCATACCTATAACTGGTGACCCATCTTCGTCGAACGAAACGTGATCATACAACAAAATAGATTCACAAGGTAGGCAACAAGCTGCTCATTTTCTTGCACACCAAGAAATGGAACTCACGAACACGATCACCATCAGACCTCCTGTGTTTAATGAAGTCGCAGTCGCAGGATGGTTCAAAATTGTGGAGGCGCAATTTCACATCTCAAGGATACCATTTACTGGCTGCGTTGCCTCCCGAGACAGTCGATCGTCTCCCAGCTGCAGTCCTCTCATCACAGAATTACTCGCTCCTACGAACAAAAATCGTGGGACTTTTTGAGAGGACGAAACCTGAGCTCTTCGAGAAGTTAATCGCATCATCTCCGCAAACTGGACGACCTTCGGTAAATCTCTAAGAGCTACGGAAGACGGTTCTGCAAGTTGGAGTGAGATGGGACTTGGTGAGACACAAGCTTATCCCGTCTTTACCTCCAAACATCGCCACCATCATCGCCACGCAAAAGGACTTGACCCCTTGTCCAATTGAGGAAACTGGCTGATAAACTTATGCCGTTTTACAAGGTACAATGTTATAATATAAATAATAGTGAAACTCGAAATAATGGTGCATTCCACGATATAAATGCCCTTAGTGTCAACCAGCTGGTAAATAATGTGCAATTTAAAAATTCGCGCTCAGTGCCCGTCAGCGTATATCCTTGTGGTAATCAATCTAGGTTTGTACATAATAATTATAATAATAATAATTGGTATTCAAAAGGTGTACCTTTAGGGTTATGCCCCCTCCGTCGTAATCAAAATATCTCATACCTATAGCCTACACAAAAGAAGAAAGATAGAGGGTCGAAAATTAACCACCATTAAAGAGGGATTGGAGGGCTGAATGCAGTGATTAGTAGCGGTCAGGTAGGAGTCCTCAAAGCACTTATTTTGTTTCAATGGCTCAAGTAATTGAAAGGCCCCGTGGCTTAATACTTTAATACATAGGCATCAGTAAGCGCTGATTCAATTAATTGTTTTAGTGCATCTTAGTTTTCGTTCTTTCAACTCGAAAAGGGGTATGAGGTTCAGCCTAAGCAACTCTGCTTCAGTCGGCATCGGTAAGATTGCGTGCCCTCCGTTCTCAACACCATAAGGTGAGTAGTAATGAAGGGTGTACCACGAGTCTACACGCATCACATACAAACACGTACACACATACACGAGCATACATACGTACATGACTTTGCCCCCTAAGTGTAGCCCCCTCCTCCTAATTGGTTTGTCGCCAAAATGTCCCCCCCCCCTAGGTCAGTGATAGTTTTTTCTAGGGAATCACAATTACACACACAAAAACACACACGCCCACACATGCACGAGCATACATGACCCCCTACCCTTTTGGGGCTTGTCGCCTAAATGTTCCCAGCCCCCCCTCCCCTCCCAAGGTCAGTGACCTTTTTTTGAGGCGGTTTGTATTTTCATGTATTCTCTCATAATTGCATATCAATGGAGTTGCCACTTAACTTTTTTACAATCTTAAAAATGGTCCGGGGGGAAGGCCGGGTCCATTAAAAGATAATATATACATCGCTTTTCAGCTATTTTTAGTGAGAACACTGAATTTCTGCAAACACACACACAAGGTAGATAGATCTATCTAACTTTAATGCGCAAATTTGAAAGATTTAATTATGGTGTACGCTATATACTCTTCGTAATTGACGTATATTCTAGATATCTCTGGCTAATTCCTCTAAAGGGGAAGATGGATCAGGTTGTGTCAAATGCTATACGAAATCTCATGGAAGAAACCAAATGGATTCTAGGTTATACATATATGTTCTGATGATGGAGGAGAGTTTAAAGAAAAAAGATGAAAGGCACATTGAGTGAATATAATATCAGCGTATATCATGTTCACTTACTAGACAAAACTAATCTTGTGCAACGTGTTCAAAGAACAATAAAGAAAAGATTTTTCAGATATTTTACCTTTAATAATACATGGAAATAAATCGACGTGTTAGATGATTTTGCAAGGGCTTATAATAATTATAGACATAGAATGATTGGGAACACACCGTTCAAAGATATAGAGGATATTGTTATACCGAATCAGAGAGTTGAAGTTAAACAAAAGATGTTTCTATATAAGATCGGTGATTGTGTTCGAATCTCACGGGATTCCAGCAATTTTAAAAAAGGATACGAGGTAGGGTAGAGTGAGGGAATCTACAAGATATATAGGATTTAAATGTATTAGCCCTGTATTATATTGAAGATTTAAATGGAGAACATATTGAAGGCGGACTTTATGAAGAAAAACTAGAGAAAGTAAAGTTTGACTCCCGTAAGAAATATGTAGTGGAGAGGATAGTTAAAGTGAAAAGGCATGGCAAAAACAAGCTATGAGTATATTTAGTAAAATGGCGAAGGTGCCCAAAGTCGTTTAACTCATACGTCAAGGCATGTGATATCATCTACCAACGTTGAGCGCATGCATTCGTGAAATTATATAAAGGTAAGAGATGAGGAATGTTTTTTATCACTTGTGAAGATGGAATCAGAGAGTTTCTATGTCACCCTTCCTTCATTATCCTCCCAGGAAATTTTCCCTCAAAATACCATATTTAATTATAGAATTAAATTTCAAAAATTCACTATAACAGACCATAGTCAATATGAAGTAGGGTTTTGTGAGTTTCAATTTACAGGAAATATCTACAATGTTACTAAGTCTACACACGCATTCACTGTTAATCTGAAAATCGCGTAAATAAACAACTATGCATCAAATACTATATTGGCAAGAGGAAAGGTAACAAAAATAAAAGAAATTGACTATGCTTATGATGAGATATCGATAGACGCTGGATATTACAAACATTAAAAAGCACTGATAGAGAAAATGAATCTGAAAATGAGACAGAAGTTATCACTGTAAGATTTACTGTGTCAATCTGACAAAACGCAAGGGAAATGTCGCTTCACGTTCATTGCTCAATATGAAAAGGAAAGAAAATCTATTATTTCTTCTGTCAGAAGTATTTTCCAGTATAATTAAAAGATCTATCAGATATGATATCCCCAAATTAAATCATTGTATATCGTTTAATATAGATTTTCCTGCAGTTATATCTCATCCGATACCATGTTACATTTACTCTAACTTTGTAGACTATCAGTTAGTAGGCTGGAGCAAGTCGAGACTGCTGAGAATTATTCACCTTTCTTTCAATGATGGTTCATTCAGTATAAATTTGATAATTCATTATCAGAATCTAAGCTCTGAGGACTTGAGATTCCATTATTTCTTGGTTATTTGATGATTTCATTATTCCTTGGTTATTTGATGATTCCATTATCCTTGGTTATTTGATATCAAAATTACACATTAGTAGCAGACATTGAAAAAATAATTAAAAAATGTTGAATGGACCACGCGTGTTTACAAGGTTAAGAGCTCTTTGATCCCTATTCTTCTTATTTCGGAATACGGTGCCTTATATAAAGAGTGGTGCTTGCTATTTAGGGAAGAAGGCCATTTCCGCTGGTTTCGATACCGTTCAGGATATTATGCATGGAAAGACCGCAAAGCAAACTTGGAAAGATTAACTAGGATGGACAAATATAATTACTAAAGATAATAGACGATAGATTAGAAGAAAGTTAAAATCTGAAAGTGATAATGAGAAGAAATCCGAAAAATAGGTGAAATAAATAAGCGAAAATGGATGAAGAAGAAGTTAAGAAAAAAAAGTTGAAAATAGATGATGAATAGGATGGGGATGTATTTTTCTCATAATATATACTAGCATACATTTCATAGATGTTCTCATAAAGTTACCTTCGGTTATAATTCATACAGGTGTAAAAATGAATGCTTTTCATCCAATAAGTTATATCTGTTCGAAGACAACTCGATTTGTTTACCGTTCCACCGACCCAAACTTCCATCGTTGAGAGCAATTATCGGTCTTACTCTCCACTTAGGAATATCTCATCAGATCTCACCTTGGTTGAATGTTATATATCAGGTAGCGGACAGCATTATGTAGACCAGAGTGAGGTTTATCTTTATATTAAAGCAAGAATTGTGAAGGCAAACGGAAGCGAAATTAAAGATGGGAAGAATATTTTTCCGGAAAATAATATTCTTCACATTTTTTCCAGCAATGTTGATATTTATTTAAATGAAACATCTGTAAATTCGATTGGAAATAATTACCCCTATCATGCATATTTAGAGACCCTGTTGAACTATACTGACGAAGGAAAATTTATATTTCTTTCCGCTGTAGGATATTAGTCTAGTAAATAAAGCATAAAAAAGAAATATAGCAGATCTCAGAAAAAACTAATTGATGTACATGGAAAACTACACGCCGATTTCTTCTCACATAATATGCTGTTGATGAATGGAGTCTCACTAAATATAAAGTTATCCAGAGAACCACATTCATTTACACGATTTAGAAGCCAGACCGGTTTAGAAGTTAAAATAGAATTATTAGAGTTTTATTTACCTGAGAAAAGTCTGCCTTTTAGCATCAACTCATCTGGAGATGGGAAATAGGTTGCTTATATCAAAGGTTAAGTACCCTATGATACAAGTTCATATGCGAAATTTTAAAATTGTGAGTGGTATATCAATGAAGAGTGTGAATAATATCTTCATGGGGAGAATACCTACGCAAATGGTCATTGGTATGGTAAGTTGACCATTTGGCATTTTCTGGTAGCTATGATGCATCACCTTCTGAATTTAAACCTTATAATGTGAATCGCATCACTATCTATATAAACGCGAATGAAGTTGAAAGACCATTTCAATTAGACTATTCGGACGATGCAGATCCAGTTGCTCCAAGGGCTTTTTAATCGTTATATAACGGAATAACTGTATTGGAGGTGGACAGAGTATTGGACTTACGTTTGAACATTTTCTAAAACGTAAAACATTTATTGTATTAACTAAAATCAGGACAAGAGTACTACTTGTCTCGGAGAATGCTCCAATCCTATACAACAGGGCACATTATCAATACAGTACCAGTTTAGATCTTCATTAATAGAATCGGTTTCTCTTGCTATATCTGCAGAGTTTCAGTTTTTTATTTTAAAAGATAAGTCTAGAAAAGCACTAGTTTATTCTTCATAAAATATATGTAATAGAAATAGAAGAGCTATTATATCGAAATAAAACTACAAAACTTGTTTTTCATTGCTGTCTTGCGAGAGACACTCAGCTATGTCTACCCTTAATACTGCCAGCAGCTTATATCATTAATCTGGACATTAGCCATAGACCTGGGTCGTATTGGGTAGCTTTGTTTGCCGACAAAAATTTTATGTATTATTTTAATAGCCTATGTCTAGAGTTCCCTAACGATGCTTATATTCATAAAAACTTAGTAAAAATGAATAAAATTATTATCGACAATCCATTCAGAGTTCAGACTTACTTTTTAGACTCTTGTGGTTTGATTTGTGTCTATTTTATTAAGCAGATGACAATCGGTAAATCACATCGATCTTTTATTGAACAACTTGATTCTTATAATGATAAAAAAATCGAAGAAATCGTTGTAAGGAATACTTGTAGTAGAATGTAAAGAAAATTGATATTGTACACTCAATAAATATTGATTGTTAGTTGGAAATGTGTAATTATAAAGTCTATCTACTAAATTGTATATATATAATATGCCATTATGTAATCTGGTTGGTATCAATTAAATATGCTTTTGTTCAATTTATTCATCTGTAGAAAATGTATACATATTTGAATTTACATGTAAAATAAATCATTACAATAACCTTGACTTTTTTTAAAAAACAAGTTACAAAAAAAGAAAATGAATTACCTTGTAAATGAAGCTGTAAACTGCGAAACGGTGAAATGTTATGGAAATTCAGATATCGTCATATGAACTCTATTCATCTTCTGTTAATGGTTCCATATTCTTATGTTTAGTTAATAACTTCAAGTTCGATCAGATGAACAAAAAGAAAAAAGGACTTCTTCGCAGCAAAGCTACAATTTTTTATGATAAACAAGGAAGGATGCGAATGGGTTTTTATATTTATTCAGGTGAGCGGCGATGGGAGGGGGGGGGGGGCGCTCTCGGAGCATTTTGACGTCAAACAAATCAGGAAGGAAGGGGGAGGCCAGGTCCCTTTAATATGTAACAGGTGTGTAAGCTCATGTTTGTGTGTGTTTGTAGAAAATCAGTATGGTTCCTAAAAATAGTTTGAAGGCGATGTTTATCTCCTTGTATCATTAAGCACTCTAAGTTATTTTTCAAGTATTTTCATTCGAAAAAATTCTGTAGATTCCAGATATGTCAAATATGGTCTAGACATTATAATCTTTGATTAATATTCCGATATTTACTAATGTCGAATGTGTCGCAGACGGTAGTAACCATTGTTCCACAAAAAAAGTAGCTAAAATGTTTGAATAACCATAATAATCTCCTCGCCTCATTAAACACTACAAATTATTTTCAAGTATTGACTAATGTGGAATGAAACAAGAAAACACCTGAATATTCAAAACTCGTAGATGAGGCGGGGAGGGGGGAGGTCAAGTCCATTATAAAATATAAGGTGTGGGTATGCTCGTGTATGTATATGCTTGTTTGTTTGTCTGTGTAAACTCAGATTCCTTCGGGAAAAATATCACTGACCTATGGGGAGCAGGGGGGACGGGGTGGTGAGACGTTTGGTGACAAACAAATAAGGGAGATAGACTTGGAGTGCAAGGTCATGTGTGTATGTATACTCGTGTATGTGTGCACGTGTCTGTATATTCGTGCGAGTGTGTGCGTGTGTGTAGACTCGAGATATACCTTTCAATACTACTAAGGTGCTTTCCCTAATATATATCTTTCACGCATGTTCACTTTACAAATTTTCCTTTCCAAAATTTCTAACGGAGGCTTTCGGTAGATTTCGCTTATAGTTTTAAGTAATAACAACAAATCCGTATTTTCCTCTGCTTTAACTTCATTCACTGTATTCCATAATCATTCTGTTGGCCTAGAACAAGTTCTAAAATTGCACTATTGATCGCTCTTCATTATCTTTAATCAATTATAATAAAATTATTATTTAATTATCAAAATTCGAGTAGAAAGAACGAAAGTTTAAAACTAACATATCCTCTAAAATATAAGCAGCTTGGTAGTTTTTTTTTGGGGGGGGGGGAGACGATTTCCTTCTAACCCTGACTTCTACTTCACCATTTTATCTTCAAGGTTATCTTAATCGCTTTTTGGATATTGGGCTGATCTAGAAAGCCTATTAGGCCCTTGGTCAAGGCAAGATTTTTGCCCCAAACTAGAAATTTTAAGAAATTTTTCAATTCGCATTTTAAACGATAACCCGTCGCAGCCTATGAACTATGATGTAAACATAAAATGAAACTAAGGCTACAAAAAAGGACAAAAATATATAGCATATCGTATATTATTATTCTCATTGTCTAAGGTCATGATTAAAACAAATCTACTGAATAAAGATTAGCCTTAAGAGTGACTGTATTTGTTCCAAATTTGCTGAAAGCTGTTTAAGCTTTATTTAATGCCTAGGCCTTTTTAAGCTGTAATAATGCCTAGACCTGCATAAAGCTAGCAATACCTAGAGGGTTTTTTTTAACCTACAAAATTGGTAGGTATTTTTTGCGTTACATAAATTGTACGACTTGAAAGACAAAATTTACATGTGAATATTGCTTCATCTGCATTGGCTCGAAATGGTCCCGTGAGCCATTTCTGAACAAAATTGCCACGAGAATAGAAAAGTGTTATTTTTCTGCAATATTAAGCTTGAAAATCATTGAGTTGATTGTGAACAAAAACTCATTCTTACTCTTAAACCTGGTTCCCAACGGCATAAGGCTCTGATTTGTGTTTGGTAGAATGTAAAATGAGTTATTCATAACGATCCCTTAAAAAATTAGGAACAGTTCCTACAGACCAACATGTTCAACAATTGCAACGTTTAGGTGAAGTTCTTAAACAAAAAAGTCCCTCACTAGTCAACCGAACGACCCCGCCCTCCCATGCACGCCTACATTTACCACGTTTTACCCAAGAAAAAAATAATACTTTGGGTTGCGAAGTTGTTCTTCATCCTCCATATACACCGAACCTTGCACCATCTGGTTACTATTTATTTAAGTCATTATAACACCTAAATTCGTTACATAGCCACTGTCGGGACAATTCAGCCCAACTTAGCGTCGATCCCAAGCCCGGATAAATAGGGCAGGAGTGAGTAAGGGCTTCCCTCCGTAAAGTCTCTGCCCAAACCTCAATGGATGAGTCCTTTATCGAAGAAATGAACTAAACAGAAATCTTTGGAAACGACTCATCAAGAACGATGACGCCGTGAAGGGGAAAGCCGAGAAGAAGAAGATTACATTACCTAAATGAAAACATTTACTGTGATTAGAGGTGGAAAATAATATTAAATTATATATTTCAACAAAACCGAATCAATTTTTGAAGAAATGCACAGCGTGTCCCTAAATTCTGGACGCAGGCAAAATAACTATTTTCAAGAAAAAAGTGAACTACATCCTATTTAGTTGAAATATTAATAAATAATATGTTCATTGTGATTTCCACCATTTGTGATGCAAAGTTCGATGCTCTTTGCGAGATTCAACCGATGAACTCGATGCATTATCCCAGACTTTCCGTTAAGGAGTCAAGCGTGGTAAAAGTTTGTTAAACGAGGAGACCATTGTGACATTTCCTATGTGTCCAGACCTTAGGGACACCCTGTACTTTACTGGATTTCTTTAATACTCAATAATTATGAAAATAATTAATTCTATTATATTAAAATCACTTGAGCAATCACTTTTAAAGCCTTTCTAGAATATAATGAAGATAAACAACCATGTAAACAATTCTTAAATCCCCTAAAAGGCATCAAGTGCCTCTTGCAATTTATGGATTTTGGTTTTCTCGCTGACTTCCTTTGCACAAATTGAATGCTTCATACTTGGTACTTCCGAGAAAAAGAAAAATATAGCTATAAAGATGCGCTCTCAGAATCATTTATTACAAAGTTGGTTTGAAGGGATTGCTTATCTGAAGATGAACCCCCTCATAAATACATTGATATTGACGAGATGATAGACTATTCTAAGTTTAAATCGCTATCATGTATTACCCAGAAACAGTAGTGAAAATAGATTTGAAAATTATTGTAACATGTAGCACTAATTTTTCTTAAATTGTTTTACCTGCTATCGACCGTTTAAAGTCAAGGTTTAATTAAATACAGCTCAATGGTGTATGCTTTTTAATTGTTTGATTCGAATTCCCAGGGTAAACAAAAGATCCAATCTAAAGTGTGACGGACTTCGAAAGCATCTATTTCACCAACAATAAAAATTGACCACAGCCAAGATTTACATACACAGGGAAAATAATAATTAATATTTTGTATGAAATTAATCAGCAATTACAGCTGTTAGTTTCTTATAATTTTCTATTAACTTATTACTGTAAATTTTTCCAGCTTGTTTCTTACCATACATCGTCAACTCGTCTTTATTCGTCGGGTTTCTTTGATGGGTGCGCTTTTTCTGACTTCCATTTATATCCCTTTATGCCCAACTGTGACGAATTCGTCACATAGAAAAATTACATGCGTGGAGTCTAGAGTATGATGAGTACCACATATGTTCTGTTTAGGTTCACACAAGTGTTGCATCAGATTTGCGCGCCGTTTCCCACTAACTTTTTACCACTTAATAGGCACGATATAAATGATTATATTTTTCAATTTTAAACATTAATCTAGAGCATACAGGGATATAAGAGTATTACAAAAATACTAACCACCAAAAACCCTAAGGTCCACTAAAGGTTAGTTCAAGGGGAGAGAAGTGAAAGTCAAGGTGAGGGATTGGTAAGAGGAAGCGAGGATATGTAAGAGGAATTAGTGTGACACCTTTTCTAAGTTATATTTTAAAGTAATGTTTTCACTCTTAAACATATTTATCTTCAGAGGGTTTCACTTTTGAGATTAGGGATATACATTTCAAAACAGTAATTTCGCAATTTAAAAAACAGCTTTAGATTTGGGGGCTTTTGAAAGTAAAACTTTCAACACGACTTTAGTTTTATTATTGATGGTAGAAGGTTTACTTTCAAAACTAGAAAATATTTTATTTTTAAATTAACTCTACTGGCCCATTTAGGATTTGCAGTTATGATTGCACTTTCTCGCCAGATTAAGTCTTCATCGGGCACATATTGGGGACGCTCTTCATCCTCGCCAAATGAAACAGACCTTTTAAGGCTGTTAGATTGGTCTGTTAGATACAGCCTGGCATGGTCGAGGAGCCTACTTACAAGTGCGCCCGATTTTACCAAGTTTATATGAACCACATAACATCATGGTTCCCTTGCCCTGCTTTAGGTTGTAATGGTATTTTGTCAGAATTATCGCTTGACCAAACGTCATCCGCAATTATGGCTAAATAGCTCTATTTTCTTCTAGTCAGTGGCACGAAAAACGAGAGCTTTGGTTCCTTCCTATTGACACTATTTAAAATTCTTTTTTAACACATCAGGAATTTTGATTAGCAAAACTACAGCAATACTATAGCATAGAAGAAGACACTGATTTTAGGAGTCGCTTACTCAACTCGAAATTTATTGTCTAAACTTTTAGCTGATTTAGGGCAAGTTTGATGTGATGAATCCAAAAAGCACATCGGTTGTGTTCAATCAGGTCAACTTTTCGATTTATCGCAACATGATGGTTTTACGTTTTTTTACATGTACTCGTATTTTCTATTTGTATGATGCAAAAACTTTTTATTATTTCTTTAAATAAACATATTATGAAGAGTTTGCATGCCTCAATTTTCGAATAAATGGTATTTTTCTTTTGCAGGTGAAAGAAATGGATTCACCAGAAGATCTTTCTAAAATAAGGCCAATGTATTCTGCTACATCTGCGGCGAATACACAATTGTTCCTAAGAGGAATCCAGGCACAAGTTTCATAAAGTCTGCTTACCATGCTTATTTTGGGTGCTACACATAGTAGTAAGTAAGCCATGCACCGAGTATCTCTGCGTGGTTGGACCAAAGACAAGAAGAGATGTCTGAAGTTTAGAACTCCAATGGTTTAGAGGGAATTTTTAAAAAATTGACTTAGGCCAAACTCCTGATCGGTTGAAACGGATATGATGTCATTTCTGGATTTAGCAGTGCAAAATTGTTCTAAATCAATTAGTAAATCCTAGACGACTTGCAAAGATTTCTTTTTGTAACCCAGTGTCATTATCTACTGTCATAGATTCGAATAAATATGACGATAATGAATTTGATTATTGATTACAAAAATATTCCCTACTCTACTCTTTGTTATCAATCGGCCCCCAAAATTTAATGCTAAAATATTAAATATTGCTGAAGATTATTTAGCTTTTGTTATGGTCGGTTATTATGATGATACCAATGTAAATAAAGAACTATTTTATACATGAATTATTTTTCAATGTTAATTATTAAATAAAAGTTCTCTTATGATTGCCAAAACCTTTTGCACGTGAATAATTCTTTTTGCACAATTAGTTAAACTTGTTTATAATTTATTATGAATTAGACACATCAAAATTAACGGTCTTGTTCTGTGGTTATGTTCGTAATTTAGGTTGGTTTACATGCCACATATTTATTTAGACTTATTTGCCATTATAAATGCATAATTTACATATGAAAAGTTTGTTTTTATATTATGCTAATTTATGTGCGGCATAACGTTATATAATGTCCTGCGTATGATGTGCTATGAGGAAAAGGTTAGAGAACTTCATAGATCTTCGAATTTTATAGATAGGAATATAGAATAATTTGGAATTAGGTAGAATGTAATGGAATTAAAGACTTTGGAATTTATTAAAATTTGATGGAATTTAGGACTTGTAGAATAGGGAATTTAGTAGAATTTGGTGCGATTTAGGACTTGTATAATATGGAATTTAGTAGAATTTGACGGAATTTTCGGACTTGTAAAATTTGGAATTTAGGAATTGTAGAATTTATTAGAATTTGATGAAATTTAATACAGTGGAATATATCTATTAGAATTTGGGGAAATTTAGGAGTTAATATAATTTTTAATTTAGTATATTATGGGGAATTTATAATTTAGTAGAATTTCGAATTGAGTATAATTTGAGTGAATTTAGTACTTAGTGGAATTTAGAATGTATTAAAACTTGATAGAATTTGGGACATGTATGAGTTGGAATTTATTAGAATTTTATGGAATTTAGTACATTAGAATTTAGAATTTAATAGTATTTGATGGAATTGAGGACATAGTAAAATTTGATGGACTTTAGGACTTAGAATTGAAAGTTTTTTATAATTTGATGGACTATAGGATTTAGTAGGCTTTGATTGAACTTGGGATTTGTAGAATCCGAAATTAATATAATTTGACGGAACTTGGGATTTACGAATCCGAAATTTAGTAGAATTTGGTTGAATGTAGGACTAGGTACAATTTTAAGGAATTTGGTAGAATCTGGAATTTAATACAATTTTATGGAATTTATAACTTGTAGAATGTTTAATTTAGTAAAATATTAAGGAATTTAGGAGTTGAAGATAATTATGGAATTTATTAGAATTTGATCAAATTAATAAGAGCAGAATTTGGAATTTAATAGAATTCTGTGGAATTTATGACCTAATAGAATTTGCAATTTAGTAGAATTTGATGTAATTTAGGACTTTTAGAATTTAGAATTTATAAGAATTTGATGGAAGTTAGGACTTAGTAGAATTTGAAATTTAGTACAGTTTTATGGAAATTGGAATAAGTAGAATTTGCAATTTAGTAGAATTTTATTGCAATTTAAAGCTTAGTTGAATTTTAAATTTGGTAGAATTTGATAGAAATTTGGATTTTTGTCGAATCTGAAGTTTAGTAGAATATTATAGTATTTAGGACTAATTAGATTTTGAAATTTATTTGAATTTAAGATTTAGTACAATTTAGAAATTAATAGAACCTTATGTAATTTAGGACTTGTAGTATTTGTAATCTATTAAATTTGATGGAATTTAAGATTTGTAGAATATGGATTTTAGTAAATTTTTATGGAATTTTGGTCTTATAGAATTGGGAATTTAATAGAGTAGCATATGGAATTTAGTAAATTTTATGGATTTTAGGACTTAGTAGAATTTGGAATTTATTAGAAATTAATAGAATTTAGGAATTGTAGAATTTGAAATTTATTAGAATTTGATGGAATTTAGGAGTTTTTAAAATTAAGAATTTACTAGAATTTTATGGACTCTAGAAATTAGTAGGATTTGGAATTTAGTAAAATTTATGGAATTTAGGATTTAGTAGATTTTGATGTAGAATTTGGAATTTAATGGAATTTGATGGAATTTAAGACTCCGTAGAAATAGAAATTTAGTAGAATTTTATGGGATTTGGGATTTAGTAGACGGAAATTTCCATGAATTTGATGGAATTTAGGAATTATTAGAATGCTATAGAATTTACGAATTAGTATGATTTATATCTTGTAGAATTTCATGAAATTTATAATTTAGTATAATTTATGGAATTTAGAATTTATAGAATTTGATGGAATTCAAGACTTATTGGAATTCAGGATTTATTGGAATTTGATTTTAGAGGAATTTGATGGAATTTGGATTTTAGTACAATATTATGGAATTTATGACTAAGCAGAATGGGTTAAGTCTAAAGTTGAGCTCTGGAGGCCCATTGGATAAGGGTTGGGTAACAACCTACTCGTATTCGTTCTAGTTCCTACTAATCCCAGACATACGAAGCTAGAGACTTTCTGGAAGCGGATAATCCAATGATGTTATAAGCATCTGAGAAAAGAAAAAGCTTAGGACACATATGAAAATAATAGATAATAGTACAAAGGAAAAATAAGAAGAATCGAATTACAAGGAATGAAAGGACAATATTGTCAAGCATTAGTACTCAGATAGTGAATGGTTGTTTTAAACTACTACATTAAGGTTTGTAGCAAAGGAAATTGACTCTCAGTACTGCAAACATAAAACCTCTTTGGAAGGGATTAAGGGATAATGGGTCTCAGGTGACTTCCCTACTAACACTCACTCTTACATAACCATCGTCTCCCTCGGATTTACCTTCACTGCCATATTTTTCTTTAAATCATCCACTCTTAATTATCACCTACCCTCTTCCTGTCCCCCACACCTTTGCCACTCACGGTCCTTTATCTCTTTAAAGTGGTTTCCTCTTTGATATCTGTATATCCTTTTGTGCGCGAAGTCGTGTTTAGTTTTCCTTGGTTTAGTCTGATGAGCGGCCGGCGCTGGTCAAGCTGGAGAGGCGAATCCATTTCATAATTAATCTCCAGGGCGAAGTTTCCCCGTTTTACTGCTGAGGCAAGAAACGTATCAATTATCAGTTCTCACGGAGGTAAGAATGAAGGAAGAAAGCAACGAAAGAAAGAAAGGAGAATAAGGGCACGAAGGAATGAAGGAAGAAAGTTACGAAGGGGAAAAAAAAAGAAATAAGACAAGGGATTAGTGAAGGAAGAAGGATAAGAAACAAAGAAAAAGATATAAGGACAGGAATGAAGGAAGGAAAAAAAGTAACGAAGGAAAGAAAAATGAATAAGGGCCACAAAGAAGGAAGTAAGGAAGTTAAGAAGGAAAGAAAAAGGAATAAGGGCAGAAAAGAAGGAAGGAAGTTACGAAAGTACGAAAATGGAATGAGGGCAGGCAGGAAAGAAGGAAGAAAGTTATGATGGAAAGAAAAAGGAATAAAGGCAGGAATGAATGAAGGAAAGAAAAGGGAATAGGGAAGGCAAGAAGGGAGCAATAAAGTTACGAAAGAAACAAAATGGAATAAGGGCAGGAAAGAAGGCAGGAAAAAGATACGATGGAAATAAAAAATAATAAGGGCCGAAAAGGGAGAAGGAAGGAAGTTACAAAGAAAAGAAAAAGTAAAAAGGGCAGGAATGAATGAAGGAAGAAAGTTACGATGAAAGGAAAAAGAACAAGTGCAGGCCGGAAAAAAGGAAGAAAGTTACGAAGGAAAGAAAAAGGAAAAGAACAAGTGCAGGCCGGAAAGAAGGAAGAAAGTTACGAAGGAAAGAAAAAGGAAAAGAACAAGTGCAGGCCGGAAAAAAGGAAGAAAGTTACAAAGGAAAGAAAAAGGAAAAGAACAAGGGCAGCCCGGAAAGAAGGAAGAAAGCTATGAAGGAAAGAAAAAGGAAAAAAGCCAGTCAGGAAGGAAAGAAGAAAGTTGTGATGAAAAGAAAAAGGTATTAGGGCATGAATCAAGGAAGAATGAAAGGGATGAAGAAAAGAAAGAAATAAGGGCAGTCAACGGCAGGAGAAAGGTACGAGGGAAAGAAAAAAGAATAAGGGCAGGCATGAAGGAAGGAAGAAAGTTACCAAGGAAAAAATCAATAAGAGCAGGAGAGAAGGAAAGAAGAAAGTTATAAAGGAAGGAAAAAGGAATAAAGGCAGGAACGAAGGAAGGAAGAAAGTTAAGAAAGAAAGAAAATAGTATAGGAGCAGGAAAATGAAGGAAAAAATGACAAGGAAATAAAATTGAAGAAAGGCAGGAAGGAAGGAATTTAAGAAGGAAAGAACAAACAATCAGGGTAGGAAAAATGGAAGGAAGAAAGTTACTGGGGAAAGAAAAGGAATAAGGGCAGGAAAAAGAAAGAAGAGAGTTACGTAAGAAAGAAAATGGAATAAGGGCGCGCAGTAAGGAAGAAAGAAAGTCAAGAAGGAAACAAAAACGAATAAGGGCTGGAAAGAAGGAAGGAAAAAGTTACAAAGGGAAAAACATGGCAGGAATGAAGGAAGAAAGTTACAATAGAAATAAGAGGGAATAAAGGAAGGAAAGAATGAAAGAAGAAAGTTACGAAGAGAAGAAAAGAGAATGAGTGGCGGAATGAAGGAAAGAATAGGGTTACGAAGGAAATAAAAGGAAAAAGGGCCGGAAAGAACGAAGAAAGAAGATACGAAGGAAAGAAAAAGAAATGAAGGCAGGAAAGAATGAAGGAATAAGGGCAGTGAAGAATGAGGGAGGAAAGTTACAAAATAAAGAAAAAGAAAAACTGCAGGCCGGAAAGAAAAAGGAATAAGGGCAGGATAGAAGGAAGGAAGGAAAAGGAAATTGAATAAGGGCAGTCACGAAGGAAGAAATTTGTGATGGAAAGGAAAATGTAAAAGGGCAGGAAAAAAGGAAGAGAGAATGTTACGAAAGAAAGAAAAAGAAATAAGTGCAGAAAAAAGAAAGGAAAAAGTTAGTATTGGAAGAAAATGGAATAGGGCGAGCTTGAAGGAAAGAAGAAAGGTACGATGAAAATAAAAAGGCATGACTGAAAGAAGGAATAAAGTTACGAGGGAAATAAAAAGGAATAAGGCATGTATGAAGGAATGAAGAAAGGTACGAAGGAAAAAAAAGGTTTAATGGCAGGAAAGAAAAGTGTAAGAAGTAAAGAAAAAGGAATAAGGGCAAGAAAGCAGGAAAGAAGAACGTTACTAAAGAAAGAAAATGGATAAGGGACAGTCAGGAAGGAAGGAAGAAAGTTACCAAGGAAAAAAAAAGGGATAAGAGCAGGAAAGAATCAGAGAAGAAAGTTACCAAGGAAAGAAAAATAAATAAGGGCAGGATAGAAGGAAGGAAGTTACAAAAGTAGGAGAATACAATAAGGGCAGTCAGGATGGAAGAAAGTTGTGATAGAAAGAAAAAGTATAAAGCCAGGAATGAAGGAAGAGAGAATGTTAGTATTGAAAGAAAATGGAATAGGGCGATCAGGAAGGAAAGAAAGAAGTTACGATTGAAAGAAAAAGGAATAGAGGCAGGTATGAGGAAGGAAGAAAGATACAAAGGAAATAAAAAGGAATAAGGGAACTCAAAAAGGAAGGAAACAAGTTACGAAGTAAATAAAAAGGAATAAGGGCAGCAAATAATGAAGGAAAACCGTTACAAAAGAAATATAATGGAATAAAGGCAGCCATGAAGGAAGTTACAAATGAACGAACAATGAATTAGGGCAGTAATAATGGAAGGAAAGAAAGTACGAAGGTAAAAAAAAAGCAATAAGGGAAGGAAACCAGGAAGGAAGAGAGTTACGAAACAAAGAAAATAGAATAAGGAAGAAAGTCACGAAGGTAAGAAAAAGGAATAAAGGCAGGATAGAAGGAAGAAAAGAAATGGAATAGGGGCAGGAATGAGGAAAGGAAGAAAGATACGGAGGAAATAAAAAGGAATAAGGGCTGAAAAGACAGAAGGAAAAAGGTACGAAGAGAGAAAAAGGAAGAAGTGCTCACAGGAAAAAAGTAAGAATAATTCGAAGGGAAAAAAGAATATCGCAGGATAGAAGGAAGGAAGAAAATACGAATGAAAGAAAAAAGAAAAGTGCAGACAGGAAGGAAGGTAGAAAGTTACGAAGGGAAGAAAGAGGAATAAGGGCAGGAAAGAAGGAAGGAAGTTACAAAAAAGAAAATGGAATAGTGACAGGCAGGAAGGAATGAAGAAAGTTAAATAGGGAAAACAGGAATAAGAGCAGGAAAGAATCAAAGAATAAAGTTACGAAGAAAGAAAATGAATAAGGGCAGGAAGAAAGGAAGAATGAAAGTTACGAAAGAAAAAAATAGAATAACAGCAGGAAAGAGGGAGGGAAGAAATTTACGAAGGAAATATAATTGAATATGGGCAGGAAGCAAGGAAGTTAGGAAGGAAAGAATAAAGAATAAGGGCAGGAATAATGGAAGGAAGAAAGTTACGAAGGACAGAATAAGGAATAAGGGCAGGAAAGAAGGAAGGAAGAACGTTACGAAAGAAAGAAATTCGAATAACGGAAGGAACAAATTTCGAAGAAAAAAAGGAATAATAGCAAGAGGGAAGAAAGGCAGAAAGTTTCGAAGGAAATAAAAATAAATAACGGTAAGAATGAAGTTCCAAAGTAAGTTACGATGGATAAAATATGAATAAGGGCAGCAATGAAGGAAGGAATAGATTTGAGAAGAAAATAAAAAGAAATATGGGCTGGAAAGAAGGAAGGAAGTAAGTTACGAAGGAAAGAAAAAGGAATAAGTTCAGGAATGAAGGAAGGAACAAAGGTACGAATGATAAAAAAAGAATAAGGGCAGGAAAGAATGAAGAAATTATGGAGGAAAGAAAAAGCAACAAGTGGATGCAAGGAAAAGGAATAAGTGGGGGAACAAAGGTACGAATGATAAAAAAAGAATAAGGGCAGGAAAGAATGAAGGAATTATGGAGGAAAGAAAAAGCAACAAGTGGATGCAAGGAAAGGAAAAGAATAAGTGGGGGAACGAAGGACGAAAAAAAGATAAGAAGCAAAAAATAATGAATAATGACAGAAAAGAAGAAAGGAAGTTACGACAGGAAAAAGGTAATAAGGGCAGGAATGAAGTAAGGAAGAAAGTTAGCAGAAAAAAGTAATAAGAGCAGGAAAGAAGGAGAGAAGAAAGTTTCGAACGAAAGAAATTTATGAAGGAAAGAAAAGAAGGAATAGGGGTAGGGAAGAAGCAACGAAATTGGAATAAAGCAGGCAGGAAGGAAGCAATAAAGTTACGATGGAAAAAAAGGAATAAGGGCGGAAGAGAAGTAAGGAAGGAAGTGACGTAGGAAAGAAAAGGAAATAAGCGCAAGAATGAAGGAAAGGAGAAATTTACAAAGGAAACGGAAAGAAATAAGGGCAGGAATGAAGGAAGGAAGAAAGAAAAAGGAAAATGCAGTCAGGAAGGTAGGAAGGAAGAAAGTGACGGGGGAAGAAAAAGGAATAAGGGCAGGATAGATGTAAGGAAGAAAGAAACGAGGGAAAAATAAGGAAGAAGTGCAGGCAGGCAGGAAGGAAAAAGTTACCAAGGAAAGAGAAAGGAATAAGGGCAGGAAATAAAGAAGTAAGTTACGAATCAAATAAAATGGAATAAGGAGAGGAAGAAAGGAAGGAAAACAGTTGGAAGGAAAGAAAAGGAATATGGACAGGAATGGAGGAAGAAAGAAAGTTACGAATTAAAGAAAAACGAATAAGGGCAGAGAAGAAGGAAGGAAGGAAGACATTTCTGAAGGAACGAAAAAGGAATAAAGGCAAGAATGAAGCAAGGAAGAAAGGTACGAAGGACAAAATATGAATAAGGGCAGGAATGAACGATCAATGAAATTTAAGAAGGAAATAAAAAGGAATAACGGCACGAAAGAAGAATTGGAAAAAATAGGAAGGAAAGAAAATGGAATAGGGCAGGCAGGGAGGATGGAAGAAATTTAGGACTGAAAGAAAAAGGAATAAGGGCAGAAATGATGAAAAAAGAAGTTACAAAGGAAAGAAAAGGGAATAAGGGCAAGAATGACGGAATAACAGCTGGAAAGAAGTAAGGATGTAAGTTAGGATGCAAAAAAGAATTATGAGTAGGAAAGAAGGAAGGAGGAAAGATTCAAGTGAACGAAAAAGAAAAAGGGCAGAAAAGGAGGAAGAAAGAAAGTTTCAAGTGAACCTAAAAGGAAACGGGCAGGAAAGAAGGAATGAAGCAATTTACAAAGGAAAGAAAGAGGAATAAAGACAGAAAATAAGGAAGAAAGAAAGTTAAAAAGATAGAAAATGGATTAAGGGCAAGCAGTAAGGAAGGAAGGAAGTTACCACGGAAAGAAAAAAGACTAAGGGCAGGAATGAGGAAAGGAAGAAAGTTACGAAATAATTTAAAATAAATAAGGATAGAAAAAGGAAGGAAGAAAGTTACTTGGAAAGAAAATGGAATCGGGTAGGCAGGAAGGAAGGAATGAATTTACGAAGCAAGGAAAAGGATATAAGGGTAGAAGGAAGGAAGAAAGAAAAGTGCGAAGGAGAGAAAAGGAATAATGGCACGAAAGAATAAATGAGGAAAGTTATGAAAGAAAGAAAATGGAATAAGGGCAGGAAAGAAGAAATCAAGAAATTTACGACTGAAAGAAAAAGGACCAAGTGCAGGAAAGGAAAGAAGGTAGGAAATTATGAATTAAAGAAAAAGGAATAAGTGAAGGAATGAATAAAAGAAGAAAATTAAGACGAAAAAAAAAGTAATAAGGGTTGGAAAGAATGAAGGAAGAAAGTTATGAAGGAAAGAAAAAGGAATAAATGCAGAAATGAAGAAAGAAAGATAACTACCAAGGAAAAAAATGAATAACAGCAGGAAAGAAGGAAGGAAGGAAGTTACAGAGGAAAGTAAAACGAATAAGGGCAGAATGATGGAAGGAGGGAAGTTACGAAGGAAATAAAAAGTAATAAGTACACGAAAGAAGAAAGTTACAAAGATAAAAAAAATAAATAATGGAAGAAGGAAGGAAGGAAGGAATTTCGTAGGAAAAAAGAATAAGGGGCGGAATTCAGAAAGCAAGAAAGTTACGTTGGAAAGAAAAGAAATAAGGGCAGGAAAGAACGAAGGAAGAAAGCTACGAATGAAAGAAAATGGAATTAGGCAGGCAGGAAGGAAGGAAGAATGTTACGATGGAAAAAAAGAGGATTAAGGGTAGGAATGAATGAAGGAAGAAAGTTATGAATGAAAGAAAAAAGAATAAAGGCAAGAAAGAAGAAAGTAAGAAGGATACGAAAGAAAGAAAATTGAATAAGGGTAGGCAGGAAGGAATTAAGTAAGTTACCAAGGAAAGAAAAAGGAATTAGGGCATGAATGAGGGAAGGAGGAAAGTTACGAAGGAAATAAAAAGGTATAAGGCCATGAAAGAGAGAAGGAAGAAAGTTACGATAGAAAGAAAATGTTATAGGGGCAGGCATGACGGAAGGAAACAAGTTATGAAGGAAATATCAAGAAATAATGGCAGAAATGATGGAAGGAAGAAAGATAAGAAGGAAATAAAAAGGTATAAGGCTATGAAAGAGAGAAGGAAGAAAGTTACGATAGAAAGAAAATTTTATAGGGGCAGGCATGACGGAAGGAAAGAAGTTATGAAGAAAATATGAAGAAATAATGGCAGAAATGATGGAAGGAAGAAAGGTAAGAAGGAAATAAAAAGGTATAAGGCTATGAAAGAGAGAAGGAAGAAAGTTACGATAGAAAGAAAATTTTATAGGGGCAGGCATGACGGAAGGAAAGAAGTTATGAAGAAAATATCAAGAAATAATGGCAGAAATGATGGAAGGAAGAAAGGTAAGAAGGAAATAAAAAGAAATAAGGGGAGGCAGGAAAGGGGAAAGAAGGTTGCAATGGAAAGTAAAGAAAATGCGGGCAAGAATGAAGAAAGAAAGAAAGTTACAAAGGAAAGAAAAAGGGATAAGGGCACGAATGAAGGAAAGAAGAAAGTTTGGAAGGAAAGGAAAAGGAAGAAGCGCAGGAAAGAAGGAAAGAAGAAAGTTACGGAAGAAAGAAAATGGAATAAGGACGGGCAGTAAGGAAGGAAGGAAGTTACGAAAGATAGAAAATGGAATAAGTGCAGGAATGAATAAAGAACGAAAGTTGCAAAGAAAAGAAAAAGGAATAAGGGCCAGAGTGACGGAAGGAGGAATCTTACGAGGGATTAAATATGAATAAGGGCAGGAGAGAAGAAAGAAAAAAGGTTAAGATGGAAAAAAGGAATAAGGGCAGGAATGAGTGAAGGAAGAAAGTTACAAGCGAACGAAAAAGGAATAAGGGCAGGAAAGACGGAAGAAAGAAAGTTAAGAAGGAAATACAAAGGAATAAGAGGTGGAAAGAAGGAAGGAAGAAAGTTCCAAAGAAAGAAAATGGATTAAAAGCATGCAGGAAGGAAGTTACCAAGCAAAGAAAAAAGAATAAGAGCAGGAATGAAGAAAGGAAGAACGTCACGAAGGAAAGGAAAAGGAACCAGGCTCCGCAGGAAGGACGGAAGAAAGTTACGAAGGAATGAAAAAGGAATAATGGCAGTAGTGAATGAAGGAAGAAAGCTACGAAGGAATGAAAATGAATAATGGCAGGAAAAAGGAAATGAAGAAAATTACTAAGGAAAAAAAAAGCTATAACAGCGGGCAGGAAGGAAGAGGGAAGTTACAATTAAATAAAAGGGAATAAGGGCAGGAATGAAGGAAGCAACAAAGTTACGAAGGAAAGAAAAAGGAACAAGGGCCAGAAAGAAGGAAGGAAGTTACGAACGAAAGTAAAAGGAAAAGGGCCGGAATGAAGGAAGGAAGAAACTTAAGAAAGAAAGAAAAGGAATAATGGCATGAAAGAAATAAGGATAAAAGTTACCATGGAAAAAAATGAATAAGAGCAGGAAACCAGGAAAGAAAAGGAATAATGGCAGGCCCGGAGGAAAGAAGAAAGTTACGAAAGAAAGAAAATGGAATAAGGGCGGTTAGCAAGGAAGTAAGGAAGTTAAAGGATAGAAAAAGGAATAAGGGTAGTAATAAATGAAGGAAGAAAGTTACGAAGGAAAGAAAAAGGAACAAGGGCCAGAAAGAAGGAAGGAAGTTACGAACGAAAGTAAAAGGAAAAGGGCCGGAATGAAGGAAGGAAGAAACTTAAGAAAGAAAGAAAAGGAATAATGGCATGAAAGAAATAAGGATAAAAGTTACCATGGAAAAAAATGAATAAGAGCAGGAAACCAGGAAAGAAAAGGAATAATGGCAGGCCCGGAGGAAAGAAGAAAGTTACGAAAGAAAGAAAATGGAATAAGGGCGGTTAGCAAGGAAGTAAGGAAGTTAAAGGATAGAAAAAGGAATAAGGGTAGTAATAAATGAAGGAAGAAAGTTACGAAGGAAAGAAAAAGAATAGTTTCCCGTCGCTAGACTATCAATTGAACTGAATAGAAATTTTGCTTTCAGTCTCTTGGGGTGCGGAAGCCGATTGCGAGTTACTCGTCGCGTTCAGGGTAGCCTGATACTAAATTCATAAGTCCAGCGTCTGATAATTTATACGGGCTCGCCGGAAGCGTCTTTTCCCGTGGGTTGGAAGGTGGGTTTCCAGTTTATCAGACGCGTTGTCGGAAGCGTCTTTCCCCGTGGGTTGGAAGGTGGATTTCCAGTTTATCAGACTCGTTGCCGGAAGAAGTGAGCGTTGGCGAGGTTCACACACTCTTGTGATGCTTCCGTCGTGACCCTTCGGCTCTCAGGGCGTGTCCATCGCTGCTTCTTATCGCAGGAAGATTCTTCTGACCGCGCGGTGCTCTCTCTCTTCTCTCTCTCTCTCTCTCTCTCTCTCTCTCTCTCTCTCTCTCTCTCTCTCTCTCTCTCTCTCTCTCTCTCTATGACAGTAACGAATACAAAGTGTTGAGATTAATAATAATTAAATCAAGTTACACGAATCAGTTAACCAACAGAATCGAAATGGGCAAAATTGGACTTAAACTAGTATACTAGCCAAGATCACTCAGTCGACAGAGTTGCACAAGGAAAAACTCTGCCAATCAATAATTATCCAACCCATACTAATCTCCCTGACAATTGCTAATTGCACACACTCTCAAAAGACAACCTCATAAAGTTAGAGAGAATCCAGAACAAAACAATGAATCTCATAACCAACACTACAGAACTACAGAACTACAGAATCTAGGACCAGCAAAGACCCTAAGGTCCGCTCAAGGCTAGTCCGCTACACTACATCCGAAACTACGATACACACTTATCTACGAGTATATCTCTAACATGCTATATTTTTTTTTATTTTTTATTATTTTTTTTTTTAAATATATAATCTACTGTACACACTTATCTACATGTGTACATTGTCATGCATATTAACTACTTCAACCTAGGGGGGGTGATAGAAAGTTTTTCTTCTCAACTTCCGCAGCCCTCGACTGCTAGTGGTGAAAATCTAGTTTTAGGATAGTAAGACTATTTATAGGATAGGCGGAAAAGAAAATGGATATCTAAACTACACATGCAAGAGAAATCGCTGGCATCATTTTTACTCATCATTTTTACTCTCGTTGTTCCTCCGCTCCAAACTCCTTTTGCAAAGACGTTATTATTTACTGTGCTCAGACTACGTTATATTTATACTATTTAAGTGCGCGTCGAGACGGTTTTTAAACATATTTACCGACCTACTATCCACTACGTGGGTGGGTAGCCTATTCCAAATTTGAGTAATTTTAAACGTAAAACACGAACAGAATAGAAAAGAAAAAGTGAAAGGGCTGCACAGAGAAGTAGAAATTGATCCCAAACAAGATAATAAAGAAAAGAGCAAAATGAGTCATCGAAATGACACGAACTGAAATTAGTGCAAAGGGCAGAATAGAGACCTCATCGACTGTTCCCAACTACCATGGCTGCAATTGGCAGAGAAGAAGAGAAGATATTTACATGGAAAACAAAAAGACAAATCCTGGATACGACAAAGATTAAATCCTGATTAAAACAAAAATCCACCATTAAGATAACATATTGAGAAAACAGACTACAAAAACCTAATAGATGGAAACCGAACTAAGATTTACCGATTATTACGAAAATGAAGAAAATGACTTCATAAGTAAATAAACAAACTAAGAAGAAGCTCAAATGAAAGAACAACGCAACCAAAACAATCATATCATTAACAGTTAAAGAGCGAGAATGTAACGAATACAGCACAAAAAAAAATCAGACCCGTTTATGTTTATATTTCCTTTTTTAAGCCATGCTTATAATCTGCTATTCAGAAATAGTTATGTAATGATATAGAATATATATATAAACCGTTGCGATCGAATGTATCTTATATGATACATGTCTAGAATTAAGTAATTCTCAAAAATAATTATTAAATTCAGTATTATACCTTAGATGACGTCCAAAAACTAAATAAACCAAAATTCGTAATTTTCTGATATGTGGAAAAAAATTTAGATTTGAGAGAGTAAATGAGATGCTGTTATTTATTATAAATGCTGTAGTTATCAATGCCCTTTTCTCAGACTCGGCAGAGGGAGGAATTCAAGTTAGCCCCTCCTCCTCCATTTTTATCCTGGATCCGCCACTGAATACATACAAAGTAAAACAGGAATAAAACAGACTTACCAGTAATAGGCATATAAAATAACAACGGTTTGAGCGCCTAAAACTACACTAACAAAATAAAAACAATAGCATAGCATAAATAACATAACCTGAAACTCAGATATTTACTCTCTTACTAAAATTCTAACTTACAATGTTTTAATACTGACAGAAATTAACTTGGCCTTCGAGCAAACTTACCACTCTCCACAACTCTCCCACTGCTTTCCTTTTCTCCCTACCACTTTACTACTTCCAACGTGTTCTACATATAAATTTTGGACAGGCGATAAACACCGTGTTATCTCCTTCTTGTTTCTCAGTGTACTATCTCTCCTTCCTCCTCTTACTCTCCTTGTCTTCCTCCTCCCCTTCCCTTACTTCTCCCCCTCTCTGTGTTTCTGACAGAGTGCGAAAGACTCAGAGGGTCCATTTTGGCTAGAAAACAGAAGGCGCTCCCTACCTATCATATAGTTTTAACAGGTAAACGGAAAACAATTTTGATCCAAATCTTCAAATGAGCGCCGCAGTGATTGAAATACAAAGGCTAAACTTAGCCTAAGAATAAAAGGAAACATTTCCGCCTCAGTTTTTCCCTGGATGAAGACTTTTATTTACAGAGTTTCAGGGGGAAAAACAATTAGGGTAATTATTAATTGCTCGGAAAGAAAGAGATTGTTTAATCAAAGCAGAATATGTTTGCCCCATGGGGTTAAGAAAAGAGGGAACAGGAAGAAGAAAATAGAACAAAAAGGGAAAATATCGAGTAGTAAGGCAGATCGACGGTACCAATGACTCGAGGAGTTTGTTATTCACAATCCCTCCCAGTAGTCGGTGGGTGCTTTTTTATGGTGCCTATCTGGTGACTGCCGTAATGCTGGGTGACAACCCCACCTTGGGAAGGGAGTTACAACCGCGTTCGTATCAAGAGACAAGAAACTCCTAAATGCGAACTTGAGTTAGGGTAATTGGAGCCGAGACGGGTGCACGGAAAGGGTAATTCAAAGAATAACATTTCTAGAGCACATAAAAAAGAGAAAGCCTAGAACATAGTCAAAGAAATCATTCTAGAGCAAAAAAAGAAAGACGATTCTAGAGCACAAGTAAAGAGGATCAACTAAAAACACGTAGGAATAAGCGACCTTCTCAAACTTTAGAGCCCATGCAAAGATGGCCGATTCTAAGGCACAGGGAAAAGGGAGATTGTAGAGCTCGAAAAAGTGGGCCAGTTCTTAACAATATATGAAGAAGAGAAGTTCTAGTACACATGCGAGGAAGGCCGATTCTACAACAAAGAAGATGATGAGTTCCATAGCATAAGGGTAAGGGATGATTCAGGAGCATAGGCGAATATGGATGATTCTCGAGCAAAGGAAAGAATAACTCGAATTAAAGCAAATTAGAATAGAATGAATTTATAGCAGTTTTAAAAAACCCAATTTTTTAGAAGAGATAAAATATCACCAGTTCAAGAGCAATAGATTGAGGGGCCAATTTTAGAACACAAGCAAAGAGGGGTCAATTCTTAGGTACAAGAAATAGGCTAAATTTCTAAAGCAAGTACAAATAGGAACCAATTATAGAGCACATGCGTATAAGGACACACACACACACATATATATATATATATATATATATATATATATATATATATATATATATATATATATAAATATATATATCAAGAGCATCGAGTGACCCATTCTAAAAAGATAGAATAGACCAGGATCCAGTCCCCAGCCTGCGCGCCACCCCACCCCTTCTCCCGTTTGTATAGAGAAGCGCCCCGCTAAGCCTTTGTATGCTTGCCCGAGTGGTCTTTAGACTACATTTGTTCATTTTGACAGTCTTTCTTTAGTTTTCCTCACCCATGGCTTTTAAGAATAAAGATAAGGCAACAGAGGCAAAGAATCGCTCTTTCAATGAGGCGTGGATTGATTGGTACTCCTTTGTTGAGCGAGCGAAAGGGAAGGCCATTGTGCCTCATTGTCTTGAATATTTGAATATCTTCAAGGGATTCAACGTTAAAGTGCACTTCTTCACCACACAACATCCAAAATACATCGAAGTGAGCGCAAAGAAGAGCCTCTGGAAGCAAACTCCTTTAACAGAAAGCAAACAAAGGAGGGCTCAATAAACACTCGCGCTAGTTACAATGTACCATTACTGATTGCAAAGAGGCTGAACCCATTATCAGAAGGAGAGTTTGCGAAGAGTTTTATGCTGGCCGATCAGAATGTATGCTTTCCTGGGAAGAGATGTTCGGTTGAAAAGGTCAGCCTCTCTACAACAACAGTCACACAGTGCATATAAGAGATAGCTGAGAACGTGAGAGCTACCGTAAATGAATGTTGTGTTTCTCTCTCCTTCTTGCATCAGAGTATCAACGTCCAGGAAACACTGCTGAGTTGATTTTTTGTTCGAGTCGTTAATCCCAACTTTTAAGTATTTTTAAGAATTTATGCAAGTTGTCGCCATGAAAGGCACCATTACTGGTTCAGATGTTTTGAAACCAGTGCTGAAATGCGTCAATGAACCTAATCTAGATTTGTCTCGCCTGATTGCCATCAAAACAGACAGTGCCACAGACATTGTTCGAGAGAGGAAAGGGTTCGTCTCACATATGCAGAAAAATATTGAGGTGTCCAGCTACCATCACCAGATCAAAAAGCTGCATTGCATCGTGCACCAGGAAGCTCTGTGCGCCAAATGAGCAACTATGAAAGACGTCATGGCAACTGTTGTGTAGGCAGAAAATGTGATTCTCACTCGTGGGCATAATCACTGTCAATGCCAAGAGATTTTGGAACAGATACAAGCAGAACCTGGAGATCTACTATACTCTTGTGAAGTTTGCTGGCTGAGTCGTGGCAAGAAGCTCAGCAAAGTGTGTGATGTCAAAAAAGGATATGGTTGTCTACTTCGACAACAAGGATCGGCGGAGAGAGGGGTGTTGAAGATGAATTTGGGCCCGAGTTGGATTTCCAAACTGACCTTCCTTGTTGAAATCACAGCTCATCTGAACCGTCTAAACTTCTAGCTTCAGGGGAAAGCCATCCTACTCTTTGACTTGAAATCACCCATCTCAGAATTTGAGTTAAGGTTCCACCCATGTGAATCTGAGCTGAATAAGAACAACCTGTCACACTTTTCTCGTTTGTCATCTTGCTCTGAAGATGTTGACATCAGTGTCTATGGGCAGATCACCAGTGACCTACGCTTTGAGTTGGCCAAGCGTTTCAAGATTTTAACTTCGCTTTTTGATGTTAACTGTGAAGAAGTATCATTGATACTGCAAATGGAACCCATTGATCTGCAGTTTAGAAGATTTGAAATCCAAGTTCCTTGCTTGCCACATCCTCGATTTCTTAAAGAAAAAAGTGTTTCCCTCTGGACGTTTTCCCAACTTCATCACCCAAGCCAAACAAGTAGCGAGCATTTCTGTAGCACATACAGCTGTGAACAATTGTTCTTCAAAATGAAACCGACCAGGAATAAGTTGAGTTCGCAACTTACAGACTATCACGTGTCTCGTGTGTTCGTGCTTTCAACCTCTTCCTTTAACTCCGATATTACATCTCTTCGTGGTTGCAAACAAGGTCAGGTGTTCATTAATAATGAATTCCGATTTTTTTCCTTGTAGATTCTGCTTGATTTTTATGTCCCTTCGAGGTTGCCATTTCTAGAGAACACGTGATAAGAGCAAAGTTTAGAGCGCAAGAAAATGAGAACCTTAGTAGAGGGTAGTCTAATATCGAAATTACTCGACCAAGGGAAAAGAGGATAAACGAAGAAGCCCAAATCTAGAAAACACAATTCTTAAGCATATGCGAAGAGATCTAGATTTATCACACGGGATAGTGAAGAAGTGCAGTGGGCACGATATTTTTTAAAATGTTTTGGAGCGTTATTTTTTATGTAAAGTACAACCTTGGAAAACAAAGGATACATCAGTGGCGTGCAGTCAATTGAAGCAATGGTTCCCCTATTTAAAAAGAAAAGAAAAATAAATTACACCCCAACAATTAATGTGACAACAGAATCAAATTTATTCTCACATTTATGCTTGCCTATACTTGTATACGAAATACGGTACTGTTCGCTTTCAATCGAATTGGCGTTAGACCCTGATGGACCCGTCTTTTTTTTCTCTTAACTTCAATAATAGTTCTGCTTTTTAGTGATTTGGAATGAGTAGTTTAAAATATGTTTGGTTTTCTTAGCAATGATAGACAGGCATTAGAGTATTGATTTTTATCTATCGGTGTATTGTATATTCATTTTTTTTTAATTGATAACCCACTTTTAAACAAAATGGATGCAAATAAAGTTGTGAAAAAATTCTATTGCATTATTGAAAAATTATTAAAAAGGAAGTTCAGTGCGATGACTTATAATGAAAAGAAACTATTATTAAAACAGGTATACCTACGCTAACACTAGATGTCATCCAAAACAAGTGTTGGACTCACAAATACAATATAGGCCAATATGATAAAACATCTTGGCTAGTGATTGTGCATACTTATAGAAACTATTTTAACATTTAAATAAAGTTTTAAAAAATAACATTAAAAGAATTAACATTTAAATAAAGTGAGTATCTTACAATCTTATAGTTATTTTTAATGAACAACATATTTACTTCAATTTATATATTGATTTTTGTACAACTTGAATTGCTTCCTCATCTTTAAAACTCATCGCACGCGACTGAGTACATATATCAAATACCATGTTTAAACCATGTAATAAAACATATATCAGCCAGAAAAAGACTCATGCACAAATATAAAATTAAAATAGGTTATCAAACGATTTAGAATTGACTAACCTGAATAAGATAAAACAAACCCAAATAACTATATATACATAGAAGAATATAAAACTAAAAGAATTAGAACTGAATTACCTGAATAAGGTAAAGCAAACTCAAATAACTAAATAGAAGACTTAGAAGCAATCACTGAAAAAGATCAGCCAGTCTCCTGGCACACATATAGTCTAACACATATACAGACATTTCCCCAACCACCCCCCAAAAAACCTCTCATGTATCTATTATTATCATCTCCCTCACTTCTCTCACCTTGCTCGCTTTCTTTAAACATAAAAAAAAATCCAAAATTCTATATGCGTAAGAAGAGATGATTAAGATAAAAGGAGGGGAAGGCTTAAGAGATATAAATATTCCATAATATCTAATCCACCACGTTTCGATTTCAATCAAAAGGAAAATATTTTTCCCACATTAGTATTATGATGATAATGAGAGCGACACTATCCGTTTCATCCACATTTCTGAGTGCAGAGGGTAAAATGCATCGAAAGGACAAATTTAATAGAGTACCGAACTTTATTACCTGGATCGGCTGTACAAGATCATGTTTTAAATAAAAACATAATTCAACGAATGACAAAAGCCACAAGAGATTATTAGAAGTCATTCGAGTCAATACACCCCCCCCCCCTAAATAAACTGCGTCCAAAACTACTTAAAAAGGCATGAGCATCATGACTTGTGAAGAACTAAATCGCGCAGCTACATTACACATATCAATAATCTAATATATACACAAATTGATATTGCAATAAGTAATTTTCCCCAATAGAACTTAAAAACAGGATAAACTACCCTCCCCATATTCTCATTTAACCTGTGCTTGAAAACATTTTAATTTGGACTAGGTTTTATCTCACATCCAACCTATATTTTTCATTTTCAAGTGCTGCCCTCGAGTCCTGTTACTACTTTTTTAAAATGTCTAAAGTGACCACAAAACCTAACATTCATTGTCATTAGCAAACTTCACCCCTAAACTAATGCATCGGTCTTTCGGAAAAATAAATGCTCTCAAGATGTCCTAAATGCATGACGAATGCTTAGCAATGGTATAAACATTAAAAAATAATATTAAAAAAATGTTTTCTTCACACTACAATATTTTTTCGCAATAGGAAATAACTATGTTCGAAGATAAAATATTGCGTTTTGTGTTTCTGGCGTTGTGTTGGATTTTTTCCACTATTCTCTCGCGTTCATGAGAGATATACATTGTGTATCCTCAATTAATTCCCAATTTATTTCTCTCTCTTTCACAGTTCCCATCGACCTTGCGAAGCGTGCATTAAAAGCTTCCATTGAGATCAAAGCGGTTGCTCGCTGCCTCAGTGTGCTTGGTTCGAATCCCACTCCAGCACGGATTTTTTTCGTAGTAGGAATTAACTATTTACGAAGAAAAAATTATTCCGTTTTCTCTTTCTTGGGGTGTGTTGGATTTATTTCATCATTCTATCGCGCTGACGAGAGAAATACATTATATATATATATATATATATATATATATATATATATATATATATATATATATAGGGTGTTCCATTTAGACGGATCAAAGTTAGCAGTAAATAAACAGTGTTATTGGTTAAAATTTATTGATTTCACTATTGGATCATGTTATTTGAGTCATGGCAATTTTGTGTGAAAAATAATATCGCCTAAATGTCCGCCAAGGCTTCAGCAGCACACCTCCACTCGATGGTCAAAATCTTTGATGACGTCTTTGCATAGTTGCTTCTCAATCTCACCAATATGCTTTATTATCTCATCCTTCAGCTGCTGAATTGTTGTTGGCTTGTTGGCATGACCTTAATTTTGAGATAACCCCAAAGTAAGAAATCTAAAGGGGTCAAGTCACACGATCGTGGTGGCCAATTGACCTCGCTGTTTCGAGAGATGATGCGACCTGGGAACCTCTCATTCAATAAAGCCATTGTTGAATTGGCTGTGTGACATGTGGCGCCGTCCTGTTGAAACCACAAATCTTCGACAGCCATAGAATTCCTTTCAGGCCTTCAAAAGTTGGTTATCATGGCACGGTATCGCTCGCCTGTCACCGTAACAGAATTCCCGGCATCATTTTCTAAGAAATACGGCCCAATGATTCCGCTAGCAAAAAATGGACCCTAAACAGTGACCTTTTGTGGATGCAGTGGCTTTTCAACCATCTTCCTGGGATTTTCATCCCAAATGCGACAATTCTGCTTATTAACGAATCCACCAAGATGAAAATGGACTTCATCACTAAAGATGATTTTTTGCGGAAAATCATCATCGGCTTGTTTTTGCTCGTGCACCCAATTGACGAATGTACGGCGGTTCGAATGGCCAGCAGTCTTCAGTTATTGTGTCAATTGAAATTTGTAAGAAGTAGAGACAAATCTTTTGTCAAAATTCGATGTAACGTTGTTGTAGAGAGGTTCAATTCCTGCGCGCGATGACGAATAGAGGTGTCTGGATCTTCGGCCACATTCTCGCGCACTGCAGCAATGTTTTCATCTGAACGGCGTAAATGAGCACGCAATGGCGTTTTTATATTTGCCACCGACCCCGTTTGTTTGAATTTACGAACAATTTTCTCAATTGCACTCTCGGTTGGTCGATTATGTTGAGGAAAAAAATCGTGAAGTGCCCAAAATGCGTTTCTGTTTGAACGTCCATTTTTTAATAGGCTTCGATAACTTTAACACGTTGTTCGATTGTTAATCTTTCCATGGTTGAAATTGCCAAAGACTGAAGTTGTTAAATCTAAAAGAAAAAGAAAAAATCATTAGACACTTAAACTTAACTCACATGTAAAATCGGTCCATATATATATATATATATATATATATATATATATATATATATATATATATATATATATATATATATATATATATATAAGTAGTATTGAAGGTGAAGGATCGACTGCACACAAACTCGGCCTCCTATGAGCGTATTCAGATACGTACACACACACATGAACACGCACTCAAGTCTTCTTACCCCATCCCCCCAAACCCCACCCCAACCCTACCTGCCTCGGTGACATGCAGGTGCCCCCCCCCCATACTTTGGTCAGTGACCACTTTTTCGAAGGATTCAGAGTCTGCACACACGCTCACACAAACACACACACTGGAGCTTTCTAAGGCATGGACTCGCACTTTAGATGTTATCACATACTTTTTATTCGTTCTAAAACACTTTCCACGATTCCTTTTAAAAATTGTTTACTTGGATGTTTATCCATCCTCGGTTTTGATTTGCAGAGCACGAAATTTAATGAAGGAAAGAGATAGTTATCTTTGCTTGGCCCAAATGTTTTCCAATCGATAAATAAGGAGACAAATAATGCTTCTTTTTCTCTGAGAGGTAAAAATGAAGTTATCTAGGAAAGAAGGATATTTCAGCCGGTTTCGATAATGTTTAGGATAGTGTTCATGGAAAGAGTGCGAAGCAAGCTCTGAGAGACCAGCTGGGTAGGGTAAAAAATAATATCACTAAAGATACTAGACAATATATTAAAAGAAAGCTAAATTCTGAGAGGGATAATGAGAGAAAATGTGAACAATAGCTGTAATAAATAAGCGAAAATGGATGAATAAGAAGTTGAAGAATAGAAGAAAGTTGAAAATAGATGATGATGAGGTTGGGGATAGTTTTTTCTCATAATATAAACCATCAGACGTTTCATAGATGTTCTCATAAAGATATCAACGGCTGTAAATCTTATACGTGTAAAATGAATGCTCTTCAGCCAACAAGTGATATCTGTTTGAGAACAGAACTCGATTTCCATACTGTTCCACCAACCTAAACTTCCATCGTTGAAAGCAATTATCAGTCTTAATCTCCCTTCAGAAATATGCCTTCCGACCTCACACCGGTTGAATATTATGTATCTAGTAACGGACAGTATTATGTAGACCCTAATGAGGTTTATATTTATATTAAAGCAAGAATTGTGAAGGCAAACGGAAGCCAACTTCTAGATGGGGAGAATGTTTTTCCTGAAAATAATATTCTTCACACTTTCTTCAGCAATGTTGATATTTATTTCAATGAAACATCTGTAAATTCGATTGGAAATAATTACCCCTATCGTGCATATTTAGAGACCCTGTTGAACTATACTGAAGAAGAAAAATCTACTTTTCTTTCCACTGCAGAATATTACTCTAGTAAAGAAAGTATAGAAAAGAAATATGCAGATCTCAGAAAAAACTAATTGATGTATACGGAAAACTACACGCTGAATTCTTCTCCCAACATAAGCTGTTAATTAATGGAGTCTCAATAAAGATAAAGTTATCCAGAGCACCACATTCATTTATACTATTTAGAAGCCAGACAGACCTTTTTAGAAGCTAAAAATAGAATTATTAGAGAGTTTTCCTTACATTAGAAAAGTCCTTCTTTCGCCATCAGCTTATCTAGAGCAGCGGTCGCAAACCTGTGTTCCACGGACCACTGGTGGTCCGTGAAAATATTTAGGTGGTCCACGGAAAAAATGTGTCATTATTTATATTTCATGAACATTCAAATAAATAAAATTACGATTAACAAAACTTATCATAGACACCCCTCAGGGGTGAATTCCCCCCTGAGGGGAAATTTCAAGATTTTCAGGGAAAATGAGAATCACAGATTGGCAGGCTCAAGCTGGCCCAAGGCCGCGCAAAACGCACTGTGCATTTACCCAAGCTATTGAGAGGTCACGCTAGGTTTTCTTTCCGCTAGCATGTGTGTACTCCAACGACAACCTAGTGACACGCATCTATAAATATCAATAATGTTTTCAGAGTTAATTAATGATCACTGTAAGTATTTATCAGGAAGGCCATGAAGTCCTGACTCACCTAGGGTGTAGAAAGGAAGAATAAAGTATTGGAAGCAACGACAACATTAGGTTAGGTTGGCCTTGAGACAGGCAATTTTGTAAGGGCAATACCATTCTGAAATATGGTTAAAGGGTGCACGGTCCAAAAAAGGTTGAGAACCACTGACATAGATTATACTTTTTTTAAGCTACTTTTATTAGCGAAATTCCTTCTGAATGAGTGACTTTTTAGGTACTTTTGCAGGTGTACTTAGCGACATTTGAAAATGAGAGTTGACAACCATGGTTTGGCGCCATGAGTATGACAATTCAGTTTGTTGACATTGCATTGCAGGTTTGTTCTTGCTTTCGTGAAGTTTATTATATACATATTTATGATATAAAATGATAATAGTGATAAAATTGAACATAGTGACTTCTAGCTCTTCTTCGGGGATATGAAAATGTTAATAAAGACGTAAATAAATCGTTACTCAAGGGTAAAACACCGTAATCGAATGCCTGCAACCATTTTGTTGTTAAGTATCGTCGAGTTTATAGATATTATATACATGTGTAGGGGTGCGAAGATGTATCAGAGAAAAATTCCTTCCAAATCGATAATATAAATAGCCCATTAAATTACCAACTCAAGAACTAACCCAGCCAATAAGAATACCAAGAGTCAGATAAATGGAAGACAAATGTTTCAAGGGGCAACTTCATCAAAGAAGAAATAAATAGATAAAAGAGCAACCCAAGATAAAGTAAAACTAAGAATAATATTGATAATTAAGGAAAAATAATAATAATAATAGCCTCCCTTCCTCCATAACTGGCTGCTGATTCCTTCTTTTTTTATAAGTTGGATGGGCTTGATCTTCGTATCCTTCCTTTCTTGAAGCATTTTCCAATTAACGACGTGATGATTTCTTCTTAATGCATTCTCCAATTATCTTGAGCTGATGATTTCTTCTTAATGAATCCTTTTTGACGATTTGATGATTTCTTCTTGCTTCTTGATGATTTTGAGATGATTTTTTGTTGATTTGATGAGTTAGCCCTTGAAGTCGTTTTCTTCCGTTTTCTTCGTGAATTTTCTTCGTAAAAATTGTTGACTGAGGAATTCGATCGCGGGTCTTTGAATCCAAATGCCAGCACTCTAGCCATCACGCTACGGCGAGTCCGTTCCGAGTTGGTAATTTAATGGGCTATTTATATTATCGATTTGGAAGGAATTTTTATCTAATACATCTTCGCACCCCTACACATGTTCCTGATATTATGATGGTAGTTATAAAATTGAACATATTGTGAATTCAAGCTGTTTTTCAGTGATATATATATATATATATATATATATATATATATATATATATATATATATATATATATATATATATATATATTCGATGATGATGATAACATTGAACACAGTGCCCTTTTTCTTTTATTAAGTAATATGAAAAAGTGAAGAGAATAAACAATAAATTAGGCCTATTTGAGGCTAAAATATCACTATCGAGTGCATGCAACTGAGATAGTACGATAAGTAATTTTTGAAACAATAGACGTCTATTTTTATTGTAGGCCCACTGTATTTTAGTTTTATTCTTTCCTGACATCAAATATATATATATATATATATATATATATATATATATATATATATATATATATATATATATATATATATATATATATATATATATGAACTGAGCATTGCTGTACGCATAAGATACATATTCATAAGTATTCATACCCGAAAACTTATTAATTTTAACTGGGGGCGTAGTCTACCTGTTACAATTACAAAAACAAATTGATCCTGTACACTCAATAAAATTTATTGTGATCTGTATATTTGAGTTTAAAAGTAAAATAAATCATTATATCAAGCTAGACTTTTAAAAAAAAATCACATTTAAAGAAAGAAGAAAATCACTTACTCTGTGAAAGGAGCTGTCAACTGACAAACGCTGAAATGTTCAAGAAAACGACAAATCTCGCCACAAGATTCCCATTCATCTTCTGTCAGGTCTCTCATTTTCTTACTCTTAGTTAAAAAAATTAAAATACTGTAAGAGGGAAAAAGCTTCTTCCCATCAAACTGTGATATATAATAATTAAATGATGAAGGTTTAGAATGCACTTTTTATATCTCTACAAATGGGAGGGGGGGGGGATGTATTGGTTGGAAAAGTAAGATTGACTTCTTTGAGAAAAAACAAATGTTTATTGAAGTCAGATGAGGGACCGGATTTAAGGTTGAAAAATAAGGTTTGATAGACGGTCCAGTTTAAACAAAAGATAGCTATCTCTTTACTTCATTTTGACCTCTTAGAGAAAAAGAAGCAATATTTGTCTCCTTATTTATCAATTGGAAAACATTTGGGCCAAGCAAAGATAACTATCTCTTTCCTTCATTAAATCTCGAGCTCTGAAAATAAATAAAACAGGAGGGATAAACATCCAATAAACACTATCGAAGGGAATCGTGGAAAGCGTTTTAGAGCGAAAAATTATGTATGTGATAACATCTAAAAGGCGAGTCCATGCCTTAGAAAGCTCCAGTGTGTTTGTGTGTGTGTGTGTGTGTGTGTGTATGTGTGTGTAGACTCTGAATCCTTCGAAAAAAGGTTACTGACCAAAGTATTAGGAGTGGGAGGGCACACCTGCATTTCATCAATGTTTGTAGTGAGTAGGGGTATGGGGGTGGGGGAGGAGATGGGTTAACGAGACTTGAGTGCGAGTTTATGTGCGTGTGTACGTATCTGGATACGCTCATAGGTGGCTAAGTTTGTGTGTGTGTGTGTGCAAACTCTGAATTCTTCTAAAAAAAGTCACTTATCAAAGTATTGTGGTGAGGAGAGGGGACACTCGTATGTCACCAAAGCTAGGGGTGGGGTGAGGATGGGGGGAGGGGAGGGGGTAAGGAGACTTGAGTGCGAGTTCATGTACGTGTGTACGTATCTAGATACGCTCATAGGAGGCCTAGTTTGTGTGCACTCGAACCTTCACCTAAAATACTACATATATATATATATATATATATATATATATATATATATATATATATATATATATATATATATATATATATATATATATATATGTGTGTGTGTGTGTGTGTAAAAAAAGGCCACTGTTTTTGAGTATAAAGTTTATTAAAACGAGACTAGTTTCGATATGTAGTTTACCATAACATCTTCAGCCGTTAACTAAGAGAAATTAATAAATAAAACTGAAATACTGGAATAAATAATAAGAGACAATTGACATTAATCTGGAGGCGTTAGCTTCAGGTGATTTAGAATATCCTTTAAAATTAGGTTTGATACATAGAGATTACATTTATGCTGCCCTTCTGACAAATTTAAATTTGGAATTTCTTTGATTAATGAGGATTAAATCATTTTTCTTTTATTAAAATCGTTACAAGAGTAAATTATTTGGGCACTAGGGAAATCTATTATATGATTGGTGTTTTTTCCATAGTTAAAAATACTAGAAATATTGCTTGTTCTACGAATATCTTCCCTTTGTTCAAATATGCGTTTATTTAATGACCTTCCTGCCTTTCCCACATAGGAGGGGCAATTTGAGGCTTTGGACGGGATTAAAGAGATGCCAGCATCCTTATTTGGCGATTTTAGCTGAGTGGAAGGGAAAGAGTTTCTGATAGTTGAGGGATAATTGAAAATGTTCAAGGTGAGATATTCATTGCAGTTTAGTCCTTTAAGCAAGGGGGAATAGGGTACGGATAAGCGTTTCTTTTTACATGTAAGATTCTTTTGTTGATGACTGTAGAATATGGCCTTAACTTTAGATAGGCTCTCATCTATACAATAAACTGGATATTTTAACTCACTCAACATGGATGTTATGAAGGTGATCTCATCTTGTAAAAAACAGGGGTCACAAATTCGAAAGGCTCTTAAATATAATTGATATTACTATTGCTTTTTTTATTTTAAGATCACGACATGATTTTAATGAAAGAAAATACATAAATACATCAATTTTTGTCAAAAGTTCTAAGGATTTTTATTTATGTATTTCCTAATATAAAATCGATATTATAAAGAATTTAAATACAATTTTTAAAATGCTTTAAATTATCACCTCCTTTCATAAGGATTGCAACTATTTATTTCAACACCCTCCCCTTGATCTCCTAAAAAGAAAGTAAATACATAAATACACTAAATATTAAATAATAATAATAAATCTATAAAGGACATCCAAACCAGGAGCAAAAATCCCGTTTTAATAATATAGAGATAGGGATATATCCTTCATAATCATCATCATCACCATCATCATCAACATCATCACTAACTATAATTTAAGAAGGGGATTTTTTGGAGTTTGAAATAATAATTTCATCTTAGTTTGGTTATGACTTATGTTTTTTATCAAAGTTATTTTTAATAATTCTTTTATAATATCAAAAACAAAATAGTGAAGTTCAGAAATAAATATAAGTATCGAAATTTTGCGAATTTTTTAAAACCCAAAGAATTACAAATGGTGAAGTTCAGAAAATTTATTTTTATATATTTTCTTCTTCTATAACTTTATATTTTAGCAACGTGATATTTTGAAACGGAGGAAATTTATTTATTATAATTGGCGAAGTTCAGAAAATTTATAAAAATTTAACCATAGCTTCTTTTTTTTAGATTTTAAATTTTAATCTTAGTTGCGAAGCGCAGCGTACCCCCCCCCCCCCAATCCGTAGGTGGGAATAGCGAAGCCATTGCCTGGTAACCCTATATTTTATGAACGAGATTTTTTGAAGGTTTGAATAAGATTTTTTATTTTAGTTCGGTTGTCACCTAAGTAGATTTAATTTTTTATCAAAGTTATTTCTAATAAATTCTTTATAATACAGGGTGAGGCAGAGAGGAAGGACGTTTTTGAAAAATTCACTCGATGCTCTATCGTCCACAGCGCCATGGCTTCATATGAAAAGAAATGATGGCGACGGATCATTTGTTCCTCTCCCTGGGGCTGAGTAATAGACATTTCAAAAACGTCCATCCTCTCTGCCCCACCCTGTCTAAAAAAAAAAATGGTGGAGCTCAGAAATAAATATTTGTATCGAATTTTTCTGAATTTTTTAAAACTATAAGAATTAAAAATGGTGAAGTTCAGCAAATTTAGATGGAGAAAAAAAGAATCTTGATAGGCCGTAGGACACAGGTTTGACCCTGCCAAAGTTTTCCTTTTGGTTGAAAAACACCATAAGCAAAATTTCATTGAGATATATTAATATTTAGAGGTGGCTTAATGGATCTGAAGTTCCTCTAAGATGAGGTATGTGATATACATACAAATACACCGTAGGCACCCGTATACTGAGTATAGTTGATGAAACTGTCCGCACTTTTGGACAAGAAATCCAGCCATTAGCCCTGAACCGATCCAACAGCATATATATATATATATATATATATATATATATATATATATATATATATATATATATATATATATATATATATATATATATATATATATATATATATATATATATATATATATATATATATATATATATATATATATATATATATATATATATATATATATATATATATATATAAGCAAGTTCCCTTCGTATATCACACTTTTGGGGTTTCTCAAACTCCCACTTGCTTTTTAGATATAATAGGTTTTTTTTTATACCCATTGCCAATTTCTCAACTCCGAGTGGGCTGCTTCTTAAGCCTCCAGCGGGGAAGAGTAGTTAGCAGAGAAGAGGGGGGGGTGGGAGAAGGTAGAGGAATAAGACGTGGGCAAGGGGGAGGGTTGGAGATGGGGGAAATAAAAGATAAGGGAAGAAATAGGAAGAAGAGAGGGGCAGAGGCGGAATCGGGGTAGAGAGGGGCTATGGAGTAGGAGAGGGTGTGCTTAATTTTCGAATTCCTCTTATTCTAAATTATCTCTCATTTAGATGTAAACGACCCCAGTTTCCATTGAAGTCAACCTTTGCAATGACTAGCAACAAATCGTGAGCTCAAACTCGGAAAGTGGCGGGGCTCCGGTTGGAAGAACCAGGTTTCTCACATTGACAACGTGTCATGCTTCAGGGTTGGTAGTGCAAGAAACCTATACTTTAAGACACCAGGAGGGAAAAATAAAAATGTAGTTACACCGAAGTTCTTAAATGTCTTTAGAGTATTCTTTTACAACATGAATCTATGTGAATAAATTATCCTTTACTAGAAATATAACCCGTGTCAATTGAACATTTTTACAGCTCCTGTTTATTGCCATAAAAAATAGCAGGAGAGAGAAAAAAAGAAAAGGAGAGGAGGAATGGGAGATGATGGAGGAGAATATAGGGGAGAGGAGGGGGGTTGTGAGGTGGGGAAGAAGGAGGAGGTGGGAGATGGTGGATAGGGAGACGGGGGAGATGGGCAAGATGAAAGAGAGGGGAGGAGAAGGGGGATAGGGGGGAGACGGGAAGATAGTGGGAGACGGAGAGGGAGAGAGCTATTTTGGCAGGTAGCAGTAACGTTTTTAGAAAACTCTTGGCACGCCCTTGGCCAGGTAATTTCAGCTAGTAATATAATATAGGCATAAAATATAGCCTTAAGTTCCTATTCATAATAAATTAATTCTAAACATATTTTTTAGACATTAAATATTTTGATAATGAGTGCAATTTTCCAAATTCTACAGAGGCTCCCAAGGGAAACAAATATTGTAGGTTGTGACCAGAACAGTATTCAATATACATATTTAGATACCAATGTTGGTAATAAGGATCAATCTGTGCTATTGAACGGTCAATATTTCCAAATTGTCAAAAAATGGAAACAGATTCAAAGTGATTTGTTAACAGTGTACAAATGAAACCACAATTTTGTCTCCTGCCTCGACTCAACAAGCAATCTTCAGAAGCACCTAAGGGTTAGTACTATTTAGTAATTAAGTAGTGGAGAGCAACATTAATAAAATGTTTCAATTCATTTTGTAAGTGACTGGAGCTATACATGCCTAATGGTGCATTTACAGAGACGTCCACTTGAATATATTGTGTATTTCAATTATTAAATAATTATGTACTGGTAACTACATTAAAAACTGCCGATATCCATCTATAATAAAAGGCCAGGTGCATCTGTCTTTCTCTCTGTCTGATCCATGTCTGTAATTACTCATATTTAGTTACTGAAGGAGGAAATTCGACTTTCAATTTAACATAGGATAAAAATGCACTGATCATGATAAAACCAATTTTAGTTAATGATAACAAAATTCGAGAATCTTGTTATTAAATTCAAGTAAACCATATTATAAATGGTTTTCAAAAATTCTCTTTGCATGATAATAACTTATTTTGTGTGAATATGAATCAGTACGAGCATCTAGACAACCGACCCACTGACCAGAGCACGACTGAAAAATGACCGATGTTTATATATATATATATATATATATATATATATATATATATATATATATATATATATATATATATATATATATATATATATATATATATATATATATATATATATATATATATATATATATATATATATATATGTAGAATATTTAGATATTTTTTGCTATCATTCCAAAACGATAGCATCATTGTATAATTTCAGTGCAATAGCAGTTGGTTGTAAAAATACAACCAATTTTTTAAATAAGAGAGAGAGAGAAGGAGTGTGTTTGTGTGTTTGTCTGTATAATTTAGACTCAGTCAACATAAACAAAATGTTAGGACAGGTATGTTAAATAGTTGAATGTTTATGCATATAAATGTTTTCCAACATAATGTGTGAACTGGGAGGAACCAAAAGTCCCTATGAAATGTAATGATTACTATAGCAGAAATATTGTAGAATCTGCATTGATTCAAATATCGAAAGAAAAGAACATGATTTTAATCCATCTACCCAGGGCTTAATGCAAAAGGATATGGTCAAAGTTACTAAAATATTGGCTACTAACTGCCCCCGACTTTTTTCTCTTGACTTTCTTGTGCCTTAGTCATTTAGATTTATCTTAAGGATTAGCACTTGTTCTTGGTCTCATTTACTCTTTCCAGTACCTCCCTCCCTCCAGCCCCCTTTTTTCTGAGATATGTGACTATATAAAGGCTCATCTTCATTCTTTTTCTCATTCAGGATTGAAAATAGTGAAGCTCGGAGAAACCTTTTTCATCTTAATATATATACACTTGGTAGTATCAGCCATGCATCTCGTTAAAACTCAACTGCTATAATGATTACGTCTCCGTTAAGAACAAGGACTTGTCTTCTGGAAATACGTTCTACAAATGTGAATGCCACCGACGAAACCATTGTAAGGGCAAAATTATACTGTGTGGTGAAAAAATAATCAGCCAGGCACATGAGCACACCCATGCTGTAGACATTTTTCGTCAAGATCTCTTATCTGTAGGAGAGGAAATGAAGGAGAAAGAAATTACAACCCAGCAAACGTCCCAACAAATCATAACACAAAATTTACAGAATGTTTCGGAAAGAGTCTCTACTCAAATACCAGCCATGAGCACTATTAGACGTTCAATAAGAAGATATAAACAAGATATATGCGCTCCGCATCCCATACCGAGAGCTTTGCATGGTATGGCCATTCCAGATGAATACAAAAAAACATGTAAAGAGGAAAATATTTTACTTTACCATAGTAGACGCAGTGAGAACCGTATACATTTGTTTTCTACTGAGAAAAATATGCAACTCTTGTAACCCACAAGTGATTGGTTTTGCTATGGTACATTCCAAGTAGTATCAGAATTATTTACCTAATTCTACTTCAGTGGTTGTTTAATCTCTAATAGAACGATTCCTTGTGTCTTTGAATTATTGCCAAATAAATGTCAAGCAGCTATGTATAACTTTTCAGCCACTTCAGGCAATTAACTCCAGGCTCAACCCAGCTATTATTCTGATCGATTATGAACAAGCTTCCAGAAATGCAATGGAATCTCTCTCAAAAAAGATATTAAAGATCACTTTAATCCTGATCAGTACAAATGACCACCAAATCGAATGATAGCAAAAAATATCTAAATATTACATATATATATATATATATATATATATATATATATATATATATATATATATATGTATATATCAGAACAATTGTTAAATCCAATATTAGATCCTAAATATTTTAATAAAACCACTGTTGAAGAGCGTAGTATTTATTATCTCGAGACCAGTTTCGGCATGGAGTTTGTCATGCCATCCTCAGTCGAACACTAAGAATACATGCAGTCCCACCAAGCGTATAACATACGGAGGGTGGTAAATAAGTTTTTCAATTTGGATATAAAGAAACAAGATATGAGGAAAAGTGTTTTATTATTTTTCAATATAACTACCCTTGACTTCAATGCACTTGCGCCACTTGTCCCTGAGGCTTCGAATTCACGACAACCAGAAATCTCCCGACTGCTCTTCAATCCACTCCTGTACGGCGAGCTGGACATCTTCATCGTCCATGCAGTGCGGCCTTAAGCTGGCGAAATAAAAGGTAGTCGCTAGGGGCCAGATCTGGACTGGAGAGGGGGGATGGTTGAGCTCCTCAAATCCACACTCAGGCAGGGCAGCTTGTGCAGCTCTGGCCTTGTGAACTTTGACGACGTTGAAGTCGATCATGGGGCGTGAGGTTTCTAGGGGCACAACAGGCAGAGACCTTGGTCATGGCCAAATTGTCATAGATGATGTTGGTAACACTTCCATGTAATATTTCAAGTTCTCGCTCGATTTATTCGACCTTCACCCGTCGATTTTCAAGGATCATCGTCTGCACACAGGCCACATTGCGTCGTTGGTCACGTGTGACGGGTGTCCTTGACGAGGGTCATCTTCAAGGGACTCACGACCATGGCGAAACTCCCTATTCCAGCGAGCAATGGTTGCATAGGAAGGGGCGGTGTCGGTGTACACTGCAACCATGCGTTCATGGATCTCTTTTGCATTCTTGACTTCCTCGGTCAAAAGTTTTATCACTGCGCGGTGCTCAACCTTCTCCATTGTTGAAAATATTGTGACTGACGATCTGCGATCAGCTACTGCTTCTTAAATAGACGAGGCAGGAGCGTGCGGCTGCAAGTCATAACTTGTCATAACTTGTCCTAACCTCCCCACAAACAGCCATCCCCCTTCCTCTGTTTTGCCCTACCGATTCGCAAAACTTATTGATCGCCCCTCGTATATAGTTTACATAGATCCAATTGGAGTTATTAATCAGGGGGTGTGAATTTAAGTTCATTAAGGATATCTTTTAAGATTAGATCTTTGACGTAGGGGCTGCATTAGAATTGCCCATCTAAAATGGTGGATTTAATGACCCTTCTTTTGCGGAAGTCCACAGACGAGTAGATTAGTTTGGCCTGTTGGAAGTATATTGGGTGGTTAAAGTTATTGGTGTGTGTGAAACGACTAGAAGCTGTGTTTTCCCGTCTAACGTCTCCCCTGTGTTCGTACATTCTCTTATCCTGATTTTTTCCTGTTTCGCCTATGTAAAATAAAGGGTAGTTAATTTGTGTACAGGTGATTATTAATGATATGGGATTCTTCCGCCAAAAACATGAGCTGAGTATAGGAAATCCTTTGTCACCCATTCTGTGCAATCTTTTTATGGAACATTTCGAAATGTCCTTACTTCCCTCTGTGATCCCATCCCCAAATTTTTTATGGTACAGATATGTTGATGACAAACTCCATGCCAGAACTGGTCTCGAGATAATAAATACTACGCTCCTCAACCGTAGTTTTATTAACATATATATAAACATCGGCATTTTTCCGTCGGGTAGTTGTTCCTATCGGGCATTTATCCGTCGGTCAAGTGTCCTTATCGGGCAATTGTCCTTATCAAGAAATTGTCCGTCGGGCACTTGGCCGTCGGGTTCTTCTCAGTCGGGCAGTTGAACTAGAACCAATAGATTGAGAGAAGAAATCTCGCAAGCGTCCTGCTAAAGAAGATGCCAGCGTCAACATTGCTGGCTCTGCCAAAATTGCCAAGCTGTCAACACTAAGCATGTTCCACATTTCAAATGATAAACCAGGATCATAAATATTTTGTTACTTAAATATTTTGTTACATGGTTTATATCTGATTAAAATATTTAATCATATTTGTATGGACATTAGACTATCGCTACTCTAGCTAAATATGGTTATTTTTCCATTGCGAATATATTGTATTTGTTTTAGTTTTTAAATATTTTTTCCGACCTCAACCCGGCTGTTCAGGTGCCATCTAGATGCACTTTAGCTAAATCTCTTGTTACAACAACCAGGAATATGAATGCAGACATACAAGCAAAACTGGCAGCAATTGACCATGTGCAAGCTGTCAATTTCAGACACGTGTATGTTTATAATTCTTTAAGCCTAACCTGTGCACATTTCTTGTGCAGAAACTGCATTCGGATATTTTGGGTGAATATGAATCGGAAAAGAAATATCGCAAGAGTTATGCAATAAAATAGAATATATATAAAAACATTTCTAAGCCGTTGTGATAGAATGTACCTTATATGATACATGTTTAAAATACAGGTAAATCTCAAAAGTAATTATTAAATTTAGTATAATACTTTAGTTGACGTCCAGAGAATACAATAAACCACTATTCATCATTTTCTGATGTAGGGAAAAAAAATTGCACTTGAGAGTGTTAGTGCTCACTTACTCTTATGTTAAACCCAGTTCCTTATTATCGATGTTGTGTAAGATGACCATTATTAATGTTCAATGCCTTTTTCTCAGACTTCTCTGAAGGAGGAATTTAGGTTAGCCCCTTCCAAATTTAAAATCCTGGATTCGCTACTGACCATGGCCACATATGTTCAACTAATCCCTGCAGTTTAATGGGAGTGACTGCGCATTAGATAATATATTGATTTAGTGTATTATATTAATATAATTTATAAATTGACCATTATTGATAGATTGATAGTCTAAGAGACTTATAGTATAATATTTTTAATTATTCGACATGTATTCGTCATTCATTAATTTGATGACTCTTCATTTTTTTCTGCCAAAATTGCTAAGCAATCAACACTAAACATTTTTCACATTTTCAAGCATAACCCAGGATCAATTGCATTGGCCTGCAGAAGATTTCTTGGAATACATGGCTTTGAAAAAATTGCTGGAATATTGAACAGGATCACCCCGGAAAAAAGTTGTATCTACGGTCACCGACAATGAATTGAACATGGCGAAATGCTTTAAAGAGTTCGGTATTCTTGTCCAGAATCGTACTGATGACATTGGTCAAGATGATGTTGAAAAAGATTCAGATGAAGAGGATATCATAATAAACTTTCCTAAACATTTAAAAGAGCATGAAGAGGAGTCAGTGAAACTATCATCCCTTATTCGATGTGCCTCTCACACATTGAACTTGTTAGCAGAATCTGATGCAGATAAAGGACTCAATTTACATAGACTAAAGAAGATAGAGGATTCTGCAATGGGAAAATATTAGACGTTGCGGAATGTTGCTGGTAAACCCAAGTCAGCAGAAAAAAATACAGGAAATAACTGACGTTATATAAGCATAAAATTGACGGAAATGTAGCTCTTGAAAAATTAAATCTACCCATCTTCATGACAATGAATTGGAATTTATTTCAGAATATTTGTCTGTTCTAAAACTAATTGCAGTAGTATTCAAAAATTACAGAGATGGAAAGAATATAGGGTCTGAGTAAGGTATTCTCTCTCTTGTTTTTTTGTAGGCTGCGTTAAGTGATCAAACGCTTCTTTATGGGATGAAGGAAAAATATATATAATTATATATGGATTCTTTATTCCTGGGTATATGGCTCGGAAAAGCTTCGAAATGGCGAACAGGAAACATAACTTTTCTTCTTGAATAATAATAATTTTTCTGACTCTTCTGACTATCTTTTACACAAAAATACACCTATATAAATAGTTGTTTCATCTACAAATAACACTATAACAATTCAACTAACCAGGATTGATATACATTTAATAGTCATTCTTACGTTCATTTTTTGGAATAACAGCTTTGGCGTTGACAAATTGACCAATCAGCTTTTAGACATAACACTGTAATGATTGTTCAATCAGCGCAATGATATATTTAAAATGTTACTAACGCTCCAACCGTTTACACATAAACACGGCTGAAATCAATTTTCCTCTGTCTCAGCCCTCTACTGTATAGCATCTTCACGATCAACCTTCCATCTCCAATCAAGGGTGACGCGATGTATCTTCAATACGCAGATGACATCAGGCAGATTGTACAGAGCAATTACAACAACAACCTAGTTTAAACTGCAGAGACGGTGGCGGAGATCGAAAACATAGACTCGTACGAGCGTAGATGGAAGATAAAGACGAACGTCCAAGAGTTCGTCACTATCCCCATGAACCGCACGATATACGACGACATTTATGTTGGCGATCGAAACCATCACTGCTCTCAGGTGGGCACAGTGCTCGGGCTCAAACTTACCATTCGGGAGTATAAGCATCACCTTGTAAATAGAATCAACTTAACACTGGTGGAATTGGTGAAACTGTTACGTTTCCGCAAACTGAGCAGGAGTAACTTACGGAAACTCTACCTTTGCTAAGTTAGACCAAAGCTTATATATCCAGCGATAATCACCCAAACCTCAGGGATCAAGACACTGAGATCTATGCAAAGGGTACAGAATAAAGCCTCCTTGATTATTAACCACACAAGAAGAGGGGGATGCATATCACAGATAACACTACACAGAAGAGCGGGAGTACAACCAATCAACACTTTAGTACAATCACAAGCAAAGAAGACATAGGACAAAGTAGAAACTGAAATACTGCCAAGTCTGGACCTAGACTTAGACATGACAAGACTAAAACGGTAAATCACACGACGGACTAACTTCCCAAGTGGCAGGCGAACTGCTGCTGATGCTGAGGAACTGACTAAACGCTTTACATAGACTATCCTTTTATAAATTGTTTGACCCAAAATTCATATAGAAACACCGTAATTATGCCAAAAGCATTTAAAACTCCAACTTATAACCTAAATCCTTAATCTGTCTTAAATTATTTAAATCGCTTATGTTGATAAAAGTTTTTAATAGGTACTTAAAATGTACTAATTCAGCCACAACTAGAATATAAAGGCTTGAACGCCTCAAAAATATATAATTATGTGAAATATGTTTATATAAAGTAAAAAAAGGATACGTACTAGTATTTTTTTTAATTAAAAATGAGCAGATTGTGTATAAAGAAATTTGTAGGAATGTATAAAAGTTAGAAAGAATATGTAAAAATATGTATGAAAGTTTAAAGTTAGATTAAATATATATGTTAAAATTTGTATGAAAGTTTAAAGTTAGAATAAATATATATGTCAAATTTGTATGAAAGTATAAAATTTAGAATAAATATAGATGTAAAATAAAATAAAATAAAAAAGTATATACAATACATGAGTGTATACATAAAGTTTAATAATAATAATAATTAAAATATATATATATATATATATATATATATATATATATATATATATATATATATATATATATATATATATATATATATAAAGAGTTTAACAAAAAGCAAGAATTGTTAAAGCATTAAGATTCAAAAGAGGAAAAAAATGCAAGATATGCCCATAATCACCAGGGCAAAATATCAACGGTGTGTTTTCACCAAACTATCTCTATAACTATATATCTACTACTAAAAACTTTGAACATCTGCAGTTTTCCTCTGTTACTTCGTCATGGGCAGAAGGGCTTGTCTCATGATAGAAGGATACAGAGGTCCTGAATTCGAACTGAAGGCAGGTGTTCCTCAGGGAAGCTTAATGAGTCCTCTGTTTTACCTGGTCTTCACAATCGATCTCCCAACTCCGGTGCATAGGGACACAATGTATCTGCAATTCGCAGATGACCACTCAAATTGTATCATGCCCGAAGAGGAAAGCAAGGACGCAGGCGGATCGCCAATTAGTAGAAATCAACAACATCAGCCAGTACGAGAGATGATGGAAGATCAGGACCAATAGGGACAAATTCAAGATGGCCCATCATCATAGATGGGAGGAGATACGGCTACTCCGCCGAAGGCAACATCCGGGGCCTTAAAATCACCGACCATGGATACTCGAGACACTACACGGAGAGACGGAACTTGGCAAGGGAGAGAAATCTCCAAACCATACAGGTTTAGAGATCTTAGCTCGGCCAATATCATAAAAATATAGCTGATGTATGTATGGGCTAAGCTCATCTACCCTGCAGTGGTTTCTCAAGTGGCCAGCAAATCCTCGATGAAAAGGCTATAACGTGTCCAAAACACTGCTTCTCTACTTATCAACAAAATCAGAAGGCGTGATCACCTTAGGCAAAGAAATTTGCACAGAAGTAAACGTTTGGATTCTATCAATGTCGTTACCCGGAAACTTGGAAAAAGGATCTGGTCTACTCTAACGAATGGTGTAATTCCTGAGCTACAGAGAACAGGCGGCAGGCTTAATATACCTGCAAAGTTATGGGCGAATGTCTCACGCCAACATCGGTTCCCGAACACAAAATTATGCACACAAGAAGTCATTACACCAATTTATACATAGATAAAACACAATACAACATATAAGAACATTTCTTCAATACATACATAAATGAAAACAGTGAACAATATAATTATTACAACACAAAAAACACGAGATAAATTATTGGCAATTATAGTTAACAAAGGCCTGAATCTGAAGATTTGCAACAATAATAAGTACAACTAATCATTTTAGAACAAACAATAAGGACACTAAAGCTCATGAAATTACACAAACTTGGTGTAAAAAGTTAAAACAAACAACAAAACCAAAGGTAAAAATAAGCATAAGTTGATAAAGAATCACAGCATGGCTTTAGTAAGGGTAAATCCTGTCTGACTAATTTGCTGTCTTTTTATAGTAAGGTGTATGAAGCAGCAGATAATGATGAAAACTATGATATTTTATACTTGGACTTTAGTAAGGCTTTTGATCGAGTGCCACACTTACGGCTTCTGAGCAAATTTAAAGCACACGGGATCGATAGCAGTATATTTAGGTGGATTCAGTCATGGCTTGGTGACAGACAGCAAAGAGTTAGTATAGATGGAGTTAAATCTGAGTAGGGGTGTGTTAGCAGTGGAGTTCCGCAAGGATCTGTTTTGGGTCCCTTGCTATTCTTAATTTAGATTAATGATCTTGACATAGGTATAAGTAGTGACCTGAGTAAATTTGCTGATGATACTAATCTAGGTAGGGCCATTAGGGCTGATTCTGATGCTGTTGTAATGCAGGAGGAATTGACTATTCTGTCCAATTGGGCCGAGAAATGGCAAATGAAGTTTAACATAGACAAATGTAGTGTACTTAGTATAGGTAGAAATAATCCATTGAATAGTTATAAATTAAATGGGAGAATTTTAGGGAGGACCGATTGTGAGAGGAACTTGGGTATTTTGGTAAGTTCAGACCTTCGTCCTAGAAAGCAATGCCTAAATGCTAAGAATAAAGCTAATAGGATATTGGGATTCATTAGGAGGAGTGTAAGCAATAAGAGTGCTGAAGTCATTCTAAAACTGTATATGGTGCTAGTTAGGCCTCATCTAGACTATGCAGTACAATTTTGGTCACCATATTATAGGAAGGATATTGATTTGCTTGAGTCTGTGTAGAGAAGGATGACAAAGATGATTGGTGGGCTAAGGAACTTACCTTATGGTGAAAGGCTCAGAAAACTAAATCTACATACATTGGAAAGGAGAAGAGTCAGAGGAGAATTGATTGAAGTCTTCAAATGGGTAAAAGGATATAATAAAGGGGATCTGGGTAAGGTTCTTATACTTAGTGAACATGAGAGGACACATAGCAATGGGTTTAAGCTTGATAAGTATAGGTCTAGGAAGGAGATTGGGAGAAATTGGTTTACAAATCGTGTGGTAGATGAATGGAATAGGCTCACTAGACATGTATAGAAGCCTCCTCTCTGGGTAGTTTTAAGAATAGATTAGATAAATATATGGATGAAGCTGCTAGATGGGACTGACTTTTTTTTATGTATATATTTTTCTAAGGAGTGCGGAGATCATATTTTGCGGTTGCATGAATGGACATAATCCTCTGGATGCATTTTAGGTATATTGTAGATTAGATCTGACGAACTCCTGTAAAGGGTGACAATGTTGGTGACTTTTCTCTGGTAAGAAATCTTTTGTGTGTTGACTGGAACAGGAGCTGCCAAGTGTATGCCATGAATGGTCTTTTGCAGTCTCCTTCTTTTCTTATGTTATGTTCTTAAATAAAAAATAAAGTGATGCCCTTCCTACTAGGGCAAAATACCCCCCCCCCTCCTCGCTTTAATTTTCATCTACTATATCTTCCACTATCCCAACTTCTACTAAAAAACTGAGTATATCATCTTCTTCTCCTTCCCAATTTTTAGACTTGGAAGAAATCTACAAGAAAATTAAGCTCACCGAAAAGTTCACAGCCGGCAAAGGAGTTAAAGGCGATTTTATACCTTTTCCCACGGAGACTTCAAAAACAAGATCTATTTTATAAGGAGCCACGTATAGCCGACCCATGATATCGTACTGCATACTGGGAAGTTTAACTTCCTATTTACGAAAGAGAAATTCCTCAAAGCGGGAAGTTTAACTTCCTATTTACGAAAAAGAAATACTACAAAGTGGGAAGTTTATCTTCCTATTTACTAAAGAGGGATACTAAAGGCGGAAGGTTTATCTTCCTATTTACGAAAGAAAGATACTAAAAGCGGGAAGTTTATCTTCCTATTTACGAAAGAGAGATACTAAAAGCGGGAAGTTTATCTTCCTATTTATAAGTTTTAATGTGTGAACCGTTTAAAATTTTCAAACAAATGCTTACTAGGTTCGACTCCCACAAGAATTCTACTGTCATCCTCTTTCAACACTTCTAGTGACTCAAGATGCCCACGCAAGATTGGAACCTATCCTACTAAATGACTTGCGCTTGAAACATTGCATGCCATTACTAGCAGCAGTCGTCTCTGGCTTTAATGCCATATTTGGTTATTTTTTGTCGTTGAGCCCCAAGGTAACTGGTGCATTTTTGCCTCAGTAGGTATTGTCAGTAATTTAGTTAATTTCACTAACACTGTAAAATTAAATTGTAGGTACAAAAAATGTTTACTTAAATATGCTGACCGTACATTGATATGGGCTATGGACCTGGTTGTATGAGAATTGATAAAAATATAACTAAAAACTACATGTAAGTCATTTAATAGATCTTCTTAGCTGATAAATTATGATATTACTACGTAAGTATTAAGTTTACGGCCTCGAAAAAAAACTAAAAGGAGAATCGTTAATACCCGTAGTTTAGATTAGGTGACATAACGTATATATTAAACGCAAACAGCCAAAAGGCCATCAAAGTTACGAGTATATATATATATATATATATATATATATATATATATATATATATATATATATATATATATATATATATATATATATATATATATATATATATACATATATATATATATATATATATATATATATATATATATATATATATATATATATATATATATATATATATATATATATATATATATATATATATATATATATATATATATATATATATATATATATATACATATTGGAAGGGGGCCATGTTATATATAAGAATTGTGATGAGAGTAAATCCGTGACTATGTAGAAAATTCGATTCAGATTGTCTTGCAGTAATGTGACTTCTTTCATTTTTTTATGTCACAATGGCGAAGATGCGAAGACACGACCATGGCGAAAACAAGGCGAAGACACGACCATGGCGGAAACGAGGCGAAGGCCCGGCAACGGTGATACATGACGACTCCGAAGACTTAGAACAAAAAGATTCCTAGCAATTCAACGACGGAAATGCAGACTTCCAATCTCTGACCTTGATGATCAACTTGAGCAAGCGAAGTAGCGACAATAAGGAGTGAGGGCCAACGACACAAAGCAAATGCCCTCCCTGATCGAACCAATGATACGATCATGAAAAAGACGATTAAAGATGTAGATTGTTACTTATTTGCTTAATTCTTTTAGAAATCTGGTAGAAATCAGTAATTTGTTATAAATCAATATTATTAAGAAGGCTATTTTAAGTTCATTAATATTAGACATTATAAACTTTATTTAAATTATACTTTTATTCAATTTCATTAAAGTCCGATGTATTTATTATGTAATTTTCCCGATTATTCCCTAAAAGTGTTTAAGTTATGAGAATTGACTACTGTTCTATGAAGATTATTCCACCTATCTAATATTCTTAGTGTAAAAAAATGTTTACGTTGATTAAAATGAGAATAAGTCTTAGGAATCTTATAGTTATGACACATTGTACTTCAACTGTTAGAACTAAAAGGATCATTTTCATCAACTAAATCTATTTTAGTACATGGGTTGGATGCGATTCTTGTATTGTCTCAACCCTCAGGGTAGTATTAGGAATGATACTTTTCAGGAGAAATTAACAAAAGAATTCGTTATTGTTTACTCTACAAGAGTACAACTTTTTCGATTCATATAAAAGAGATCTTCCTAATTACTATCTTAATATGGATCTTAAAAGTTGCATTTTTCAGGCGATCTGATCTTGATCTTCAAGATACCAAAGTTGGGGATGTTGCCCATCTCTGCCAGTCAGTCACCCGTGTTTGGCGTTCTTTTTTATGTAGTTCTTTTATTCTCCCTGACCGTACGCGTGCAGTTATTCTAAAACCGTTGCTCGCAAAGAGATTTTTCGAATATCCATTTGTTTGAAAGAGCAATTTTTTGATTTATAATTATAATAATTAATGATTCAAAAATTAGAAAATTATAATCAGATTCTAGGTTATCGGTAATCTTAAAAAATAGAAATTGCCGGATGCACTGATATAAAATTTCTTATTTTTATTACAAATTTAGTCTACTTCTGCGTCGCATCTAAAATGGTTAGTTTAGATTAGATTACGTTTTCTCCGATAAGATTTCTTATATTTTATACCTTTCAAATAATTAGAAGTTTCGCTTCATTTTTTTATTTTGCGGTATAATTCGTTAAAAATGCTCAGTCGAACAATGGTATTCTCGAACAAGGTTTACAAACACGAAACACCAAATAATTCAAAACGTGTATCGTTCCATGTTCCTCTGAATTATACTAAGTTTCTACCTGCTTTTTGTGCGCAGTGTATAAGTTTCACTTCCATATAATTACGATGCAAGGTAAGATGCGTTTCAAGTATAGATCCATTTGAGTGTGCCTATGACCCTATGGATTGACGCACATTCAACAGAAAAACAAATAAACAAGATCCATGTCGTTTCTAAGCTTTCCTTCCGTTCTCGACCTAATTTTGCGGCTCTATCGAAAGCAGCTTATAAGAAACGATCGGACTCTCATATAAGTATGGAGGCTCATCAATATTATAAAAGATGCTACTCCCTGCCTGAGATTCAAACCAGTGACCTGTCCCTGAGCAGCGCTGGTCTTACTATCCATCTCCCCCCCCCCCTGCCATGCTTTATTAAACTTATACACTTATAGGTTCTCGCTTATTTGGTAGGCGAAGACAAATGCATTAGTCGATGAGGCAGCCCCTTTATGAAGTGGGATAGACAAGTTGACTTGATCCCTCTTCGGAAGCTTTCATTGTGTATTGCTCACCGAAAAATAAAATGCATCTGAAATATTAGATGGTTGGCGAAAGTTTGCATTAACGTAACGAGTTGTCAAGACAACCAATCAAACTAAATGACAAAATAGAGATGGAAAATGAAAATTACCTAAGAACTATTTCAATATACATCAGTTCTTCATCACTCTCATTGTCTAGAACTGACTGAAGCTAGAATGGACTAAGTATGTGTGTGTGTGTGTGTGTTTGTTGCGGATAAAAAAATAAATGACACAGATGGATGCTTTCTCTTTCCGAATAGAACCCATCACCCGCTTTTCCAGCCAAAAGTGGAGGGAAAAAATATATATTTTTTTCCTTTTGAGGCCAAACTTAAGCTACTCCAGACCTCTGCCAACACATCTATAAACTCCCTTCTCTCCCCACCCCCCCTAGTTGCACCCACACTTTTTTTACCTACAATTTTAAAATACTTTTCTGGCACCAATGTCACCGGGATTTTTTTCCCATCTATTCTAAATTCCTTTAAAAAATTGTCCCCCCATATCCTCCAACGGGCTGAAAGAGAAGCAAACGAGAGTTGCCACTATTTTCTTAATTCTCCTCTTTCTCTTTCATTCCTCCAAAATTCGTTCACTCTAAATCGATCTTACCAATCAACTTTTTGAGATGAAGACAAATCCACTTAATTTCGCCTTTCTCACCGCGGGGAAATGGATCAAATTTATATAAACGCTGATAATTTAAAGAAAGAAACTGGCCGAGTTGGAAGGAGATCCGTGCAATAAAGGAAGCATCACTGTCCATTTTACGCTTTCCAATGGTATTTAAACAAACAACACAAACCGAACCAATTTCGGTCTTTCAAATACGCATGTGAGTTTATTCTTATAATTTTGACATTTGAATGCATAGATATCTCTCTCAGAGGGCATCTACAGGTTAAGGGTATACCAAACCATGGGTTGCTATATGGTTAACACTCCAGCAAAGGTGGCGCAAATCGAATTCACATCCAGCAAATGAAACCACAGATTAAAAATATGTACATAAAACTTTCTAAAAGGCAAATAAAACCCCAGATTAAAAATATGTACATAAACTTTCTAATACATGGGTAAATCGTAGAGTGATAGGGTCACAACTACGAAGGCTTCTATGATCGCTGGTCGGTGTGAAGACACTAAATTACCACCCCACTAAACCCTCCTCCTCATCCTAATTAGGCACCTGCAGGCTTTGGGGCTTATCATTAATTGTCATTCTGATCTATATGTACATTTTTCCATCATTCGTGTGATCTCGTCTGCGATGCGAGGAACAGATGACGCAACATACTGATAGGGAAGATTCTTCACCATGGAATCCTTGTAATCGAGCCCCAAAATGGAATTTTAGGGCTAGGTTTGAAATCCAGGCATTAGTTGAACCTGCGGCAGAGTCAGAGGAGTTGGGGACCCTAGCAACCACACTGAGTAGTTCTCTTTTACCCAATCCTGTAGATTACATTGACCGTCTCCTCCTCTAACTTTCCCATCTCTTTACGAACCACTTTTCGAAACTTGAGAGTATTTTCACGCTGGTTTTACTCTATTTTTGTATACTAATAATCCAATTAATGGAGGCAAAACGGCGTTCCGAACCGCCATTTTAACGGTCCCCGAATTAGAAATGAATACAATGGCTCGGCTCCTCTTTAAAAGTTTTTAAAAAAGGTCACAAATTTTAGCCCTTCCTTCGCTTTGGCCGAATTCTGCCGAAAGGTGTGTGAAGACAAGTAGCTTCGCCCGAGATTCCAGCCTTCTTTTCGGGGGTGACTTTTTCTGTCCAATTTTTCTCTTTTCTTAACTTCTGCGCAAAGTTTCCTTTTTCAAGATTATTTATAAAGAGATGCAAAGTTGTTTCCATATTTTTTCTTTCTCCTCCACTTTTGCTCTTATAAGGGCTCGCTTATTTGTGAATTTTGTAACTTGGGGCTCGTTTTGAATTTGGGGGTTTCTTTAACTTGTTCCTTCTATCTCCCCTCAGCTTTTTCATATATATATATATATATACATATATATATATATATATATATATATATATATATATATATATATATATATATATATATCGTGTTAAGTTTTGTTATAGGTGACGGCTAATTTCGCATTTGTGATTTTCTTTTCACATCTCTCAATTTGTCGTATATTCGCCTCTACGTGTCTGGGTTGAGGCCCCGAAAAGTTTCCCGAAATTCATTAAAACTTGGATTTTAAAGTTAAAGTGATGGAATAGGAGAAGAGACCTTTGACAAAACACTTTATTTATCTGAGGTGTATCCATACCCTGGTATCATCTTCAGAGACAAAGTAAAAATACAAATAAAAGAGTATAACAATGGTTTGTGTATCAATTAATGGACACACTTATATACAAACAAACAAAGATATCAGCAAGTGAGAACGTACTGACAAACTTGTGAGCAAGAGAAAGGCTCTTCTCCTATTCCTTCCCTTTAACTTCAAAATCAGAGTTTTAATGAAATTCAGAGAACTTATCCACGGCCTCAATCCAGACACGTAGAGGCAAATATACGACAAATTAAAAGATGTGAAAAGAAAATCACAAATGCGAAATTAGCCGTCGCTTCTAACAAAACTTGCTACAATGGATATACATATATTGGCTAAATTTATATATATATATATATATATATATATATATATATATATATATATATATATATATATATTGTACGCTTGGTGTGACTGCATGTATTCTTAGTGTTCGGCTGAGGCTGGCATGACAAACTCCATGCCGAAACTGGTTTCGAGATAATAAATACTACGAGAAATAAGAAGGAAAACAAGGAAAGAACTAAAGACGCTTCGTAGCATTTAGTACAAACGTTTCAGGATTATAGGAAATTACATCACCAGTAGTAAAAAGGTAAATAAAACCACATTTTAAAAATATGTAAATAAACCTTTTTAATAAATGTGTAAATTGTGAGACATGAAGCTATATTTTAAGTATTTAAATAGTATGTATAAGAACTGAAGCGGAAAATCAATGTTGGAAAGGAATATGAAATAAGGAAAAAATCTTGCGATGAAATTTTACAAAAGAAATCGAAAAATGAATAATAAATTATCTAAAAATTTAATGTGTGACTTTGTTTGTTTTGTTTTGGGGTTTTCTTTGATGTCCCCTAAGAATTGTAAGAAGAATATTTTTGGCCTGTGGATTTTCCCTTCTCCTTCCTTGCTTTCGTGAATCTACTCTCCTTTCGTTTATCAACCTTTATTTCGTCTATTTGCTCTTTCTTTGTCTATTTTTACTATTCGTCTGTCTAATTATCACGTGGCTAAATGTCTCTCATCAGTCTTGAATGTGCCTTGTGCATTTATGACTGTCTGAAACTTTGTTTAACGACAGAGCTTAAATAAACTTTTGGAACATGTGTTACGCGATTGAGGACTTTTCTGGTTAGTTGGACGAGTTAACAAATCGCCCTGCCCCTTACTCGCGTTTCTGAAGATTGCCTCTTTTCAATTGTTACAAATTTTCAAAATCAGAAAGTTCAGAGATCAAATAAAGACCAGTCAATCGTGTTCTGTGGCACCCTTTTACACATAAGGAGAAATAGGCAAGCATCGCCTTCAAATTAGATTTCGTCTTTTGAATTTTAACCTCATCTCTCTCTCTTCCAGTCCCTTAAATATATATTCTAAAATTATGTGTGTATTAAGGGTATGCTAATTTAAGCTCATTACGTGATTCAGCTGAGTGTTTAGTTTCATTGTCTGTTCATGGTGTATCCATTCATCGCCAAATATTTTTACGTTGAATGAAACTTTTGGTTCTCTTGTACGTACCTTCGAAAATTTTAAGTTATTTTCAGTTTGTAAGTTGGAGACTTTTCAAATTCATTGATTTTATATAACTTTTAACGCCCTCAATGTTAAATATTCAAAGAGTCAATTAATCCCTCTCAATAACTACCTACCAACTTACAAGTGAATTTGGGACTGAACTCGTCTCAAAACATGTCAGGAGATTGCATTTAACCTTTTCCAAAACAATAATGTAAATATTGCCTACTCTAAAATATTTTTAAAACTAGTTATGTTTAGCCCCCTGACAGCGGGAAGGTCGGAGACTAACAGAGTGTTATTTCGGCCACTATGCGATTGAGGGCAGTTGTCATGTGCCTATATGCAAAGAAACAGAAAAGAGGTTATTAGTTAAAGAAGGCTGAAGTTTTTTAATGTTTAAGACTTTTAGTAAAAATAAAGTATGTGAAATTACTTATCCCATCAATTATTTTGATTGTTTTGATTGTGAGCCTAGAACCATATTGCGAGAGAGTGTTCCGGAAAAGATACTGGACGCGGTTTTAGAAATCCGCGCATCACTAATACTATTGTTCACTTTAGACTGTCAAAATAGGTTAACTCGCTGTCTCTCGACCCATACCTTCATTAGTGTAAAGGACAGAACTAGACCTTTATTCCTCGGAGGAGAATGAGAACCTTGCCAATGGTAGAAGGCTGGTAAGCTAGAGAGCAGAGGTTGCTAGTGATATCTATCTACGATTGACGGCGTTAGTTACTTACACTATTCGGAAGTCCTCAAATGACACTCAATTCCACAAACTATAAGTACAACTTAAGAAGACCACAAAAAACATCAATTGGCTCATCGAACTAAAACGGTCACATACAGTACTTTTATAAAGGTAAAAACCATATATAAACACAGCATTAGTGTAGAATTTCTCATACACAGAGATATAGCACCATTCGTGACATAAATGATAACAATATACGATCATTTAATCAATCTAGTATTTAAAATATCAAATAGTTATTCTCTGACTCTGAAAAATAAATAGAGCATCTATGTAGAGCACATTTGCATGTAGACACACACACATACACAAGAAACTATTAGTGCAAAATGATTTGGGGAAACTTAAATTAAAGCTTGAAGAATATTACCTCTTTGTTGAAGCGTTGTTATTTATCTTATTTTGGCTGCAGATTAGGAGACCAATACAAGCCATTTGCCCCACACAAAGCTTGCAAGAGTTGCATCAGTAAGCTTCAAATATGGTCCGTTGGAATTCTTAAATGTATGCCCTTTGGAGTACCAATGTGTCGTAGAATGGACTCTCGACGATATACCATATATAACTATTCATTGAGGGAACTTATTTAATTATCTTTAGAGTGCGTGGATGTCTAGGCTGGCCGATATTATGTATATTCGATATGCTTAAGAAGTGGAACTGAGCTCAAGGATGATAATATTGCTATCATTAATAAAATAGAGTTTTATTAATAAAAACTATCAACAACACACAAAACGGAAAATATTGACATAAACAGAGAATTGGAAAGGGTCGTGGGAAATCGAACTAAACCGAGGATTAAGAGATTTAAAAGGTAAAACAAATATAAATTAAAGGGATGAGATGGTTCGCTAAACCATTTAAAGCACAGGATAGAGTTTGCAAAAGGGTTAAATACTCAAAGGTAACGTTCGGATTACGTAATTATACCTGTTGTGCAGAGGAAGGCGACGTGAAGGAATTTTCGGTCCGCTGGCGAGTTCTAGCCGAAGGGGGGGGGAATTAAATGATCCTGACGTGGCGTCTTGGGAATGAGAACCGTTTCTTGACGAACGGCTTGAAGAACAATGGCTGTTCTACATTGTTCTCTTCTGAACAACATGGGAGGGGGTGAGAACCGTCTCTTGTATACGGGCTCGAGAACAATGGCTGTTCTAATGTTGTTCTCTTCTGAACAACAAGGGGAAAGGGTGAGAACCTTTTCTTGGCGAACGGGTTCAAACGAACAATGGCTGTTATACGTTGTTCTCTTCTGAACAACAGGAGGGGGCTGAGAACAGTTTCTTGTCAATGGGCTTGAATGAACAATGGCTGTTCTAACGTTGTTCTCTTTCTAAACAACAGGGGAAGGATGAAAACCGTTTCTTGTCAACGGGCTCTAAAAACCAATGGCTGTTCTAATGTTGTTCTCTTTCTGAACAATAGGGGAAGCCTTGTGGACTCGGCGTCACGAAGGCTCGAACCTTGGCACTCAAGGGATATTGTCCTTCTTCTGGACAAGTGATGGTGAATCTCGAGGTTGAGGTTCCTTGGCGCACAAGGTGAGAGCGGGTCGTAGTGATGTTTCGCGACGAAAACCTGGATCTCCAATCTGAATCTTAGTGGTTAAGTTTCCATATAAATAGTCAGGACATCCCCTCTGCGTGGGGGACAATGGAGTGGGAGCTTCAAGGGGATGCACAGCCGAGCCTGAGAACAATGCCTTATCTGCCCATAAGCCTAACTCAATCTGGCGAGGTCGCGCATGGGGCAAACGGGGGAAGATAAACCTCCTTGTTTAAACATTGACTCAGGTGGCTGGGATAAGGCCCCAGGCTTTAAAGCGAAGATGCACGTGGGTGCATCGTGGTTTTAAATAACATGTGATAGTGATTGAAATTAAGCGGCCCTCAAACCGTTCTATCACACAATGGTATGGCGAAAGCAGAAGAATCACCATAATTACTGCTACTTTTGTATGACTAAAGAAGCTGGATTCAACAAGAAGACTAAAGATAGCATAATATACCCAAATATTCCTTCAGGAACAAGGCCTGTAAACCAATCCGTCGAACGATTGGCCCTTTGAGAAATGAGGAGGGGACATTAAAGCACTTAGATGCAGAAAATGCTAACCTCCTCAACGACTACTTCTCTTCAGTGTTTACTAAAAAGTGTGGTCCCATCCCCCAGCCAATGGATTCCTACTCGGTGGAAAAGCTGGAGGATATGGACTTCACCGAAGGGGAAATAAAAAAGAAGATCAGTGACCTATTGACGAATAAGTCACCGGGCCCGGATGGGTTTCTACCTAAAGTGTTGAAAGAAGTGCGCGATCAAGTGTCACGACACCTGAGCGCAATCTTCAACATTTCAATCCGGACCGAATGCGTTCCTAGAGACTGGTGTGAAGCGGAGGTGACTCCTATCTTCAAGAAAGGAGACCGAAGCCAACCGTTAAACTACCGACCTATTAGTCTGACTTCGATAGTCAGGAAACTCATGGAAAGCATCATGGTGGACAAAATGACGTTCTATTTAGAGTCAAACCTGCTACTGAGGAGTTCCCAGCACGGCTTCCGAAGGCAACGGTCATGCCTGAAGAACCTTGTAGAATTCTCCCACTTTGTTTTCAGTGAGTACGATCGGGACAAGGTGGTGGATGTGGTCTACCTAGACTTTCAGAAAGCTGTTGATAAGGTACCACACCGTCGCCTTCTCCGGAAAGTGCGAGCGCTTGGCATAGATGGAAAGGTAGCCGGCTGGATCGAGAACTGTCTAAGTAGCAGACGGCAACGGGTGGTGGTGAATGGACAGTCTTCTGAGTGGGTGCCCATTACTAGCGGGGTGCCTTAAGGTTCTGTCCTGGGACCACTACTATTCATCATCTACGTCAACGACATAGACGGTGACATGGTTACCAAGATTTCCAACTTTGCTGACGACACCAAGCTTGGTATGAACGTTGCAAAGGATAGAAATACTGCCCGCCTGCAGGAAGATCTTGGGAAGATTGGGGAGTGGTCGGACACGTGGCAAATGCCTTTTAACGTGGGCAAATGCAAAGTGATGCATATCGGCCAAAGAAACCCCCAATCTCAGTATATCCTTAAGGGCACTGCTATTGAATCCACTGACACTGAGAAGGACTTGGGTGTAACTATCAAGAGTGACCTCAAGTTCTCGAAACAGTGCATTGAGGTGGAGAAAAAGGCCCAAAGGATGCTAGGCTATATTAAGCGCCAGTTTGGTTATCGGAACCAGGAGATTGTACTGTGCCTGTACAACTCACTTGTCTGAACGCACCTGGAGTATGCCGTACAATTTTGGAGTCCTTCATTGCGAAAGGACATTGCGAGATTGGAACGCGTACAAGCCAGGGCAACCAAGCTGATTCCCTCTATCCCACATAAAAGTTATGAGGATAGACTAAGGGAATTAGATCTGTTCTCCCTGGAAACCCGTAGACTGCGTGGTCAGCTCATCGAAGTCTTCAAAATACTTCGAGGGTTCGACAATGTTGACTACCGGGATATTTTTACACTGAGTGAGAACAGAACGCGCAATCACGGCTTCAAACTTCAACTGAAGCGTTACAACCGAAATCTGTTTCAAAATTTTTTTACCTACAGTATCTGCAGTATGTGGAACGCACTTCCAGTGGAAGTTGTCAACAGTGAATCTGTTGACCAGTTCAAGTCAAGACTAGACAAGGTCTTGAAAAGTGGCCGTTTAGGGACGCAAAACAATTGAGCAGCGATGTGCCCGCTCGATTGCTAGTCCAATGCTACCCTCTTTGAATGGACCGTAAGGTCTCCTAGGGTACCTTCTTTCCTTTTTGTTACTCCTTGTTGTTACACCTGTGCCTGTGCCACCTGAGATAAGGAAAATTTCTTTCAGAGCCCGATACTAGAGATATTGATCAGATCGAAGTAGACTGAACCACCAACAAATGACAATCTAAAACTCTTCAACCAAGCTGAGCTCAACGACCTGGCGCGAGACCTTAACCTTCCAAAAGAAAGTGCACAGTTATTTGTCTCTAGACTGAAGGAACAGGGGCTTCTAGCTTCTGGAACATTTGCTTGGTACCGTCATCGTGAAGCGGAATTCATTCAGTTCTTTAAGAAAGAGGATTCCTTAGTTTTCTGTTCAAATATTTCTGGCCTTATCGAACACATGGGGATGCCGTACAAATCAGATGAATGGAGGCTCTTCATTGATTCTTCTAACAGAAGTTTAAAGGCTGTTCTTCTCTACAATGGCAACACAGCTGCATTTGTGCCAATTGGCCACTAATAACTGCGATCAAGTACCATCAGCACAATTTTCTCATTTGTGGTGATTTAAATTTATTGCTCTCCTACGACGACTTCAAGCGTGATACACCCAGTATCCCTGTTTTTTGTATCTCTAGGTAGGGGGGCTGACAGCCAGCACTATGAAAAATAGACTGGCCACCAAGAACCAGTTTTTTACCCGGAAATCACAACGTGAGAGATATGCCACTAGTTGACCCCAAGAAAATTGTTCTACTACCACTCCACATCAAATTAGGGCGTATGAAAGATTTTGTGAAGGCCTTGAACAAGAATGGAGCTGCTTTCAAGTACCTGGAATCAAAGTTTCCTCGTGTAAGTGAAGGCAAGTTAAAGGCAGAAATCTTTATTGGCCTTCAGATTCGGGAATTGATGAAGGACAAGCATTTTGAGGAAGCATTAGCAGGTGTCGAGGTGAATGCCTGGTTTTCCTTCAAGCAGATTGTCGATAACATCTTGGAAAACACCCACTCCCCAGAATATGAAAAAATGATCCAAGATCTGATTTCAAGTTTCCAGAAACTTGGGTCTAGAATGAGTATGAAGATGAACTTTTTGCACTCGCATCTTGACTATTTTCCCACGAATTGTCGGAACTACAGTGAGGAACAAGGAGAGCGTTTCCATCAGTATATTTGCACCATGGAAACTCGATACCAGGGCAAACGGAATGTCAGCATGATGGCGGATTACTGCTGGTCATTGAAACGTGATGGTCCTGATGCACATCACAAGAGAAACTCACAGCGGTACGCCTTCCTTTGAATCGGTATGTAGGCTAACCATGAGAGCATGTCTTTTTTTACATTCATTTGATTTGATGTTGATGATTTTGATTCATTTCATGATAACCGTGATTTATTTCATGTTGATTTGGTATACATACGAGTATGTTCTTAAAACTAAAATAATGTGCTTTTCCATGATTACTTATTCATTTTAAATAAGTAACAATATATTAAAAATGCACTTTTATTGTTATAATTAATTTGTATTTTATTCAAAATCCTTACGTGATAGAAACAAAAATGGTTTAGATATTTAAAATTAGCAACCCAAGAATATGTAAGATCATATCCATGAATAAAAATAAAAATTAAAAAATTCCAAAATGCAGACCAGTGTTACCTATGCACAATTAGGAGAAGGTGAATGAAACAGCACGAAAGAATGCGCTAAAATTAATAATAGAAAGCTGAATGGTGTCGCAAAGGATGACTATGGTAACGAAAGTCTAAATTCAGAAATCTTTGTCTAAGCTGCTCCATTCATACAAAAAAAATGACAAACTTTTAAGGTGTATTTTTTGTAGCGTACCTGAACAATGGCCTCAAGCTGTCTTCAACTTATCAGATGTGAGAATTCTGATTGTTAACGGAGTACGAGCATCTGGAGATTATCGATGTATCGCGCACATACATGTACGTGTATGTAGGAAAGTTATTGTTTAGGTTATGTTTAATCAATGTATTTGATTGTTTAGATATAGAGATTATTTTTTCTAATCGTTTATTACGAAGACTTATAATTTGCATTTGGGTCTGTCGAAGGTTGCGAGGAACGTGATGGAATGTTTACAAATTTCACAATTCTCAGGTCAAGGGACTTGTCTTGTTGATATCAAGTTTGATAATCATAAGTCTCTCTAGAGGCAAGATCTCATCAGAGACGTTAGAAGACTGTCTCTTGTGAGAAAAGATTCAGAAAGTAGTGAAGCTTTTGGTCTATGCCACTTGAACTCTGCTGATCAATCTGCTATTCGACAGCTGGAGCAAACGGGAGCATAAGCGAAAGAACGCCCAGATATTTAAAACAATAAGAATAAATGGAATGATAGAAGTTTCGTATATGCGTTTGCATGTATGTGTGTGCATGAGTATACTTGTGTTTGACATAAATGAAAGTAGAGTAGTAGATTTGCCAAAAGATACCTTACGATTCTTTATAGTAGAAAATCCTAAATGACATCCACAAAACCTTTTACAAAATGTAGATATTCAAAGGAACACGACATGAGATAAAAGAATAACAATAATTATGAAAATGAGTCACCTTTTTTTATTTGTTAATATGACATATATAAAATAAATGCTAGATAAACATGTAAGAGAAATGACTTACATTACATCATCAGTTGATCATTTGAAAAAGTGCAAATATTGATGACATGTCAATAGGAAGAATTTGCCGTGATGACGAATAATTTGAACAATTAATATATTGATAACCATTTTTTATAAAAAATATAATCCTTTGCTAGCGATTAAGCATCATTAAGAGTCTCTTTTCCTAAGGCGTGTTTGATGTCGTTTGTATATTGAGCAATGAATTTGAGATTACGAACTTATCTCGAGAATTAAGGAAATGTCGTAGAAAAGGCTCCCGACGATATAATATATATCTATTCTTTGTGGGGATTATTCTCTTTTCGAGTGCGGAGAATTAATCAAATTGCCGAGTATTGCTCTTCGTTAATAAATAGGCCTGGAGAGGGCTTATTTATCTTCAATATACTTAAGAAGTGGAACGGAGCCCAAGGATAAATAATATTGCAAGCATTAACAAAATAGAATTTTATTAATTAAACTAACAAAAATAACAGATGGAAAATACTTACATGACCGTGGATTTAAATGGGAGATGCACATGAAATGAAAAGGTCATAGGATAAATTTGACTAAGCGGTGGATTAAGATTTGGAGGGATTTAAATTACAAAACAAACAAGAAGGGAAAGGGTCGGCTAAATCTGTGTTAAAGCACGGAGTTATGTTGGTACAAAGTTAAATAATTAAATTCAATTCGTAGCTTACGTATTTATAAGGTTGGCGTGCAGATGAAGGCGATTTGAAGGGATGACTTCGGTCCGACTGGCGATTTCCTTCCCAGGAGGAGGCGTTTTTAGGGGGGTTGTCCTTGACGAGGGGGGAAGGACATACTTCAAGGAGTGGGAGAGAAGTGGGGATCGGAAGTACGAGCGATCCTTGAAACAAGATATCGGAGATGTTCTGGATAAAAAATTAAGGTTATTGGTGTAACTAAGCGTTCTCTTGAAGAACGTTAAAAGAGGGGAATTAACTTAAAAGTGGCGTGATATCAGGGAAGCGAGAACCGTTTCTTGTCGAACGGGCTCGAAGAACAATGTCTGTTCTAAAGTTGTTCTCCTCTGAACAATTGAACAACAGGGGGGCCCTGTTGACTTGGCGTCTCGAGGGGCACAAACCTTGGCACTCAAGGATATTGTCCTCTTCTGGACAATAAGGGGAAGCCTCGAGGTAGAGTTCCTAGGTGCACAAGGGATACCGGATCGGCGTGATGCCTGACGAAGATAATCGGGATCTGATTCAAATGCGAAATTCTATCCCATAAATAGCCAGAGACAGCACCTCGGGGTATGGGGCAATGGGGGACTTCCATGGAATGTCCAGCTAGCGATTCGAACACTCTTATCTTCCCATAAGCCTAACTCAATCTGGCCAGATCGACGCCCGCAGGCAAACGGAGGATTGAACCTCCTTGATTAAACTTGGAGCGTGGAAAGATAATACTTGGGAAATGTTAGGGCTATAAGGACGCCGTGCTACTCTCTTCTCGCAGGATACACGTGGGAAGCATGAGTACCAATATGTGATAGAAGCTCGCGGCAGCCTCAGGCAATTCTATCACAGGGAACTTAAATCTACATATTTTTCAAGTCATAATTTTATATATTTTTGAAATGTAGAATTAAATTACCATTAAAACTGATAATAAAATTTTGAAGGATGCAAACGAGGAATTCTGACTTCAGTAAAAAAATTTCGGTTAGAGCAAAGCGATTCCTTTTGTTTAAAACTCGACAAGCAAACAACGGACTCACATCCTGCTTCCTAGGCTCTGGTAACCAGTGTCTCTAATAAGCGCAAGTCATATTCAGGTCAAACAGCTCAGTCGAGAACGAATCTTGAAAATTTGAATAGATTGAAATGCATGGGTAACAGCTTTATAGCAGAGCTGTTGCTAAATCCGAATGTTTCATCTACCTTAGGTTCCAAATTCCCATGCTTTTCATGCAGTTTGACTCACCTTCCCCCATTGGATTACCTTTGAAGCTTCTGTGAGCAAATTGTGCCGAGTTTGATGTCTTTGAGGAGTGATGGAGGAGATTAGAAGGATCATTTGCCCCCTGAGGTGCTGGTTTCTGCTTTTAAGACGTAAATACACATTCATGGTGCTGCTTAGTGTGCTGGTGCCGTCAGCCTTTTAATTCCTTATAAAGCCAGCTAGTTTTGAACGACTGATTCGAAGCGCCAAACACACGGACGCGGGTTCCCTGATCCCCTATTTTCAGGATATCACTAGATAGGCTGTTGTTTCCGTGAGGAGCCAACAGAAATCGACTGACATTAAAAACCCTGCTAACACGCCAGAGTATTCAGTTTCAGATGCTGAATGTTATCGACTCCGAACTAAGAATTTATTTCCCCAACTCGATCTTTCAAATTGAACGGATTGTTATTGCATTTTTTCTTTACTAGTACTAGCATTTCGAACTTCACTCATATGCTTGGAAACTTAATTACCTTTTTACTGGTTGCCAAGTCCATCATTCAAGTATCATTTTTTAAGGTTAGATGGCCCGGAGAAGGATCATCGACGACCAAATTCCGTCATTTTTGGATTTGACAAAGGCTTATAGCTTAAACCCGAAAGCTTAGCTAATAAAAGATTGAAGCTTGGTTGTTTCTTTTCTCCTTACATTGTATCCTAAGCCACAAAGATTTATGATATATAAATATATACAGTGCAAAGTTTCCAAAATTGATGTACGATAACCCACAAGTATAAACTGCGTATGGGCAACGTTATGTATATTTGGATAAATAAAATGAAATTTATCAGCAGATAAACAATTTACTAGAACAATTGAAGTCTACTGAAAGTTCCGAACGACAGCTGAAAGAAATTACTACTGCAAAATAACAATTGAAATATCAATAGAAAACATTTGTAGAAGTAATAGGTAAGCACTTTAGTGTGGAGGCTTTTATTCTCGATGATCCTTTGACATCCTCTCGCTTAAGACATCTCTCCGAGTGTCTACCAACCATTTTCAATGGGATTCAACTACGAACTCTGAGTGGGTCAGATCATAACAGTAAGGTGCTCGTCATCCAGGCAGACCTATTCCTACTTGACCGAGTGGCAGGGAGCGTTATCCTGCATTAAAATTGCAGGTTGGGCTTCATAAGCTTGAAGATGGTGCAAAGCATGCTACCGCAGCAATTCCGTGTGCACTTTCGCATTCACTGTGTTCCGTAAGCACATAAGTGGTCCAGTGCCTTCTACGGAAATACACGCCCGAAATCATGACACTTCTTCCACTAAACTTCACAGTGTATTAGGTGCAAATTACACACAATCTTTCGCCTGCTCTCATAGGATCCGAACTAATTGGATTTAGGTTCGTCACTGAAGTCGAATTGCTTTGGTCATCCAACCATGTAACGTGCTAAGTGGCGAGTGTAAAACTAGCATTCTTATTCTTTAGACCGATATATGATTTGACCACAGGGGTTCGAGTGTGGCAAAATCAACCTGGAGATATTGATGGCCAAAACCTCAGTAATCTCTCAAGAAACTGCTGCAGTCGTCTTGAAACAGTCCTTCATTAAAATTTGGGTAATGACCCGGGTCTTTCCTTTTTTATTCGTTCCTTGGCCTATCGTTTTATTTAATAACTTTACATAAATCCCGTCTTCTCATTTTACAGAATATTATGGACTACACTTTTACAGCGCTACAATTGAAAGACCATCCTGGTGAAGCAGCTTAACGATCAGCTCGCGGACAGAGAAAGGACTGATTGATTTCATTAGTTTGTTATTTAGTATGCAAACAATGCCTGTTCTCTCTACAAGAAATATTTAGATAATTTTTAACACTTCAATATTTCAAGTCTATTGAATACCTGCTGTTAACGTTCGTTTTATTCATCTAAATTTGCATAGCCTTTCACAAAAGGTTATGGAAGATGTGAAAAAATACAAGCGTTCTGATCTTTTTGGACAGTTATATACGAGTATTTATATATATATATATATATATATATATATATATATATATATATATATATATATATATATATATATATATATATATATATATATATATATATATATATATATATATATATATATATATATATATATATATATATATATATATAAATGATTTGTTAACTTGTTAACCTCCACAGTCAGGGATGCATCATTAGGTTTTATGAGAGCACTTTCAAGGTGTGAGGCGAGAATCTTGTGGAGTGGTTTCTAAGGCACATAAAGGACCCCTTGCTTTCATTTCTTCTTCCAGTACGTCTTCAATGACACACTGCTAATGGCCTATAAGTTGTTTGCAGAGAAACAACTGACCACTCACTCAATTTTCCCTTCCAAACTACGAACAGGCAAAAATGCGCCTGTTTTCCTGTATCCAGACCTTCAGTCATCCATTGCACCAGTGCCACACAGTTCTGAGCTCCCTGTACCCACGCCTTCAAAAAAGAGAGCAGCAGTTTTTAGAAAGGAAAAGCAGTTCAGAAGAGGATGAAGTCATTGATCCACATTACAAAGGTGCAACTGAGGAGAGAAGCCCATACTACCCCCAACTAAAAATATCTCAACGACCTATTCAGAGATCTTGATCTCATAAAGTCCAATGCCGAGTTTTAAACTTCGAGGCTTAAGCAGTGGGATTAGTTAGATGACAGTGTGCAAATATCAGGTCAGAAAAACGTCACCATTGTTTTTCGAGTTTTTTTACACGTCAAGATGAGCTTTGTTTTGTCATAATGTGACCAATCTGTTTGAGGCAAAGCAGTGCTGCTTTATAACGGGAACATGTATCCGTCTCTTCCCCTTGCTCACTCGGTCCAGCTCAAAGTGGAATACAACAGTATCAAGATCTTACTAGATGCATTGAAATATAAAGAGTACGGTTGGAAGGTTATGGGAGACTTCGAAATGGTAGCCTTCTCGATGGGTCTCTAAGGAGGCTTTACCAAATTTCCTTGTTATCTTTGCCTTTAGGACAACATGGATACCGTGGTACAGTACCATAAGCAGAATTGGCCACAACGGTCCGAGTTTAGTGTGGGGAGAAACAATGTCAAATGGAAGCCTTTGTTGGACCCCCGGAAAGTACTGTTTCCTCCTCTGCACTTAAAATTGGACCTTATGAAACAATTCGCCAGAGCTCTATATAATGAGTCTGCAGCTTTCAAGTATCTGCAAGATCTCTTTCCTAACCTATCTGCGGCAAAGGTGGAATCCGGGGTCTTCGTCGGTCTACAAATACATAAGATGAGGGAGTGTAAGGAGTTTCCCGAGAAGCTCACTAGGACGGAAAAAGCAGCGTAGGATAGCTTTATCGCAGTGGTTCTGAGCTTCCTAAGAAATCACCAAGCCGAAAACTATGTAGAGCTTGTTGAAAACTTGGTGAGAATCTACTGCAAGATGTGTTGCAGAATGTCCTTGAAAGTCCATATTTTTGACGCTCATCTTGCTCCGAGGAGCATGGCGAGCGCTTTCACCAGGATCTCCTGGACTTTGAACACCGCTATCAAGGATGAGATGATGAAAGTCTGATGAGAGACTATATTTAGGGGCTGATTCGTGAAAGTAATTTACAGTATAAGCGTAAATCACGGAAAACTACTCATTTTTAATATTTTAATTGTCTCACTTATGTAATTCTAGAATAAATTAATGTTATTTTTGTATCACGTCATTTTGTTTCTACTTTATGCAAATGAAATTTTAAATTCGGCACTTTCTTCCAGAAGGAATAGGTAAATTTCATTTAAATATCATTATCTTCGACACAAAAGCAAAGTTTGAAATAAAAGACAGTATTCTTTCATGTATTCTAGACACAAGAAAATAGAAAATAACAGTTGCTAACCCAAAGACAAAGATCGTGTTACACAGTGTAATCATTGATACCCTGATGATAAAAAGTAAGAAACGGATCAAATTTAATGAAATTTACACATTCTACACTCACAAAAATTAACTAAGTTCTACAGTAGGAATTTATAACATGACATATTTTTCTATCAAATCAACTTTGTAGTAAATACTTAGTGACCGCTGGCAACTCAACTGTCTTGTTCATCTGTTGCTATGCGCTCTCTTCTCCATCGCAATGTTTCGGGTCAAACTCATTTTCCAGTAGGTTTCTTATCAAATCCTTTCCTTCCGTTTATTATATAAGAGCAATAAATCTTAGATAGCTATATAGAAAAATTTGGCCATAGTGATAGCGGTAATTCAAGAAATCTATTAATTCTATAATGACGTGTGTGTCAAAACCTTTTATATCAATCATATCCTAATCATTTAGTTCTCTGCTGAGTTTATATATAATAAATATATGGGTGTTTTTTCTAGTTCGATTAAATTTAGCTTAAAGGATTTTTTAGACTCCATAATTACCACCTTCTTTGGAAAGAACCTGAATACTAATATGATTGCTATTCCAACTTTCGCCATCAGCGTCTTTATCCCCTCAAAATCAGGAGGTGATGTTTTAGGCTGAGTTCTCTTTTATATGCAAAATGCAACCGAAAGAAAAAGAAACAAAAAAAAAGTCTGAGAAAAAATCGGCGTAAAATTTAAGGATGATACGAGAGTTTGGATTTCAAAGAAGGAAGCGTCAAAGATTTGAAAAAGAGAAAAATAGCCCATGTAGGAAGCTGACTGTAAATGAACGCCAATCTAATTAAAGTAAAATGTGTGCGCCAGGCCTTCTCCCTAGAAACAGAAAAACAGGATAATTTTTCTTCGGAAATGTTATTTCCTAATTCGCAAAAGTTCCATACAGGGGTGGGATTCGAACCGTGGACACTGAGGCAGAGAGCAACCGCTTTGAACTCAATTAAACCGTCCTTTAGGCAACGCGGCTACGCGGAAGACAAAAAATCTTCTGAATAAACAAGCTTTTTAAGGTACGCTTCGCAAGGTCGATCGGGACTATGAAAGGGAGATCAATCAATGGGGAATTCAAAGAACAAAGGAGAGTTGAGGTCTAAGAGACGGTTTAATTGAGATCAAAGCGTTTGCTCGCTGTCTCAGTCTCCTTTGTCCTTTAAATTCCCTATTTATTTCTCTCTCTTTCATAGTCCTGAATCGACCTTGCGAAGCGTAACTTAAAAAGCTTCTTTATTCGGAAGATATTTTGTCGTTCGTGTAGCAGAGTGGTCTCAGGGACGGTTTGATTGAGATCAAAGCGGTTGCGCGCAGCCTCAGTGTGCACGATTCGAATCCCACCCCCGTACAGAATTTTTGTGAATTAGGAAATAACATTTCCGAAAAAAAACTATCTTGTTTTTCTGTTGTTTTGCAGTTTGCTGGATTCATTTGTTCGTGAAAAATTTAAGATTCATACATATATATATATATATATATATATATATAAGGAAGAAGGAGCAAATGCAAGTTCTGCGGGTGATAACAACCACCACAGTGCTTTCGCCGTATTTATTTTCTGCCTTTCAAAACAATTTTAAAGACAAAAATAAAGGTGCAGAAACCTTTCATTGCAGACTATATTACAATATAGTACAGGAAAGAAAAATTTGACGGAATGAGCAATGAGACAAGAAACAGGAGTTTTTTAGAGGTAAGAGAAAGGGACATTGGAAGAACACTAGGGTCAAAGAGAGCAGAGGGCGGCACAATGAAGGCAATCCTTTACCGAGAAGGGTAAGAAGATGAGGTATAAAAATTCCTTGGAGGTTCCTAGCTTAGAGAGATACTGGGTTTGATGGGGTGACGCTTTGGGCGAAGTAGAGTCACTGTGCCTGGTAGCTCAGCGGTAGAGCATCTGACCGGCAATCAGCAGACCCGGGTTCGAGTCCCGGCCAGGAATTTCAAACTTTTTTCCCCTGGCGTTATCTCTGTCTTCTCGGTAAAGGATTGCCTTCATTGTGCCGCCCTCTGCTCTCTATGATTCTGGTCTTCTTCTAATGTCCCTCTCTCTTACCTCTAAAAAACTCCTGTTTCTTGTCTCATTGCTCATTCCGTCAAATTTCTCTTTCCTGTACTATATATATACACATATCGAGAGAATATGGTTTTTGCTTGTTCGGGTCACCAGGTTACGTTTCTGACGTTGCTTACCAAATAAAATCGTATCTAGATTTATAAACAATTTAGTAAAAGTAACTTTATTTGGAATTTGATTTAAGCGAGTAGTTGAAAATTTGAAACAGTCGAAGATGATGGAGCAGATTATTAGTAGGTCAACAATCTATTTGAAGTTAAGAAAACTGAATGCGTGAAGCTAGTCGAATGGTGTATAGTTGAATGAATGAGTGATGAATAAGTGAGAATGAATTACTAGACTAAATAATGAATGCAGTGATTGACTGGATAACAATTATTGTCTCAATGAAACTAAGTTTCTATCTGTTTAAAGAAAGTGGAAGTAACCATCTTTCACCACTCAGGTTTGTTGTGGAAGGAGCTTTGTATGAAGGTTGATTAGTGTTTATTTGTGTACCCTCGCTTCGCACAGAGGGAGAAAGAGAGGGAGATAGAGAGAGAAGAAATTATGTGTACTCGTAATCAACGAATTTATAAGGGAAGACTGATAACTGCTGGAAAAATAATTGCTTATAGGTAGTTTAAGAAAACACTTTTATGAGGATTTTTTGTGTAGTGGGTTGGTGTTAATAAATAAATAGAAGAAAATGAGGTGAGAGTGTGAAAGAGAGAGACACTCTCAGAAAATGTGTAAAAATGTTATCACTAATTATATCCATGTTAGAATAATATATTACTATACGAAGTCTCTCTCTCACTATATATATATATATATATATATATATATATATATATATATATATATATATATATATATATATATATAGTGAGAAAGAGAGGGAGACTTTGTATGGTCATATATTATTCTCACATGGATAAAATTAGTGATAACATTCAAAAACATTTGCTGAGAGTATCTCTATTCATCAAAAGAAGACACTTTTGACACCTCAAATATCTTCTTGGGCTGTGACGTAAACACAAAAATCAAAACTGAAACCTGAGAGATGCCTCTGCATATTTCAAGTATTACCATAGTTTCCAGAAGATTAGTGCAAACAACCTTACTGAATACATAAAATCGATCCTTAGCAATATAACCCTTTAGAAATCTAACTCTCAACACGTAAACATGCAGTTTTAGACCTTTATTTAATTGTGGTATCTAATGATGGTATCTGAGAATGGAAATCGCAATTCCTGTTGGGACTATTGATTGTGGTGAGCTGTCTAATCATGTGATCTAGGCTTTACAAAGGATGATAACGTTGCTTCTTCCTAATTTTATGGGTTAATTCAAAATGCAATGTGATAGAATATTGCACATGGTTTAGATCCACGTCGAATATCGCTTTTGAGATTTATTCCTTCTTTTTTTTCAATTTGCATATGCCCGAAAATAAATTTTATCACAATAGATGCATGAGAAGGACCATATATTTTTATTCCTTTCCTTTTTCAAAGTTTTCTTAATTGAGTTTTTAATTTCATATGAATAGCAAAATAATTCTTTTTGTATTAATACTACTAATATCAGTGGTCAACAACGAAAAAAAATTCTCATAGTTTTGGAGCAAAATATTTTGAATTTAATAATGATATTCGTATAACTGTATCGGTCTCAGTTTTCCAGAATCAGCATATCTATATATTTGGTGCACAATGTTATTCAAACACTAATTTATATGTTCACTGGCTCAACTTATGCAATAATCTTTTCCTAATTTGTGCATTTTTGTTTGTTTCAGATTGCTGGTTCATGATAGTGCATATCTACAACTGCCTAATTTCTAATTACTCTAAACTTAACAAAACATGGAGCGTGGCAAGGGCGTGAACGATGCTGATCGTTTTTGTTACATATGTGACGCCTTCACTCCTGGTAGCCTCTGGAAACCAATTACAAAATCTGTTCGACTGAACTACAAAAGTTACTTCAAATGTCCTTTGGATGACCAAGACAAGAAATGGGCACCTCATATAGCTTGTAAGTCTTGTGTCAACCACCTGAGCGAGTCGATGTGTGGTAAGCGAAGCTCAGGAATGCCGTTTGCTGTACCAATGATATGGGGTGAACCCAAAGACCAAAGCAGTGACTGCTATTTCTGTCTAACAAACATCAAGGGAATAACCATCAAAACACAAGGAAAGGTGCAGTACCCCAATATTGCTTCTGCAATTCGACCAGTTCCGCACAGCGCTGAACTCTCAGTCCCAAATCCACCCACTGAACAGGAATTGATGAATGATTCCGATTCTAATTCTACCTTAAATTAAGACGACTACCAGGATGACTCTGAAAATACCACACCTAAACTCTTTACTTGATAAGCGCTTCATGATCTCATCAGGGACCTAGACTTGTCCAAAGAAAAGGCCGAAGTTCTGGGATCCAGACTAAAGCAGCGTAGCCTGCTGGAAAAGGATTTGAACTTATGCTTTCTGGTACAATTTCTTATGAGCTTATCGGTGACATGTTTAATATCGTTATCTTTTGTGGGACAATTGTTTAAGAACGTAGATCTGATGGTAGAATAAAACATCTAAATCATACTCAACAATGTGAAATTAGTCATGTAACCACGGATACATAAGACACAAGCTGGTCTGTTTTGGGTTAAATATTTGTTTCACAACTCAAGTGACGGAATATTGAATATTTTTACCTATTGATTTTTTTATAAAACCTAGTCTGATAACATAAAACAAATATCAGATTCGAATTCAGCAATATTAAGTTAGTTGTGTGAGCATAATCTCATATGTGAACCATTCTGGCTGTTGACCAGTGTTATTTATGGAAACTGCCTAGTTTTGGAAGGACAAGATTTGTTGCAGTACTGTATTATTACACTGGTCTGCGTCAAAAATGTACCTTAGGTTTTCTGAAGTGTTTGTTAATAAAATTGACCTACTACATCCAAATCTGGCATCCGTTTTTCTCTATCCGGTCCAGTTTTTGCGATACAGGGGGAGATAATAATTTTATAGTTTATACAGGTCCTATATTACATCAAACTTTCAATAGTTTTTGCACTACTGTATTCGCAGTAAATTTGTGTAAATTTTAATTAATTATTTTAATGAGTTTATATTTTTGCAGGTTAGAAATTGCTTAAGATTATAATAATAAGAATAATAATAATAATACTAGTGGTTGAGTTAAAAATGAACAAAAAATGTAAGAATAGCTCCGACAGATTTTGCTATGTTTGCGGCAAAGTGACTTTTTCCGAGCAGCAAAGTACAATCCCTCCTGTAATTAAATCTTTGTATCATGCATAATTTGGAGTAAGGCTAGAATATCAAGATAAAAGTTTGGCACCACATATCTGCTGCAAGGTATGCTACATAATTTTAAAACGCTGGAGTCAGGGCAAACAGAAGTCTCTCTCTTTTGGTGTTCCCGTGGTGTGGAGAGAGGGCAATGACCACACTACGGACTGCTATTTTTGCATGACAAATCTTAAAGGTGAGCATTGTATCAGGTATTTAAGCTTTCTGTATTATAATGGCTCCTTAAAATGTCATTATTATGCATAGACTTAGCATAAAATTAAAAACTAACATAGTTTACTTCAGCATGAACATATCATTTACTAAACATTTATGTACTATCTGCAACTCCAAATCAATTCCTTTATGTAATATGCAATTATATTTTCCACAGGCATAAATAAAAAGAATAAACATAGTGTGGCATATCCAGATGTTTCTTCTGCTATCAATCCCCTGCCACATGTTCCAAGAATTCCTATACCTTCTCCCCCTGAACATATAGAGGTCCATGAAGAGATTAATATGGAAATTAATCAAGATTATGACATATCTGAGTCTTATCAGGTTTTCACACATGATATGGTCGCAAGACCATTCACTCCAGTTCAGTTAAATGACCTGACCAGGAATCTGTGGCTTTCAAAGGAGAATGCACAACTTCTTGGCTCTCGACTTCGTGAAGATAATCTTCTCGCTAAATAAACAACATTTCTTAACATACCCTGCTAAATTTCTTTTTAAGTAGTGTTTCTTATATGTACTTGGGATGCAAACTGGCTACACGAAGCATCCCTGTTTCCTATGTTTATGGGACAGTCCTGTATGCACTATGAGAAGAAAGTTTGGCCTCCACGAGAAGCATTTAGATTTGGATCAAACAATGTGATAGCTGAACCTTTAGTGCCTCCTCACAAAATACTGCTTCCTTCACTGCATATAAAATTTGACATAATGAAAATTATGTCAAAATCCTTAATAAAGAAGGCTAAGCTTTTAAATTTCTTCTTCAAAAATTTCCTCAAATCAGGGACGCTCAGCTCCATGCGGAAATTTTGATGGACCTCAGATCAGGAACTTGATGAGAGATCAGCAGTTTGAGGAGTCAATGACGGACATAGAAAAAAATGCCTGGGAAAGCTTTAGAAGCTCTAGTTAACAATTTTCTAGGCAATAAAAGAAGCTCAAAATATGTTGCCCTGGTCAAACAGTTCCTAAAATATCTCAAACATTTGGGAGCTCGAATTTCTATAAAGATACACTTTTTACAGTCCCATCTGAATTATTTTCCCGACAACTGCGGCGATTACAGTGAAGAACAGGGGAAAAGATTCCGCCAGGACATAAAAACAATAGAATCCAGGTACCAGGGTAAATGAGACGTAAACATGCTTGCTGACTACTGTTGGTGTTTGAAGCGTGATTCACCAGATGAGAGGCACAAACGAAAATCGTCAAGGGCGTCTTTTCTTGGAAATTCAAATTATTTTCTTTATTATGCTGCATTTTTTTTATTAAAAGGATTATAGTTTACATACGTTTATTCCTGTTTCTGTGATATAACAATAATAATGCATCATTAGATAGAGAAAGGTTTTTGAAATTTCTTTTTTCATGAAAAATGAAGTAATCTCAATGAAAATGGTGTATGTTGTACTGAGAAAATCTGACCTGATTGAACAAAAATACATTCATTTTTGAGCTCAGGTTTGATTTATTAAGAAACCACAAAGAAATCCTGAGGAACATAATTTTTTTTTCAAACGCAGGCCTGTGTTATTAGTGTTTTTAATTGTTTTATCTTTATGTCAAATTGTATACTGTGTCTCCATCTCTTAGTGAATTCCTTTTTCTAAATGAAAAGAAAATAAAGACGAAAGGAAAAGACTATTTTACTAAAAAATCCAAAATAAGAAGATAGGAAAGAAAACCAACAATTAGATAAGATCTTAAAAAATGGAAGAAGGGAGTGTTCATAGAATACAAAAAGAGAACTAAAAAGTAGTAAGAATTGAAAGCTGAATTAAAGTTCAATTAAGGCTTTCGTTTCCTCAAACGTTCCATATACAAGGGCGGTCAATAAGTTTTGCGAATCGGTAGGGTAAAACAAAGGAAGGGGGATGGCTGTTTGTGGGGGTGTTAGCACAAGTTATGACAAGTCAGGACCTGCAGCCGCACGTTCCTATCTCGTCTATTTAAGAAGAAGTAGCTGATCGCAGATCGTCAGTCACAATTTTTCAACAATGGAGAAGGTTGAACACCGCGCAGTGATCAAATTTTGACCAAGGAAGGCAAGAATGCAAAAGAGATCCATGAACGCATGGTTGTAGTGTACACCGATGCTCCCCTTCCTATGCAACCATTGCTCGCTGGAATAGGGAGTTCCTCCATGGTCGTGAGTCCCTTGGAGATGATCTCCGTCCAGGACGCCCGTCAGACGTGACCAACGAGGACAATGTGGCCCGTTGGAGAGGATGATCCTCGAAAAAAGACGGGTAAAGGTTGAAGAAATCGAGCGAGAACTTGGAATATCATATGGAAGTGTTATTAACATCATCCACGACAATTTGGCCATCACCGAGGTCTCTGCCGCTTGGGTCCCTAGAAACCTTACGCCCCATGATTGACTTCAACGTCGTCAAAGTTCACAAGGCCAGAGTTGCACAAGCTGCCCTGCGCGAGTGCGGATTCGAGGAGCTGAACCATCCCCACCACAGTTCAGATTTGGCCCCTAGCGACTACTTTTTTATTCCGCCAGCTCAAGGCTGCACTGCGTAGATGCCAGTTTGGGGACGATGAAGATGTCCAGCTCGCTGTCCAGGAGTGTATTGAACAGCAGTCGGGAGATTTCTGGTTGTCTGGAATTCGAAGCCTCAGGGACAAGTGGCGCAAGTTCATTGAAGTCGAGGGTAGTTATATTGAAAAAAAATAAAACACTTTTTCTCATATCTAGTTTCCTTATATCCGAATTGCAAAACTTATTGACCGCCCCTCGTACGTTTTACTGAAAGGTCATTGTCATTATATAAAATTGCGGTTGATCTACGCAGCTGTTTCTTGATCATTAAAAATTATATCGACTTGAGTGATTGCACTTTTATGTGCAAAGATGTATGCACAGCTCACGTACATGTAAATGAATTAGGTGTCGTGAAAGTGATAAATGCCATTGTGTTTATAGAAATATATGATTTGTACAGTGTGAGTAAGGAGATCCCAGCATGAATATGTTCGTACCGCGTATGTATTGTTTACTAAATCTTTTTTTGTTCCTGGAAGAATTATACTAAGAACCCCACTTTTGATTTAGCTAACAAAATCATTTTTAGCTATTATTTATAATTCCTGTTTTTGAATGATTTCTTCTCTCTGCATTTATCCATCTTTCTCTTTTGTTCATTTTCTGCCTCAATTTTGTTCAATGAGAGATTATGAGTTAAAGTTTGCTTTGATTGGTCATTTTAATTCACACAAATCTCCCTTTGTATATATCTGCCTTACCTATCTGGTTTGTAGTTGGCATAGTCTGTAGTAGCACTGTAGAGTAACACAGCGTCTTTTCCCTTCTATGGTGCCCACACTCGCATTTGAGGAGAATTAGGGGCAATCTAATTCTGAGGTGAGCTGCGTTAGTAATCCACCTTTCTAAAATGCGATAATTAAGCTAAATTATTTTAACTAACGAGGTGAATTTCAACGAATGAAGTTAGAATGAAGGAATGGGCATCTAGATGAAGAAAATGGTGGCTCAAACAATATAAACTACAGAAATAAAAAAAAGTTAGAAAGATCAACTTCGTTCTGCATAATGTCCAGAGCCTATGTCTGTGGACGGCTGGTGGGCCACATCTATCGCATATAATAAATTGAGGTAATAATAATACATTTTAAGATTCGCCTTCATTCATATATTTAAGCAATATTATGTCATAGGAACATAAAAGTTTGAGAAATGGTATTGAACCTACCCTCAATTCTCGTTCTTGTATGTTTGCGACTGAAGGCAGTTAGTGTAACACTTGGTGTGGTTTTTCGATCGACAGTCTCTAAATATTAGGTTGCAGGTTTTAAGATTCAAGATGTCATATAAATAAGTATCATTCATTCGGTTTATTAATTTACTGTTGGTGTATTTTATTTTGAGAAGAGTTGCTTGAGACCATTTTTTTCGTGTAATCACCTAGTTGGTATACAAAGAGGTTTTCAAGACGCTCTCCTTTGAAGACCTCGAGTAGAGATACTCCCGTTGCGTTAAGTTGTGATCTTAATACATCGGTGTAAGGCATCTCAATAAGTTTTATTTAAACATTATTTGGTGCATTGTCGATTTCCGTTTCAAATGAGAGGGGCAAAAGAGCCTTAAATCACTAATTATTTGTGGAGCAATATCAGCGAAACGGAAAGAAAGCTCAGTTACAAGTCACACATCACAGTTACAAATGTCTTGTGTGTCGGTGGGCACACCTGGAGTTTAGGGAAATGATCTTAGTTTGATTTGGTAAGTTGACATTCTCGCCGAATGGTGGGCGAGACACGGCAAACGTGATTAGTGGAAGCTTCCTGAAGATGCTTTTACCCAACAGGGTAATGAAACGTCGTGAATGAAATGAAATGGAAACGGACAAACTCTAACCAGAGTATTTCTCAATTAATAAGGAATTAAAGACTGAAGGGTAGACCTAATAACAAGTGACAATGATAATAATTAATTTTAATAAAGTATGCGAAGGAAGGACTCTGTTGTAAATCACCAATCTCAATTCCACCTAGTGCCATTACTGAATGCCGGTGTCATTTCCGTATCTCCCTTCGTAAGTGTCGTCAAGGATGATTATCAATAATATCAAATAAAACCATCGGAATTACTATAATAGGTTTACTGCAAGGATAATTGGGTAAAAATCTAGAAACAAAAGAAGTTTCATTATTTAGTTCGCTCACATGTACGAATCACCACCACTCAAATACATCCATGTACAAATATTTTCTTCATTTTCAATTTTTAGATTTCAGGTTTAGCCTTAATTGGACAAAGCTTAAGATGTGAGTACTTAATAGATGGTTGAATCCAAAGGATACATGAAATAAGATAATTTAAAAACGACCTTTTGTTGTTTAGGGGGTCATAAAAGGAGCTCCCCCCCCCATCTTCCTAGACAAATCAATTTTGTAAAATCTTTCCCAGAATCTTGCCTATTTTCTGTTGACTGACTCCAACATAATTTATCCGACATAAACAAAAGAAAAAGGAGCTCGAATAACCTCGCTCGATCTCTTAATTTAAGGAAACCACACAACGAAATAATCAAATAATACCAAAGTCGAATTATAATCAGGCGTTAATAAAGTTGTTAGGTATTTAAAGAGAGAAATGAGCAGAACAAAAGGAAAGGGCGAACAAGAAAAATGCAAATTAAAGGAAAACAGCAGAGACCTAGAATTAAGAGAACTCTAAAAATCAGGGAATCCTATGAACCCCACTCCCCCCACCTAATATTGCAAGATGAAGAATCGGTTGTCCCGAAGGTCGATGCTGTTTTGGAAACATTAAAAATTTTATCACGTAAATTTGATCAATTATAAAGGCTTATTTTGTTTTATAACTTTTTTCAATTTTATTGTTGCCAAAAAACTCGAAACAATATTCTTTAAAGAAAGAAAATCTACTGTCATTTTTTTAAAGCTAACGCACCTGATAAGCGACAAATTAGAACTAGGTTAGCCAGGTTCGCCCTCACTAGCCTGTTTAAGAAATTCTAACTTGTTTGTTCCTGGCGAAAATTCGCTTATTTATTTCCAGGAATAGACTAGCCGAGTACTCGTTAACATTCTAACAGGTCTAGCCTAATACTGTTAAAATCTCATAAATAAATGAAAAGGCCTGGGGAGATGGAGGGTAAGGAGTTAGATGAAGGAGTATTAATGAGGATGGATGTAGACCGAGGATACAGTGTACTGTCCTTCTTGGTAAACTGGACAGCCTTCTCATGAAAGTCGGTGTGACGAAAATTGTCGCGGTCAGAATTATTTGCAGCGGAGAATAGGAAAGGAAGGTAATCCTTGACACCTGATGGCCCGTCAAGATTAGTTACTAGAGACAGGCAACTAATTTCTAGGTTGATGAAAAGTTAGAAGAAATCTATTGTTCTCCCAGTTATCCAGTACACTACGCCAATTCCAACATTGGATCATTGGGAGGGGAGAAAGGGAAAGTAGAAGAATCGGGACCTAAAATTTAGCGCTTGGGCACGAGGGCAGGGATTGGCTTCCCAGAAGGATCATATTAACCGGAGGTTTAACCTAGTGTAAGATGACGGCGAAAGTATTATGTGGATGTATTTGGGTGTCATTGGAAACGAAAGTGGTAGTTTGGTTGCGGACGGGATATTTTCCGAATATCAGGAGGGAGTAGAGAAATTAGAGCAATGTTGGAGGAGGGGGAAAGTAGTGAAAGAGGACCGCTGGACTGAGGGATTTGCTGAGATATAGGTTTTGTTAAAATTATATTTTCAACCTGTGTATTTTCTTCATTCTCTCTTTCTTACTGCCCTTCTTTCATCTTTCTCTGTCTCTTTAACAAGTGTCTAAATATATTTCTTCTTCTTGTAAGTCAATTTAAGATCGTATTATTCAGAAAGGTAAGGGCTTACTTTTATTGCTTTGTCGCAGTAGCTCCAATTATTTTCACACTTCATATTCTATTCGTCTGAAATTCAGCGGACTTTACTCAAACTGTAATATTATAATCCGGAGAGAATCCGCCAACTAAAGTTGTTTTCGGACTTCTCTGAAGAAGGCTGTGGTGTGAGAACCACGTTATAGAATCGTATAGGACTCAAAAGTATCTCATAGATGAGCATTTTTTAGTTATATAAAAAAATTATAATCGGTTCACACGTTGAACCTTAAGTAAAACAATGAATGGGGGTAATCTGAAGAGTGCTCTCAAAAGAGCGCTGATCTCTAAATTTCATTATTTTCTTTTTCGTAATTGGTCCTCAAAAGGAAGTTGACTCACGACGGAATTTTGTCCATAGGACGGTTGGTTTTTAAAGGACCGGACTTAGATCCTAACCTGGTGGGATCTAGGCAAGCAGGCAATGATGCAAGTAATTACGTAATCTAAACTACAAAGTCTAAATAAATGCTTAAAGATTACTGCCAAAATTCCTTAAATAAAAGAGTAAAGCTCATACGAATCTTAGCTGAGCTAAAATGATCGCTTCCTGAATTTGCAATGCCTGACGGAAAGTGAAATTAATTTAAATTAAAACAAAAAAATACCCTCAAAGCAAAACTTAAATATCTCCTAATGTTTTATAACTTGAACGCCAGTTAAATTATTCCAAGTGTTTCTCATTTTACTTAACAAAGGTACGTTTTGCATGAGTAACTAAATAATCTCTTTTCATTCATTGCAAATGAACTTTAAAAATAAACGAAAACACTGGAATTTAGAAATATTGAGTTAATATATATAAAATTTATGTTAAAGTCTATAGATCATTATTTCAATATATTTAATATAAATCAACTAAATTTAACAAAATATATTTAATATAACAAAATATACAAGGTTACTTGTAGAAGGGCGGTCAGAAGTAGGAGAAATTGGGACATTTGGAAATAATCAAATATTGTGTTTGTAAGATGAGAGCTCTGATTAAAGTAGAAACAATTTTACTATAATAATGTAATTGATTTCTTGGTAACACTTCAGTTTCAGGGCGCACGGTAGGTGGCGCTGTTTATAGGCTACAATTTTGAGCTACAATAAATGTCTTATGACGTCAGACAGTAGCGTCAGATGTGAACAAGGAAAGGCGTTATATTTTTTTGCATACGAGTATATAGTGGGGGGCTGCGCTCCCCAGATCTCCCCCCAATTGATTGAAACTCAGAATCATCGCAGGGTGGGTTTTCCGTAGTGGTATCTCCCCCACGAGCAGTCTCCTTGAATTTATTGTTTTTTTCCCCAACAGCTTTTTACTGGCAGAAAAACCTAACCTAATGACAAACAATACTTACTTCTTTAGGTTTCTTGATTAGTTTATGCACCTCTAAATAATCTAAAAGTTTTTCGCGGTCATGTAAAATAAACCCGAATTCGAATAACGAAGAAGCACAACTAGAGCACGAAAAAGCCATAACAAAAGAGAAACAAGTGCTAAGCGGGTTCTATTTATAGCTACGACGTTGCCAGTAAGAAGCGGTTATCGTTCACTGAGAAACAAAAAATACGAAAACCAAAAAACAAACAATAAAAGACATCAAGAAAACTTACCTAACTTAGAAAAAACTATAAACGAGCAGAGGCGCAGATATTTAGTAAATAATACAGACTAAAAGTTACAAATCCCCAAAACAACAAAAAAATATAACGCCGTGATTGGTCACATCTGAAGCTACCGTCTGACGTCATAAGAGATATATTGTAGCCCGAAATTGTAGCCTACTAACAGCACCACCTACCGTGCGCCCCAAATCTGAAGTATTACCAATTTCTTTTGCTTTAGTAATAAGTATATAATGGTGATTAAATTAAAACATTGTACTGTAAATTAATCTGTAAAAACTTCTATTTTATATTTTAAAAACACTAAAATTGAGCCCAATCCTAGAAGAGGAAAATATTAAATGAAACTTATTAAATGTTTAAATCGCGTACGATCCACCGATCCAGCAATTGAAGGATTGAATCAATATGTAAAACCTTCTAAAATAATTAAATTAAATAAAGTGAGATGTGTTAGTACGTTCAATTAATAGTTAATGTAATAAGCGGTCATATATGAACTTTTTTTTATTCGAGAGTTGTAAAGCGAATCATTATTTCGTCCTGATTTGGATACAAATGATGTGTTGTGGAGGGGACCACTGTTTAAAAATTGTAAATACTTCTCTTTTGAGTTATAATCTCAATTAAACAGCTTAGTTATGTGTTTTCTAAATTATTGTCATTCTCTCAATCACTTCCTTATTTTTATTAGTATACTAAAATAAATAAACTTTTCTCTTCGTTATTTAAAGAATTTTAAAAAGCACTTTAACAATAAATAAAACTGAAATATAGTAATTTTAAGTTAATAAATATAAAAATAGAGTAAAGGTCTACAGGAAAAAATTAAAATCTTATCATTTTAATATATATAAGATAAATCGGGTTTGATTGATGAAAACAAACGACATTTATAGTTTAGATCGCCTATATAAGAGAAATGGTGACAGTCGGCAACCATGAGGGATAGACTTAAGAAAACATAAATGTAATGGTTTTGTTTTGTTTCTGTAATATGGAGATATTATTGATTAAAAAAAAAAATTACTTAAAAATAATGTTAATGTAAGTAGAAAGAATAAATTTAATATTACGAGAACTAACTAATTAAATATATAAAAAATAATTCGAGGGAAAAGTCAATATACCGCATGTACGCTGGTCGTACATGTAAAACAAGAGCTGGACTGCGTTTAAGGATGAATTATTTTATCAAAAAACTACCATCTGAAGAGTAGTCCATTCTCCCGCCGAATAAGAATATTGAATCCAGTTTCAAGATTCCTTTTACCATTTAAAAAAATCTCCGATCACCAATTTACCCAGCCTACTAAGCAAGAAGAGAGCTATTTATTTTAAAGTCGTAGCCTTTTGAATACAAGGCATTCATTCAGTGCGAAAGCAACTAGGCAGCCACCCAGCCGAATTTAGAAGCACACTTGGCTGCCCCAATAATAGTACCAAAGTTCGTTGACAAATCACCCCTTGGTAATCACAGCACTCTACAAGAAGCTTACCCTAGTTACCTTCAGAATACCTCCTATAAGGCAACAATTTTTTAACCCGAAATTAATAAAATATCCGATCGTTTATTTTTTCCATTATCTACGCCCCTCGCATCTAGGATATCGCATTAACAGGTGTTTGGGAGGAGCCCTGAGTTGCCAGTAGTTTTAGAGAAGCCTGAGAAGGTAAGTGTTTCGATGGAACATTCTGGTTTGGGGTTTAGGAAGAACTTAGTAAGTAGAGTATTTGACAGGGCACTAGGGAAGATGGTTTATGGAGAGGATTGGATGTTGGTAATTTGGAAAAGGGCGAGTGTTGAGTTTTTATGAGGGGCCAGGAGGAAGAGCTGTGGGTAGGAGCTTGGTGGTTAAGGATTTCAGGATAGACTTGGAAGGTATGGATTTTGGGAGGGGATACTGGTTTCATGGTGAGCATGTGGATATAGTTTTCGGGTGGGTCATTAGGGTATGAGTGGACTGCATGGACGGTGCATCCTCATAGGGGTGACATCGGGTATGTTAACATGGGTATGTCGCTTAACACGAGGGATAACCTGGAAGGATGATAGAATGGCCTCTATATCTAGAGGAGAAGCGTAGATCAACCACTGGCGATTAGATATACTGTGATTGCTGCTGTGTTCAGTTGACTAGAAGGTAGAAATGGATGAGGGTATCAAAGTCGAGTGACTTTCGGTAATTTGGGAGGAAATCACCTCAAAGGAGTTAGAGAGGTGAAGGGACCCGGACGAAACCTCAGTGAAAACAGAGGTGTCTTGCTGTTTGTGCTTGTTTAACGGAAACAGCACGGAAGAAGGGGTTAACGTACGGATACAAGGGAACATGGCAGGCGCGTACTTACTGCCATGCCTCTCGAACACTTAAAGTGAAGGACTAAGAGATTGAATGCACTTTCGACCCAAACATAAAAGTCGGATAGTCGCCAAAAATACTGAACAGTTTTAGCAGTGCAGATCTGCTTAAGAGCGGGGAGGGTAAATCGAAACAGCAGCTTTGACACTTACAATGTTCAGCAGGCCGAACTGACTTGTCCAAACCTGTTGCATTTAAAGAAACTGGTGGTGAATACAACATATGGGCGGGTCTCAAACTTGCAGCTACGGGAACTTCTCCACACGAGTAAATGTAGGGATTGGGACCAGTGATATAAATAACAGTAGTAGTCTAAGGGTGGGCACCTTTGTCTGTTCCACCTTCTGTTGGAACCAGTAGATCTTCGTGACTCCTTTAGGAGAAAGATCTTCAAAGAGATTCTCCACCGTAATGTTCAGAAGGCCCTCGGCAAAAATTATGCCAACAGAAAGGGACATAGAGCAAGACATCAAACTCTCTATTGATATTTTAGTATATAGCGCTTAAAAAGGACTCATGATCTGAAGCTAAGGAGGCTGATCATGAGGTTGTCCTCAAAACTAGAAAGCGATAAATGGGACAGAGGGAGATCGAGCTGTATTTGTGAATAAGGAATAGACGTTAAAATGGCGCTCAGGGAAGGGCGTTTGCTTCCGGATATCTGATGGAGTTTGGAAAGGTCGGAAGAGTGGATCTGGGATCGTTGTTAGAGTTTACGATTGACAAGGAATGGGGGTTGGGAAATGAGGGGACATTGAGAAAAAAACAAAGGGATAAGCGGTGATGGAGAACTAGGGCTGGAGGGAGCATGATTGGCTGCATCGCGTAGGATGGCATGATATCAGGGACGGGATGACATTGGGAAGGGAGAGTAGGTGATATTGAGTAATCCATATTCATCCCCAGATCTTTACCGTTTTATGAGCAGTTAAAGTTTTATTTTTATCCATAATTCAATGTCACTTTTGAAAACTATGGCAGTGACCATGTTGCCACGCATACAGCTGCGCCCACTCCACAAAGCCAAGCCCCTTATCCAGAGCTAAGGGTCCGATTCTTAGAAGAATCAGTCATTTAGTAACACAAACAGGACGGGACATACCCAGCAGGATGGCACTCCCTACCTACCTGGCCGTTGGAGCCCATAATAACCAAAACCATCATATAATGACTTGGTCATATAAGCGATGAGCGCTTAATGACACAGGTTCAAATCTAACTTCTTTATTTATTTTCATATAACGGTCAAAATAGTTTGTCATATTTTTCCGTTCTCTACATCTCCCATTTTCCTTCTTAAGCTTTTATTGGTTCATGTGATATTCTCCTAAAAGTTTTTCCAGGTTGTGTTACCAATTTTCATTTCCTTCGGCCTTTAGATACATCTATAAAATCACGTGTCATGTGGTTTTCAATTTATTACAAAATAAGCCCGTGCCCCCTCCGACTAAAACACTTGTCTTGTCTCTCACTGGATAAAAACCCACACTTCGTTGTTCAAAAGGTTTCTTGATTCAACCTTTTATGGGGTTGAGGATGGTAGCTCTGGCGATCAGTGTCTTAGTCATATAAGCGTTGAGCGCTTAATGACACAGGTTCCAATCCAACTTCTTTATTTATTTTTATATAACGGTTAAAATAGTTGTCCTATCTTTCCGTTCTCTACATCTCCAATTTTCTTTCTTAAGCTTTTATTGGTTCATGTGATATTCTCCTAAGTGTTTTTCCGGCTTGTGTTACCAATTTTTATTTCCTTGGGCCTTTAAATACATATATATATATATATATATATATATATATATATATATATATATATATATATATATATATATATATAGAAGAAGGAGCAAATGCAAGTTCTGCGGGTGATAACAACCACCACAGTGCTTTCGCCATATTTATTTTCTGCCTTTCAAAACAATTTTGAAGACAGAAATAAAGGTGCAGAAACCTTGCATTGCAGACTATATTACAATATAGTACAGGAAAGAGAAATTTGACGGAATGAGCAATGAGACAAGAAACAGGAGTTTTTTAGAGGTAAGAGAGAGGGACATTAGAAGAAGACTAGAATCATAGAGAGCAGAGGGCGGCACAATGAAGGCAATCCTTTACCGAGAAGACAGAGATAACGCCAGGGGAAAAAAGTTTGAAATTCCTGGCCGGGACTCAAACCCGGGTCTGCTGATTGCCGGTCAGATGCTCTACCGCTGAGCTACCAGGCACAGTGACTCTACTTCGCCCAAAGCGTCACCCCATCAAACCCAGTATCTCTCTAAGCTAGGAACCTCCAAGGAATTTTTATACCACATCTTCTTACCCGCTCTGTCTTATCTCTGTCTTCTCGGTAAAGGATTGCCTTCATTGTGCCGCCCTCTGCTCTCTATGATTCTAGTCTTCTTCTAATGTCCCTCTCTCTTACCTCTAAAAAACTCCTGTTTCTTGTCTCATTGCTCATTCCGTCAAATTTCTCTTTCCTGTACTATATATATATATATATATATATATATATATATATATATATATATATATATATATAATATATATAGTTTCAGGAGGGGGGAGGAACATACTCCGCAGATAGATTGATTTATCACTCCTCTCGCTTTGGAATAAATACAGATTCGAAACACTTATCACGTTTAGAGTCGTAAATACTTCATGACTAAAGTTTTCACCCTCTTAATACTCCTATGCCTTTCAGCAGAAGTTTTTTCGGTATTTAAATTAATGTCCTCATCACGGAGGAGGACCATTATCAAACTATTACTTCCCATCATGCGTTCACTTCTTCACGCTCTCTATACTGAAGAAGGACTTAAACTCACCTAAAACAACCGAGTTCACTTTACCAAGCATTTCTTAGTGGGCGAAAGGATGGAGAGACAATCACAGTCGTGTTATGAACTATAAGTCCTCTTGTCATTCGCTATTGCGCTACATTCACCAAGGAAGTACTTCAATTGACTTAAATACACTCATACAGTCAGGAGTATTAACTTCCGTGGCAATGAAGATCACTCAATTCACGATCTCAATTTACTTTGTTAAAGTTGAATATTAGTTTCATAATTAAATCGTGTTGCGAATTATTTTTATTAATTAATTAATCGTGTATGTGAGAGTATGCAGGTGAGGGGATAGAAAGGTTGTGTGAATAGATAGCGGAAAGTAGACCAGTGCTGAAAAGAGAAAGAAGTGTGGTAGGGTGCAAAGTGATGCTAGAGCCTGGTGATCAGGCCTATCGCTTTCAAATTTATTTGATTTGTGGTTTCGTTGTTGTTTTTATGGTTGTTTTATACATATATATATATATATATATATATATACAGGTATATATATAACATATAGTTTGGCGTTCAAGCCATTTGTCTTTATTGCTAATATTTTTGTTTATGCTATGCGCGTTAGCTGTTGTTTTTGTAAGTCGTTAATATTAACTTACTGTGTTTGATTTAGTATCTTTTTGTTTCTTCGTAATTTTGTAGTGTGTGTATTTAGTGTACAGTGTTTCTTCCTGTAGTCTTGTTTGGTGATTTTCGTATTCTTGTGTAGGATTCCTTCTTCGGTAGTTTGTCTTAGTTGGTTAATTTTGTCGATATCGGTGAATTTTGTCAAAATCGGTTGGTTTCATGATTGGTATTTTTCTTGGTTTGGGGTAAATTGACTCATCTAGCGTAGAACGGTACTTCTGCTCCGCCAGCTAAAATCCTAGCGGAGCTTGGAAATCTGGCGCGACATACTTCTCTTCTGTTTCGGTCAATCATTTGTACGATATCTTCGTCCAATAAACGATTGACCTTTTCCAGCATATTCCTTGTCCGTTCTTCGATGACAACGTTAATGGGGGTTAACCCCGCCTCCCGGTGCAGCTCTTCTTGCTATCTTCTTTCCATTCTGCGTGTAACTGTGATTAGGTACACGCATTTATTCTGCACCACTTGTAGTCTCCTCTTCTGTGTCTTTGAGGCACAGGAGAGGGCGGAAGCGGGGTAAAGCAACGTCGATCTAACTAGTGCAGTATAGATCTTCTTTTTGTTGCTTTGACGAAGATTTCTGAACCTGTACAGAGTCTTGACTGCAGCAGTGGCCTTGGTGATTCGTTCTTGGACGTGCTTTGCGTACCCGGTTGAGGTGATCTTCATGCCCAGTACGTTGCATTCATTGGTGTAGGGATATCGTCTATCCCCCACCCTGACGTCATCAAGTAGTCTCCTGCCTATGGGGACTACTTTGAACTTATCCTGGTTGGTACGGATTTTCCACCGGGCCTCGTAGGTGTTTAGGTTTTCGATTTCTGCTGCCGTCATGCGAGCTTGCATAGGCGCATTCCTCCATGGACATGTGATTATCTGGGTGAAATCATCGGCAAATTGTAAGTTGAGGCAAGTGGGGTTTACAGGGACTAGGACATCCGCGGTGTAAATCAAGTAGAGAGTGGGAGACAGGCACCCCCCTTGCGGGAGGCCCGCATTGAGCGGAAACTTTGGCCCGTCCGTGCACCCTAAACTGATGTACGCCGCTCTCTCCATGACATAGTCGCAGAGAGTTCTTTCTAAGCTTTCGCTTAGTCCCAGTCGTAAGATCTTGTACTGCATTCCCCGTTGCCACACCTTATCGAACGCCTTTGATACATCCCGACAAACAATGTCCACGTAAATCTTTTCCCGTTTTGCTTGGGCTAGCTTTTCCGTAATGACGTTAATCGCCATTTCCGTACTTCGCTTACTCCTAAACCCGAATTGGTGTGGGTTGTAGAGCGAGTTATCTTCCAGGTGAGACACCAGTCTTTTGTTGAGGATCTTCTCGAAGAGCTTCCCACCAAATTCCAGTAGTGAAATTGGTCGGTAGCTCTCCTTCAATTTGGGGTTCTTTCGAGGCTTGGGCAAGAAAATCATTTTTGCCGTTTTATAAGCGTCTGGAAAGTACCCCGTATTAAGGCAGGCGTTGAATATTCTTCTCATTCTTTCGATGACACAGGCTGGTGCCTTTTCAAAGTTAAGCTTTGTAAGCCCCGATTGTCCTGGGGCTTTTTGTTGGAATGAGCGAAGCGCGCCGAGTAGTTCTTCTTCTGTAATCTCGGCGGCTCCGTCGCGCTGCCTATCCACCTAGTGATGAGGGTGCGTCTTTTCTATTTCTTCGTTAAGCTCGTTGATGATGTTGCTTTCGAACTCTAGGTCATAGTCTTCGTTTTCTTCTTCAGTTATACTGAAGATCTTTTCCCAATAACTTCGGAATATCTCTTCAACTTTTTCTTCCTCTTCTTCGATGTTTCCATTTTCTTTCTGTAGCTCGATCTTGTGCTTCTTTCCAGTTGATCCTTTAAGAATTCGGATCTTCTTCCAAAATTCTTTGGGAGTTGCTTCGTGATCGATGCTCTCGATCGCATCCTCCCATCTTCTGTTTTGCTGTTCGAGGATCAACTGGTTCAATTCTTCTTTGATTTCTTTACTTCTTTGCATCGAGTGTACTGATGCATTCACGATGTTGTGTTCATACATTATCTTCAGTTCACGGTATAGTTCCTTCATATATTCGGTCCACTCGTAGGTTGAGATGGTCCTATATGAGGAACGAGGGATACAAGCCCTATCTGCGTCGATGATTTGGTTATTGAGGTCATCGAGTGCCTCGTCAATCTCCTCGAGAATTGCCTCGTCCAGGTTGGGCGGATCGTAGGCCTCGAGAAGGTGTGCATACCCTGCCCAGTCTGCTTGTCTGTAGTTCTTCCTGACTACTGCTGGGACTTGTATAGGGTTCCTATTGATTGTGAGTAGGATCCCTATATGATCACTGCATGGAACCTGGACTGGTTCCATGTAGTAATTGAACGGTAGCTGACGATTCACCAGACAGATGTCTGGCTTTGTGGCATTTCGTTCTCTGACATAGGTGGGAAAGTCGGGGCCTATCCGCTGGGCAATATTTCTTTCCAGCAACAGGTCCAGGCTTCTCCCTATTCCGTTGAAGGTCCTGTAACCGGATTCTCGGCATCTGGCGTTTAGGTCCCCCATTAGTATGGTGGGGGCTCTTCTGTCAAATAGGCCAGTGAGAGTGTGAATAGGCAACACATCTCTCCTTGGCGGTTGATATCCGGTTGCAATGACCAACTTTCCTAAGTCGAGCTCGACCTCAATCGCGAGGTAGGATTCTTCTAAGTTTCTTATCTGCTTGTATTTGATCCCTTTCTTTATTGCAATAGCGGCGCCATCGTACCGCTCTTGCGAAAAGTTCGTGATCAACACATCGTAGTTCCAGATTTTCATTTCTGTATTACGCGTGTCGATCCCGTGCTCTGAGATCAGTATGATGTCTGCATCAATTTCTCTGAATACATTTCCGTAAAGAATTCTTTTCGTCGTCCAGCCGTTGGTGTTGATTTCCATTATTTTCAGTCCGTTACGTAGCATGATGAGTTGCTTTACCTATGTTTCTTCTTCCCCTTTTTTGGTCTGGGGGCTGGTTGGGCGATTTTACTCGGCCCAGGGTTTTCTTTTTTCGGGGGGGGGGGGGCTCGGGGTCTTTGACCTGCTTTTGGTTGCCCGCGTGCGAGTGCAGGGGCCCTCTTCGCTCTCAGATGAGGATGATCCATCCTCACTTCCAACCTTTTCCTCTTCTTCGGTTTCTTCCTCTGATGGTGCTCCAATCATCTCCTCCAAACCGGATTTGGTGCTTTTATTTTGGATGATGGAGTTTTTGAAGGCTTGTGAGCACTCGGGGTCTTCAGGCATGATTACCGCCGGGAGGTTATTCGCTTTCAGGAGCGCATTGAGCACCTGGTTATAACAACCAGGCTTCACTGCATTTGCCACATTTGCATGGGTTATGCAGATCAATATTTTAGCGCTCAGATCTCCTGATACGCTGAAAGGTGCAGGTCCTGGTGCAGTGTTCGTCACTGTGTTCTTTTTTGCAGGGCTCGCGTACGTCGTCTACTTTGCCTTTCTGTCTTCTTCTTCTATCCTTCTAATAATCTCTCTGCCCTTGGGGCAATTAAGAGCCATCGTCCTATGTTCCCCTTTGCAGTTAAGGCACTTCTTGGTATTGCTTTCGCACTTGTCAAAACGGTGCCCTTCCGTGGCGCACTCACTGCACCACAGCTTGTTCTTGTCTGGGCAGGTGGTGGAGGTATGGGCTTCAAGTTTGTAGCACACAAAGCACATTTGTATGCTACTGAATTTCTCTTGTTGGATGTTTTCACCCGGTATTCTCATGTTGATGACGAGAATACCATTTTGGGTAGCCTTTCTCGCCATGTCCGTGGTTGCGAATGTAATCTTGAATACGTGGGTATGTTCGCGGAATTTGATAATTTCGCGAACTTGTGCCCATTGGTTGCTTTCCGTAATCTCCTCTTTTAGCTCTTCTGTGCTATGCTCGCCTACCCAGCTTTCGACTTTGCGGCAGATGACGCTTCTATTTGCTGCCACCTGGGGGGGGGCGGGTTGCTTCTAGTCCGGTCTCCTTCAATACCCTCGCTCCCTCTTCTGAAAGGAGCTGGTCTACGTCTCTGGTTTCGGCACACATGGCGATGAAGCCTGACGAAACTTCAATTAGTTTCACCAGTGCCACCTTGAGTTGTATGTAGAGGGTTTCACATAGGTCCTTCTTCGTTGGGGTCTTCATTCCGGTGATGGTCCTTAAGGGGACCCTCTTAGTGAGGGCCTCCATGGTCTTGCTGCTCTTCTTATTCCTTCTTTCTCTGAAATCAAGTGTAATTAATTTTGTTTTTGATATGTGAAAAAAGTTAGGGTGTGGTAAAGGAGGTATAGGATGGTGTGAGTGGGGTTGGTAATGGGTTTCAAGTAATTTGAGAGGAACGCCCCCGTCCATTTCTCCTGTTGCTCTCCCGCGTGTATGCTGCCAGTATGAGGGATGATAGGGTGATGGGGTGGGTCTCGGGTGGGGACCTCAGAGGGTTGAGCTTGGTGGACTTAATGCATAGCGGCCGAATCAACGACCGCTAAGTTTTTGCCACCCCCTCACGGGTACATACGCCATAACTGCATCCAACTACATAGAGACGGGTGTAACTCCCTCGAATGATTCTGGCCGGGTCCCCCGGGCGATGAGGATTCCTCCTCCGTCCGGGACTCGCAGTTATGCCCCAGTATCGAGACGATTTCTGACTTGTGCTTCTGCTGTGGGCTAGGCCTTAAACCAGTGTTCACATAAGTCCTTAATTATGCCAAACCAAGTGGCTGACATAGTTAAGACGAAATCAATGAATGGCAGACATCCGAGCGGGTTCACACGCAGAGCGATGGACGGGAGCAGTGAGGCACTTAAGCCCTCATTGAATTATGAACTTCGACGTAAAAAAATATGGCTCTCTTTTGAAGGATGAATCTGGGTTCACCTTAAGACTTCCAGAATAGGCTCGTTTCTGCAGCAGCGCTCAAAAGTCAATCAGACACTAAAACAAGTAAAAAGTGCCTTATCCAAAGTTCTTCAGCTGTACGCAGTAAAACGGATTTTCGGCCGTCTATTTCTATTTAAACCTGCGTTTCAAGAAAGGGAATTTGTCTGCAAGCTGAATCGATACAGAGAACTCGCCGAATGAAATATAAGCCCATCAAGTAAAGCGCTCTAAAGAGCTGGCCACTCCTGAATGGCGCCTCATCTCGATATATATTAGATCATCAAAACAGGAATGTGGTCTTCCTCTTATTGCAGATGATCGTGCATGGCAGGAATCATCGGAATCACTATTCCTGTATCCACCAAGAACTCCTCTTCCGGTGATGGGTTCAATGACGTGGAAGCAGGGGCTTTGGGGAGAGAGACGCTCTTTACTCCTGCACCCTCGAAAGTTTTCCGAGTTTTCATTGCTATTGCATAGCGTTGTGCCCGATCAGCGAATCGCCACTGGTAGTAGTAGACACCATCATTGAGAACGGGAGGGTTGTACGATCTAGTGGGAGAGTTGCGCAACCTAGCCACAGAGTTCCGCGAACTGGGTGTTGGGCGTCTCTAAAGAGTATCCACCCTTCGTGGGACGGTCGCAAGTTCCTCTTTGAATGGAGCAGTGCTGCCTCCATCTCCTCACGAAGTTGCTGCACGGTCATTTGTGACCGTCACCTTTGATCAATACAACAGCATTGTTTAGTTACCCCAGGGGGGTTTGGGGGATCAGAATCCCAAGTCCTTTGTGAATGGAGGGGAAAGACACCGACGAAGATTATCAAAGGTATTCTGAGCTCACGCTATCCCCAAGGGCATCCCTAAACCTCTTTGGAAGATCTTCGAGAAGATGGTGAAAAAAGGATCGAACAAAAAGTTCCATCTTTTGAGCCCGTGAATGAGGTAAATTTCTCCAAAATGGGGGTTCGTAAGGTTTTCAAGGTTGTTAGTGGTGTCTCTTAGAAGGGAGGAAATTATTTCAATTACTATTTATGTCAGTATCAGAAACGAGTCACATGAGCTTTTGAGTGTCAACTCGTTACTCTCTCTCCCTGTCTCTCCAAAGAAAAATTAGCTCAATTTTGGTGAAATACGAGTGGAACGAGGCAGCCTTTAAACTCGAAGGGGGGGGGGGGAGTGATAATTCATTCAAACTGGAGGAAGAGCTTTTTACACTTTACAAAGATGCTTTACCTCTAGCTAAAGATTAGGGGAAAAAAATGATTGTGGAAGTTCGGCGGAGAGAGGTTAAGGTCCCTTTTCGAACGGTTGAAGAGACGGGCGGGAAATAGTCAAAACTCTTAATCTACCATTTATTAATTTTTATTTTTCAAAGTCAATGTCAAACTACACCTAAAATTTAAAACGCCATTTTCAAACTACTAAATCAGATGACCAACGAGCTGAGAACATACAACTTATTCGGGAATTTCGTCTGACTTCGGCAATCGCCAGATAGGCGCTAAAAAAATCGTCTGTGAGAGCTAATAAATTTCTCAAAATTCAAGCAATTACGTTAGCTCTGCTACTTAGATTGAAGCCAATAGGAATAAATGTGTGTTTTGGACTGAATAAATATAAACACTGTTAGATTAAAATACTCAAACTAACGCAAGATGGGAGTCATGTCAGGTGTACTGCTAAGGTTTAGGCCGCCTGTTTTGGCGCTTTAATCATGTTAATATCAACTATTCAAGGGGTGGCGGGAATTGCATATATGATCCCAATTAAGATATAGATACAAATGCTGGTAACAACTAAAGTGGGAAAGAGCAGTGCACATTGCTAGAAGAACCGATATTAGATGACGCAACCTTAATGTATACATAAAGGGACCAAGAAGAAAATTAAATTCGCTCGATGGCAGGATTATGATGTCACCTCGAAAGTTATTCGTCTCAATGTAAAATTATGTGTTAATTTTGCCTAAGTGTGGGATGATGCAGGCTGAGGAAAAGAAAAAAATAAAGGAGTGTAAAATCTGTAAAGTGAATTATTTGATTAATTCACCCTTCAACTGCGAGATTATATTATTCCCAGCCTCCATAGGAACGATAATAGACCCATCATATCTACAAGCTCACCAGATGTAAATATTGTAATTTAATAATGCGAACTCGATAGTTAGTTCTGGTTAGTCATGGTTTGATTTTTTTAAACTAATGTACTTAGTAATTGACTAATTAAGATGCTAACTATGTAAAAACATATATACATGTGTATCAGAGATATATATATGTTATAGTTTTTAGCAAATATTATGGATTCAGTAGGAGTTCGAGTGCTGGCGGTATTTTGTTTCCGTGTTATTTTCTTATCAACTTTTCCCACTCCAGATCCCAAGGTAGTTTCTAGTGACATTTTTTAAATGAAATCCGTATTAAACGTATTTGTATCCTATTTATTTATCAAGCCACTTTCAACTACATCTGACGTAGTTCCTTCAACCTAGACAAGTGTTCTCATACCATGCCAAAGATCACTTCTAGAGTATAGTGTACATATATGTTTAACTATATATTTACTAAAAAGAGTAAAAACCGTTAAAAAGAAAATAATATTTTACTACAATTCCACATTTTATTGAAGCTACTCTTTTAATTGCTTTGAAATTGCACAGAATCTACTTGCCTCTGATGATGTTCATGTTTCATTTCATAGAACTTCGGCTAAAAAAGGTAATATGCATTTGAAGAGAGGATACATTCAAAACTAGATAATGACAATAAATAAATTTACAACCTTAACCAGAAACAACACAATTATCTAATAGACAATTGACAAAATATCAAAAAGAAGTATGCTGATCCTTGTTAAGGAATGACTTAAACACATATTCGGCCGCAGGACTTCATAAATTTGTTGAACTGTGAAAGCGTGCTTTTATTCAATTATTCTCCGACTCTTTACGAGAGATCTTCAACATACGTCGGATTCCGAGCCCATAACCTCTCACTGAAGTTTTCTTTTGCGTTTAAATGAGGTATCTGTGCAAGCCAGTTCGTCACATCAATATTTTCTCCGTTGTGACACGAAGAATCGTTTTGCATTAAAACAAGCTAACGTAGTCCCGAGGTGCGCAGATTCTATTATACCATAGCGTTTAATTTGCTGCGGAAACGGTTAGCAGTCAGAGAGAAGCGATTGAAATTATGCCCCACCTCATAACATTGCCAATCCTAAATTTACCGGGTTTTTTTCGTGTTCTCAATCTACCACCCGTACTACGCCTTACATGCTGATTGCAATCCGATCAAGACAAATAAAATTTGCTGTCATCGCTAAAAAAGCACATTTCACCTTTCAGCACTCTACAGGACATGCTCAGTAGCTAGACTTAACTTATCCGTTATATTATTTTTAGTTATGAGCGATTTATTAGCAGGGTTCATGTTCTTGGCATTCTGGCTTGAGAAACAGGCTGATATCTCAAATTGGCCCTTCATCAACATCCGTTGCATCGGGCGATCTTTCATGGTACCGTCTTTTCGATGCAACAGATTTGTTTCGTTGAATTGAAGGGGCCGGCATCCTTCTGAATCTATATTATGCATGATATCGCAACTTTAGACCGATTACAATCCCTAAAAATGTAAGAAAGTGTCATTTATTTACTCTTCTCCTAAACAACCAGCTTTGGGAAGCATTTATCGACCTTAACTCGTCTTACCCTCCTGATAACTGATCAATAGAAGTCTACAATATATAGGAGAATGTGATGCTAGGCGTACGCTACGCACTTTTAGGTGTAAACTGAACGTTATCGATTTCGAGTTTTGGACACAACCCTTTTACAAATTAACATTACTTTTCTCTTAACTTTTTTAAGCCGTTAATGTGTGAAATGAAATTTAGAGCCTAACAGGGGCAAATTTCAAAGAATATTATATGCATATATCATGCAAATTAAAATATAGTTTTGGACGGTACCGCATATTTTCATTTGTGCAACCTTTAGTTGTTTATATGGAAATAAGTTTGACTAACAAAAATATGTTTGTTAAGTTATAGTCATAAGCAAAGGTGGGCATTCCGCAATTTAAGTCCATGAATCGCTAATCTACTAATAGCGGACTAACCCCTAAAAATCAGAATAGCCTCCGTAGAAAATTTGAAAAATAGCTGATGTTGAGTTAGCGGAATGCCAAAGTTATAGTCCGCTAACGCAAACTTTTTAAAACGGCCAACATTGAAATTTCCGGGAAATTCAAGAATATTCTTGAAAGTGTGGAAAAACTTCTAAATTATGGCGGACAGACGTCCAGGATTTCACTTCCAGAAATCTGGCCACCCTCTTTTACATAGATCTGTTTGATGCGCAGCCGGTCTGCGTAGCACGCAGGCGGCAGTCTGCCCAGAGTGCGTGGACAGCAATATTCTATAACTGTTTGTTGCGCAGCCGGCCTGTCCCGGTATCTGTGTGGGAAGAAATTTACATTAACTCTTCGAGTCTTGAAGACGTATTCGTTTTAGTATTTGTATTTGATTTATTTATATATTTTCGCAATGATTTACATTTTAAAATGGAACGATTTTTTTATCCTGTCGTCTTGCTCAAGCTGGCTGGCAGCGCCATGAGCCAGACTGAGAAGGAGGAGACCCCCAGGCCAGCTTGTATTCTGACGTCCCTGACTTATAATAATCTTGAGAAGCTGTGATTTGTCAATGGAAAGATGCACCTATTGAAAGGAAGGCGTTTGCTCCCGAGGGGATTCTGTATTTTGCTGATTTAAAAGTTCTGTTATATATAAAAATATATAAAATAAATAAATATATATATTGTAAGGTAATTTTATTGGAAATTATGTTTTTAACTACCAATAAAGGGTTAGCGGACTGTTGAGGACTTCATTATTGGACAAAAAAAATTATTAGCCTAGCGGCACGTGATCGTTTTGACCCATCCGGGGGGGTAGGGGGTCGTTTTCACCCAAGCGTGTTGGCACATGATCGTCTTCACCTACCCGTGGGGGCACGGGATCGTTTCCACCAGACCGGGGCTGGGTCTGAGATTTCAAAAGGTTGTCGCTCAAGGCAGAACAAGAGGTGTAGCCAGCTCAAAAGCTATAACAATCTCTCGAAAGAATTACCTTGACCCAAACTTAAAAGGCTTAGATGATGTTTGGGTTTACTATGCGGAAAAAAACACTGTAGAGATCTGTCGCAGATGAAATGAGAGCCGTTGGCATCTGGGGGACACTGAGCTTACTCGTTCAAACGCATAATGCACTATTTATAACTTAAAAGCAAGCGATATCTTCCCAGCATTGGCAAAGAGTTTCTCTATAAAGGATGTGCACTGGTCGCAAAACGGAGACTGGTGTGGTGGATCGAGTCTATATTTTGCAATTACCGTTGGGCTGCTGATGTGTAAGACTCGAATCCGTAGACGAGATTGTAGCGAACAAAAGTAAAGTCGTAGCACTTTTAGTACCCCCAAGTGCCTGATGACACATAACGAAGAATATCCAGGGTTCGGAAACAAGAGAAGTTAAGTCTGCCAATATGGGAGTCCAGGCTGAGGCACCGATTAAAAACAAGATGAAGGCAACGGTGCGATCCTACCACATCCAGGCGAGCCACATTTAAGAACAGCTCCGTTCGGTTTTAATCCGTGGATATCGACAGAATTGCAGCATCTTAGTCTTGGCAAAAGTAAGCCAAAACCCGTGAGATTCTGCATAGAGAGATATGCAAATCAGAACGTATTGGATTCGACGCTTCAGATTAGGCATTTGGACGCACAAAAAGAGATCGACTGTCATAGAGCGTAGCCAGAACATCTTTCCGCTGCATCAAGTTGATAATATATTTGATACTCAAGGCAAATATAGCCACACTGATCACAATTCCTTGCAGCACGCCATCCTCCTCTCCAATTAGACAGTGGAAATCTCCCTCCCAGTGCGCGATATTAACAGTCTCGCAGGAACTCAGACACGAAGTTTGGAAGTATCTCCTCTTCCTCGTAGTGCCGATGATCACTATGATGCAGCATCAACATGCGGCATCGTAGGTCTTCTTTAGATCAAAGAATGACGTAACGAAGTGCTGCCCACAAAGGAACAACTTGCAAATAACATTTTTCAGCTGAAGCAGAACATTCGACGTGGAGCGGAATTTGCGAAATTTGCACACGCAGGAAATACGAGAAATTGGGCGGAAATCAGCCGGTTAGGATTGCTCATCTAGCAAAAAACACATGCTTCGCTCACTCAGGTGCCAAAAGCATAGCACACGGATATCTCGCAGACCTTTGGCAGTATCCGCAGAGGAAGCGAGAGCAGAACACAATTCACTTAGCGTAAAGTTCCGTCGGCCGCCTTCAGGTAGCGAACAACGTAGTTTAATACTGGCGGAACCGCATCGTAGCTATAGAATGCAAAGAAAGCGATCGCGAAAGACTCCGGCAAGGATCGGGGTCCCATATTACGGTCTCGTTCTCCTGGAGAACGGGAAAAGGGTCTTACGAGAACTTGCCCGCAACCTTTTTGACTCGCTTCCAAACATCTTCAAGAATGCTCTTTACCGTTAAGTGAAGACATGTATAACATATATGGCCGCGAAGAAGAGCGGCTGGCGTGCTTGGAAACATACTGGAAACTAGGCCTTTCTCGACAAAATTCACCTACGTTGAAATCGTTTGAGCAGCGCCTCTAGCACCTGTGGCTAAAACCACAAAGAGAAATGTGGAAGTGTATCAAAGTCGTTTGGGACAAGTTCTCTCAGGAGATTTCTACCGTAAATCAAAGAAGGCGAGCCCACCATCTCGGACTCGATGGTCGTGACAGAATATTTGATTAAAATATAATTTTCTTAAATGTCAGTTTTTTCAACCATTCAATTTTTTGTAAGCCAAACTAATCAACAGGGGAAAGTAAAGCAAAATATAGTAGCACCACAAAATAATTTATTCCATAGAGAATAATAAACATTTTTTTTTTAATTCTAATAAATTATATTACTTTGTAGGGCATACAAAAATAATCATTAGACATTGAATTCATTGATTTTTGAAATACGTCGTTAGAAAGGAAAGACTTTACTGATTGTTCTAAAAGTGCATAAGGGACACTAGTGTAGTTAGCATTAGCTACTTAACTATAATTTTGATTTCTATTAATCTATTAAGGCTATTTATATATATTTCGGGTTAAATGCATGAGTTTTGCAGAAAATAGAAATTAAAAATATAGTTTAATATATTTTAAAAAACCGATATTGGCATGTTAATACATAATACTGATATTTTAATAGTTTTTCGCAATTACCAGTATTAAGACCAGTATTCACCCTTATTTGACACCTATGTGAAGGTTGCTTGGCTTTTGTGTCATATTTTTTTAATAGGATCTGTCCGAAGGCTATCTTACCGGGCTTGAGTTTCGCAAGATGAGGAGAGATCATTACACCCAGGTTGGATTCCACCCAATTTGACCTGCGTGTGGATGTCGATGGAGAAAATAGTAAACGTTATGTGAGCTTATTTCCTGCATAACGGCAGTCACCTGTCTCCGAAAGAGTGCGGTTTCCGTACCTTCCACTCCATTTCGAATGCTCCAGCTGGCGAGTACTAGCGGGAACGCCTCCTCTGGAGGCAGTATCTCGCCATAGTATGTATTTTTCCAAATTGAAGAGGGTTTAGGATACCGCCTAGTGATGCGATTTCAAAGAAACAACATGGGATGGAGAGGATGCCTCCCCATTTTTCCATTTTCTCTGAACTCTTACGAGACCGTCGATTCCGCGTACTAGTGGGTCTGGAAGGCTGTCTACAAGCACGTAGGGCAAGAGGAGGGTGTCCAACAATGAAGTAACCTCAACATCCCTTTCTTTGCCCTGAACACTTCGCTGCTGCTGGGAGATAAGATATTTTTGATATGTTATACTGATATAGCTTTTCGATTTCTTTTGACGCAGTTCCGATGTATACGCTCGAGCCTCGAATCCTGGTATGAATAATGGACAAACGCACTGGTCCTTAAGTTGTGTTTGCCTAAACGTGGTAGTCTTGCAGCGTTTCTTTTGTCTAGTATTGGACCGATGATTCAACTGAAGGGGCAGATCTCCGGGAAGATCTCCATGCTGTGGTGTTTATCATGTGGAATGCTCATATGACTACCATTCACATATATTTCTGCTTTATTCCTCGATCAAAGATTGACTACGACTGCAAGATTTACTCATTTGCAGCAGGACGTCTGTTGTGGAAGGTAGATTCGATACACTAACCGGGTCTCCCGTTGGCCACTGTTGCTTTCAGCCAGTCTTCTACTGAGAGACTTCTTGTCAACGCAGGGAGATGCCAATCACTTCGCGTCGCAACCAGTGTTTAACGAGCCGCACGTTCTGGTTCAGTCTTTTCGGTCACCTTTTGACTTTCCTATCTTCCTTTTATGTGTTTAACTGTTGCAAATATTGTTGTTGTGTTTATTTATATTCATTTTATTGTTAATTTAGTATATTACTGTTTAAATTGATTTTTCAGTTGATTTGCCCTCGATAGTGGTCATCATAAACTCTCCGTATAGTTGAAAATTGCCCATATTTTTTCATCTACCTATCTGCATGCTTTCTACCTTCCCCACATGTTTATTTTCCATAATCTTACCAGTTTCCTTATAACCTTGTTTATCTGAGCAGAAGCCTTTTTAGTTTGCAACCTTTTAAAGTCGAAGTATAAAAATAAATAGTCCCCCTCCCCTGCTCTTCCATTATTATTTCCCCGCTTGAGCAATTAAGATCTTTCTTTTTCCGTTTTGGGTTTTTTATTTTTTTTGTCTTCGGGACAAATAGAATTCCCGGAAGTTGAAGGATTCAGGTAAAGTCTTCATCAAACAAGTCTTTGTTTCAGAAAAATCCTTTATTCTTCATTTCAATGACTCATCTGCTGAAGTCTTTGATAAAGTTCAGTCGGAAGGTATCTGTCTCTTTTAATATCGGTCTTTTGTTTCGTTTTATATATTGTTTTAATTGTCGATTTTTTTATTATTTTTCAAAAGAGATGACCTCATTCGGTCATTGTGCTGATGACAATTAGCCAATAATCCGCCTCCTCCTATTGTGAGAATGAAATTTAAGTTATTCGGAAGCTCACAAATGAAAGATAGACTATAGGTATTCAAAATGTGAGCTTAAATCGAGTACAATTGATTAACATTGAGTCTACGGTGTGAATTCTTCCAGCACAAAACGTTCTTTTATTCAAAGGAAATGGGACACCCTATCACCACGCACTGACAGAACAGGCCTTCCGATATCTAGCTAAGATCATCTCTAATAACTTCTATGGTTCTATCTTTCACTATATCTCTTTCTCCTTTGGACAAAATAACTCTCTTTAGCTTCAGCTTCTCCTCTAATTCTACCCTATTGACATTCCTCAAACAATTATATGATTTTTTGACTAGGTTCAAACAAACCTCAGATAGAATTTTGTCTCATCCTCTTTGCAAAACTTCAATTCATCGATATTTTGGGGCTGGCTTGGGTCGGCGCGGACTTTCAGTTCATGACATAAATTTTCTCTCGGTGTAATCTCCCTGGACTGTGATAGTCCTTCGAAAAGGCTTATTTTAGTTTCCTTCAATCAGTAAAAAATCAATTTTGACGTGCGTTTCGGGTCGTTACCCTGTTGAAAGACTCATCAGATAATCTTCAAGAATCTTTTTGTATTTTTCTTTATTCATCGTTCTGTTGATTCTGTTAAGTGTAGTAATGCCTGTTACACAGAAACTTCACCATAACGTAAAAAAGACACTTTAATCCTAAGTGGGTCACAATGTTTTTTTTACAAAATCAATCTCTCCACTTTTACTCCAGACATACCTGATATCATTTGTGCTGAACAACTCAATCTTCTTTTTATCTTACTATAACACAAGTCCACAAATATTTAAATCTTCCTCCAAATGATCGTTTGTGTACCTCAAGCGGGCCTTCAAATGATATTTTTTCAATAAAAGTGTCTTCATCTGAAAAATTCAATGCATTTGCGATTTCTGCAACGTTTTGGGCACTTTATTTAAAACAACAATGATGCCGGAGAAGTACCTGCTGACTGGCGAATGGCAAACATAATTCTCATCTACTGTACAAAAAAGGTGTTCACAGCTATGTGGGTAATTACCGGCCTATAACCTGACTTCTGTTGTAAAAAAGATCATAAAAAGTATTATATCATATAATATTACCAAATGCTTAGAAAGCAATGAACTGCTAAAAGACACAACCCGAGTTTCGTAGAAAGAGGTCGTATCTGACAAATTTGCTCGAGTTTTTTTGACAAAGTACCTCATCGGACATTGATGGCCAAGGTTAGAGCGTTCGGAATTGGCAGGAAAGTAAGCCATTGGATCGATGTGGCTGTGTTTAAGGTAACAGAGGGTTGTAATCAATGATCAGGCCAGTCGCTGTCTATGGTGGGGAGCGGTTTCCTTCACGGCTCCGTTCTTGGCCCTCTATTGCTTATCATTTACATAAACGATATCAATGATGAACTAATTAGCAGAATAGGTATGTTTGCAGACAACACAAACTGATCCTTAGAGCTTGGTTTCTTCTCGCTGGAGGAAAGGAGACGGCTCGGATCACTCATAGAATTGTAGGACCAGGAACCACGGGTTTGAATCTTGAGCTTCCGTGGTTCAGGACAATTCTGTTGTGAAACTCCTTCACATACAGGATGTGTCAGACACGGACCGATCTACATACAGTGCTATTCAACAGTGGTAGGTTGATCAATTTAAGAATAACATTGTCAAACTTGTTTTTAATAAATATATGTTCCATAAAAAATTGCCCTTTCGTAAGTTGTGGAGGGTAACTTTACAATTAGGTTCCTAGTCGTGCTTCGTTTCTTTGCGCAACCAGGTGTCTTTTCAGTATTGCCGTAACCGCATATGCGGGTGGGAGAGTTTGGCAGGGAGAGCTTTCATCTGTATGATTTTCCAAAAGCTATAAATAGGGCTTTCTCAAAAAGACCTGCACGTTATGGATAGCAATGTCCTTTGAAATACTCTTAATCCTTGTGACTTTCCCATCTGATCAGTCATCTCCCTTCGGATTATCAGCAAATTATTTTTAACAATTCTAAAGATCCTTCGAACCGTGCGGAGTAGAGTTTTCTGAGGATGACCCGAAGGAGTCAGATTTGTATTTGTTCCTATTTTAAAAAAAATTATTATTACTTCCTCCACTCTGTAGATCTAAGGATACTTTGTTCTTCGCAAATATCTTGTAGCTGATATTAGATTTGAATCTCGTAATTATTCTCGATTCGATGTCGGAAGACTGTCGAAGGCTGTCGATCGAGTTCGCGATACCGAAAAAACGGTTGTCTAGGGACTATTCACGAACTGCCCAAATTATAAATAGCTCTCCGTAGACTAGTGGATACAAGGGTTGATTTCCGATGTCAAGACAAGGGTTCAATCCCAGCCAGCCCAGCCAGCCCAGCCACAAATCGTTAAGCTGAGTCATGAGCGCCCATTGGGCAGATACGCTGATACACACTTCTGCGGCGGTATGTAGCTCCACATGCATCATGATGCACTCAGTAAATCATGACACCGCTCTAATTTCCCTTCCCGCCTTCACATTCAGCATAACCCCTCTTTAGTCTATTCCGGAACCGTACCGATAGGTTAGTAGTGTCCCCTACGAGGGCACTAATATCTACCTCCCCCCTGACGTGCAACGGGTCATCCTTGGGTCCACAAAAGGTTCCCCCTATCAGTGGTTTGTGCCCAAACCCCGGAAACCTTCCACCCCACCACGAAAACCGACCCCCCGGTGCCTTCGTGCTTAGCTGTGATTGTCATTCTGATTTTTATGTGCGTATTATTCTTCGATCGTGCACAAATGGCGCTACCTACCTACCTACACGACATGGCCACCGCCGTGAAGGTAACCCTAATGGGAACTCCATCCGATGACTTATCATTCCCGATGTGCCCTAACTTCGCTGTAATCGAGGGAAGGAGGTTCATATAAACTTTTATGTGGTTTAGCCCGGCTTTCTAGCAATTGTAATTCTGATCTTAATGCGCATTTCATTTTCTGTTCAAGAGATCTCGTCTACGACGTGAGTGACGTATGCGCAACTTACTAAATTACTTAGTAACAAACCCTTGGGTGAAGAATAAAACATTTAGTTAAGCTCTGATAGTGAGAGTACCTCAGATCTAAATGGGTCAGACCAATAACTAAAAGGGAAGGAAAATAAAAGAAAGATTTTTCTGTCGAAGAAAATTGTGATTATTTTATAAAATTATGTTAACATGTAATCATTAATCTTTTGTGTATTTCTACCAGGCAAAGGCTGAGGCCAAATTACCAGCATCCAATCTTCGCAACAAATACTTCCATGAAACTATGCTTTTTACAGTAACTTACTCTAAATAGATCGGCAGTATTTCACTGTAAAAAATACAGCATGGTATTGCCAATTTTACATCAATATTTTATGGTATATTCATATTTATTTATTCTTTTCAAATTTCTGCTATGAATTTTGCTAATAATTTATTATCTTGTCTTATTCTTAGAATTGCTGTAATCTTTACAAAAGGTCCTCCTTAATCATCTTGAACTGATGATGTGCTTATATATTGACATTGATGAGCGTTGCAAAGAGGTACTCAAATCCTCCATTCGATTGAGATCACGTAAGTTCGTAGGCTTACATTACTTGTAGAGAATGCATACTTTATATTTTAATTACTATTTTCATTATTCTATCGGATATTCCTATAATTTATCTTGAGTAAGCTGCTATTTTATCCATAGTATTAGTTTTTTCTACCTTTATAAGAAAGTATGTGAGAATTTGTCAATTTTATCCTTTCTTTTCTTTCTTTCCATGTTTCGTTGACACCTATGACGTTTCATTCTGTCCCTCATAGATGTAGATATTATGTATGTACGGCACCGACCAAAGTTTTTCGGTTTACCTCCATGTGACCATTACATTTGCAAAGCAAAATAAAAATGCAAGCTCTCCTCTAACCTTTTTCAATTATCTAAAATGGAGATGCTATTGAAATCCTGGTATCAGTATACGGTATGTTATAGTCAAAATGTTTTCAAATAACACACCATATTAATTGATTTATAGGATCTTCCATCTCACAGGATCTGATAATGATATTATAATGACCAAAACACGTAACTATACCGTGGAGGAAAGAAGTCTGATGCGGTCGATATGTCGCCCGAAGGGTCAGCAGATCACATTCCGGTATTGCAGTAGTGTTGAAGATTATCCGAGAAAGTGGAAAGCTCTTGGAGCGATCTCTTTATTAAGCGTGACGACAGTTCTCTGGGTCGCATGAGCCTTCGGGATCGTAAAAAACACACAATCTAGCTGCAACATGAATAGACAGAAGCCGGCCAGTTTAATTCATCTTTCAAAACAGCCGGTCTCAGATTGCTTATTCAACAAAAGCAATGTCGACTAGCTTCGGCACGTGCTCATCGCAACTAGATTATACGTCAGTATAGTCCACTTTCCAGTTGTGCTCGATCCCAGGCAACGTTAGAGTTCGCAGGAGACCAGGTAAGCACTAGAATCGATAATGCATACCTACTGCTAACAGTAAAGCATTGTAGCCGCTCTGTTATGGTATGAGGCACCATGTTAAGTTCAGGGGTGGGTCGTCTCACCACTTGTAATGACACCATGAATTCAGAGAAGTACCAAGCTGTCCTATGAAATTGCATGTTGCCCTCAGCCCGAGACCTCTCCAGGAATGCTCGGAATGTGATTTTCCAGCAGGTCAATGTCACAAGGAGGACTCTACCTTACAGTGGTTCGGGGCAACAATTTTACGACGATGGACTGGTCACCTTAGTCTCCGGATGAGAATCCAATGGAAAACCTCTGGTAAGATCTGAAAGAGGCAGTGAGACGTCGTCAGCCAGCCTCCAATTTTCAACTGAAATCAGTCATCACCGATGAATTGGCCAGCATCACACCCTTCAGGTGTCGCACCCTCGTGAAGAGCATCCCTCGAAGAATAAATGCTCTTAAATCTGTCAAGGGATTCTCGACACGCTACTGAGCTTCCTCTATCAGTTTGGGTGTGTTATAATTTTTAGAGATTCATCTGCTTATCTCTTATCTGTTGCTGATGTTACATGTTTTCCCAAGTTTTGTACTTTGTTAATTCTTGTTGATCGTTTTTGGGCACATATAAATTATTGTTATTTATTTCTTCTTATTTCATTCTTATATTCATAATGATGTGCCAATAAATATTTTTCCACCCTTCATTTATCTAATTTCCTAAAATTTCCGAAGTGGCAGAAAACTTTTGGCCGGCGATATATATGTTCAAATAGCCATACAAAATAAGCAAAATCTTCGACAAGTAAAAAGCTAAGAAAGATAAACAGATAAATGAAAGAGGGATAAACATTAATGTTTATAAGGCAATATAGAAAGGAGAAATCGCCCATTTATCACTCTTCCAGCCCTTTTGGCAGAAAATGGTGGAAGAGAATTAAGCGGAGAATGTTTGGGGTTAAATTATTTAGTGTGAGTGAATTAATCATAACAACTAACTGATTTGGTTGAAGTGCGTGATGATGATGATTGGCAGGGAGAATGGCAAAAGGATTTTGGCGTGAAAAATGCGTTAATAATATATAGACTCCGGACTATGATGGACATGTGACGAAAAATTCGAAATTCTTTGATGACTTTTTTATCCCTCTATATCTAAACAATTCCACTGACAATTTTGTCTATGCATCTATTTCCTATTTGTCTATCTGTCTGTCTACTACCTGCCTGCCATTGTATCAATCTCCTGACTCTTTCTACTAGCGCTGTCTGTATATCTACCTAATATTTAACCATATCTCGTTTTTCTCACAGATCAAACTCACCGGGTAGAGGCGCCCTAAATAAGGTTTATCGCTAGGACCGGTATCAAGAAAAGTAGGTGTTGTCTTTTCACGCGCAAAGAATTAAAAAAGATTTAAGGATCTTCCGAGTCTCGTGGCTTTTGGAAATTGTGATATTGCGATAACCGAGTCTTGGGAATATTTCATTGACGAATTTAAATGTTTACAAATCTTATAAGAACGATGGACCGCTATCACGGGGAGAGGGGGTGATATAAAATTCCCACAGCAAACAACAGCCTCTTTCCACTCTAACCTCGTCCCTCCGCACAGCCCCACTTAATCGTAGTAATGTTGACGGAGGGGGCAGAGGTCATCTGTTCCTGGAGATCTAAAAACAACATAGATATGCAGGTAGGAGACAATTGAAACGCAATAGTTTGTGATACCCATATTATATGTAGGTAATACGGATATTTGAGTAGTCTCTAAGAGATGTCTTATCAATTTCACTTCACAAAACGAACAAAAAGACGAGAAATTATTTGACTTTCACAGTCAGATGTAGCGATTCTAACTTTCTAAATATAAATTTTAATGATGTTTGACTTTTTTAAGAGCGAGCAAAGCATTCTTGATTTAAATAAATTAAATAAAGAAAATATATTTTTGAAAGTGTCTCTGTCGGCGAACATAGATAGGTAAAAGCGATCCCAATGCTGTTCAATTTACCCTAAAATAGGATTTACAAATAAAACACCAAATAAGTAATATTCCTAGTTTCATAAATGCAAATATCAATGTTTTTCGTAGTAAAAGGAGGTAAGTCGACTGGAGGAAAATCTCTAATATCAACTGTATCACTGCAACGTTCGACAATATTTAAAAATATTTATTTGATACGATAACGAGTAAATTTCAAAAAAGATAAGTAGACTTAATCCATATATATCGATACCATGGCTAACTAACACGGCAAAGTTTGCCATAAGTGGAGGAACGGCTATTATCACTTAATAAAGAAGATTTTAATGATGTAAAGCGCAAAAGTAGGTTAATTAATTATCAGCGTCAAGTTAAAAGTAAAATATTAAAATCAAAGGTACAAAAATTGAGCTTTCCTAATCAGTTCGAAGCGTATTTAAATGATAGAAACCCGATCGAGAATTCGAGAGGGTCTATTAAAATGGACATGAGCATTGCGAAAATAATAGATCGAAAATTTCCTGATGAGTTTACGCTCGAAGTCCTAAATCACATTCCTGCTTCTCCCAAAGTAAATGATTTCAATCAAGATAACATACTTGCCAATCCTAATTACTCACAAATATAACTTTCAGAATTATATACATAAAACTAATTTAAAAAATCTCTGGGTTCAGAATCAATTTATCTGAGGCATAAGGAGCAAAAAAAACTTATTATATCACCAGTCACCAAAATTTTAAGGTAGCAAATATTATGCATTTTTTAAATAGGAGTCTATTGATCCCACAAATTATCGGCCTATTATCTTAAGTGTCTTGTGGGTAAAACATTTTTGTTTACTTTACAAGATTACATGTGTTTTTTTTAATTCTTATAAAAGTGATATTAAAATGTGATCTTGAAAAGTAATCTTGAAAACCGCGATCTTGTCTGGATCTTCAAGATCACAAAAGTTGGTAATTTTGCCCATCTCTGAATACAGGTAAATTTTAATCTTTATAAAGGCAAAGTAATGTAAATCAGTCTTGAAATGGAAACTTTGATTATACGTTAGGCGGTTATCGATCTTGGTGTATTAATTTCGAGGTATTACGATTTTCGAAACCGTGCAAAAGACTATAAACAACAAGGCTACAGAAGAGAATGCAACTTACTACGGAAATTGACAAATGTAAGAAATTAAGAAGAAATTAAAAAAATGAATAAATTACTGCAAATAAAAAGATGATCGAAAAAAAATGATATCTATGCTTAAAAAAGGATTAGCCCCGATTTTGAACCTCTGAAGATCAACCGATTAAATAACAAACTAGGAAGCGTATTCCAAGGAATTTTTGTTTTAGGACTAAAACATCTAGAGTATTTAATAGTGTTAAAAAATCTCATTCTTGATTGAGTAGCCCAAGTAACAGCAGCAGCAGCAGCTTGCCTAGTATTACGTACAAGAGGAGACTTTTCAGACAAATATTCCTCCAATCAGTGATTAAGAAAATTATATACTCCTTGTACAGCATACACGGACAACTAATTTGTCGAAGATATCATTAATTTATTTATAGATTTAGAATATTGCACCAGACTAGTGGATTCTGTTGATAAGTGTCGAGAATGGAGGCTCCTTGCCACCATGTGCCCCGTCGAAACCAAGAGATCAGGCACGAGGTCAGTCCACGTGAGCGAGGACCGTGGGAACAGTCAGAATATCAAACTGCTTTCCGCGATAAGCGAGAGATTGGAATCTCATATCAAATGCGCGCTCCTATCGTCTCCCAGGGCGTTATCAAGAAACCACCACGGGAGTACTTCCCATGCAACAAGCGCCGTGTTGGTTCATGGAGAGATTCCCCCGTGCCCACCCTTAGTGTAAGCAGTAACAGTAACCGCTGGTCCATATATATTATTGGTCCTAATTGGGCATCGACAGTATAGACCTGCCTGTTACAACGAAATACGTCATTCTCGATCGCGCTCCATTTCTCTACGAGCCGAAGGCTAGAATTATACCGAAGGATCTGAGCCCCAGTCATGTACCTTGATTTCGGTACATTCCGTTTGGCACGAATACTCCATCTAGTTAGTGATACTACTAGAGGTTAAACTCCCCGTGGTTAAAGTTCCTCGAATAACCATCCGATCCCCGTTTACACTATTAAAACCTCGAACCCAAGCTAGGCTAAGACGAATCATCTGTGGCTACCTTGCCACTCATTCCTATGTGCGTATGTACAGAGGCTCATATGGCCTCTCGACCCCCCCCCTCCCAGATAGAACTCGCTCCGAGTAGCTCTGTTCGTTCGAATATTGTATACATCGAGTATCCATTGCCATTTTTCTATTTAATCTATAAAATTATGTAATTGTGTAAGTATTAAAGTTTATTTTTGTCATACTTTTCATAAGCCTCATAGCCCGCAAGCTTCATTAGTTTAATATCGGCCAACTGCACTCAATCGTTTTGTATTTAAATCCTTCGCACTCGTCCAGGAAAGTTGGACCCCAACTTAAGGGTTTCAAATTTCGTTAGAATCGGCCGAATAGTCATTATGTTATTGTACAATAATTCCCCGGTTAACCTTGGGAGGACTTTGACAAATATATCATTCGAAAGAGAATGTAACACAACCTAAGGGTCTCTAATTTCGTTAGTAGCTGCCTGTGATAGAATTGCCTAAGGCGGCCGCGCCTTACTTCTATGACATATTGAAACTCATGCTTCCCACGTGCATCCGCGAGAAGAGAGTAGCATGGCGTCCTTATCACCCAACATTTCCCGATTATCTTCCCCCGCTCCAAGTTTAATCAAGGAGGTTCAATCCCCCGTTTGCCTGCAGGCGTCGATCTGGCCAGAGTGAATTAGGCTTATGGAAAGATAAGATTGTTCCAAGCGCTAGCGGGACATTCCATGGAAGTCCCCTATTGCCCCCTACCTCGAGGGGCTGGCTCCATCTATTTATGCGATAGAATTTCGCGTTTGAATCAGATCTCGATTATGTTCGCCAGGCATCACGCCAATCCGGTCTCCCTTGTGCACCTAGGAACTCTACCTCAAGAACCCCCCTTCTTGTTCCGAAGAGGACAATATCCCTGAGTGCCAAGGATCGTGCCCCTCGAGACACCAAGTAAACAGGGCCCCCCTGTTATTTAATTGTTCAGAAGAGAACAACTTTAGAACAGTCATTGTTCTTCGAGCCCGTCCGAAAAGAAACGGTTCTCGCTCCCCCGATATAACGTCAGTGGTAATTTAATTCCCTCCTTTTAACGTTCTTCAAGAGAACGCTTAGTTACACCAATAACCTCAATTGTTCATCCAGAACATCTCCGATATCTTGTTTCAAGGATCACTCGTACTTCCGATCCCCTCTTCTCTCCCACTCCTCGAAGTCTGTCCTTACCCTCTCGTCAAGGACAACCCCCCTAAAAACCCCTCCACCTGGGAAGGAAATCGCCAGTCGGACCGAAGCCACTCCTTTAAATCGCCTTCATCTGCACGACGACCTTATAAATACGTAAGCTACGAATTGTATTTAACTATTTAACTTTGTGCCAACGTAACTCCGTGCTTTAACACGGATTTAGCCAACCTTTTCCCTTCTTGTTTGTTTTGTCATTTAAATCCCTCCAAATCTTAATCCTCCGCTTAGTCAAATTTATCCTACGACCTTTTCAACTTCATGTGTATCTCCCATTTTAATCCCCGGTCATGTAAATATTTTCCATATCTTGTTTTGTTAGATTAATTAATAAAATTCTATTTTATTAATGCTTGCAATATTATTTATCCTTGGGCGTAGTTCCACTTCTTAAGTATATTGAAGATAAGTAAGCCCTTTCCAGGCCTATTTATTAACGTAAAGTCATACTCGGCCATCTGATTAAACCCCGCATTCGAATATAGAATAATCCCCACAAAGAATAGATATATAGTATTTCGTCGGGAGTCTTTTCTACGACATATATAATATATTCTCTTTAAATTTGGTGTCAAGTGTGTAAGGTGTAACGCTATATCTTTGCAAATACTGGTCTCAGTCGAGTGAAGCATAGTGTCATACGTTATAAGAATAGAGTATATTAATTCCCTTTTTTTTAACGATTGATATCCCCTTTTGAAAACTCAAGAAGCTGGAGTAGCTCAAGGAAGTGGTATAATAATTTGTTCTTGTGTTTTTTTGTGTGTTTTGCTTAGTCAGTGGTTATCTAGGTCTAGAAACCAATCACAAATAGGTCAGTGCCCATATTTAGGTAGGCCAATTCTCTAGAAAGCATACTTCTTACCGCAAAAGAAATTAGTTGGTTGACTACTGCCTACCAAGAGCAAATATGACTCAGTTTGAAATCTTCGAAGCGCAAGGCGAATCCTTGGGACTTTCCGGAAGAGAATTGATTGAGTATATCCAAGAGGAGCAACGAGCATAAAGAAAAAAGTTAAGAGAAGAAAGGCAAAGAGAAGGAGAAGGAGAAGAAAGAGAAAGAGAAAGAAAGGAACGAAGAAGGCAAGCCGAGCTTCACCATGAGCTTGAAATGGCACGGGTACAAGCTGAAACACAATCAGTGAGTGCACGTTCAGAAGCCCCGTCCAATCCCTCACTTAAGCTCCCCAATTTTAGGGATGAGAGGATTTCGGAGCATTTTTATCGCACTTTGAAAAGATCCTTGAAATCAACAACCTGAACTTGAAGGCCGAAGGCGGAGTGAGGTTACTGCCCCTCTTAAATTCTAAATTGCCAAACATCTTCATTTGCGTACTATCGGAGTGTACAATTGACTACAGTACATTAAAAGCTGAGTTATTGGCCGCTAATAATACGAGGGAGGGCCAATAAGTTTTGCGAATTGGTAGGGCAAGACAGAGGAAGGGGGATAGCTGTTTGTGGGGGTGTTAAGACAAGTTATGACAAGTCAGGACCTGCAGCCGCACGATCCTGCCTCGTTTATTTAAGAAGCAGTAGCTGATCGCAGATCGTCAGTCACAAATTTTTCAACAATGGAAAAGGTTGAACACCGCGCAGTGATCAAACTTTTGAGCAAGGAAGGCAAGAATACAAAAGAGATTCATTAACGCATGGTTGCAGTGTACACCGACACCACCCCTTCCTATGCAACCATTGCACGCTGGAATAGGGAGTTCCACCATGGTTGTGAGTCCCTTGAAGTTAACCCTCGTCCAGGCCAAGAGGCCCGTCAGATGTGACCAACAAAGACAATGTGGCCCGTGTGGAGAGGATGATCCTCAAAAAACGACGGATGAAGGTTGAATAAATCGAGCGAGAACTTGGAATATCACATGGAAGTGTTATCAACATCATTCACGACAATTTGGTCATGACTAAGGTCTCCGCCCATTGGGTCCCTAGAAACCTGACGCCTCATGATCGACTTCAACGTCGTCAAAGTCCACAAGGCCAGAGTTGCACAAGCTGTTCTGCGCGAGTGCAGACTCGAAGAGCTCAACCATCCCCACTACAGTCCAGATCTGTCCCCTAGCGACTACTTTTTATTTCGCCAGCTCAAGGCTGCACTGCGTGGACGCCGATTTGGGGACGATGAAGATGTGCAGCTCGCCGTCCAGCAGTGGATTGAACAGCAGTCGGGAGATTTCTGGTTGTTCGGAATTCGAAGCCTCAGGGACAAGTGGGGCAAGTGCATTGAAGTCGTGGGTAGCTATAATGAAAAATAATAAAACACTTTTTCTCATATCTCGTTTCCTTATATCCGAATTGCAAAACTTATTGACCGCCCCTCGTATGACTCCCGATTTCTACAGACAGGAATTTCAAGGAGGTCGTATTAAACCAGAACAGACGTTCCGTCAATTTGAATACATTCTTCAGAGGAATTTTAAATTCTGGTTAGAATCCTCAAAAGTTGCTCCTGACTACGAGTCCTTAACAGACTTCGTGTTGCGGGATCAACTTTTGGCGTCTCTCCCGACGGAGATCCACGCGTTCTTCAAGGATCGTTGGTGCCAGTCCTTTAAAGAATGTACCGAAGAAGCGGATGTCTATGCTGCCAGCCATAATTTGTACCCCAAAGAGAATAGAAATTCTCATCAATCCCCCTACCAGGAAAGAAGGAAGGCTTCGCGCCCCTTCACAGGAAAGCCAACGAAGTTTTCCAGCCCCGTAAAGCCCCAAAACTTCTTCTTCTAAAAGCAGCAACGGGACATCAAACCTCTCATTAAGATTTCTCCACCATCACTCTTCCCGAAGCGACCGATCATATGTGTGATAGAACGGGTTGAAGCTACGTTAATTTCAACTCCTATCACATATTATTTAAAACCACGATGCTCCCACGTGCCTCTTCGCTTCGAAGCTTGGTGCCTTATCACAGCCACTGGATGTCAATGCTTAAACAAGGAGGTTATCGTCCCCCCGTTCGCCCCCATACGCCGACCTCGCCAGATTGAGTTAGGCTTATGGGCAGATAAGGCATTGTTTCCAGGCTCGGCTGTGCATTCCCTCGAAGCTCCCACTCCATTGTCCCCCACGCCAAGGGAGTGTCTCGACTATTTAGATGGAAACTTTACCACTAAGATCAGATTGGAGATCCAGATTTTCGTCGCGAAACATCACCACGACCCTCTCTCCCTTTGTGCGCCAAGAAACCTCGACCTCGAGATTCACCATCACTTGTCCAGAAGAAGGACAATATCTCTTGAGTGCCAAAGGTTCGAGCCTTTCGTGACGCCAAGTCCTTAAGGCTTCCCCCTCATTGTTCAGAAAGAGAATAACGTAGAACAGCCATTGTTCTTTTGAGCCCTTCGCCAAGAAACGGTTCTCACCCCCCCCACCCGTCTGTTGTTCAGAGGAGAACAACGTAGAACAGCCATTGTTCTTTTGAGCCCTTTGCCAAGAAACGGTTCTCACTCTTCCCCCTTGTTGTTCAGAGGAGAACAACATTAGAACAGCCATTGTTCTTGAGCCCGTAGACAAGAGACGGTTCTCACCCCCCCCCCCTGTTTTTCAGAAGAGAACAACGAAAAACAGCCATTGTTCTTTTGAGCCCTTCACTGAGAAACTGTTCTCACCCTTCCCCCTTGTTGTTCAGAGGAGAACAACATTAGAACAGCCATTGTTCTTGAGCCCGTAGACAAGAGATGGTTCTCACCCCTCTATTGTTCAGTAGAGAACAACAAAAAACAGCCATTGTTCTTTAAGCCGTTCGTCGAGAAACGGTTCTCATTCCCAAGACGCCACGTCAGGATCATCTTATCCCCCCCCTTCGGCTGGAACTCGCCAGCGGACCGAAAATTCCTTCACGTCGCCTTTCACTGCACCACTCGTATAAAGTTACGTAAGCCAAACGTCACCTTTGAGTACTTATCCCTTTTGTCAATTCTATCCTTAACTTTAAATGGTTTAACGAACCATCCCATCTCTTTAACTCTATATTTGTTTTACCTTTTTAAATCCTTTAATCCTTGGATTAGCCCGAGCCCCCACGACCCTTTCCATTCTCTGTTTATGTCAATATTTTCCGTCTTGTGTTTGTTGATAGTTATTATTAATAAAACTCTATTTTATTAATGATATCAATATTATTATCCTTGAGCTCAGTTCCACTTCTTAAGCATTTTGAAGATACATAATATCGGCCCACCAGACATTAACGCACTCTAAAGATAAGTAAAGAAGTTCCCTCAACGAATAGTGATATATGGTATATCGTCGGGAGTCCATTCTACGACATATATATATATATATATATATTCTATTTAAATTTGGTATCAGGTGTGTAAGGTTTAACGCTATATCTTTGCAAATTTGCAAACACTGGTCTCAGTCGAGTAAAGCAGAGTGTTATTCGTTATAATAATAGAGTATAGTAGTTCCCTTTTGTTTTAACGATTGCTATTCCTTTTTTGGAAACTTAAGAAGCTGGAGTAGCTCAAGGAACTGTTATAATAATACTTTTGTGTTTTTTTTTGTGATTTTAGTCAGTGGTTATTTAGATCGAGAAACCAAGTACGAATAGGTCAGTGCCCATATTTAGGGAGGCTAATTTTTCTAGAAGGCATAATTCTTGTTGCAAGGAATTTTAGTTGGTTGACTATTGCGCCCCCAAGTGCAAAGATGACTCAGTTCGAAATCTTTAAAGCGCAAGGAGAATCCTGTGGACTTTCCGGAAAAGAACTAACTGAGTACGTTCAAGAGGAGCAAAGAAAAGAGGGAGAAAGAGAATTTAAACGAGAATAAAGAGAGGAACTGATAAGACAAGCTGAGCTTCACCATCAGAGTGAGTTAGCTCGTGTTGAAGCAGAGATACAGTCTGCCAGTTCCCGTTCCGAAGCCCCCCCCCCCTCCCCAATTTCAAGGATGGAGAGGATTTCGGAGCATTTTTAGCCCACTTCGAAAAGATCCTCGAAATCAATAACATGGATCTGGAGGCTGAAGGTGTAGCCAGATTACCTTCCCTGTTAAATTGTAAATTGCGCGAAATTTTTATATCTTTACCATCTGAATGTACAATTAACTACAGCACCTTAAAAGCTGACTTATTGGCCGCTCATAATATGACTCCCGATTTCTACAGCCAAGAATTTCTCTGAGGTCGTATTAAACCCAGACAGACGTTCCGTCAATTCGGATACATTCTTCAGAGGAATTTTAAATTTTGGTTAGAATCCACAAAGGTTGATCCGAACTACGAGTCCCTAACAGACTTCGTGTTGCGAGATCAATTTTTGGCGTCTCTCCAGACGGAGATCCGCGCGTTCGGCAAGGAGCGTCGGTGCCAGACCTTTAAAAAATGTAGCGAAGAAGCGGATGTCTATGCCGCAAACCATAATTTATACCCAAAGGAGAATCGAACTTCTCACCAATCCCCCTACAAGGAAAGAAGGAAGGATTCGCGCCCCTTCACAGGAAAGCCGACGAAGTTTCCGAGCCCCGTAAAACCCCAAAACTTCTTTCCCCAAAACTGACAACGGGACTCCAAACCTCCCGTTAAGATTTCTCCTCCATCTCTCTTCCCGAAGCGACCAATTATATGCTTCACCTGTGGTGTAGAAAACCACATGAGCTGGAATTGCCCCCAAAATTCTAGGCTTAAAAGTGGACCAGCCCACCAAGTTCACCAGATTAATGCAACCCCAGCTCCCCCGGTGGTGCAGACCCAAGCAGAAACTTCTCCCCCTCCGTCAGGCCACCAGGTAAATTTATTTTTGATAAAAGTTCATCGGGAACTTTGAAATTTGAGAAGGGCAGCGTGAATGGCTGCCGAGTATCAACTCTCGTCAGGGACACAGGATGTACGTGTTCAATCGTGTCCGACGAACTCCTCCCCCCAGTGGACCCTAACCACGAAAAATTTGCGGTGGTACATGACTACCTTGGGCGGGCGAACCAATTCCCCGTCGTTAGATGTTACCTGCAGTGTCAATATTATGATGGCTGGGCTGAAGTCATTTCAGCACCCATACAATTCTGTTCCGTACTTATAGGACAGAGTTCCCAAGTAAGTCTTGACCCTGTGTCTCAGGCCGCCCTTCCTTGAGGCCGAGCTAAGACAGAAGCCCAGGAGCCCGTCCCCATCAGAACCCCGATACCGTCCGATTTCTTGGAGACCCCAAACCAGGACTTTAGGACGGCCCAAAAGGAGTGTGAATTACTAACACCCTTAGGCGATAGGGCCCAAGACAAGGACACGGAGACTGTCCCTGGACCCCAAGAAAAAAAGAGCCCCCAACGCGCCCATGGAGATACCTTCGTAGAACTGGACGAAACATCGGCGCTTGAAGAAGATTACCCCGCGGAGTCCCTTAATGTAATACAGATAGTGTGCATCCAACCTGATGCCGATTACCCTCCTCCTTTCCTACCAGGCGAGTCTTTGGAACCCTCTGACCTGGATAGTGACGCGCAGCTGACACCACATCAAAAGAGTCAGCTACAAGAACTAATTAAATGGAGTCACCATCTAACCACCCTATTAGCTCTTTTCGAGCGACTGCACGAAAATGGCCTCACCATTGGCCCCAGCAAATGCCATTTTGCCCACGAAACCATCAAATCTTTGGGTTTCAAAATAGGACAAAGCAAGTTAGGTCCCCAAGAGAACAAGATTAAGGCAATCGCCGACATGCCCCTCCCGATTACAAAGAAGCAATTAAGATCGTTCCTAGGATCAGCTTCTCACTATCAGCGATTTGTTCCGAATTTCACTGCAATTTCGGCCCCCCCTCAGCCCCCTTCAAAAAAAGAATTTCCCCGATCGTTTACGTTGGAATGATGTCGCTGTTTCCCATTTTAATCAGCTCAGGAGTAAGTTCATTTCTGCCCCCATTTTAAAGTTGCCCAACCCGGAAAAATTCTTTGGGATTAAGACCGACGTGAGCAACAAGGGCATTGGAGGTGTACTCCTTCAATACGAAGATGACGAAACGAATCATCCAGTTGCATATGCTAGTCGTCAATTATTACCACGCGAAAAGAGATATGCCACTATAGAAAAGGAAGCTCTATTAATTATCTGGGTCATAGACAAATTCAAGATGTACTTGATAGGAAATGAATTTCAGATAGGAACCGACCACCGTCCGTTAGCCTATATTAGGAATGTGCGACTCTCCAACGGCCGCATCATGCGCTGGAGTTTACTCTTGCAAGAGTATCAATTTAAAATAAATTATATAAAAGGTTCCGATAACCAGGTTGCTGACGCACGCAGTAGGAATGCGTTACCGAATAGCGTAGAGTAAGTGTATTCATAGGATTAGTATCTCCATGCAGGTATATACCGTCTTGTACGACTTGAATTAAGTTTCTCTTGTAATATAATTAATTAATGTATATGTCTGAATTTTGTAACGCTCAATGTCTATTTTTTTTTGTATGTATATATATTTGTACCCATTAATTACGTATAAACTATTTTGTCCCTTATGTACTATATTTATATCATTTCATTGTTCCATGCCTTTTTTTTTTATTAAGTTGTATTAAAGGTTATTTTCCCCTGTAATCTAAAGATCAAAATAATCATATGTATTGAGGTAATATGAGTTAGGGGCAGGAAGGTACGGTTGGTACAAGAAAACGAGTTCCCCACAACGGAGCTCTATCGTTGTCCCTTCTCTCTTTTTTTCGAAGTGACAACTTCCCCCGGAATTGAGGGGTGTGATAGAATGGGTTGAAGCTGCGTTAATTTCAACTCCTATCACATATTATTTAAAACCACGATGCTCCCACGTGCCTCTTCGCCAAGAAACGGTTCTCACCCCCCCCCCTCCCTGTTGTTCAGAGGAGAACAACGTAGAACAGCCATTGTTCTTTTGAGTCCTTCGCCAAGAAACGGTTCTCACCCTTTCCCCTTGTTGTTCAGAGAAGAACAACATTAGAACAGCCATTGTTCTTGAGCCCGTAGACAAGAGACGGTTCTCACCCCTCCCCCCATCCCTGTTGTTCAGAGGAGAAAAACGTAGAACAGCCATTGTTCTTTTGAGCCCTTCGCCAAGAAACGGTTCTCACCCTTCCCCCTTGTTGTTCAGAGGAGAACAACATTAGAACAGCCATTGTTCTTGAGCCCGTAGACAAGAGACGGTTCTCACCCCCCTATTGTTCAGAAGAGAACAACAAAAAACAGCCATTGTTCTTCAAGTCATTCGTCGAAAAACGGTTCTCATTCCCAAGACGCCACGTCAGGATCATCTTATCCCCCCCCTTCGGCTGAAACTCGCCAGCGGACCGAAAATTCCTTCACGTCGCCTTTCACTGCACCACTCGTATAAAGTTACGTAAGCCAAACGTCACCTTTGAGTACTTAACCCTTTTGTCAATTCTATCTTTAACTTTAAATGGTTTAGCGAACCATCCCATCTCTTTAACTCTATATTTGTTTTACTTTTTAAATCCTTTAATCCTCCGATTAGCCCGAGCCCCCACGACCCTTTCCATTCTCTGTTTATGTCAATATTTTCCGTCTTGTGTTTGTTGATAGTTATTATTAATAAAACTCTATTTTATTAATGATAGCAATATTATTATCCTTGAGCTCAGTTCCACTTCTTAAGCATTTTGAAGATACATAATATCGGCCCACCAGACATTAACGCACTCTAAAGATAATTAAAGAAGTTCCCTCAACGAATAGTGATATATGGTATATCGTCGGGAGTCTATTCTACGACAATATGCTTCACCTGCGGTGTAGAAAACCACACGAGCTGGAATTGCCCCTAAAATTCTAGGCTTAAAAACGGACCAGCACATCAAGTACAATAGATTAAGGCCACACCGGCTTTCCCGGTAGTTCAGACCCAAGGATCAACTTCTCCCCCTCCGTCAGGGCACCAGGTAAATTATATTTTTGATAAAAGTTCCCCGGGAACTTTAAAATTTGAGGGTGGCAACGTGAACGGCTGCCGAGTATCTACCCTCGTCAGGGACACAGGGTGCACTTTTTTCATCGTGTGCGACGAGCTCCTCCCCCCAGTGGACACTAAACACAAAAATTTGCGGTACTACATGACTACCTTGGGCGGGCGAACCGATTCCCCGTTGTTAAATGTTACCTGCAGTGTCAGTATTTTGATGGCTGGGCTGAAGTCATTTCGGCACCTATAAAGTTTTGTTCAGTACTTATCGGGCAGAGCTCTCAGGTAAGCTCCGACCCTGTGTCCCAGGCCGCCCTTACTCGAGCCCAAGCGAAGAAGGAAGCACACGAACCCGTTCCCCTCAGAACCATGATACCGTCCGAATTCTCAGAGATCCTTAACCATGATTTTAGGTCCGCACAAAAGGAGTGTGAGACACTAACACCCTTATGGGATAAGGCCCAAAACAATGACAAGGAGACTGTTCGTGGACCCAAAGTAATAAGGTTTCTGGAGCAAGGTGGTCTACTCTACCAATCCGCCGAGGACAGTAATAACGCCGTTAAAACTGCCTTATGCCTTCCATGATCACATGTACCCATAGTGCTAAAAAATAGTTCATGACAGCATCTTTTCCGGTCACTTTAGTCATAGCAAAACGGGCCAGCGTATCTTTAAATATTTTTACTGGCCGGGTGCTGCATCTGACATCTCAAAGCATTGTCAATCATGCGATGTGTGTCAAAAGACGTCCGCTAAGGGGCGGGTCAAACCTGCTCCCTTGCAAAGGGGAGCAGTCATCACTGAACCCTTCTTCAGAGTAACCATCGACCTGGTTGGCCCTATCCACCCCCCTTCGAGCGAAGGGCACAGCTACATTTTTACTTTAGTTGATTTTGCTACCCGTTTCCCCGAGGCAGTCCCCCTTCGCCGAATCGATAGTATTTCTTGCGCCAAGGCCCTCATTTCGATCTTTTCAAGGGTAGGCGTCCCCAAAGAAATACTCTCAGACAGAGGACGGCAATTCGCCTCCGAGTTGATGTAGTACGTAGAAAAGCTGCTCATGGTAAAACCCCTTTTTACCACCTCCTTCTGGCCACAGACAAACGGAATGTGTGAAAAATTAAACGGAAATCTAAAATCAATTATTAAGAAGATTTGTGCCGATCAGCCCCACGAATGGAGCAGATATCTCCCGGTTGCCCTATTCGCCTATCGAGAAATTCCTCATCGCACATTAGGCTTTGCTCCGTTCGAGTTCCTTTATGGACGTAATGCACGCGGACCACTCAGCATTTTAAAGAAGTTGCTAATTAAGCCTCAACTGGACCAAGAACTACAGTCATCATACGCCTATGTCTTAGATCTACGCCAGAGGCTCGAGAAATGCGCGAACATCGCCTGCGAAAATGCCGACGTCAATTTGGACAAATATAAAACCTATTTTGATGTCAGGTCGGAAGATAGGAAATTTAAGCCAGGTGATGAGGTACTCCGGCTCCTTCCCACCGCGAGTAATAAATTACTGAGCAAATGGAAAGGTCCGTACTCGGTCCGCGAGGTACGAGGACCGGTAGATTACCTAGTTGGTACCCCAACAGGCGATAAACTCTACCACGTTAACTTATTAAAGAAATATCACCGACGCGCCCATGGAGATACGTTCGTAGCACTGGATGAAAAATCGGCGCTTGAAGAGGATTACCCCGCGGAGTCCCTTAATGTCATTCAGACAGTGTGCATTCCACCTGATGCCGATTACCCTCTTCCTTCCCTGCCAGGCGAGTCTTTTGAACCCTCTGACCTGGATATCAACGCGCGGCTGACACCACATCAAAAGAGTCAGCTACACGCTAGTCGCCAGCTATTACCCCGCGAAAAGAGATATGCCACTATAGAGAAGGAAGCTCTATAGGATGCTTTAAGCGCACGATGAATCCGTTGATGACTTCTTTCAATCCATCTATATACTTGATGCACCCACTCACAACTACTCTTTTTGCACCTTGCTCTTCCTAAACAAACTATCGATAGGAAGTTTTTTTAGCAGTAAATATCCTATCTCTTTGGAGTTCCGCAGTGATAATGTTTATTTATTTAAATGTCCCAGTTGTACTGGAGCCTCTTACATTGGCAGCATTGTCAGGTCTTTTGGAGCTAGGTTCTCTGTTCATATGGGGATTAGTTGGCGGACAAACAAAATCTTGAATAAAAAGGAAAAGTCTTCTATTAGGGAACACCCCATAAGCTGTAAAACTGGCATTTCTATTGTTAATTTTTAAGTGTTAGCCTTTGATAACAACCAACATTGCCTAAGAACCCTCGAATCTTTATATATCAAACACTACAAACCTACACTCAATGAAGATTTAAGTGCAATATCTTTATTAATTAACTAACTTTAACTAGAGTTTGTTAATTAGTTTTTTTTTAACAAACCAAGCGTTACTGTAACCTATAAATATTAGCCCCTTGTTAAACCCACCATTCACTCTCTAGGATGTATCTACTTTAGTAAGTACCCAAATTTACCGTGTTTATATGAAATTTTTTTTAACTGTTACAGTATTTACAAAATTAAAAACAAAGTTTAAATTTATTATCTTTAAATAAGGCCTGGTCAATTTCTCTTATAGTTTTTAATTAATTTCTGCAATAAACTTTAAATTTATCATCTAATTTTTTGAGTCAGTTTTAAAGCAAATTTAACTGTTGCCAAGTCACTTGTAGTACATTTTACTGATATTTTATAATTGGTTACCTTTTAAAATAATGTCTTGTTGACCTTTTCAAGTTTTCTTCTATGTATTAACAATTTTTTGAGTCAGTTTTAAAGCAAATCTAACTGTTGCTAAGTCATATTTAAAATTTTAACTTATAGTACATTTTACTGATATTTTATAATTGGTCACTCTTTAAAATAATGTTTTGTAAACTTATTCTAGCCTGAAGATGAAAACTTGTAGTTTTAGAAACGTTGTGAAAAATTAAAGATGCTGCATCCGTTTCTCGTGGCTCTGGGATTAATCCTCAATATTAAATGCAGGCTTCACGGCCGAGCTCCATATGGATATATATATATATATATATATATATATATATATATATATATATATATATATATATATACATAATTTCACCTTCATATCTACAAGCCCTACAAATAAATTCGACTTTCGACGGGGTTGCAATAGAAATTAAAATGGAACTGACTAATATAATAATAGCAACCAGAAATAAACCTCACAGAAGAGACGGATTATCCATACCAAACTTCCCAAATATATTTAATAATAGATTACCAGTCATCTTCATGGGAGCCCTAAATGCACACACCAGAAAATCGGACTACAGAAGAACCAACGCAAACAGCGATACTTACATACCAACATTGGCTGTTAGACAAATTGGCCAAAGAATAGACTCAACTTCGCAACTTAGAGATGAGAAAACCAGCAACTAAGCCCGATATATGTCTGACAAATATGAATTTCCCTTTCAATTACCACTTGACGCCAATAGCTGTTAGCCGCAGCGATCACACAGTCATTTTATTAGAAAATAACCAATATCCGATAGAGATAACAACCAGGAAATGGAACGCCTATCATATGGCTGTTAATTGGGATGATCACAATTAAAAACTCAAACAATATATCCCAAATCCACGGAACGAAGCAACTTTAGAGGACAATGACAAAGAATTATGGACTATACGCGAAGCAATCAAGAAAGCAGACGAATGAAAAAATCCTAGAAGAACATACCGAACAATCAAACAATTCAAGTGGACAACAGAAATGGTTAGAATTAATGAATAAATACGAATTTTGGAAAAGATAAATAAAATGAAAGATAAACCTCCGAGAGAAAGAATGAAAATTAAAGACATATGAGTCAACTATATTGAAGATAGAGAATAAATCGAGTTATTATTTCTTGATCATTGGCAAAAAGTTTTCAGGATAAGTGAAGATAAAAATGCAAACTTTGACTTTGAATTCGAACATCGAATCATAGATTTACTAAGCACAGAAATAGAAAAAACAACAACAGCCCTACCTCTTTTTCGAAATAAAAAGAGATACCAACGAGAGCATCGATGCTGTGATAACAACAGAAGAGCTGAGAAAAACATTTTTAAGTTTCAGGCAGAAAGTCCCTGGAAAATCTGGGCTAATGTCGAGGCTCCTAACAACATACTTGAGGGGTTTAAGAACGTACGAGTATTTAATGCAAGCCTAAATACGAGATAATTCCCAAATCCACCCACGTAGGTTGAGAATTGCAGACCGATTTTCCTGTTAGATTTCATGGCGAAAGTATACGAAAATAATAATAACCGATAGATTAATAAGATTCCTAAACAAAAATAATTGCCTAAACACCTGGCAATTTGGATTACGATAGAACCGGAACGCGGAGATGGCTCTTAGTGTAATCATAGAAAAGATAGCAAGGGTCAAAAGAGAAAAGGCAAGCATTGACATAATGTGCAGAAATGCATCGAAAGTGTTCGCCAAAGTTTGGCAAAGGGGATTAAAATATAAAATACTCAGATATGAAAATAATAATAACATTGATGAGTGAATACTTTGTGACTATGTAATGAAAAGATACGCCTTAATACACAATAGGCAGATGACTTGACATAATTATCGTTTTCCCCTACCGAAATGGACCTATGCAAGCAAGAATGACAGCAACTGAAAGAGAATCCATAAACAACTACGAAAATAAATGCAAGATCAAGACAAACATAAACAAATTTAAAGTAGTACCAGTATATAATAATAAAAGAGCGGACATCTAGATAGAATGTGAAAGATATAGATATGGCAACGAGTGCAAAGTATTAGGCATAACTATCTCAAAAACAGGTTACAAGAAACATGCAACAGTCGGAATTAACAAAGGAAAAATTGGACTCAAACTACAATTCACATTAAGAAATCTTAAGCTAAAGAACAAAAGAAAAATATACCAAGCTATTATTGAATGGGCTTTAGCCTACCCTATGGTGGCAATGTGCACTATCTCTAAGATTAGCCTACAGCAGGTTCAGAGGATACAGAACAAAGCAGTCTACATAATAACGAATAATAGATGGGGGGAACTAAGAGATCAACGTGATTTACACAGAGAGGCAAAAGTTGCCCCTATCAACAAAATAATAGAAAAAAATCTGCTGCAGCTGAATGCAGAGCGAACGTGTAACTAGGCTAGGAGTGGGAAACCGGCCAATAATGTCTCATAAATATGTTAAATATTGAAGAGTTATTTTAATGTAATAAAAAATCTATTTCTTTGTGATCTCATCATAATCATCACTAATTCTATAATTTAAAAAGGAGATTTTTTGAGTATTTGAATAATAATTTCATCTTAGTTTGCTTATGACTTATGTTTTTTTATCAAAGTTATTTCTAATTATTTTTTTATAATATCAAAAAACAAAATGGTGAAGCTCAGAAATAAATATAAGTATCGAAATTTTTGCGAATTTTTTAAAACCCAAAGAATTACAAATGGTGAAGTTCAGAAAATATATTTTTATATATCTTCTTCTCTATAACTCTATATTTTAGCAACGTGATATTTTGAAAGCAAGTTCAGAAAATTTTTAAAAATTTAGCCATTGCTGCTTTTTTTTTTAGATTTTAATTTTAGTAGCGAAGCGCAAGCTCCCCCAGTAGGGAGGATGTGGCGAAGCCATTGCCTGGTATCTTATGATAGTTCTTGCGAATATTCTTACGATCCGATCCACATTTTGGTCTCCCCCACAATTGAAATTTTCCAAGGTGACATTTTTACGATGGTTACAAAGGAGCTGGAAGGTTAGTAACACCCGTTGTAATTATAAACGTTAAGTTCTAGTAGTTCCAGTAAGTTCGCCACCAACTTATCCACAATCCAGTCCCACATTTTGTTTGGTCACTTATCTACCATAATTATTTGGTAGTCGGTATCTTGGAAACACCTATCTTAATTCCGGTTGTTGATTCCCAGCCATTTCGGGTGAAATTAATTGCTACTACCACATAGCTTAGGTTTGGAACTAGGGGAGTCACATAGCTCCTCGAGGCTTAGAACCTATGTTCCTTAAGCAAAACTTAATTGTTAATGTCACTATATTTTAAGTAATCTGACCTGACGTTTGGGCACTTACCTCTCAGTAAAGACTACAGTTGTAAAGTGTAGTTGTATTCGGGACACGTTTGTGCCCACAAACTTGTTGATTATTTTACTTAACCCTCTTTGATGTTGGTCACATGCGACGGGGAAGCCGGAGCGTGCATCCTTCTTCTTTTTTTTATATGTATTTGAGGGTTTTGCGTTTTTTGGTTGTTTGGCTTTTGTTTGTTTTATCGGAATTTTAAAATAGCCTGGTACTAGGCTCAATTTTTAATTGGTTGTAGTGGCCAGATAGGTGGTATTGAAAAAAAAATGTGGTGTAGTTGTGGTTTGTACGCCATGCTTTTCTCATAAACCATTTCCGCAAATTTCTCCTAATTTAACTCCAAATGACATGTGCGTTTATTTTGTTATTCGGTTGAAGTTTATCCAGATCTTTGGTTTCTGTGAAATATAGCTAAGAAATAATCTAATCTTCAGTGTGTTAATCCTTCACCTGAGCCGAAGATTACTTTCATCGGATTTTGGTTTGCTTCTCGGTACGCTTTCTTCGCTGACGCCTGGAACTTTTACAATTATTGTGTGTACGGAATGTCCTAAAACTTCAATTTACAATTGATGTAATTCAATCCTTTACTGTCTTAATCGAAAAGTTTATTCTTTATACTCCCTTAGGTAAAGTCCTTCGCCTCCGCAAGTTTGCTTTCCATAATGATTCGTGCGGGATAATTTTACACTTGAAATATAACATAATGTAATTGGCAGACTTCAATTGAAATATCATTCCCTTTACGAACGTGTGCCTATGACCCTTTGAGCTCACGCACATTAAACAGAAAAATATACCCTATGAATTCTCTTTCGCTTTGCATCCTAAGGTGGATTCACCCTTAATCGATCCTTTAGTTTAGACCACTTGGTAGAAGGGATGCGAGCTTGTTGCACCAGGCCCAAAGTGTAGCGCCTCTAATATTTTGGCACGCGAAGCTCGGGGCAGTCTTAAGAATTTGGAACCTAAAATTAATCATAAAGCGCAACAAACATGCTAATTAAATAGAACTACTAATGTATAGCACCAGTAATATTTTAATTTATAATTTTTATCAGACTTTTATCGAATGAACTTCAATAATTAATATTTTCAATATGATGAATGGCACTTAAATGGCTTTAAAATAATTATCCGATTTTGTCACGCATAGTTAAAAAGGTTTTGGCACCACTGGCCTAACCACAATAAAGCTAAGTTGTTATCCAGTCGTTCAAAGAGGCGTTCTGGTCTCTATGTAATCTCTCACATCGAATTTAATTCTTAATAGCTTAATTAATTCAACTATAAACCCTATACAACCGTTTATTTGATATTTTAGTTCAACTTTCCTCTGAAGAATCCATTTTCTCTACCATTAAAACATATTAAGAATGAATCTACTATGTCAAAGTCACATTTCCTCAAATAACTAGTTTAAATGCTAATAGTTTTCTTTAGTGACCAGTTGAATTAAATCAAGGATTTTTTGTTTCCATTTGAGAGTTACCTCTGAGATGGCCGATCCCAAGCCCGGCTGAGATAGGAGGAGGGTTGGCTGAGGGGGTGCAGATACCTCAGCCACGAAACTAAACATGGGTGTAAATTATACTCATTCGTGGTTGAACGCACCTAAAACTTAAGAAAATGAAAACTGTTTGTTCCTTGTCCTTGACGGCAGCAGGTCATTGTCAGGTTGAATCTCATAGAATTCAATTTTGATCGATCACCGATTCATTGAAAAATGGTCCTCTCCTATCATCTTCTCATTATTCAAATGATTTAATGCACCTCACGCGAATCAAAATTAGTTTAGAATCAAGGTAAGAATTTTGTTGTTTTTTTATTTGCTTTGCTACGCTGTTCAAATAAATTTGCGCGAACGTTAGTCTACTCAAATAAGGCAAAGTAACTTTTCGTTCACTCAGGCTGCTTTTACACCAAACGAGTCGAGTCAAGTCAAAACGATTCATTACTAGGTTTCAATCAGCATTCCAGTTAACATTAAATTATATGTATTTTTGAAAAAACCGTGCGACCCGGAAGCACTGAGTCAATTCGAGGCACGCAGAGTCACGTCTAGTCGAGTTGGGTTCATTTTCAGAATCGGCCACGAGTCCGCAGTGGTGTGATTATCATAAAAGTGAAGTTCCTAACAAAATTAGCTCGAGACCCCCCTGTTTTATGTGATCCCAGTGATCGCAACCACCGGGATTGTGATGTGATGGCTGTTTTAAAAGAAGATTGCTGCTGCATTAAAATGTACAAGTGAACCAACAGTTTTATTTACTCCTAACTGTACATTACTGGATCACTCGTTCTTGCTATTCAAAAGCCCCACAGGGAGAAAAGTATTATGCTATCAAGATATCACGAAGTGACTGACATATGTAGCTTCTGCTGAAAGCCTTTTGTTTCTTGAATGATCAACTCTTCTTCAGAAAGTAATTGAAATTGTTATAAAGTACACACGAAATAGGCGAGCAAACTCGTTGTATGCCTTTGCGTTTGAAAGTTAACTCTCCTAGGCGGTTTGTTAGATGAGAAGCTTATCGCCATAGGTAGCATTATGTGAATGCTATGAGTTGAGAGGCATTTCGCCGTATGTAGCATTGTGCGGATGCTAATTAGGTGTTGGCGTGCTGCCATATCACTATATGTGTGCTTGAATGAATCTAAGGCGTGTTGTCATAGATAGCTTCATGTTAGTACGAATGAATTGCGCGCGATGAATTGAGTACGATGAAATGATGCGAGATAGAGCGCGCAGATAATTTATCCGATCTAGCAAGTTGGCTAGAGAGGAGTTTTGCAACCAGATCTGCGGAGATAGTTTGAATTATTAAAGCTGTCCCTTACAGAAGAGCGATGTGATTGAGAGTGAGCGAGTATTTTTCTCTGGAGCCGATAAACATCAGCATGGCGTTGCACTGATCTTAGTCAAGGAATTTTCAAGATCAGTTTTGTCCTTCTGGCCTAAGAATGAGCGAATGTTCCTAATCAAACTTAAGTCTACTCTATTTAACATAAACATTATTGTCGCATATACACCAACTTCTGAAAGCAAAGATCACGAGACAGATGCATCCTATAATTCCCTAGATGAGTTGTGTGAGTCATGAAAGTCAGAAAAGATCACAATCAATATGGGGGACTTTAACGCTTCTGTTGACTCCTACGAACTAGGGGAAAGGAATGAAAGAGGAGATAAATTTGTAGATTGGTGTAAAGATAACTGCTTTGTCATCAACAACACTTGGTTCAACGTGCATCCGAGAAGGAGGTACACATGGACCAGCCCAGGGGACAGGCCCTGTAATCATATTGACTTTATTGCCATAAAGGCAAGTATAGAAATGCAATCAAAAGTTCCCAGTCCTACCCAGGTGTAGATATTGACTCGGACCACAATCCAGTCATTGCAAAATTTCAACTATCGTTGAAAAGTCTTGAAAAGCCAAAACGTAAACCAAAGTTTGATTTCTCAGCTTTGAAGAATGATCAAAAGATACGAATAAATTTAAGTCAGAGGTACTTCGCAGTCTTCCAGATAATCCACCCGCTGAGGTTGAGGAGCGGTACCAAGTCATCACACAAACCATCAGAGAAACTGCTGACAAAACCATCTCAGTGGTTCAACCCAGATCTCGAAGATCTGTTAAGGAAACGAAGAATATCAAAACCACATTCTGTTCATTATGAAACAGGACATTTACCCAGGGACATGCTTATTGCTTAAGTCCATCTTTTTGACACTGTACAAGACTCCTGGCACACTGGAATGTTTGAATCACCAAAATATTAGTCTCATGTCCCACATTCTTAAAATTCTCATGAAAATCGTCTTGCAAAGGATTAGGCGCCAACTTCTGCCTGAAATTCCACAAAACCAGTTCAGATTTATGAAAGACAGGGGAACTAGAAACGCGATTTTTGTTTTAAAGATGCTTGGTGAGAGAGCCATCGAACACCAAAAAGATCTTTATCTCGTCTTCATCGACTATCGCGTTTTGATAAAGTTCGACATTCGGAACTTTTCAAGATGCTGGCCAACATCCAAATCTTTTACAAAGAAATGCAAATCATAAAATCCGTTTATTATGACCAACTTGCCGTTGTCTGTTTACCAATTGGAACAACCAACTGGTTCTGCATCAGGCGAGGAGTACGCCAAGGATGTGTCATGTTTCTTGACCTATTTAACCTTTACTCTGAAATCATCCTGAGAGAACTTGAAGATCGATCAGAAGTAATCGTTGTAAATGGTGTTGAGATTAACAACTTACGATAGACCGACGACACTGTTATCCTTGCTATATCGAGTGGGGATCTTCAAGATCTTTTCGATACTGCTGTGGTCTGCAGTGAATGCCTCAATCTCAAAGTTAATAGCAATAAGACGAAAGTGATGGTCATTCTAAAGTCAGAGGTTCCTCCAGCTTGGCAACTGCGGCATGGAAACACACCAATCGAACAGGTCAGGCATTTAATTACCTCGGAGCCCTGGTAATATCTGACGCCCGATGAAAGAAAGAGATCAGAAGAAGAATCGGACTCGCCAAAGATACATTTGCGCAGCTATGAAAATTTGCTGTAGATAGAAAGCTGTCAATCAGAGCCAAGATTCGCGTTTTTAAAAGCCTACTTCTAGTCAACTCTCTGTTGTGGCTGCCAGTCATGGACACTTACGGCCGAGGCCCGACGTAACATCGAGGCAGGAAAATTCTGGTTCTACCGAAGGATGCTACATATCTCATATATAGACAGGGCTAGGAACAAGAAGGTTTGACTCGGTTCGGTGTGGAGAGGTAACTCCTGAACATCATCATGGACCGCCAAAAACAATTCCTTGGACACTCCATCAGAAAGAGGTAACTCGAAGGCCCTTATCTCAGTGGGAAAATCCCAGGGAAGCGGGTCAGAGGAGGTCAGAGGAAAACATTCCTAGACAATTTTGACATTGTCACGAACACGATTTGAAACAAGCCAGAGACAGAGAAACATGGAAGCGCACCATAGTTCGTCAAATAAAGGCACTAAGAGAGAGAGGGAAAGAGAGAAGATGAATGTGGGCTCCTTGATGAAGGGTTGGATGGGGTCCATGGTTTTCCTTGCATTGCGTTGAGAAAATTCAAGAATGACTCCAGAAATTTGATGCGATGGCTTCGTAAGATGATGAGATACACTCCGGGTGATGTGATGTTTGAAGTCAGTCCGGATGATGATGATGTTTGAGGTCACTTAGATGATGATGAATGCTTGAGATCACTCCAGATGTCACCACATGTAGCGAGAGAAGAAAGAGGATAGGGTGCTTGATCGTAAAAAGGGTCACCAGTTCTTTATTAGAACAAATATTTCTTTTCTGCTATATGATTTCAAGTTTGGGATTCGAGTTTGTTTGAGGGTGTTCAGCAAATAAGTTTGTATTTGGATTTATAAACAAGTTGATAAAAATAACTTTACTTTGAATTCGACGTCTATCAGAAAGAATGATTGGAGTCGGTGAGTTTAAATCCCTTTTTCAGTGAAAGGAGTAATGTAAATGCGGTTGGAAAGACTTGTGAATCCTATCCATCCAGGACTAGTTAAGGAAGTGAGTTAAAAGTCATTCCTTGGAGTACACCGTGAATACGAATGGAAGAGCCTTGTGCTGCGGACATTATTTGGCATAATGTCCGATTCTTTTATATGTGTAAAGAAAGTGGGCTTGAATAATGAGGTTTCTGGGGTGGAGACTTGTCTGAAGTGAATGTTCGTTGAGGTGTGCTCGAAAGAAAGAGAGAGAGCAGAGCAGAGCAAACTCAAAGGAATTCATGGGAAATATTTATAGGATGTTAGTCTAGCAGATGGACGTTAATGAGCAAATAGAACGAAATTGTTAACTGACAGTTTTGTGTGAACCGAGATCCTTGTAATTTAGAATGTTTGTGTAAATGTTTTTCTATATATATATATAATATATATATATATATATATATATATATATATATATATATATATATATATATATATATATATATATATATATATATATATATATATATATATATATATATATATATATATATATATATGAATATATATATATATATATATATATATATATATATATATATATATATATATATATATATATATATATATAGATATATATATATATATATATATATATATATATATATATATATATATATATATATATATATATATATATATATATATATATATATATATATATATATATATATATATATATATATATATATATATATATATATATATATATACAGCAGATACAGCCACAAAGGAAAAGTGAAAAACGATTCTGAGCACTTTCGTCTTTATTCTTAAAGACCTTTTCAAGGAATGAACAGGAGGCTGGACATCCATTGCCTTAAATAGTGGAAGGGGGGATTAGACTACCCACCTCTGAACCTTAATTAGGGAGGTACAAAATCCTGAAACAACTTTATTTGAGATTTTATGTATGTAGTAATAATGGGATCGCATTAATGGAGATACATTCTAATATATTTCTCGAAATATAATTACTGCATTTTATGAGTCGTTTGGCACTGTTCCAGTTAATGGTATGGTTAAGATTGTAAATATGTAGAAAAAGCGTAGATTGTTCACTGTGATTACGTACATTGGCTTGATGTTGCTTAACCCGCACATCTAGTTCTTTCCCGGTTTGTCCATAATAACATTTTTGGCAGTTGTTGCAGCCTATCGAATAAATAATGCCAGGTCCGGGTGGGGGAGGGGTGTTTTTGACAAGGATGCGATAAATTGTAGTCTCGTACTTAAAAATAATACTTATGTTCAGAGGCCTAAGTAAACCAGGTAATTTAATGAAAATATGTTTATAGGGTAAACTAATGTTTTGGGCCTGAAACTTAGGGATATTAACATTAGTTTGATAATAGGAACGCTTGGCGGACTTATAACAATTGTTGAGAAAGTACAGAGGGTAGCACAAATTTATCCCTATTTTATATATTCTATCGTGTTCTTTGTCTAGGTATTCTGGTGAGACAATTCTAAGGGCACGCGAAAACATAGAGGAGAAAACACAATGTTTGATGCTATTATGGTGGTTAGAATTTAAATGTATATAAGAGTCTATGGCTGTGGGTTTTCTATATATTTCATATTTGAAACAATGGTTTGTCCGATGAATTAGAATATCTAGGAAACGGAGTGTGCGATCTTTTTCAACTTCTAATGTGAATTTAATCGAGGGGATTAAGGTGTTAATTTTAGTAAAAAATGTATTAATATTTAAATTATTAGGCCAAAGGCAAAGGATGTCATCAACATATCGCATCCAGGCTATAGGGGTTTCATTAATTTGGAGAAGTCTTCTAGATTCGAAGAATTTCATGTATAGATTTGCGAGTACAGGGGACAATGTAGATATGTTCAGCCTCCTGTTCATTCCTTGAAAAGGTCTTTAAGACCTTTTGTGAGCTTTTTTCATATATATATATATATATATATATATATATATATATATATATATATATATATATATATATATATATATATATTAATATGCAGTTTAGGTTGAAGTTATTGCTTCCGTGGCATCAATAATTCTTTTACAAGAATCATTATATTTCCTTAATTTTCTCATGTTTTCTGTTGTCCATTTATTTAAACGTCACGACAGTGTTTCGGTGCTATGCACTACTTACGAGCTACGACTGACAATTAATGATTCAATGATTTCTTAAGGAGTGAATATACATATGAGGTTTTATATATATGAAAAATAAATACATAATAGTGGGGAAATAAGATGAAATTAAGTAGAGAAGGGGAAGATATAAGTTCCGGGAGAATGCGGAAATCAGATATTTACGTAATTTACATTATACTTGAACATAATAATAATACATTTTAAGATTAATCATCTCAAATAATTACATATAAATATAATGCAGGGATACGTATTATTCTACTATTGTATATTTAAGTAGTTATATTATTTCTATTAATTAATTATAAATATAATACATTTATTATTTTATCATTTTACTTAGATATAAATTCATTTTATAGTTATTTGTAACTTAGTTGTTTGTATTTAGGTACTTTATTCTTCTATTGTTAATAATCGAATAATTAATTAAATATTTAACGCTGAGTAAATTTTGTTACTTTAATCATTTATATTTCGATTATTTACCTTATATTTATTCACCTTGTTAATTTATTTTATATTTTGACACTTTAATGGCTAATGTTACTATTTATAATTATTTAATTATTTATTTATTCACTTCCAATACTTATTCACCTTTTTTACTTTATTTTGTATATAGGCACTTCAATCACATATTTCTATTTTTAATTATTTGATTATTTATGTATTTATTCATTTTTTTTTAGTTTAGTCACTTTTACTAATTTATTATTACACTTTTTGCCTTCACTTTGGAATTTCAGTGGTTATTTGACCACTTTTAATTAACTTATACGTCAGCATATTAACAATGTGGCCGCTCTCTGGTGGGATGTAGACGACTCCTTCCTCTCCTTTGATTTCTTTGGCGGACGGAGTTCGGGGCCTCGAAGGTCCACTTGTACGTGCCAAGGTGAATACCGCGGAGTAACTGCTCCTAGTTTTTTTTCTGGGACTTGCACAGAGATGAACAGAAGACCTTAAGGGCGACATCCTCCTAGTTGAAGAGAGACCGGCGCAACTACTTCTCCTTCTTTTAATATGTCTTCTTCTTCCTCGCCTGTTTGCTGGGAGTCCTTCTCCTTGATTAATGTTTTTGTTTTCTTCTTTTTTGTTTCTTTTCCTTTTTGTTTGACCTTTGGTTGGAGACCTCACTTTTGGAATCTTCTTCTTCGTAAGATTTTTTTTTATCTGTGAGCGGTTGTTCCTTTTCCTTCTTCGTCTGGTCTTCTGTAAATTTGATGTTCAAAATTTCTTCAGAAGAACCACAGCTCTGACTTTATGCCGACCATCTGTAGAAGGCCATTAATTTCCTCTGCAAATGTACCCGGTTTTGCCAGATTTGCCAAGTGGGCAAAGATAACCATCGCCATTATTTCCTTGCTTTCGTTTGCGAATAGCAATTTCGGACTCCTGCCAATTAACTGTTAAAGGTGGATAATTTAAAGTTCAAGTATAAGCGCTACTACGTTCTCTCAGACCTCGAAACAACGGGAAAAGTATTCCAAATAGTCAGATACCGAGATCGTCTTACTTTCTATGTTTCTTTTAGTTATGTATACACATATACATATACTTATGTGGTTCTTTGTATATCTTATTAATTTTATTTTTTAATTTAGTCAAGGGAAGCTACTTGCTTTAAATTATCAAACTTTAACAGTTAATTGTCAGTAGTCGCTCGTAATGAGACAACAATAAATGGAGGAAAGAAATTTGCATATCTTTCGCCTGAAATTAACAACAGCATTGTGGATAGGATATTGCAAGAATGTGTGGATGAATGAGCAATGCATGGAGTGATAACTCGCACGATGATGTTTAAGGTGGAAATTAGGTGTGCATTCTTCAGTCCACCATCTTCACTTTCCACTGCTGAGTCCAGTGGCAAAAAAATGATCCAGGACGATGAAAAAAGTCCCTTCTTGGACTATCGCCTAATGCACTAGCACCGTGCAGATTTGACCTCCATGTTTACTCTTGAAGCCTTGGCCCTTCCAAGTGATCCCACAAGGCAGTAGAGTTGGTCGGGTTATACCGCCCGGCACTCGGTCGTTGGACGTACATTCAGTTAAAAGCAGGGGGACCACGAGCGGTTAGTAAGCCAACAGTTGAGAGGCAGAGGCTAAGTAACCTTATATTCTATTGTTGGGATAAAAGGATCGGCTTCTCCACTTCTCATTTAGCTCTACTCGTTTTTAGGTGCAAGTATATATATATATATATATATATATATATATATATATATATATATATATATATATATGTATAACTGAATCACGAAAATAAGGAACGTGAGGAATTAATGAATAACGTTACAGCCACGAGGAAAATGAAACAACGGAGAACTGCGAGGCCTTTCGACTAATGGTCCTTTACTAAGCAGACTCAGTCTGCTTAGTAAAGGACCATTAGTCGAAAGGCCTCGCAGTTCTCCGTTGTTTCATTTTCCTCGTGGCTGTAACGTTATTCATATAGATATATATATATATATATATATATATATATATATATATATATATATATATATAAAGGCATGGTTATATTCAACAGCAGAAGAGGTATTGTTTAGCTTCTTGAGAACTTTTTAATTTCCATTAGTGACTATTTCCTGAGGAGAAAAAGGTCGTAAAAGATCAATTTAAATCATTATTTATTAATTTCCCGAGGCACCTTTCGACCAAACTGCTCATCTTCTGGGGCTACATTGACAAATATGAAGAAATTCAGCTATATAAATATAAAATATATGTAGACACTATACAAGCTTTCAGAGGCGCAACACTGAATATATTTTTTATTATTAAAATATAAAAAATAAATTCTACATTAAAATAAAAAATTTGAGTTTAAAATGAACATATTTTAATACTATATATTGTAGAAAAACAACAGCAAAAAACGGCAAAAACGATCTTTTATGATCTTTTTCTCCTCAAGAAATAGTCACTTATAGATATCAAAAAGTTCTCAAGAAGCTAAATAATACCTCTTCTGTTGTTGAATATAACCATTCATTTATAAAACCATAGCCTCCTTACAATATATATATATATATATATATATATATATATATATATATATATATATATATATATATATATATATATATATATATATATATATCAATATTGTTTCGGGCTGCTCTTGTAGGGCTTCAATTTAATTTGTAGGATAAATGAAAGGACGTATAGGGAGAAATTCATTTCATTACTTGATAACAAGAACGTTTCGGGTGTTAATTACACCCATCTTCTGGTATTGGAAATATACACATTCATGAATATACTAACATCTAAATTTAAGACATTCAAATTATGGAATTATTGGAAGATTTTAGCCCTTAATATAGGGAGTAATGCAGAACTTACAGGTTATTGCGTTAAAATTTATGTTTGAGAATTTAATTAGTAAATTGTGGATATACATATATATATATATATATATATATATATATATATATATATATATATATATATATGTATATATATATATATATATATATATATATATATATATATATATATATATATACAAAGAAAGAGCAAATACACGTTCTGCGGGTGATAATACAACCAGCACAAGGCTACGCCATTTTTATTTTCTGCCTTTCAAATAAATTTGAAGACAGAAAGAAAGATGTAGAAACCTTGTATAGCTGACTATAAATACATATAATAGAAGAGGAAGAAGAATTGGGCGCGAATGAGCAAATGAGACAAGAAACCGGAGTTTTTTTTAAAGGCAAGAGAAAGGGACATTAGAAGAACCCAGAATCAAAGATAGCAGAGGGCGGCATAGTGAAGGCGATCCTTTACCGAGAAGACAGAAATTTCTCCAGGTAGCTTTGCGGTAAAGCATCTGGCCCGCAATCAGCAGACCCGGGTTCGAGTCCCAGCAAGGAATTTTCAAAAACCTTTTTCCCCTGGAGTTATTTCTGTCTTCTCGGTAAAGGATCGCCTTCACTATGCCACCCTCTGCTATCTTTGATTCTGGGTTCTTCTAATGTCCCTTTCTCTTGCCTTTAAAAAAACTCCGGTTTCTTGTTTCATTTGCTCATTCGCGTCCAATTCTTCTTTCTCTTGTACTATATATATATATATATATATATATATATATATATATATATATATATACATACATATACTAGCGGTCATAATGATTCAGAAACTTGGTTTCCATCTCGAAACTTACAGTAGCTTCAAACCAAATGAGGATAAGTAACGCACGATAAATTACATATATAAAATAAGCATAGTTAGAGGTTGTACGTACACATTAGGATAGATGAAACAGCAAGTTACGTGCAAAAGATAATTTTGATTGGAAAAATATAGTGGTCAAAATGATCCGGCAGATAAAGTAACAGAAGTAGATGAGAAAGTACAATGATATAAGTTTCTCAACAAATAATTTTCGCTTGTTAAAATATATTAGTACTTGGTATGTAGACATTTACTATAAATTATACACTGAAATATCCTGCCACAGGAGCGTACTAACTGAAGGCATTCCTCTGGTGTTATTTCTTTCATTCCTATTGTAATATTTCGCGATGTTCTTCGACGGTGTTTGGGTTTCTCTCCTTACTTCTTTCTCTTAGCGTCTTTCACAAATTCTCAATCATATTGTGGTCGGGGCTCTGAGAAGGCCAGTCCATGACATTCACTACCTCCTCATCCAGGACATTTTTCACCAACTTTGCCGTGTAGTAAGGTGCATGATCATGTAGAAAAATAGTAATCGAGACAGAGGCGGGTCTCATATGGGGCACAACATGTGCTTGCAGAAGTTCTTTATACACTTGAGCATTCACTCTGCCTTGCAAATGGACATGTGGGCGAGTACCTTACGCCAAAATTATGCCTCACACTATAACGCTTCCTCCACCAAAATGACGCTGCTCTTCAAGCAGTTCACGGATAATCTTTTGCCTGGTCTTTGACGGACGAACTCCTGCCATCTGAACCAAACAAATTGTATTTCGATTCATCGCTGAAGTGGACTTTGGAGTTTGGATCATTGGTCTTCTGTACATAGAACGTGGTTAGTAGCTTCTTTGTTCTTAGGGCTGATCAATAACTTGACTACTGGTGTGCGAGATTTTAAAATCTTTCCTCCAGGTGGCATGATAATGTCTTCCTGGAGCCACTAATGTCCATAGTTTCATTTACTTCTAGGGGACTCGTGGCTGCTGTCTTGTATCGGTCCTTTTTTGAGATACAGACGATGGCTTGGTCATCTCTTTATGAGGTTTTCCTAGGCTTACCAGTAAAAATTCCACTGATACATGAGCATGAGATATCATTATGTATTATAATATTATGTACAACATTTTGGGCTCGTTTTACCCTTTCAGCAATAGCTCGGATGGAGAAATGAATCTCTTGCTCTTGAAGTAGCTTAACAATCAGCTCCTGGATATAGGGAAGTGTAGTGGATCCCCTAGGCATGTTTACTGCTCGGAACTTGACAATGTAATGACTAAAACTACTAGGAATTCATACAAGCAAGTTAACACCCTAAATTAGTTTGTTATCTCAAAGATAGAAGTAATAGAATTACGTTGTCCGGATCATTTTGACTACTACATATTTGAAATAAAATTACTCTTTTTCCACGTAACTTAAAGGAAATTCCATATGGCTACTGCCATCAAAGGCATAAATCATCAAAATTAAATTAGTATATTAACTTGGCTATATTACAAACTACACAAAAAACGAGAAACAAAAAAGAACAAATCAAATCTCAGGTAAGTGAGCAACCAAATAAAATAAGAAAAAGCATCCTCAGACGTCAGAGGTAGGCGAGCTTCCATGCGACGCCCTATCAATTACTGTAACACCTCAGAACTAAAATCCAATGGAGGAGGGTCGACTCCTCCAAATACTTAACAAAGCCGCAATTCACTGTGCATGAAGCCGTCTCGAGTACAAGGTTCAAGCGGGAGCGACCCCGCTCGTCCCAGTACCGGGACATTTAACGCATGCGAAGATACCCCATACTGGAACATTTGACAAGAATGGACCATACAGTTTGGGGGACCAAAGAGTCGTCACAATAAGGTTGAGAAGAGCGCTATATTAATATCGCTGCGGGCTGCTAGTGTGTAGGATTCAGATGCGACACAAAATGACCTAAGGCTGTTGAGGCTTTGTTTGTGGATGAGGGGGGTGGGAGATCCGTGGGAACAGTCCTGCCTCAATGGCATGAAATCTTAGGAACCCGTCAGCTATCTACTTACTTCTTTGCCATATTTTTTTTATAGGGTGACCTAAATCCTGTTATGTATTCAGAGTGGAGAAGAGTGAAAGGTTGCTGCGGTCTGCCAGTCGTTGCAGGATGTTTGGCCTCCTCATCAGTGTGTTCATTTCCCGCAAATCCTACATGTCCAGAAGCCCAACAGGAGACAATCTCGGCATACTCCCTGCTCGCCGCAGCTGTATCATCAAGAATACTGAGAACAGGGCTGTACAGAGATCCCAAAGCTTCGAAGGCATCGGTGCGCTCTGTTTGTCGATAAACATCACAATCCTGGCTTTAAGCCCGTTAAGGCCCTTAATGTCCCGTACCGAGTGGTAAAATACGCATAGGTCAACGGTCTTCAAATAAGGGCGAAAGGGTGTGAAAGCTGACCCCATCCATGTTCACCGCCAAGGCTCCAGCGTAACACACATGTGCTCAAACAAATTGAAACGCACTGTTCCCATTGCTGTAGAAGCTTTGGGAACAGACGCGTGAAGACAAAACTAGAAGAGGTGTTTGCGTATAAGGGCTTAAGGCACTATGTAAGGCGCAAACGAGTGGCGTTTCCCTTTCATTGAAAATGAGCCTTTTAATAAAACTCATCCGCAAGTAATCTTCGAACCAAGAAAGTAGCGGGGGAAACGTAGTTATTTGTCCTATCAGCACCCCAAGTGCTAAACATCATGGATATAAAAATGTCAATAGCGCCGGTACAAGACAGCCTTAGGCTGCAAATATGGTCGTCACATAAAGCGTAGCGAGAGCATCTTTCAGCTGCATTAACGTGATACGGTTGATGTTCAAGGCAAAAATTTGACAGTGAGAAGGCTTCCCTGCTGGGCGCCCTCTTCCTGCCGTTCCGTACCAGAAAGGGGTACCTCCAACCGTAGGCAGAATTAATGATCTCCTATAAACTAGGACAAGAATATTGTAAGGCTTTCTCTTGCTCCAATAGTGAGGATGGTCTCCATGATACCGTATCGACAAGCGGTATCGTAGGCCTTCTCTATGACAAAAAACACCATGACTAAATGCTTATTTAAAAGAAAGCCTCGCAGGTAGCATTTTGCAACTGGGAAAGAGCATTCAAAGGTAAATGGAACTTGTAGATGCCAGGGTGAGAAGGAGACGGATGGCCACCGCTTTCGAGGAACATTAACTAATTTCTCCATAAAGTGCACACGCAGGAGTTAAAAGAATTCGAGCGGAAACCAGGCCGGTGTAGTGGTCTCTCCCCGTATTGCGAAAAGCAAGCGCGGTAGCTGTGCGCGAGAATTCTGGGACGATGTCATCAGTCCAGAATCTACTGAACAATGTTAATATAAAGTCGATGCCTCACCCACCTTGGTGTCTAATCATGATGAAAAGGATATCATCCAGACCAATAGTGATATCCGCGCACGATGCGAGAGCTGAGGGTAGCTGACTTACCGTAAAAAGGTGGTTGAAGAGTTCCCTCTCTCTGGAAGTAAAGTCCACTCAGTGGCATTCAGCAAGGCTACAACGTGCTTTATGTGCTACCAGAAGAGCATGCTGGCTTGCGAATGAGTAGAAAGTGGTCACGTCCTATTGGAGGACGGGAGGGGTAAGCCTGAGAGAACTTGCCCCAAATTCTTTTGACACACTTCCACATCTCTGCAAGGGGTTCTTTCACGCTAGGTGAAGACATGTATGCCCGCCAAGAAGAGCGCCAGGCGAGCTTTAAAATATATCTAACCTAACTCTAGCTCAACGAAATTGATTCACAGTGAAATTTGTTGAGCCTTTATATGCATATTGCTTTTATCTAAGAGCCATCTTACAAGACCGAAGAAGACGGCGTGCCAAACTGCTAGACGTTATGTGAATAGTAGTCAGGCCCACCGCAACGACGACCAGAAGAAAACTAGGAAAAAGCCTCATCAATTGACCTAATCTCCTACACTGTGTAAGAGAAATCTGTCATTTACTGAAATCAGTGTCACCGCACTCGCTCCAAGCACCACCGAGGTGGTTTATTAGGTGTTAGGGGTCAAGAAAAGAAGCTCTTGATGTGAAATGGAGCAATACTATTAAGGTCCTCGACCACCCCTCACCCAAAATCAGGCTGTGCGTACGGAGACTCACGGAGCCTGTCACGGTTCCAACATGACAAATAGTGTAGGGGTGGGTCTTCAGGCCTTCTGTAATTCCTCATGACATGTTCGACCTTCACCCCTCCTGGTCCGCCAGCTCTTCGGTGATGTCTTTTAAGGAGTAGTCAGCGAGTTCCCTCGCATAGACTACTCATTTTATGAAGTTCAGTGTATAGTGCGGTGTCATCTGCACAGGTGAGCCACGAATGTTAGAGGACAACACACCATGGTCGCCAAGGCAGGGTCAGCCGCATTAACCAAAAGAGTCCCGACGGAGAAACGAGTGATCTTGGGTTCCTTACATATAACACTGGCTAAGATATGACCATAATGTAGCATGAGTACTTTAGATAGCATGCCTACATCAGTAGATAAAATAATGAGGAAGCATTTGAAGACAGATCCCGAATGCCAGTGAAGTTCCGCCAACTTTTTTTTTTTAAATTTTTCGACTTATCCTTATCACCCGAGGGCGTCTAGCAGTCGAATGTGCCATCCTGGGTCTAAACACTTTACGAGTCTTCAGTGGACCCGTCAGACCCAGGAGCCCCTTCCTACCCGAAAGAGAGGAACTGCTAGTCTCTTAAAATTTCTTATTTCTGTTGTTTTTCTTTATAGGAAAAAAGGCGGGGTATGTACCATTTTTTATCTCCCTCTCCCTCAGAGGGATACAAAGGTCAAACGAGAAATCCTTAGCTTGAACCTTCTCCGAAATGGAAAAGGTCTAGCTCTCAGTGAGGCTCGATCAGAGAGTAGAAGCTCCTCCTCTCTTCTTGATATATCGGGTCCCTGTTCTCTTATGAAGACTTTGCACAGAAGTGGTTTACAACGAGTCATGTTCTCTTTCAAGGAATCTAACGTCTAGGGAGAGGACACCTTACCTTCCGCGCTTGCCTCGGGGAAGTCTCCTTTCGCCTCCTAATGGTGTCAAGGAGCCAGACCGGACACGACACTTATCAGGCCTGGAGCATGTTTAGGAAAGATGCGTCGTGGGGGCCGGCAAAAGCCGACTTCCATCGGAAAAATTTGAGAGACTAGCATTCCGACCCCAAATAACGTCACTATATTAGAGTAAAAAAGGGGGCACTCCTCGGTGGACCCCCTCCCCCCCACACACACACCCCACCCTAGGCTTCTCAAGTGAGGTTTGCACGATTGAACCACTCCTACCTGGAACGATCAATTTGGGGCGCCTTTTTTACGAAAGAGAAGGGAGAATCGTCAGCTTTCTAATTAGTTCATCGTGGGAAGACTCTTTGGAAGCAGTAAGGAAGAAACCACTGAAAGTGGGTTGGCTTCTTTGAAGCTGTGGAGCTGCCCAGCAGTGGCTCCAGAAGTACTTGGCCGACACAGATCAAAGTCTTATTCAGAAATTTGTTGTCTGACAAAGTATGGATATAGAGGTCAAGAATGAGATGACGTAGCGGCAGTTCACCAGTGAGCAGGTTGCACACCAACCTGATAGGTTTTCCCCCCATATAGAGCTCTCGCTTTCGGATTATTCTAACTTTCACATTACTGTTGACATTTGCAGTCTCTTCCAATGAGCAACAATTACTTATCAACACTCTTTTCTTTCAGCAATTTAAACATGACCTTAGCAATCCTCTCCACATGCCACTCCTATGTAGTTGCCTTCCCTCAAGACAAAGTCGAACAAAGCATAGCTTCCAGGCTCAATAATAACACTATATATTTCCATAGAAATATTGGCAAGTACCTCCAGTATGAACCCTCATACTGGTCAGGTAAGTCTAACAATCCTGTATGGTTAATACAATGATAAACCATCTGAGAGGTAACCTAGAATTAAATGTTTCCTTTTGCTCATGAGTTGTACCTTAGAGATACCACCATAAATAAATTAATTGCCGTCATATTTGATTTATTTGCCCTTACCTTACACATCAGCTTACTTGCAATGAATAATGTACTTATTTCAATGAGATAGACTTCTTACCTTATAAAAAAATGGCCATTCTTTCTCCAACTCCAACTACATGCCTGTAATTAGTGTTCATTTCCTTTATGGAAGATCTAGTCAAGATTACCTGATTCTTAAAATTTTCGGTTGTTATCCTAAAGAAGAAGAATTTATCTGGATGATTCAACAGGTCTGCTGTTCAGTTCATTGATTCGTGTTATCTTACATTCACTTCACCGAGAGAATAGGTATCCATATTCCTTGAAATCAAACAGGGTGATGACACGGGTTGACTCAGTCGGTGTGAACAGCAATGAGTCAAAATAAAATGAATCAATCAACTAGAGTGAAGTAACTTGTTTGGCGCCAATGCAACCTTAAGGTGTCTCCCAATCCGGCCTCAGCGGCATTTGATTCTAAAAAGTATGAATCATGGATACCTGACGCGAAACAGGTATCTATCCCCCATCCGGGTCACGAAGGTTTGTCAAAATCGTCTTTTGATGACGTAAACATAATGCTAACCAGCACTTCCTTACATTAATGACCTTTCCTTGGTGCCTGGGGATCACCAGTCATTGTCAGTCTGCTCTTTATGCGAATTTCATTATCCAGTCGGGGAATCTCATGCATGGTATGAGGGCCAAATGGTTAAATTAAGCTAGGTTAGGTTAAGTTGGTTAGATTAGATTAGCAATTTATTTCGTCTTTGTCTCCACAAATCGCTTATGTTCGCGGAAAAGTGCTAACTTTTCGTGGTAGCTGTACTTACATAAATGTCAAGCTGATTCAAAAGTAAGCCTAAAAAGTCAGAAAAATATATTTTACTACCAAAAAATCGTGGTGGGGATGTTTTGTAAATTTAAATTAAAACATTAACTGTTTATTCCGTGACCTAAACAATCCTTAACTAACCTACAAGAGAAAAACTTCTTCCAGCTTGTAAATTGCCGCACAAAAAGTGTGGTTGGGAATTAACCGCGGAAATTACTTTATTTTCTGCCCATATTTCGGTATCCGGCTTCGCGCATCCCTCCACTGCCTTTTTATTTCTTGTTTGTTGGCTCCTGTTTCTGGATCTACGAAGTTTTAAGAGTAGTTAAAGGTTGAGTGTTCGTAGCCTTCAACCAACAGTTTTGCGTACGAGGACCAGCTATCAGATATATTATGGATTATTGATTATTCGAATCATATATTTCCTAGATTTATCAGATACCGGCATTATAAAAAAAAAATCTTGTTCAAAACCACCGAAAACCCACCCGCCTGCGAGAAATTGTACTCGTTGGTTTTCGCTTTAATTTTGACGGAGAAAAATCGTAATAGAAAGTGAAGATGAAGAGTGCAAAGATGCATATTTTACTGCTATCCCTTGGTCACCTGTCTCTGTGATGCGTTAGGCAAGGATATGACAATGCATGACATATTTGATGTTTTAAACAAATCCGTACCTCAATTGAGAGCCCCACCGCGCAAAAATGACCTGAAGACGCAAGCTTACATTAATTGGTAGCAACGCGATTGAGATTGGAATTAATTCATGGTAATACTTGAGTTTATGAGCGACGCTAGGGGGCGCTATTTCTGGGCTACAATTTAGGCCTTATGACGTCAGACGGTAGCTTCGGATGTGGCCAATCACGGCGTTGTATTTGTTTTGTTATTTGTTTTTGGCTTCCTATTCTTTATTATTCAGTAAGTTCCCGCACTTCTACTCTATATTAAATAGTATTGTAATTAATTGTTCTATGCTTCTTAATGTTTGGGGATTTGGGAGGTTTCGTGTACCCATTCAGTTATTTCGTTTAAAGATAAAATTACACAACTTCTCTTAATGTTGAAATAAACCATTATTTTAGCACACTGACAACCCTTAATTCGACCTTATTTCAAACATTGGCAACCTTGGACTCAAGCAATTAAAAGAGCGCGATTCTTGTGCATTCTGTTTGTCGGACTTTAGTACGACTTTTGTTAATTTCTCGGTCCGTTTAATAGAGTTTCGCATAGATCATGGCCTCATTTTAAAAGTGAAGATTTGCAACAGGTGTGGAAAAGAAGCGCGGCTCGATTATAATAGTGAAAGATGGAGATGGTTTAGTCTTTGTCGTGAAGTAATTATTTATTAGGTAATTTAAGACGACGATAGCGTCGCCGACATTGAGGAACATTATGAGTTTTTTAAACTTGTCGGGGGAGGGTATGAAGGGCTTCCCCCATTTCGAAAGTACCTAAACAAATATATTTTTTGGCGAAAATGGCCTAACGTAGGCTGCGCTATCGTCCTTATTATTTCGAAAAACATGCAGAGCCGATTGCATTAATTGTAGCCCAAAAGTATAGCCCCAAAACAGTGCCCCCTAGGTGCGCCCATAAACTCAAGTATTACCAAAATCAATAACATTGAACCACAAATATCCTAAAAAATTTCTTAATGTTAGAATGAATGAATTTATTTTTGTATCGATTTTTACTACCAAGCCACTGAATTTTAAGAGCTTTCCCAACCGTGAGTAGCAACTTATGTGGGTATTTGTTTTATCCAAGTTTCATTTTCTTATGTTGGAACTGGAAACATTAATTGATAAAATACTTTGAGTTTTAAAAATAGAAGCATATCGCTCCTAAAGATAAAGATGAAGATGAAGATTTTTACTTCCTCCCCACACCTAATTGTCTTTCTCAACTGATTTCCTTTTCCAGGTTCCAAAATAGGAGTCTAAAGTAAACGAATTCTTATCCTTGGCGTAAAATTAAATGGTTTGTTTTAATGTTCTATCTTTTACAACTATTAAACATCAATATCTATTTAATTTACAGTTTCAATGTGATAATGGTTCGTGATAATGCCCTATCATTAACTGTGATTCTTTTCGACTTGAGAAAATTACGATAGTACCAGCCACGCGCAGGTAATTTTAAATCTTTCGTTCATTTCAAAATTTCTTTTTGTTACCACTCCAAACTTCTGAAAGCACTGATGCAAACAGCTTTGGAGAGTTGGGATCTCCTAGCCTCACCCCTTTTTTCTTTGTTTATATTTCTTCAACACTGACAGTGTTGAGTAGATGTGTATGTAGACGATAGAAAATAACCACTGTATTTAGGTCCCGTGGCCAATTGCAGCAGCAGCAAGTTTGACTCGAAATAGACTCCCCAACGCCATTAAACGGACCCATTGTGGTTGAACTTCGATCGCCAGAAGTGGCCTCTTCACCCAATTTCACACCCGTTTATATTTATATCTATTTTTAAAGCCATACCTGTACTCTGCTATTCAGAAAGATTTATGTAATAATATAGAATATATATATAAAAACATTTTTTTGTAAACCGTTGCGATCGAATGTATCTTATATGATACATGTCTAAAATACAGGTAAATCTCAAAAAATAATTATTAATTCAGTATTTTACCATTTACCTGACGTCCACAAATTACATTAAGCCACGATTCATAATTTTCTGATCGGTGGAAAAGAAATTCCGATCTGAGAGAATTAGTACTCACTCCTGTGTGAGTTATTGTTATTTATTATCAATCTGTTTAAGATAACCATTATTAACCATTTATGTATGCCCTTTTTCTCAGCCTACTCAGAGGAAGAAATTCCGGTTACCTCCCGCCCCCAACCATTTTTTTCCCTGGATCCGTCACTGAAGAGAGAGTGGATATGTTGTATTGTGAAGACAGGAAGGGAAATGATAGCTGTGCTGTGATTGGCTGCGCATTGATGTAGGAGACACCTACTCCCGCGGGGGATAGGCAGAGCACGTTCGCCCAATCGCCGACCAGTCCCTCTCACACGCTCAACTTCTGCACATTCAATCAATTTTGTAGAATTTATCTTATTATTCATAAATACGAGTATGTATAATAATGTGAATTTTGCTAATATGTTTGGATTACTTATTATTTTATTAATAGGTGTGTAATTAATAAATTGGTATGTTTTCTAAGATCAGAATTTAACCAATATTTCTTTATGTTTCGGGTTAAATTTATAATTATTTTGTATTTAATATCTTTCTAAATAAGTAATATGACTCAAAATAAAGAACTTGGAGAAGCACAGAGAGCACAAATCCAGCTCTTACATAGCCAAGGGTTATCGCATATAGAAATTGCTCAAAAGAAATTCAAGATATGTTATCCAATCCAGTCCAAAACGATATCTTATCTTCATGACAGAAGATAAGAAAAACATCTTCTGAACTTACTCGGTAGTTCCTTGAAGCTTCAAGTCCAAAAATATCTCCAAGAACAGTTAGGAGACTTACACACCAGAGGTAAAGGATGCAAGGCGAGAAAGAAGCCGTGGAAATCTGAGGTCAAACAGGAATAAACGTTGACCAAAGATCACAAAAATTGGACAAATTAACAATGGTCTAAAGTTATCTGTTGAAACAAAAGTAATGATCAGGTATGTAAAAAACATATTTTGTTGTTGTTTCATATGTAATTATATCGTAGAATACTTTTCAAGAATTTTACTTTTTGCAACAATTTTGCATATTTTCAGCAATTGTGGGGCTGCCTTTGGGAGACGAAGAGTTAGAGAGGCATTTCACCACACCAAGAGTTGGTTTGGAGAAATGGGTATCACCTCTATGGAGTTTTCATGACACCACACAACTCAGACTTTAATGCAATAAAACACTTGTGGGAAGTGCTTACAAAAGCAAATGAGAGTACAAGTACAAATAAAACAGAAATGTATGAAAGATTAAAATCTGAGTGGTGAAAGGTAGTGTGAGAAATTTTTGAAAATTTGGTGAAATCCACGCCATGAATTATTATGGCTTTAATAAGAGCAAAATGGAGTCCATCTAAGAATAAAAAATAATTAGAAATAAATAAATATATAATATATATATATATATATATATATATATATATATATATATATATATATATATATATATATATATATATATATATATATTCTGAATCATTTACCACAAATGTCTAACTATATCATATGAATGATTCCATAGGGAGTTTTATACTTTTGGCCAAGGGTTCATGTCCGCGCTTTCTGTAAGTGGGTCCGGCACCTCGACGCCAGAAATCTAACGCTGTATCTACTAAAATAAAGAGAGCTCCAATTATTAACGTTATTACCATAATAATAGCAGTGGTGGCGGACGTGTATTTTAAGAGATAATTTGGGAAATTTCCTTAAATCAATTTTGGCCAGAGTTTAATGAAGAGCGAAAGAAGTTTTAACAACTTTTTAGAAACTTTAGTAAAATGGTTTTGTAGCCGATCTGAACTATCAGACATTATTTAGAGGGGTGTTGCTTCTTGGCCTACTAATGATAACCTGGAGTGAAATGGGAAGGTTTTTGTGACTAATTATGAAATTTGAGATAAAAACGAAAATTAAGTTCCACTTAATTAAAAATTAGATCAGACATATTTGTGAGCCATTAGAATGACGCGATTTTCGGAATATCCAGATATCCTTTTGTATAACTATTATTTGATTTGATAACCTAACGCTAATCACCATTTCCTTAAACTCGGAATGCGTCAAAGTGGCCTGCCTATTCTTTGTCCACGGACAAAGGAGAAAGAAAGAAAGGGACTCCTTCTCTTTGAGCGTTTCTTATCTGATCTTCAAAAGAAGTAAAAAATAACGAATGACCAAAACGAGTATTCGCCTCGTTATGTCTGCCATCGGGACCAAGACCTGAATTTTAAAACGAGGGTTCAACGGGAAAAGGAAGGACGTTCGCTTCTTTTGCATATTATGTTCTCCTGAGTCAAAATCTTCCGTGTTTTCGATGAAACCCGTGGGTCTTCATGAAGTGATGTGTTCGTTTGTTTCATTCTTTGACGAAATTTTCATAGGAGTGTTTTTTCTTCCAGGTAGACTTTATCTTCGTATTTTGATTTAATCATCAGCGGTAGAGACTTTATCACTCTCCCTTAGTTATAATATATTGGCACGTATCCTGTATTTTCGTTGGTCAGAATAATAGGGTATTTTTGATACCACAAAGAGTTTCATAAGAAATTGAATAAAGTTTATTTATCTTGATTTAAATTCATGCTATCATGAAGTTCGCCGTTCTCACCAGACACACAAAAACTCTCTCTCTCTCTCTCTCTCTCTCTCTCTCTCTCTCTCTCTCTCTCTCTCTTTCTTTCTCTCTCTCTCTCTCTCTCCTTCCACCCCCTTCAACCTCTCCTTCCTTCTTTGCTCCTCTATTACCCTCTTACTCCCCCTATTTCTTTCTATGACGTAGTCACAGAGAGTTCTTTCTAAGTTTTCACTTAGACCCAGCCATAGGATCTTGTACTGCATTTCCCTCTGCCACATCTTACCAAATGCCTTTGGTACATCCCAACAAACAATATCCACGTAACTCCCTTCTCCTTTGGTTTGGGCAAGCTTTTCCGTGATGACATTTATCGCCATCTCCTTACTTCGCTTTTTTTTTCTAAACCAAAACTGGTACGGGTTGAACTAGGAGTTCTCTTCGAGGTGAGACACCATTCTTCGGTTGATGATCTTTTCGAAGACTTTCTTATCGAATTCTAGGAGTAAAATTGGCCAATATCTCTCTCTCAACGTTGGATCCTTTTCATGCTTCGGTAAGAATATCATCTTAGCCGTCTTTTAAGCATCAGGAACGTATCCTGTGTTAAGACAGGCGTTAAATATTATTTTCATTCCTTCGATGACATTTTCTGGTGCCTTGTCAAAGTTTAATTTTGTTAGCCTCGATTACCCTGGGTCTTTCTGACGGAATGAGCAGAGAACGCCGAGTAGTTCTTATTCGGTAATCTCGGTGTCTTCATCGCGCTGTCTATCCAGTGGTGGTGAGGGAGTGTATTGTGTAGTGGGGCGTTAAGCTCATCTACAAAGTTGCTTTCGAACTCTGGGTTATAGTCCTCGTTCTCCTCCTCGGTTATACAAAAGACTTTTTTTCCAATAACTTAGGAATAGCTCTTCAATTCTTTTTTCTTCCGTTTCGACGTTCCGATCTTCTTTTAGTAGTTCGATCTTCTTCCTCGTCCTATTCGATCCTTTGAGACGTCTGATGTTACTCCAAAACTCTTTGGGAGATGCTTCGTGATTGATGCTATTGATCGCTTGGTGTCATCGTCTCCCTTGTTGTTCGAGGATCAACCGATTGAGTTCTTCTTTGATTTTTTTACTTCATTCTATTGAGTCAACTGATGCATTCCTGATGTTGATCTCATACAATAATGGAGCTCACGGTATAAATCTTTCAAAGTATTCGGTCCATCAGTATGTAGAGATAGTCTTATCTGCGTTGAAGAGATGGTCACCGAGTGCCTCGTCAATCTCCTCGTCTAAGTTGAGCGGATCGTAGGCCTAGAGAAGTCGCGCGCATACTGTGCCCAGTCTGTTCTTCTGTAGTTCTTTCTGACTAGAGCTGGGACTTGTATAGGGTTCCTGTTGATAGTGAGTAGGATCCCTATATGGTCACTACATGGTACCTAACCTGGTTTCATATAGTACGAGGGGCGGTCAATAAGTTTAGCGAATCGGTACGGCAAAACAGAGGAATGGGCGTGGCTGTTTGTGGGGGCGTTACGACAAGTTATGACAAGTCAGGACCTGCAGCCAAGCGCTCCTGCATCGTGTATTTAAGAAGTAGTAGCTGATCGCAGATCGTCAGTCACAAATTTTTTTAACATAGAGAATGTTGAGCACCACGCAGTGATCAAATCTTTGACCAATGAAAGCAAGAATGCAAAAGAGATCCATAAACGCATGGTTGCAGTGTACACCGATAGCGCCCCTTCCTATGCAACCACCGCTCACTGGAATGAGTTCCGCCATGCTGGTGAGTCCCTTAAAGATGACCGCCGTCCAGGACGCCCGTCAGACGTGACCAACTAGGACAATGTGGCCCGTGTGGAGAGGATCATCCTCAAAAATCGACGGTTGAAGGTCGAAGAAATCGAGCGAGAACTTGGAATATCACATGGAAGGTTATCAACATCATCCACGACAATTTGGCTATGACCAAGGTCTCTGCCCGTTGGGTCCCTAGAAACCTCACGCCCCATGATCAACAACAACGTCGTAAAAGTCCACAAGGCCAGAGTTGAACAAGCTGCCCTGCGCGAGTGAGGATTCGAGGAGCTCAACCATCCCCTCTACATCCCCTCTGATTCCTAGCGACTACTTTTTATTCCACCAGCTCAAGGCTGCACTGCGTGGACGCCGGTTTGAGGACGATGAAGATGTCCAGCTCACCGTCCAGGAGTGGATTGAACAGCAGTCGGGAATTCGAAGCCTCATGGACAAGTGACGCAAGTGCATTGAAGTCGAGGGTAGTTATATTGAAAAATAATAAAACACTTTTCCTCATATCTCGTTTTCTTATATCCGAATTGCAAAACCTATTGACCACCCCTCGTAATTAAAGGGTAGCTGACTATTAGCCAGACAGATGGCTAGTTTGTGGCACTTCTTCATCTGACCAAAGTAGGGAAGCTGGAGCCTATTCAGTGGGCAATGTTTCTGTCCAGCAAGGAGTCCAGGCTTCTTCCTATAAGGTTGAAGGTCTTGTAGCCAGATTCTCGGCATCTAGCGTTCAGATTTTCTACTAATATAGTGGGGTTTCTTCTGCCAAATAGGGCAGTGAGAGCGTGAATTAATAACACGTATCTCATTGGTCGTTGATATTCGGTAGCAATGACATACTTTCCTAGTTCCAGTTCGAACTCAGTCGCGAGATAGGATTCTTCTAGATTTCTTATTTGCTTGTATTTAAACCCTTTCTTTATTGTAATGGCGGCACCCTCTTGCCGTTCTTGTGAATACTCGTAATTCGTCATCAACACATCGTAGTTCCAGATCTTCATTTCTGTACTACGTGTGTCGATCCCATGTTCCGAAATTAAGATTATGTGTGCATCAATCTCTTTGAATACATTTCCGTAAAGAATTTTTTTCATTTTAAAATTGTTGGTATTTATTTCCAGTATTTTCAGTGCGTTCTGTAACATGATGAATTGTTTTTACTTATGTTTCCTCTTATTCTTCTTTTCTTCTTTGGGGCCGGCGGGGAAGTTTTACTGTGACACGGTGCCTCATTCTTCGGTGGAGGACTTAGTGTTTTTTATTTCCTCTTCGTAGCACGAGTGCGAGTGCGTGGGCCCTCGTCACTGTACTGAAGAGGCTGATTCTTCTACTTCGCCTCCTTCTTAGACCTTGTGAGAGGACGACCTTGAAGGTCCACTTCCACCCCTTCCCCTTCGAGTAGAGGCCACGTGGCCTTAAGCAGGATTTCAAAAAGCGAGGCAGCAAAGAAATTCTCATGTGGGAACAGCCAGCCACTTTCCACAGCTGTGCTTGCTCACGCCAAACAATCACCCGCTGAGACGCCTTCACTGAGAACCCGCGGAAATACTAATCCCCCGCAGACACGAGTCTCCAGCTATTCCTCCATGCCTTGAGGCGAGGATCGTCGCCTGAACGAACATCTTCTCCAGGTCTTATCTCGTCTGGTAAACGAAGAACGGCGCAACACCATTCTCTTGGGAATGACATGCCCTGGATGCCTTCTAGCGACAAGCCACCCCCTCGTCTCGAGTCGAGCTCAGAGTTAGAAGTTTTCATTGGCTAGACTAATTGCCGTGAATTTTGACCACAGTCCATAGGCAAATTCGTAAAGCGGCATTTCCTCGGAGAATAAGGCGACCCACTCATCTCATCCTGTTTTTAAGAATGAGTCGCCCCCTCGTTCGAGGTTACTGTGGGGGAAATATACTCTTGACTCACCTTTAAGAGTAATTCTCCCAGTATTCAAGATTACCTCACTCGTGCCCAAGGTAATCCAATCCCGCCGTTGAGATCACTTCGCCCGTGCGGTAAGATTATCTCAGCCAAAAGAATCCGAGCTTTGGCTTCACTTCCCCCCTTAATCAAGAGTCAAGTCTACGAGGTAAAAGCATTTCCACCTTTCATACTCCGGCTCGAAGATTATCCCCTATTGTCATTATTTTCCTTTCTGACCGAGTTAGTCATTTATCCCCTGATTGTTTGTTTAGTCATTGAGTCATTATTTCCTTGAGCCCTAAATTATTGCTCAATTTATCTCTATGTACATATTTCCATCTTTATCTTTTTTTTGTTATTAAACCTTTATTTGGGTCTTTGATCTTTTAATAAGCTTGAATGAAACTTGGCATTTAAAGGACTCACTGGCCAACGAATACGCAGTCGCATAGATTTAATTGCTTTAAACTTCCCGAACCCAAGATGGACTTATTCTCCCATCTCATTAGCTATGCGCAGCCGATCACCCATAGGCTGTCTGCCACGTAAGTGTCATTGCCTTGACATGACATCTCTCTCTCTCTCTCTCTCTGTATATATATATATATATATATATATATATATATATATATATATATATATATATATATATATATATATATATATATATATATATATAACCACTGTGGAGAAGCGTAGTATTTATTATCTCGAGACCAGTTTCGGCATGGAGTTTCTCATGCCAGCCTCAATCGAACACTAAGAATACATGCAGTCTCACCAAGCGTACAATATATATATATATATATATATATATATATTTATATATACCTGGTGTAAGGTATAGTTAGGGTTTTTGCCAAGAACTTTTACAGAAACTTTGTCTTTTAAAGTTCCCCCTCCCCAGTCATTTGCTGATTTTCTTATCGCCAAGTACATTCGAGTTATTTCTTATTAGTGGAACGATCTTTAAATTTGTCATTTTAATTTTGTGTGTGTCCCTTGTGACAGTAAGTTTTAACTTTCTATTTTGTGTGTCCGTTTCGGAGACGAGCCTCTCCCGAAATCATGCTAATCCCCCAGCAAGATCAAAAACTTCAAGTCCCCTTTGATACTATAGAGACTAATTTTATTTTGCAGTTCAGTATAGGAACTCTATTGGGTAATTGTGCTTTAAAAGTTTGCTTTCGATAGAGCCCGACGAGAGTAACCGTAGATTATTTTCCTGTGCAGCATTAAACGAGCTTTCACGCTAAGAAAATGTCGTCATTCGAACGTTTCAAGAGCCAGGGAGAAGCCTTAGGATTATCCAGCAATGATTTAATTTCATACGTTCAAGAAGAAGAAAGAAACGAAAGGGCAGAAAAAAGAGAGCAACTGGAAATGCAAGAAAGGGACAGAGCTCGTGAGCTGGAAGAAAGGGAAAGAGTTCGGGAGCTGAAAGAAAGGGAAATAGTTCGGCAACACGAACGCGAACTCAGTCGCAATCACCTAGAAACCCTTAACGTACATTAAAGAACTGAAGCCCCACATTCCCCTTCCGTCAATTTGCCAGTCTTCAAAGATGGTGAAGATTTTGGTGTCTACCTTACCACCAGACGGTGTCGCCAGATTTCTTCCCCTCCTATATACCCAACTCCGAGATATTTTTTTTCCCTTCCCGCCGAAGCAACAATAGATTATTCCACCTTTAAATCGGAACTTCTATCGGCAGTAAATATGAACCCCGGATTTTATCGATCTAAATTACATCACGCCAGAATTCAGCCCGGACAGACATTTCGTAAGTTTTGTTTTACCCTGCAAAGAAACTTTAATTTCTAGCTAGACTCCACCCAGATTACCCGTGAATATGAATCCTTCGTCGATTTCTTCCTTAGGGACCAGTTGTTGGCGCGCTGCTCCCGGAAGTCCGCGCATTCTTGAAAGATAGGCGATGCACTACTTTCAAAGAATGTGTCAAAGAGGCGGATGTGTACGCGGCCAGTCACAACCTTTACCCAAAGGACCCCAAGAAATCACATCCTCCATCCCCTAGAAGCTGTTACGCTCTTTCATGGGATCAACGTCATTTTACCGACGGTTCGTTCGAATTTTTTTTCCCCATTGGCCCCCATTGGCCCCCCTTTGCTCCCTATTGCAGAAATATTCGCCAGATCCCCTTGCCTGGAGCCCCATTTTCAAAAGCAAAAAGACAAGCTTGCGTCAGCCCCCATTTTAAGGCTCCTAAATCCAAACAAGCCTTTTGGTATTCGATCCGACGCCAGCAACGAAGACATCGGAGAGGATGGCGAAAGCCACCCTGTTGCTTACGTCAGCCGGAAGCTCCTGACGCGAGAAATGTACTATGCGGTTATAGAGCGTGAAACTCTCACGATTGTATGGAGTATTCGAAAGTTCCGTATATATCTGATAGGGAAAGAATTTATTATAAAGATGGATCATCGTCTTCTAGCCTATTTAAAAAACTCTAAGAGCCAAAATGGACGTCTAATGAGATGGAGCTTACTCCTCAAAGAGTACTAATATCGAATCCTGTATATAAAAGGGACTGAGAATTGCATAGCCTACAGTCTTGGTAGGAACCTCATGGAGGATTCTCCCAGTTAAAGCAAGAATTATTAGCCCTCAATTGTTCCCCATTGTAAATAAATTTTGTTGTCGAGTCTGCGTACTCGTATTATAAAACTCGAATTGGATAGTAAATGTACATATTCTTTGTATACCGTTGATGCTCATGTAATTTTTAGGTATGCTTTAGTCCCTTGTTTATGTATATCATACAATTTTCCTTTTTTTAACTCTCTTTCACTACTCTTTTCCTGTTTGATCGTTTATGTGATTTTTTTGTTGTGTTTCTTTGTATATGTAATATTATTTCTTTTATCTGTTCATATCGACTCGTTGACTTATGCATCCATTGTTTTTTTCTCTTCACATACATTGGTACCGAATGAAGAACCAACGCCCAGGATCAAAATTAGTTCTTTAGTCATTAATTGGTTTACCTCAGTGACGGCTTAAATTAAAATCCTCTTTTGTAGCGAATACTCAACACGGTTTAGTCAGGTAGTGATACTATGTGCACCTGTTCGAATCATGCTAGAAACTCCACGTCCCCATCCGTTGGTACCCTCCGAGCACGACCACTTTTCAAGTATTAGGGTTGCCCTTTTCTCTTCCCTTCACTCCAAAAAAAGTTCATCTTTCGGAAAAGAGGACTGTGAGAGGTCCACCTTGAAGGTCCAACTTGACCGACCCCCCCTCCCCGTCGGGTAAAGGCCACATGGCCTTAAGCAGGATTTCAAAAAGCGAGGCAGCAAGTAAATTCTCGCGTGAGAACCGCCTACCACTGTCCACAGCTGTGTTTGCTCACGCCGACCGATCCCCCGCTGAGACGCCTTCACCGAGAACCTCATACACATCGGACATAATAATCTCCTGCAGACACTAGTCTCCAGCTGGTGAATCCCTATGCCTTGATGTGAGTATCGCCGCCTCAACGAACGTCTTCCCGAAGCCTTATCTCGTCTGGTAAACGAAGAACAGTGCCACACTATTCCCATGGGACTGCTATGCTCTGGATGCCTTCTAGCGAACAAGCCAACAGAGTATTTCTTCTGAGGTCTCTTGGACTCGAAAAAGAGTACCACCCGCTCTCAGTGAGGATACCTTCCCTCGTCTAAAGTCGAACCTCAGAGTTAGAAGGTTTCGTCGGCTAGACTAATTTCCGTGAATTTTGGCCACAGTCGATAGACAAATTCGTGAAGCAGCATTTCCTCGGAGAATTGCGCGACTCAATCATCTCATCCCGTTTTCAAGAAAGCGTCTACTGCCCGTTTGAGGTTACTTATTGCCGTATTCAAGAGCCTCTCGTCTAATAAAGCCACTAGCAAAAGAGCACTGCTGAATAAATCAAGAGGGAGAAGAGACTGTCTAATAAAAAAACGGGGAGAATATTGCCTAATATATCCAGGGGGAGAAGAGCACTACCTAATAAAACCAAAGTGGAAAAAGCACAGTATAGTAAATTCAAGGGAAGAAGGGCTAAAATAAAGGGAGAAAAGCACTACCGAATAAAGCTATAGGGAGAAGAGCATTGATAATAAAGCTAAGGGAAAAAGGATAGTGTTTATTGTAGAGAATAGATGCTCCTTGCTGCCATGTGGCCGTTGAAACCACGAGGTCATGCAGGAGGTCAGTTCACGTGAGCGAGGACCGTGAGAACAGTCAGAATATTGAACTGCTTTCCGCGATAATCGAGGGGTTGGAATCTCAAACGCGTGCTTCTGTCTTTCCCCAGGGTGTTATCAAGAAACCCCCACTGGAGTATTTCCCATCCCTCAAGCATCGTGTTGGTTTGTGGAGAGATCCCTACCCCCTTGGCGGAGGCAGTAACGGATCTGGCTGGTCCCTATATATTGTTGGTCCCAATAGGGCATCGACAGTATAGGCCTGCCTCTTACCAAAAAAACACGTCATTTTCGATCGCGTTCACTTTTCTCGAGATCCGAAGGCTAGAATTATAACGAAGGATCTGAGCCCCAGTCAATTGGCCCATCCTTGGTTTCGGTACATTTTGTTTGGCACGAATACTCCTTCCAGTTAGTGTTACTACTAGAGGTTAAGCTCTCCGTGGTTAAAGCCCCTTGAATAACCATCTGATCCCCCGTTTCATCTTTTAAAGCCTCGAATCCAAGCCAGGCTGAGACGAATCATTTGTGGCTTGCAGGTCAATTATCTCTGTGTGTGTTTGTACAGAGGTTCGTAACGTCTTCGTTAGTTGAGAGGGAATCGACATAATTCTCGTCTAGAAAAGAATTGAGTGATTGTCGAAGAGCCAATGAAGTAACAAGGAAAGTAAGTACCCTAGGAGACCTTACGTCCATTCAAAGAGGGTACCTTTGGACTATCAATCGAGCAGGCACATGGCTGCTCAATTGTTTTGCGTCTCTAAACGGCTACTTTTCAAGACCTTGTCTAGTCTTTACTTGAACTGGTCAACAGATTCACCGTTGACAACTTCCACTGGAAGTGCGTTCCACTTACTGCAGATACTGTAGGTGAAAAAATTTCCACACAGATTGCGGTTGTAACGCTTCAGTTGAAGTTTGAAGCCGTGATTGCGCGTTCTGTTTTCACTCAGTGTGAACATATCCCGATTGGCAACATTGTCGAACCCTCGAAGTATTTTGAAAACTTCGATGAGCTGACCACGCAGTCTACGGGTTTCCAGCGAGAACAGATCTAATTCCTTTAGTCTATCCTCATAACTTTTATGTCGGATAGAGGGAATCAGCTTGGTTGCCCTGGCTTGTACACGTTCCAACCTTGCGATATCCTTTCGAAACGAAGGACTCCAAAATTGTACGGCATACTCCAGGTGCGGCCGAACGAGGGAGTTGTACAGAAAAAGTACTATCTCCTTGTTACGGTATCCAAACTGGCGCTTTATGTAGCCTAACATCCTTTGGGCCTTTTTCTCCGCCTCAATGCACTGTTTCGAGAACTTGAGGTCGCTAGTGATAGTTACTCCCAAGTCCTTCTCAGTGTCGGTGGATTCAATAACAGTGTTCTTAAGGATATACTGAGATTGGGGGTTTCTGTGGCCGATATGCATCACTTTGCATTTCCCTACGTTAAAAGGCATTTGCCACGTGTCCGACCACTCCCCAATCCTTTGAAGGTCCTCTTGGAGGCGGGCAGTATTTCCATCCTTTGCAACGTTCATACCAAGCTTGGTATCGTCGGCAAATTTGGAAATCTTGGTAACCATGTCACCGTCCATGTCGTTGACGTAGATGATGAATAGTAGTGGTCCCAGGACAGAACCTTGAGGCACCCCGCTAGTAACGGGCACCCACTCAGAAGCCTGTCCATTCACCACCACCCGTTGCCGTCTGCCACTTAGCCAGTTCTCGATCCAGCCGGCTACTTTTTCGTCTATGCCCAGCGCTCGCACTTTCCGGAGAAGACGGCGGTGTGGTACCTTATCAAAGGTATCGAAGACCTATTGCCATTATTTCATTTATTCTATTTATTGTGTATAACTCTGTATATATTAAAGTTTATTTTTGTATCTAATTTTTCATAAGCATCATAGCCGGAGCCTTCATTAGTTAATAGCGACCAACTGCACTCACTCTTTTGAATTTGAATCCTTCGCACTCGTCCCCCCCCCCCCACACTTCTATCCCCCATCTTTGTCGTAACCAGAGTTGAGTCAAGGTCACCCGTTTGACCTTGAGCGTCCACAATATTAGGTAGAAGCGACTATATCTCGGGGTCATTCTACGACATCTATTAAAGCCAGTAAAGAAGAGTACAAACTTCTAAAACCAAAGGGAGAATAGCACTGTATAATAAAGCCAAGGGGAGAAGGGCACTGTCTTAATAAAGCCAAGGAAGAGAAGTACTGCCTCTTAGAGACAAGGGAATAAGAGCACTGACAAATACAGCAAGGGAGACAAGGTAACTCTCCTTTAAAGCCAAAGAAAAGGAGTACTACATACTAAAGACAGGGGAATAAGAGCACTGCCCTATAAAGCGAAGGGGAGAATGTAACTGTCTTTTAAAGGCAAAGAAGAGAAAGTACTACATATTAAAGACAAGGGGAGAAAAACACTGCATAACAAAGTGAAGTGGAGAAGGGCACTGTCTAATAAAGACAAGGAAGAGGAGTACTGCCTACTAGATCAAAGGGGAGAAGAGCATCGCCTAATAAAGCTAAGGGGAGAAGGGCACTATCTAATAGAGCCCAGGAAGATGTGTACTGCCTAATAGAGCCATAGGGAAAAAAGCACTGCATAATAAAGGGAAGGGTAGAAGGTCACTGTGTAATGTAGCCAAGGAAGAGGAGTACTGCCTACTAGAGCCAAGGGGAGAATAGCACCGCCTAATAAAGCTGAAGACAGAAGTGCTCTGTCTAAAAAGCCAATGAAGACGAGTACTGCCTACTCGAGGCAAGGGTGAGGGTCACTCTCTAATAAATCCAAAGAAGAGGAGGTGACGTAGTATACTCGGGGTGAGGGTAGGAAGAATAAATACAAGGGGAGAAGGAGACTGTTTAATAAAGCCAAGAAAGAGGAGTACTGCCTACTAGAACTAAGCGGAAAGGAGCGCTGCTTAATAAAGCCAAGGGGATAAGTGCACTTGCTGAGCAAGCCAATAGGAAAAGAGTACATGATAATATAACCAAAGGGAGAAGAGCACTGCTTTAGCAAGCCAATAGGAAAAGAGTACAGGATAATATAACCAAAGGGAGAAGAGCACTGCCTAATGAAGCCAAAGGGGAGAGGAACACTGCCAAATAATTCCAAGGGGAAAAAAGCACTGCTATATAAATAAAAAAGGAGAAAAGTACTGCAAAATATAGCCATGATAAAAAAATGCTGCCTAATAAAGCCAGAGAGAGAAGAGCACTGCATTTTAAAGCCAAGTAGAACAGTATTGCATAATAAATCCAGGGGAGAAGAGACTGTCTAATAAAACCAAGGCTTAATAATGCCAAGGAAAAAAGAGCACTGCCCCATAAAGCCAATGGAAAAAGAGTAACGCCGAATAAATCAAAAGAGAGAAGAATGGCACTTCTAAATAAAGCCAAGGTGAAAAGAGCACTTCTGAATAAAGACAAGGGAAAAGAGCAGAGCCGAATAAAGGCAGATGGAGAATAGTACTGCCTAAAAAGCCTTGGGAAAATAGCACTCCCTAATAAAGTCAATGGGAAAAGAGCACTCCAGAATAAATCAAGAGGAAGAATAGACTGTCTAATAAAACAGAGGAGAGAGAAGCATTGCTTACTCAAGGCAAGGGGGAAAAGTACTGCCTGGAAAGCCAATGGGAAGATAGTACTGGTTAATAAAACCAGGGGAGAAAAGCACTGTCGAATAAAACCAAAAGGATAAGAGCAGTGCCTAATAAAACCAAATGAACAAGAGCATTACTTAATAAAACTAGTGGAAAAGAGCAAAGCCGAATACAGGTAGAGGGAGAATATTATTGACTAATAGAGCCAAGGGGAGAAGAGAACTGCTTAATAAAGCCAATGGGAGAAGAGCACTACCTTGTCAAACATGAGAGAAGAGCACAGCTTAATAAAGCCAGAGAGACAAGAGCGCTACCGCATAAAGCCAGATGGAGAATAGTATTAACTAATATAGCCAGGGGGAGAATAGCCATTCCTAATAAAACCAAATTGCGAAGAGCACTGCAAAATAAAGCCAAGGAAAGAAGGGCATTGCCCAATAAACCCAAGGGAGAAGAGCATTGCCGAATAAAGCTAGAGGGAGAAGAGCATTACATAATAAAGCAAAGGGGAGAAGAACGCTGCCGAGTATATCCAGAGGGAGAAGAGTACTGACTAATAAAGCCACGGGAAAAAAGCAGCGCCTAATAAAGTGAAGGAGAGAAGAGCACTTCTTAATAACGACAAAGAAGATGATTACTGCATAATAAAGCCAACGGAGAAGAGACTGTATAATAAAACCAATGGGAGAAAAGCACTGCTTAATAAAGCCAAGGGGAAAAGATCACTGCCTTAAAAAGCCAAGAACGGAGAAGAGTACTGGCTTATAAATCGAGGGGGAAGAGCACTGCTTAATAATGCAAGGAAGAAAAGGGCACTCCCTAATGAAGCCACGGCAGAAGATTGCCCCATAATATAATCAAGGGAGAAGAGACTGTCTAAAAAAAAACAAAGGGAAAAGAGCACTGCTTAATAAAGCTAAAGGGAAATGAACACTGCTTAATAAAGCTAAGGGTTAGAGAGCACTTCGTAATAATGTCCATGGGAGAAGAACAGTGCCTAATAAATCCGAGGGTAGATTGGCATTACCTATTAAATCAAGGGAGCAGAGCACTGCCGTATAAAACTAGATTGAGAAGAGCTCTGCAGAATAAAGCTATAAGGAGCAGAGTACTGCCTACTAAAGCCAAGGGAAGATTGGCCTTGCCTAATAAAACCAAGGGAGATGAGCACTGCCTTATAAAGCTAGAGGGAGAAGAGCAGGGCAGAATAAAGCTAGAGGTAGAAGAGTAGTGCCTAATAAACCCAGGGGAAGAAGAGCACTGCCTACTAGACCCAAAGTGAGAAGAGCACTACCCAATAAATCCAAGAGAAGAAGGGCATTACCTAATTAAGCCAAGGGAGAAGAGCACTGCCGTATAGAGCTAGATAGAGAAGAGCACTGCAGAATAAAGCTATACGGAAAAGAGTAGTTCCTGATAAAACCAGTGGGAGAAGACCACTGACTAATAAAACTAAAGGGAGAAGACGAATGCCTAATAAATATGGCGAAAAAAATGCGTAGAAATTTGCCATTTCCATAGACGGAATACCGGTCTGAGGCCCGAGCGGCAAAAGAGAGAACGGGGGCGGATTCAAGTAGGATAGAGGGACAAGCAAAGATACATATGGCTTCACATCAAGTACAGGATGGCCGAGGGGGTGAGATCTTTGGTCTACTACGGCCATGAGGATATCGCATTAGAGGAGAGAGAACATCATCACTATCATCAACATGCTTCATCCCATTTCTGGGAAAAGTGATCCCCAAGCATTTTCCTTTGATCAAAGTCTAGCGTTCGAGTTTGTCGTGTGACTCATTCATTCGATGAAACTTCCTCTTAACACCTACCGCAATGTCGTCTTCTGGGTCTCTTTAGGTATGATCGTGTCCAATTTATGGCTTCCTTCATATATCTTCGATCGGTTCTTCTGTGTCCTCTACATTTTCAATTAGGAACTTTAATACTTTTTACCACATCCCTTACCCCTGTTTGTGTTCTTATCCAAGTATTCCTTTTAGGGTCACTGGGGAAAGGGCGGGTACCCTTGACATGTATTGTATTGCACTAGGCTCCTTAAATCGCCCTCGGTATCCGAAGGATTTTGCGCCCTCTCTGCCCCAGAGCGCGCAGCTTCATGTTCGTCCGGCCGAAACGTCGGCACAAGACTGCAGTTTTTATATCTTTTACACATTTTCAACTCCTCCATCCTTACCACTTTATGTACAGATCTCTCCTTACACACCTTCTTCGGGAGATGTCATCGTTGGTTTTCGTTTCAAAGTAAAAAAGAGAGAGATTTTGTAGTGAGTATTTGTTTTAATTCCGTATGTCAGACAGGGTAAGTTACATCCTTTATGTTTTGTTCATAGAGGCCTGTTAACATGTAAGTCAGATATTTACGGCTTGTTAACATATGTACGGCAGCAGTTTATACTGCTTGTTAATATATACGTCAGCTTTTTATTGCTTGTTAACATGTACGTCATTCTTTACTGTTTTAGTGTCAAAAGCTTTGAGACTATCATATTTTTTACAATAAGATAATTAATAGAACTGGTGAAACGTTGCATTTTGTTTTAGTGTTCGGATCATAATTCGAAGATCAAATATAGAAAAAGTTAGAGCCGAGACTCGTTGTTAATTTAACAGTCGAATGATGAGCTCAGTCAATATTTACACTGATGTTCCTTGTTCTTTAGGACAGCTTCACTTCATTTTAGTATGCTAGAGTCCAAATTTGCGATGATATCCTGACTGATATTGCTATATTTCTGTTCAACCATCACACCCGTAACTGCTCACAATTGGATGGCTTCTGGTTATTAACCGCGTTTGATTATCGCCTACAGATTCTCTATTGGGTTCAAATCCAGCGAATCCCCTCACGATGGTCCCAACTTTTTTTTATTTTCAGCCAAGAACATTGTTATTGCTTATGCTGTGTGACAAGGTGCGGTATCATGCTAAAATTACAGTTATCATCCCCAAATTGGTCCTGCACTGTTGGAAGAGGTGCTGATGAAGCACGTTTTGATACCATTTTGAGTTTATGGCAGTGTTCCTGAGCAAAAGTGTTAGTACTTCAGTTCCCTTAGATGAGAAGCTGCCCCAAATATGGAGAGTGTACGGATGCTTCCCCGTAAGCACAGGACTCGTGAAAGCGCTCTCCTTTTCTGCTTCTAACTAAGGACCTTCCAGAAGCTTCAAACAAGTGGAGGGGAACTTCACCAGTGAATATCACCTTCCTCCAATCTTCATCATTCCATTCTTTATATTTCCTACGAAAGTGGGGCCTATTGGTAATGTTCTTCTTGATGATATGATGCTTCTTCGAAGTCTTTCACGACTTGAAACCTTTGTCAAAAAGTCTCCACCTCACTCTGAGCGCTGGAGCATTCACGTTTGCTTCTTTCCAATCGTGAGCAGGTTTAGCACTGGACACAAACCGATCATTGAACTGGGACCTTACTAGGAGGCAATTTTAGCGTTCAATTGAAGCTCTTGGGCGTCCAGAAGACTTTTTCACAGGAGTAAACCAGTCCTTTTAAAGTCATTAATGAACATAAAGATAGTGCTTCTTGACGCAATACTCTTAGCAACTATCTCTTTGTATTTTAGGTCCCCTTGGTGCAAAGCAACAATGGTCGCACACTTTTCGTTAGAAAAAAGCATTTCTGGAATTGAAAAAGAGTCAAACATTTATTTTTACCTAAATAAAAGATCACGGAATAGATTATAATTACATAACATCATTCATTTAAGCCATATTTGTCACCATTTTATCCTTTTGATCGAATAGCATAATCCGCGGATTGAAACTCACCTTCTACAGGACCAGAAGGTGATTTTGGATTCAGAGAATGAATGCACTTTTTTCTTATTCTTTTGGAAATGCTGAATTTTTAATAAACAAGCAATAATTTAAATTTTAGATTAATTATTCTTACCACATAAATTTTAAAAACGAATGAAAAAAATAAAAATCTAAATTATTCTCAAAACATTTGCCCATGACTGTACGTGAGCTTTTTTACTGCTTGTTAACATTTATGTAATTTTTTACTGCCTTTTACGAAGTACATTTTTGTACCAAATGTTGATACGTCAGGTTTTCTTACTGCTTGTTAATATGTACGTGTTACAGCACTGAAGTTGAAACAGTGTTCGTAAAGTTGTTATAAAGTAAATAAAATTATTTTTTGTTTCCGTTGTTCTTTTATTTGTTACTTTTGGTTCGCGTTGTTCTTTGGTTACTACCACCTTTGCGAAATTTGGCCCTTTAGAAGAAGACATAGCTAACTAGAAGTGTAAACTGGTCCAAATTATTCCGCTGCCCATGTTTGCTATTTTCATTGGAAAAGAATATTTGAAATGGAAATGGATACAGTACTCTAAATAATTGGTAGACAACGCTACAAAAAAGTAACCAGTGTTATTGAAACGTCAGATCGTCGACTTAATTTTAATCTTTAAGATATTTTCGCTTATAATTTAAGCTGATTAATCAAAATTGACTCCAAGTTCAGCAGCATAATGAGAACCATACAAAACCTAGAATTTATTTGTAGGTCCTTAATAGACATATTTGTATCATTCCGATGTCAATAATTATCTTTCTTAAATCGTAGTGAATCTTCTGATTCTTAGAATCGCACCCAAACATGTGGAACTTGTGAACATAATTAGTCGTTATAATGAAAGTTTGTCAAATCAGTTCTTTCCAGCCGCTTTGTTCTCGGAATGATCAAATAGCATTCATAATGACTTAATAGTCGTAAGCTTCTATTATTTTGAATAAAACAAACAAAAATTTAAGTGGAGAAACTTGTTGCGTTACTTTTAGATGAAACTCGAGATGTTAGCGATAATTCTCAACTTTTGCCCATTATTCGGTTCATTACCAGCCATAATGAAGTGGCATAAGTGTTTTTTTTTTAATTTTACTCACATGATTCAAGACCTTTGGTCAATTGCTGCTGCAAAGCCGGGCAATGTAATTAGACAGAAAACCAAAGTAATTTGTCTATTGTTGCGGTCACATATTAAATTTAGTTATGTCACAAGCCATAGAGCCTACATGAATGTGCAAATATATTTCCAAATCTAAAGAGGTTCACTATTTTTTTTATTTCGGAATTCTCCCAAAAGGAATAATGCCAAGAATTAAAAAAAAAGATTCATAAGGGTCAGCTAAACGAAAGGCAACTAATACTGTACGTACGAATCTTAGATAATTAATTAATCTTTTGAGGAAAATTGAAAATACTGATAACAAGTACTAGGCTACAGTTGACTCAGCTGTTAAATATATACTTTAACGATCTTGATTTTGTGTTTCTTATAGAAGTTGCCAAAGAAACATTTGTGCCTTGTTATTCTATTGAACACTTTGCTATAAAAACAAATCGACGTCTAAGCCACAAAAAAAATCATTATATATAGAAAAGGAAAAGTTCCAATGATTCTTCATTAATTACAAGAGAATAAAGAGAGGAAATTATTTTGCACCTTATAATACAAATAAAGTTCTATATATTAAAATAAAAGGAACATGGTACCGTAGCTAGAATTTGATTACTTAAAGAAGAATTGGCATTCCCGAAGCTAGTAAATAATTAAAAATTTAAGCAATTATCAAAACCTCTCATGTGCAATCTTAAAAATCTCTAAGATCAACAATTGGGGATCATCTTGTTATAATCCGTGTTCAAAAGGAATTAGTCTTTGCAATAAAAAACAGGATTCTATGGAGAAAATATTATTTGAAATAATACGGCGTATCAGAGATAGGGACATATAGATGCTCTGCCACACTTGTTTAAGCTGTGTAATATAATAGTGACCATTCCTGACACAAACAAGGCAGTTAAAAGAACATTTTCGAGACGAAAAAGAGTCAAATATTTTGAAGAGAAGAAAAATAGAGATAGTCAATGCAAAGTTTGTTTCTAATGTAGAATAGACTTTACATATAAATCAGATATATCTCCTTTCTATTATTTAATGTAATTTACTATTTTTATCGATAAATTCCAACCCAACAACGAGCAAAATTGATGGCTTTATTCACAGACGACTTCTAATTACCATCTACTCTGAATCAATGTTGGAGGATTTAGCCAAGATTTCACACCATAAAAACAAGTTATGGAATATCAGCAGTTCCTTTTGGATCAGTAAAGTCAAACTAAAGTTAAAACACTGCATTTTTAACAAAAGACTCCGTCACATAAATTTGAATTGCTATTTCTTCAAAAAATAGAATAGTATGTAGAAAAATCTAAAGAAAGGTCACTAAATAGCAACCCATCTTTGTAGAATGCTGTCCAATGAGGTATATATTATAGAATTCCTCACATCAGAATTTCTTAAATCCGAAATTAAAACTTGAATCAAAAGAATTAAAAATCCCAAATCACCAGGCGTATAAACTATCACCTAAAAGATGTGACAGGACAATTGTAGATGAGTTAATTTACCTCTTTACTGAGTGGTTTAAAAAACGCGAAATTTCAGAAAATTTTCACAATGCCGTTATCATTCTGCTACACAAAAAAGAGACAATAAGGACTAACAACAAGGAAAGAAGGTACCCTAGGAGACCTTACGGTCCATTCAAAGAGGGTACCATTGGACTTGCAATCGAGGGGGCACAAGGCTGCTCAATTGTTTTGCGTCCCTAAACGGCCACTTTTCAAGACCTTGTCTAGTCTTGACTTGAACTGGTCAACAGATTCACTGTTGACAACTTTCACTGGAAAAGCGTTCCACTTACCGCAGATACTGTAGGTGAAAAAATTTCCACACAGATTGCGGTTGTAACGCTTCAGTTCAAGTTTAAAGCCGTGATTGCGCGTTCTGTTCTCACTCAGTGTGAAAATATCCCGGTAGTCAACATTGTCGAACCCTCGAAGTATTTTGAAAACTTCGATGAGCTGACCACGCAGTCTACGGGTTTCCAGTAAGAACAGATCTAATTCCCTTAGTCTATCCTCATAGCTTTTATGTCGGATAGAGGGAATCAGCCTGGTTGCCCTGGCTTGTACGCGTTCCAATCTCGCGATGTTCTTTCGCAATGAAGGACTCCAAAATTGTACGGCATACTCCAGGTGCGGTCGGACAAGTGAGTTGTACAGGCACAGTACAATCTCCTGGTTCCGATAACCAAACTGGCGCTTAATATAGCCTAGCATCCTTTGGGCCTTTTTCTCCGCCTCAATGCACTGTTTCGAGAACTTGAGGTCACTAGTGATTGTTACACCCAAGTCCTTCTCAGTGTCGGTGGATTCCATAGTAGTGCCCTTAAGGATATACTGAGATTGGGGGTTTCTGTGGCCGATATGCATCACTTTGCATTTTTCTACGTTAAAAGGCATTAGCCACGTGTCCGACCACTCCCCAATCTTCCCAAGATCTTCCTGCAGGCGGGCAGTATTTCCATCCTTTGCAACGTTCATACCAAGCTTGGTATCATCAGCAAATTTGAAAATCTTGGCAACCATGTCACCGTCCATGTCGTTGACGTAGATGATGAATAGTAGTGGTCCCAGGACAGAACCTTGAGGCACCCCGCTAGTAACGGGCACCCACTCAGAAGACTGTCCATTTACCACCACCCGTTGCCATCTGCCACTTACCCAGTTCTCGATCCAGCCGGCTACCTTTCCATCTATGCCAAGCGCTCGCACTTTCCGGAGAAGGCGGCGGTGTGGTACTTATCAAAGGCTTTCTGAAAGTCTAGGTAGACCACATCCACCGCCTTGTCCCGATCGTGCTCACTGAAAACGAAGTAGAAGAATTCTACAAGGTTCGTCAGGCATGACCGTTGCCTTCGGAAGCCGTGCTGGGAACTCCTCAGTAGCAGGTTTGACTCTAAATACGACGTCACTTTGTCCACCATGATGCTTTCCATGAGTTTACCGACTATCGAAGTCAGACTGATAGGTCGGTAGTTCGACGGTTGGTTACGTTCTCCTTTCTTGAAGATAGGAGTCACCTGCGCCTCACGCCAGTCTCTAGGAACGCATTTGGTCCGGATTGACATGTTGAAGATAGCGCACAGATGTCGTGATACTTCATCGCACACTTCCTTCAACACTTTAGGTAGAAACCCGTCCGGTCCATGGGACCAAATGTATCTTGCAAACTACAAATCAATCAGATTACTCTTATTTATCCAAAAACTTTTCAGTCATTACTAATAGACTGAAAAGCCAGACAAATAATTAAACACCAAAAAAAGCAAGCTTGTTGTTGAAATAGGTTTTCAACGATTGAACAACTACATACAAACAACCATATCAGATAAAAAAAATTAAACAGATTGAATTGTATTTGGACTTTGTAGACTATTAAAAATCCCTTGAAACTTAGAAACACCTACAATGATAACAGACACATGATGAACCATGATATTTATGTTATAGTGTATATCAACATTATAGAGAAAATTAACAAAAATTATAAAGTTTACAGGAAGTTGGTCAAAGACTCAACAATCTTTAAACAACATAGGAAAGTAAGGTAAGGAGATGCCATCTAGATAAAATTGTCCAATTCTAGTCTTGAAGACATATTCTGAAACCTCAATTGTCAAAACAACGCCACCAAAACAACTACCTGAAATTCGCAATTAAATCATGAAAGCCTATAACTGTTGGTCTAAAAACGACTCTTAGAAAACAAAACTTATAATAAACAAACCATTAATGACTGGCTGAATATAAAAAAATGACAACCAGACAATTCAAATTATATACAAATACCTTTATCTTGGTTAAAACTCCAACTCAGGATTAATCTTGGTTCGTAAGAAAATGAAAAGCCAAGGCAGAGAGCTCATGAGAGCATTATGATAGGAATAACTTACATTAACAGTAGAACAACTTTGTACACCAATAAACCAAATCTAAAGATTTAATAGAAAAAATAAAGAACATAAAGGGTAACTGGACTGAGCATGTAGCAAGATTTCACATTGAATTCTGCTTAATAAAAGTTGATCGAAACAAAGATCATTAATAATATTGTGATATTAACTTCAAATATACGTCAAAGACTAGAAGAAAATCAAGAAAATACTTGCGAAGTGAGACAGAACATAATCCCACCAGCAGTGCCCTCAAACGAGCTCAACGACTGATTTAGACCTCCAAATAGATATAAAAAGGCTAGCAATGCTATAAGTCAGGCCTCGGGCTCCGCCGTTTCTTTCAACAGCAACTTTGCTGCTTTCGCAGCCGAAGGTGGTGATGACGGGCCTCCAGTCGCCCTTTACGGTCATTCGTATACAAGACGCTTAGATAAAGAGTTTGGCGCTGGAAGACGTTGTAAGAAAAGACGGACTGTCATTCTGGAAAGCGACATAAACACCATTACGGCAGCCGTTGAAGCTGAACTTGCGATTACCGAGGAGGAACAGATCATCGCAATGGCATCCAGAAATGATATAAGATTGCGGAAGCCGTCGATAAACCTTAGTAAGTATAAATTAAACAACATACTATAAAGATAGATGCGTAGAAAGTAAATAATATTTTCACAATTTATGTTCATCGCTCAAGGGAAAATTCGTTAACGTTTGGGATATTTTATAAATCCAAAAGAGATCTGTATGGAGGTCATAGCATCCATCTCAATGGTATAGGAATGAAAGGACTAGGTAGCGTGATGTGTTCAAAACTATTCCTCTAATTTTCACAGTGCCACCTTTCGAGCAAACATCTGTTAATTCTTGCCTGTATAGAATAAGAAAGAATAACTCAAGATAGTAACAGCTCTCCAGACATTAGTGCCAATAACAATAGAGGTAGAACGCAAATTATACAAATAGTAGTAAAATGGTGATAATAACGCTAGTGTGAATATTGATACTAATTGTAACAGTAAAAGTAATAAAAGAAAGGCAACAATAAAGCGTATATTAGAGTGTACTACGAGGGGCGGTCAATAGGTTTTGAGAATCGGTAGGGCAAAACAGAAGAAGGGGGATGGTTGTTTGTGGGGGTGTTAGGATAAGTTATGACAAGTCAAGACCTGCAGCCTCCTCTATTTAAAAAGCAGTAGCTGATCACAGATCGTCAGTCACAGATTTTTCAACAATGGAGAAGGTTGAGCACCGCACAGTGATCAAATCTTTGACCAAAGAAGGCAAGAATTCAAAAGAGATCCATGAACGCATGGTTGCAGTGTACACCGATGCCGCCCCTTCCTATGCAACCATTGCTCGCTGGAATAGGGAGTTCCGCCATAACCGTGAGTCCCTTGAAGATAACCCCCGTCCAGGACGCCCGTCAGACGCGACCAACGAGGACAATGTGGTCCGTGTGGAAAGGATGATCCGCAAAAATCGACGGGTGAAGGTCGAAGAAATCGAGCGAGAACTTGAAATATCACATAGAAGTGTTATCAACATCATCCACGACAATTTGGCCATGACCAAAGTCTGTGCCCGTTGGGTCCCTATAAACCTCACACCGCATGATCGACTTCAACGTCGTAAAAGTCCACAAGGCCAGAGTTGTACAAGCTGCCCTGCGCCAGTGCTGATTCGAGGAGCTCAATCATCTCCCCTACAGTCCAGATCTGGCCCCTAGCGACTACTTTTTATTCCGTCATCTCAAGGCTGCACTGCGTGGACACCGGTTTGGGGACGATGAAGATGTTGAGCTCGCCGTCCAGGAGTGGATTGAACAGCAGTTGGGAATTCGAAGCCTCAGGGACAAGTGGCACAAGTGCATTGAAGTCGAGGGTAGTTATATTGAAAAATAATAAAACACTTTTCCTCATATCTCGTTTCCTTATATCCGAATTGCAAAACTTATTGACCGCCCCTCGTATTTTAATTCTAAGAGCATTAGAAGTAAATTTGATGAACTAAATTAAATTATTGCTAAATAACATTACTACATTCTACCTATCATTGAATCATGGTTGCACACAATAAACCGGGACTCACTATAATGATTTCAAATACCGAATTATACCCTATTAAACAAAAAGAGACTTGTAAGAAAAGGAGGCGGTGTCTTGTTTTAGATAAAGAACGAATTGTATTATGAAGGTCTAAATCGACAACATAGCGAGTGAATCTGGATAAAATTTAATTATATAGCTTTTTCTCCAGTTATACCACTAGTATATATACAGCTGAATCATTCATATGAAGAGGACCTTACATTAATTAAAGATATTAATTTAACAATCATTTACAGCAATAATTGAAAATCACATGACACGTGATATATAGATGTTTTTAAAGGCCCAGGGAAATGGAAATTGGTAACACAACCCGGAAAACCGCTAAGGAGAATATTACATGAACCAACGAAAGTTTAAGAAAGAAAATGGGAAAGGTAGAAAACGGAAAGATAGGCAAACTATTTTGACCGTTATATGAAAATAAATAAAAAAGTTGGATTTAAACCCGTGTCATCAAGGGCTCATCGCTTATATGACCACGACGCTCATCGCCAGATGGTAGCTCTGGCGATGAGCGTCGTGGTCACATAAGCGATGAGCGCTTGATGACACGGGTTCAAATCCAACTTTTTTATTTATTTTCATATAACGGTTAAAATAGTTTGCCCTAACTTTACGTTCTCTACCTCTCCCATTTTCCTTCTTAAGCTTTCATTGGTTCATGTAATATTCTCCTTAGCGGTTCTCCGGGTTGTGTTACTAATTTCCATTTCCTTGGGCCTCTAAATACATTTACAGGAATGTGTACAATGTAAGTGATTCCAATCTTCCTGAAGTTGATTGATACACGATGAGTTCAAATTCCGATAACCATATCTTGAACGCATTTTTAAATGATTATTTACATCAATCTGTCCAACATCTTACAAGACAAAACAAGATATTTGATTTAGTTTCAATTAACAAAGGAAATTTAATTGATTTATCTGAAGTTTAAGTACCTTTTGAAAATTTGGATTACTACTAATTAGTATTTAATACCAATTATGACTTTATTAATTACAAGAAAGCGCAAAAGGTTTCTATATATAAATTAGTATACTTCCAAGCCATTAGAGATGAATTGACCCTATTAAAGATTTTCAAGAATGATATATTTCTTATAAAAATACTTTAAAATACAGAAGAGAGAAACCTTAGATTAACAAATTAAGGCTAAATGCAGGTACGAAAATCGATTAGCGGAACAGTCGCGCGAAAAATCAAAAAGCATTCTTTTCATAAAATAAAAGAAAAAATAAAGAGTCAGTTCAAATGCTAAAGCAGACTGAGCAATTAATTCAAAATAATCTCGAAAAGGTGACTATTTTAAATAATTACTTTACTTCAATTTTTAACAAGGATATTCAGAATTGAAATAATGAAAGCCTGGAAAACAAAAATACTCGCATCCTCAAAATTAATTAAATAATATACACACAAAGTATTATAGAAGTGAAAACGAAATATCCGTTATATTCGCCTTTCTGTTTAATTACTTTCCTAGAGCAAATATTGTTCCCATAGAGGAGAATGTTGCAAAAGTTATTCTCATATTTAAAAAAGGTAGACTTGATAAGAAAGAGAAATATGAGTTTGAAAGCTTAACTTCACCTATATGTAAACTAATGGAGTCATTTATTGATTTTATAATTGTGTAATCATTTGGAGAGTAATTAACTTTTAGTAAATACCCAACACAGTTTCAAGGAAAAATGATTTTCTTTCACTAGTCTGATCACATTTTATGACAGCTGGGCAAAAACTGCTGAGGCGAGTTTAATTTACACAGTAGTATTGTAGTGCCACATTGCAGGGTCAAATAGGCTTGACAATGAAGCCTCACAGATGAGTGTCCTATAAATCCTATGAAGGTTTGAAATGGGCATGCACATAATTATTGACGTGCAAGTAATCTAAAAATATATATTTTTTTATGTAAGTAAAAATATATAACATTTTTCATATAAATAATAATATATAACATTTTGTCATGTAAATAACATGCAAATAAGAACATGTAACATTCGGTCATGTAAATAATAATATATACTGTTTGTAGAGGAATTATAACATAAAGCCTCCCGGAGGGCCAGGCAGACATATACGTTATTAAAGTCTCCCCCCCCCCCGCAGAGAAAGCAGGAGAATCGAGCCACATGAGGAGAGTCGTGGGAACGTTAGCTGGCGGAATAACAAACAGTCAAACGGCCTACCCTTTTTTATCTCCCTGCCGCATAGGTAGTCGGGAGCGAGCCGCTGTGCCAAGGTGACCACCAAAGGCAATTACGCAGCGCTCAAAGCATCCAATTACTTACGAGATCCGGACTGGACAAAAAAAAAGCCGCTCACCTTCGAGTGACTCTCACAGCGCAAGCTCCGTAAGATTAAGAGGAGAAGAACTAATCCCAAACGAGATTCCATTTGTTAAATATGGTATAAATCACCTCGTATACCCCAAAACCAGTTGGGCACCCGGCGTTAAAGACTACGATACAAATAGGCTTCAAGAGCATCCAGAAGAGCACTCATTGAGCTAGAGAGCACAACACCTCTCTCCGTCTTTTAAACGTAACAGAAGGCAAAGTTGCAATTTGAAGTTGACATCGCCCAACCCCCTACCCCTCGCTCCACCTTATCTCGTGAAAGTCAGAAAGACCATTTATATTTGTATTACTTTAGTATGAGTTTATTACGGTACTCAAATTAACTGAAGTAGAGACAATTGTAATGGAAGCCCGTCATCTTTACCGTTAGACGAGTGAAGCTTAAATTGGTGTTTAATGCTAATCTAAAAGGGTCAGTATAAAATAACTAATCGGCAATTCGTTTGTTTACTAGGAGCCTATTTAGATTTGGACATGAATAGATTCTGTAATAGGCCCAGTTTTAAGTATGGTTATCATCGTTGAACTTATTAGGTGATTATAAATATTTTACTTTTTTTGTAGTTAATTGATAAATTTAAAATATATATTTATTTTGGGATAATTCTGATGTTTCAAGGGATCCTTTACGTGTTTAAGGGCTCTCTCCTTAAAACGGATTAAACGCTGTGACACTCTCTCAACAATAAGGTAATTAAAAAGTTCACTCAGCCAATATTGAATTATTGAGTCTTTCATAATTAATAGGAGCAGACTGGTGCTCTAAAGCAACGACAACAATACCACGACACTGTTCTTGTAAAGTACTATATACCATCCTGGATAGACTCCAAAAGTTAGTCAGTTGCTAAGCTAGTCAGTCAAAGACAGTCAAAATAGACACAAAAATTAGTAGGCCTGCCTCAAATACCCGACATGCGTTTAATCAAATTCATTGCACCTAAGCCTACCGAGTTTTCCACCCAATAAGGACTCCTTGAATCCGTCTTTCGAGATTACTTTTCCTGCGGATAATCCAAACAGTCTTCTTACCCAGCCTACATGAATAAAATCAAGGGAGAAGATATTTTCCCCCCAAATTGGAGTCAGCCCAAGGTCAGCGCCCAGTAACCAAGTACCCTAATAGCGCTACATCGAAGTTAAGCATCATTGGGCCTTGTTAGTACTTGGATGGGAAACCACCAAGTCGACCTCTACCAGTGAACCTTTAGCCAACTGTCTCCTGACCACTAACAAATAATCATATAACCACCGTTAAACTGGTAACCAATAACTAATAGGTCAATCACCCACAAAACCTATAGTATATCTAGATTTTGCTAAAGCCTTTGACAAACTCCGATTAAAAATACTTCTTACAAAATTAAAAGTTTTTTACATTCACGAGAATAAGATAACATGGATTAATAGCTGTTTAACAGATTGGGATTTAAAACGCAATGACATTCGACTGGCTACCAATCACAATTCGAAGTCATGAGAGGATAAAAAGATTAAGAAGTGGGCATTCAAAACCTCGACGGAAAAATTTGTGTTAGCCCCAATGACTAAGTATCAAAGAGGGGAAGCAACGTACTGGGTTAGTAGACAAAAAGGAGTGGCTGAAGGTCAGGGAAAAGGGTAACCGATAAATAAGAGTGAGATTTCGAAAAGATACAAGTGGTCTTTTCAAGGAAGATTCTCTAAGCGGGGTCAGCTCTGAGAACCCTCGTTAGTTCACATTTCAATGTTTAGAAAAGTAAATGGAATGGGGATGAGTTGACAAGAGGGGAAATTTGAAGGAAGGTTCAGCTCTCCCGGAATAGGAAGTTAGGCACTTACCTTAAGTAGCCTGGGATTTTGAACCTTACCGTTAATAGAAGAGATGTTCTTCTGTCAAGTTCAAGGCGAGTTTCATCAAAATAATAATGATAAGCTTCTCAATATTAATTAATCCTTGCTCTCTCTCGTTAAGAGAATAACAAATACAATGCGAGACATTCGGGTGTTCTTTATCATGGAATCGCCTCCTCCCTCCCCCCCCGTCAGCACCACCACCACCACTCCAGGTTAAGAAACACTAAACGTTTACCTGTTTACCTGTGAATGTTTATAAATGATGTTTTATATATATTCCATAACCCTATGTTTTAAGAACGAGATTTTCTGAAGGTGTTTGAATAAGATTTTTTTTCTTTTAGTTCGGTTGTCACCTAAGAAAAAAAAGGAAAAAAAGAAAAGGAAAAAAGAAAAGGAAGAAGAAAAAGAAGAAGAAGAAGAAGAAGAAAAGGGTGTTCAGGGTGTTAAAATAAAGAGTCTATAAAGGGGATTAAAAAAGGCGGTTAAGATTAGCACCCCGCAGGGGTGCCTGTGTAACCAAGCTTTTCCTGTTAAGGAAGAGAACAGCATTTTGTATATATATATATATATATATATATATATATATATATATATATAGAGAGAGAGAGAGAGAGAGAGAGAGAGAGAGAGAGAGATTTACCTAAACAAGGTTAGGTGTACGTTTGTTTAGGTTTGGTATGGTTAGATTAGCTTAAATGAAGACATTGGAACAGGAGAAAAAAAATCCTGTTACTTTTTCCTCCTGGATTTTCCTACATTCGTTTAATATGAAAATTAAACGTCACTGCGGGTTTGATCTTTTATAACGTTTTGAAGGGATTAAGTATGACGTAGTTTAGGGCCATCTTGCTTAACAATTAACGTCGATCTGAGGGGAGGAAGGAACCCCAAGAAATCGATTATAACTCCCTAAAAAACATATTCACGTCTAGGAGTACATAAGACGCATATATATATATATATATATATATATATATATATATATATATATATATGGTCTTTTTTCTACATGTCCTACTTTTGAAGTTTAATAAAATCAAGAATAATTTTGTGATCAAAATGAAATGAAACTTTTAGAAGTTGTTGGTAATAGCTGTACGTGTTTGGTCTTAAAATGGCTAATTGATTTATATATTATTTTAGAAGTTATGCAATTTTAGTAAATCGGTTATTTTTTGCTAAAAGTGGAGAGCGTAAAAGATTTGGTTAAAAAAAGGGATTTTTCGAATGGTCGATTCCTAGCAAAATTTGCGCGAAAATTGTCAAGTAAAACTAAAAAAGGAGAAATTTTTTTCTGGCAAAAATCATTATTTAGCTTAGCACTATTTATACTGAAAACATGGAAGCTCCTGGAAATGATTGGACGAAAAAAATTGGTTGAAACATTCTTCAGAGGCACCTGTTCAGTCGTTTCAGCACAACGACGGATGAGATGTGAAGGAGCTCAAGACGTACCATCACGGCGAGCGCTATGCAGACTATTTAAATTTGTTTTGTTAATTTTAAGCACATAAAATTAGTTAAAATAAAATTGGTTTTAATAGTCGATGAATATCTGAAAGTTCAGCAAAATTTTTTAAAAATCAATGCTTCACTAAAACTGGCATAATTTCAACAAAAATAATGAATGAATTAGCCAGTTTAGGACCAAAAACTTACAACAACTTCGGAAAGTTTCATGATCACAAAATTATTCTCGATGGACATATATATATATATATATATATATATATATATATATATATATATATATATATATATATATATATATATATATAGGCCATGAAGGCCTTTTGCAGTCTCCTTCTTTTCTTATGTTCTTATATATATATATATATATATATATATATATATATATATATATATATATATATATATATATATATATATATAGGCCATGAATGGTCTTTTGCAGTCTCCTTCTTTTCTTATGTTCTTATATATATATATATATATATATATATATATATATATATATATGATGAAAATTAATGCAATATTGCAAGAAAAGATGAGGAATTAAACCACATTCTCCGAAGACAATTTAATTCTGAACAGTTTCGGTGTATCTCACACCCTTTTTCAACTGACACTGGGCAGAAAATATAAGAGAAATGCATATAAGCATAACACAAGATCCCCTCTTTTTTCCCCCAATCCCCTACTTGTGGCTAATCTGGGGGGGGGGGTTAGGCCTAAACATATTGAAGGGCTGGCATTTCACTATTTTGTTTATTTGCGATCTTATTACAGAATTAAAAGGAAATTGACCCTCAGATAGATTAAAATTAGGAACTGACGATATCAAGCTCGATTCTATGATTCTTCTCTTAACATAGTTAGCCGATTTAAATAACATTTTACTTCCATTGAAATCGATCGTATGATTCTTGTCTCTAACATGGCAAAATATTCCACTACTTTCGCTGCCCACTCTAATATCTCTTTTGTGTGTTGTACAATCTCTTGTCTAGATTTCTCCCCGTTTCCCCTATATAAACTTTATGGCAATCGTTGCATGGTACTGCATATACTCCTATGTTATGATGTTCTTTGGGTTTCCTGGCCATCATCAATTGGTTTAAGAAATTATTATATTTAAAGGCTAGATTAATACCCGCTTTTCCAACTATGTCCTTTAAACTATTTAATTTATTATTAAATGGCAATGTTATACATTTGTTGAAGTCGTTAGTGCGGGAAGGCTTATTACCATAGAATGTTTTCCTAGCTGCAAAATGGGCAGACGATATGAACCAATCGGGGTAATACAAATTAGAAAAAATGGTCCTGATAATGACAATTTCTTCATCTAAATAGGAAGGATGACATATTTTGTATGCTCTAAGAAAAAGATTAGAAATTACCGATTTTTTAACAGTATTATCGTGAAACGAAAAATAATGTATATAGGCATTCGAGTGGGTTGGTTTCCTATACACGTCAAGTTTTAGTTCATGGTGATCTTTATTAATGAGGACATCTAAAAAGGCTAATCTATTATCATATTCCCATTCATATTTAAATTTAATGGAGACATGCAAATTATTCAAATTATTAAAAAATGTATCAAAATCATGGCCATTAAGGCCATACAGAAAATACATCATCAATGTACCTTAACCATATAAAGTTAGGGGAAGAAATTGTGGGAAGGAGTTCAGTCTCAAAATATTCCATGAAGAGACATGCCAATATCGGAGATAAACTATTTCCCATGCTAAGGTCAAATATTTGTCTATAAAACTCATTATTTACTCGAAACACATTGTCAGAGAGACATAATTCAACTAAATCGATAAATTTACTCGTAGAAATGGGAAGATCCAAATTAAGTCTAGGCATGATTTCCCGCAGAAGGCCCATGGCTTGGTCAACCGGAACTTTGGTAAACAAAGAGTTTACATCAAAGCTCACAAGTTTTCCATCCGGTAATTGCAAGTGGTTGAGGCGGTCAACGAAATCTTGAGTGTTCATAATGTGTGCAGATGAGATTCTTCCTACTGCTGGAGATAAATGCTTGGCGAGCCATTTGGAGAGCTTATAAGTGGGAGAATTAATATTGGAAATGATTGGGCGTAAGGGACATCCCTCTTTGTGGGTCTTTGGGAGCCCATACATATAGGGAAGTGAAGGGTTCATACTCCTGAATTGATTAATTAAATCTGCGCTTTTCAATATTCTCTTCAATTTGTTGTTGAAATTGCTTGTTTTGTTATTGAGCGGATCACTTTGTAGCTTTGCATATGTGTTCACATCTTTAAGAAGTTCATTTAGTTTATCATTATAACTATGTTTGTCCAAAATGACTAACTGATTCGTTTTATCGGATTTGGTTATAACAATGTTGTTATTAAATTTAAGTTTATTTAACGCAATCTGAAATCTTTTAGGAAAACCAATTTGGTCAGATTTTTCAGAATTTAGGGCACTAAGCATACAGCCACTAAGAAATTCACCACTTATTTGCTCATGTGAGGATTTGGCTATGGATACTAAATGGTCTAGTGAGAACTCATCGCATGACTTAATTGAAAAGCTTAAAGTCGACAGCGATGGCTGTTTGATTAAGTTTACGTTGCAGCTTCTTTAACCTTTTCAATACTCATCTTTTCATAAGGCGAAAGGTTAGAATAGATGCTGTTAAATTGCATTTTTTAACTTTTTCATCTTTCAATTTTTATAAGTGACTATTTCTTGATTGGAAAAGGATTGTAGAAAATCATCGTAATTTATTATTTATTATTTGCCCGAGGGACCTAACTTTCTTCTGGAGCTTTACTGATGAATATACGTCTTTTTGTCTTGAAAAAGGTTGGAAGATAAAGTGTTTAGTGAGAGTAGAGTGGACAGTGGGTGTTAAGGTAAAGTGGTGAAAAGAAATGGGTAAGAATTAGTGTTGTTTGCTGGCTGACCAGCCATCTCCTTGTTGTTTCTTATTTTATTTCTATTCTCTTCTTATTCGTTCTTTATGTTAAGGCTCTCGTGCCTCTATTATTCATTTTTGAATAAATTTGGCTCTTATTTGAGTAATAGACAGTTGTTAATGTTTCCTTATTGTCTTTTTACTATTAATCATGATCTTCTTATTACGTGAATAGTGGTGCGGGGTCGACTGCTTCAATCAGTCTCCCGCTCTTAAAGTAACATCTCTAATCTTCTCTTTTCTTCATCACTAAGAAGTACCTCTAGCTTTTCCCATATCTTCGTAGCCCTTTTATGTTGAGTTATGTTTATGAGTTCAAAATTTACTTGTTGCTGCAGATCTCGCTGTATGATACGTCGATGTCTCCGTCTTGTGTTGGTATTTATCAAGACGCCGCTATTTTGCACTCTTTGTAACTTGACGGTATTATTTTTGTGGAGTCGATTAAGTGGTATTGTCGGCTATAGTAATATCGATTTGCATAATGCATTATAAATTTTGGTCATATTTTTTACATTTATATTTCTGAGTTGGAACATTATTATTTCTGAGACGTGTTTATTGTATCTATTGGAGGTTATTTTGAGACCTAGAACTTTTCCCTCTTTTGAGTATCTATACAAGGTGTCCCAGAAAAAAGTTAACCGTAATTTGAATTAGTATAACTCAAAACTTATTAAAGGTTTTAGAGTCTTGAAAAATATAACAAATTTAACAATTATTTATCTGTCAATTCTAGAAATTTAATTAAATTCCCTTTTACGATATTGATTAACTAATGAGTTTAGTGGAGGGTATCAAAATTATGTTTGCGCCAGGAAGTAAAATAATCAAACTTCGAAGTTTAAAATCAACAAATATATTTAAATCCATTTTTAACAAAAACACCTCTTCATATAGGTAATACAAATTCATTTTCTAATTTTTTTAAATTTTCTAAGCACCGTTTCCTTGCACATATCCTCCATTTCTTTCCAAGAACAGTTGCGCCTTTGATCGCATTGATTGAACAACTTTTTGATTAACTTGTGATTTTCCTTAAGTCTATTGACTTAACATGTGATACTATCCTTAACTGGTTGATGCTTTGTGGTAAAGAAGAATACACTTTATTCTTTAGATATAACCCATAAGAAATAATCGCACGGTGTTAAGTCAGGGGATCTTAGGGGCCATTCAATCGCATGATTTAGCGCGCCAATGCGGTTATCAAACGTTTCTCTTAGTTTTGTTCTTACATCAAGCTGTCTATGAGCTGGTGTGCCGTCCTGAATCCACCCAAGTCTATTGAATTGATTGCCGTAAATCTGGCGGAGTTCCGGGAAGATCCTTTCGTTGATCATGCTCAGGTAGACAGCACCATTCAAGTTATTCTCGTAAAAAAATGGGCCGACAAGATAGCCATTCCCGCATATTCCGATCCGCAGAGACACTTTCTGCTGACAAATACGTGTGTCAAAGTTGAATCCTGAGGGTTGGTTCAGCGGCGCATACTGCCGAATGTTATGGCTATTTACCTTTCCATTCATGAAAAAGGCTGCCTCGTCACCAATCACAATGTTTTCCAAGAAACGAGCAGGTTTATGGAGAAGCCATTCGACAAATTGTCTACGACGAGGAAAATCAGTTTCAAGAAACTGGTGTCTTGCATGCATCTTATAGGGATGCCATTTTAAGTCATGTTTAGTAATGCGGTTAAATGATGACTTTAACACTTGTAACCCATTCTTTCTGAGTGATAGATGTGGATTTTGAAGAAGTGTCATCTGAACATATTCGATATTTTATGTTGGTTCTTATGGTTCTCATACAACCCGAACGACCTTTATTTAGATTTAAGCATGTTCCTTCATGTTGGTATTTGCGAACATTTTTCCAAATTGTGGGCTTGCTTAGTGGGTGCCTACCTGGAAAACGTTTTTCAAATGAATCTTGTACTTGTTTAATACTGCCAGTCTTAATCAAGTTTGTGACTACAAATACGCATTGATCTTTTGTTAACAGCATGATTAAAATGGTTCTATGGAAGTAAACTTTTACACAGGAACGCTTTGATTTGCTTAGTAAGCAATAATGACGAGATCATACGACAGCTTGGTCGAAACCCGCTATAAAATGGCATAGACTTTGCGTGAAGAATCGCACAGTGACCTAGGCTCCCTACACTTCTCTTGAAAGTGCGCGGTGGCCTAGCCTTCTTAGGCTTCGTTTCATTATTTTACTTCCTTGCGCAAACATATTTTTGATAGCCTCCACTAAACGCATTAGTGTATCAATATCATAAAAGGAAATTTAATGAAATTTCCAGAATCGACAGAAAAATAGTTTTTAAATTACACATCTTTAGCAGGATCCAAAAATCTCGATTAGGTTTTAAGTTATACTAATTCAAAGTACGGTTAACTTTTTTCTGGGACATCCGGTATATGTCTTTATTAATGAGCATTCTCGATGTTTTTCTTATTGGTATTGGAATGATGATAAACTTGTCTGGGTTCGTTATAATTTTCCACTTCTTTTCGTAATTGTTAATGTTTTCTATTTCTATTTCTGTCCTTCTGGCCATTGTTGGTGGGTACCTATACAGACTGTTGGTAATGATTGATATATCGCTTGCAAATTTTATATATTTGGTGTTCTCGAAGACTGGGCCTGGTAGATCCCTAGTATATATACTGTATAGTGTGGGACTAAGGCATTCCCCTTGGGGGAATCCCTGCTCTATCTTAAATTCGGGTCCCCGGTGTTATTCTATTGCGATTGTCCTGGTATTACCAGGTGTACGTGGTTATACTCACACTGGCCTACTGGACGACCGATATTAAAGCTCCACCTGGGGATGGCTTTAAGAGTGCTTTAAATACACAGTTGCTATGCCAAGGAATATTCAAACACGGCTACAAAAATATACTTTAATAGCACTAAAGTTTACATATACATATAGGGCAAGTTAAATGGCAATGCAATTAAATATTGACCGTTCACTGCTAAGATGATTAACACTATCAATTAAGTTTGAACTGAGGGATAATCAATTAAGTAATAATTTTACAATTTTTCAAGTTCTAAAGCAAAGGGGATCCTTGAGGTTCGACGCGGGAGAAGTGTGACGAAGCCGGGGTTAAATCCCTTTTATCTTGATGTGCGGCAAGTAGGAGCAGGTAGGTAAGTTCGACCTTGAACTTGTAGGCGTCTCACGGGACGCTCGATTCAACTTCGGGAAACTGAAGTCAGGGGCCTCTTATCCTTAATAGGCAAACGGAGGGTGCTTCGGGGATGGCTTTTCCGATCCTTAAAATCCAAAAACTTGGTGAGAAGGGTTGAAGCGCGCCTAAAACTATCTTCAGGTACAACACTGAGTGACGACTAGCTCTTCATTGGCTCTTCGAGAATCACTCAATTCTCTTCTGGATGATGAGGTACTCGATTCCCTCTCGACTAACGAAGACGTTACGGCTAACGTACTGTACTGCAGCTTCAGACACAATTTGCATGTAAACTTAAAAGTGTCGAATAAATACTCCGAAATTATCAAGACGGGGAGAGAGATTCATCGCCAACAGATTTCCTTAATTGCCCTGGGTTGCGATAAGGGCCCCTAGCGAGAAGCCGCGATGCCCCTTTAATGGTCTTTCCATTATTTTATTTTTCGCAGTATATAGGGCAGACGAGTTTAGAGTGGTCAACAACGAACTGGCGAAGTCAAGGGATGGGGGAATTCCTTCTCTCTCCTTATTCTTTCACAACATTGTGTGCTGTGCTGTCCGTTATATAATCGCATAATCATTCTGTTAGGATTGTGGGGAGTCCTAACCTTTTTATCTTGTATTTTAGCTCGATTCGCCAGACCTTGTCAAACGCTTTTTGTACGTCTCCTAACACCAGATCTGTATAATTATTTTCTTGTTTTGCCCTAGCTATCGTTTCAACAAGTATGGCCAGTGCGCTTCTGTGCCTCTATCTTTCCTAAACCCATGCTGGTGTTGTGGAATTAGATTATTTTCGCCAAGGTATTTGTTGAGTCTCTTTCCAATCAATTTTTCAAGAAGTTTAGCTATTGTTTCCAATGGGGTCATAGGTCTGAAGTTTCCAGGGTGACTCTGGGGCTTACCTGGTTTGGGCAAGAATATTATTTTGCCTTTTTTCAAGGAATCCGGAAAATACTTTGCGCTCATTGACGCGTTGAAGATATCTGTCAATTTTGCCAAAAGACATCCGGAGCTCTCACTAAGTTTTCACGGGATATTCAGGAATCGCCTGGGGCTCTTTGTTTGGAAGTGATTAGTATAACTTTTAGCTATTCGAGAGTTATTGGCTCTAAACCTTGACCTTCTATTATTGTAAGAGAGGCAGTGTGGTTAGGGGGTATCTCCTCTCTATTTCTTTCTAAGTCTTCTACTATAATATTCTAATGTTCATGGTCGAAATTCTCTCTAGGGGCCAATTCGATACATTCTATCTCTTAAGTTAGCATAGTTGTTTTCCAATTCTGCTATTAGTGGGTGGTGCAGCAAGCTTTTGAACGTCATTCTCGAGATCTATTTTACCGTCTGCTGCGGTTAGCGTCTTGATTAAATTATCTATGACTACATATACGTTTTTCGAATCTGTACGGCAAAACAGAGGAAGGGGGATGGCTGTTTGTGAAGGTGTTAGGACAAGTTATTGCAAGTCAGGACCTGCAGCCGCACGCTCCTGCCTCGTCTATTTAAGAAGAAGTAGCTGATCACCGATCGTCCGTCACAAATTTTTCAACAATGGAGAAGTTTGAGCACCGCGCAGTGATCAAATTTTTGAGCAAGGAAGGCAAGAATGCAAAAGAGATCCATGGACGCACGGTTGCAGTGTACACCGACACCGCCCCTTTCTATGCAACCATTGTTTGCTGGAATAGAAAGTTCCGCCATGGTCGTGTGTCCTTTGAAGATGACCCCTATCCAGGACGCCTGTCAGACCTGACCAACGAGGACAATGTGGCCTGTGTGGAAAGGATGATCCTCGAAAATCGACGGGTGAAGGTCGAAGAAATCGAGCGAGAACTTGAAATATCACATGGAAGTGTTATCAACATTATCCACGACAATTTGACAATGACCAAGGTCAGTGCCCGTTGGGTCCCTAGAAACCTCATGCCCCATGATTGACTTTAACGTCGTCAAAGTCTACAAGACCAGAGTTGCACAAGCTGCCCTGCGCGCGTGTGGATTCGAGGAGCTCAACCATCCCCCTATAGTCCAGATCTGGCCCCTAGCGAATACATTTTATTCCGCCAGCTCAAGGCTGCACTGCGTGGAAGCCGGTTTGTGGACGATGAAGATGTCCAGCTCGCCGTCCAGGAGTGGATTGAACAGCAGTCGGGAGCTTTCTGGTTGTCGGGAATTCGAAGCCTCAGGGACAAGTGGCGCAAGTGCATTGAAGTCGAGGGTAGATATATTGAAAAATAATAAAACATTTTTCCTTATATCTCGTTTTCTTATATCCGAATTGCAAAAATTATTGACCGCCCCTCGTATATCTTCGAGCATAGTCTCGCTAAGATCTAGTTGCTTGAAGTTTGTCAGGTCTTCAGCGTATCTGTGCTAGTTTGCATTTTTGTTGTTTTTCTTAATAGGACATTTCGCCTGTAAAGGGTCCACTTATATATTTATTATTATTTCGTGTTCACTGGGAGAAAGTGGGCTAATATTATGTCCGGTTTGGTCCCTCTTTTTCTGCAAAAATATATGGGAATGTCCGGACCTATTCTTTCTATAATGCCTATTTCTATTAGTTTGTCTAGATTTTTACCTGAATTATTAAAGTTCCTGGTGTATCATGATGCTCTTGTACGCGCGTTTAGGTCTCTCCAATTTTCATGAAATTGTACAAAGGTACATATCCTCTCCTTGGAGTTGGTACCCTGCCATTATGTGTATATTGCCTGCCTTGGTCTTGATCTTAATGGCTAGGTATGCCTCGTCTAGCTCTTTTAGTCTTGTGAATTCTATTACCTTTTTTATAGTTATAGCTACCTCATCGTTGTTGATATCTGTGGTTGTATTGTATATTACTGAGTAGTTACATATTTTTATAGGGCTTGTTTATGAATCGATGATTAATTCGTTTAGTATCATAATATTTGGATCTATTTCTAGATATGAATTGCATAGCGAATACCTTTTGGCATCCCATCCCGCCACGTTATGGCTTAGTATTTTTATTCTTCTCTTATTATCCATTATTCTGTGAGTTTCTATTGTTCCAATGATGACCTTCATTCCGTCTTCTTTAATATTCTTTCACATGGGGATTTAGTTCTTCCGGATCGTTTCTTTTTTAATTCATCTTTTTTTATATTATAGTAAATTTCTTTGCTGATTTTTACTCCTCCGCTCGTGATAATTCTGTGGATTTCATTGTGCGAATGGGTTCCTTTGAATTACGTATCTGTAAATTCCTCTTTTTAGTCTTAAAATGATGTCTTTCGTATTTTCTATTAAGAAGGGCCTATTCTCTATGGCGTAGAATCTTCAATTACATCCCTCTCCTTCTTTATTTTCGTTTTGTGTCTGTTAGTACGAGGGGCAGTCAATAAGTTTTGCAATTCGAATATAAGGAAACGAGATATGAGGAAAAGTGTTTTATTAGTTTTCAATATAACTACCCTCGACTTCAATGCACTTGCGCCACTTGTCCCTGAGGCTTCGAATTCCCCACAACCAGAAATCTCCCGACTGCTGTTCAATCCACTCCTGGACGGCGAGCTTCACATCTTCATCGTCCCCAAACCGGCGTCCACGCAGTGCAGCCTTGAGCTGGCGGAATAAAAAGTAGTCGCTAGGGGCCAGATCTAGACTGTAGGGGGGATGGTTGAGCTCCTCGAATCCGCACTCACGCAGGGCAGCTTGTGCAACTCTGGCCTTGTGGACAGGGGCATTGTCGTGGAGAAGCAGGATACCGCGTGTCAACTTGCCGCGCCGCTCCTGACGGATGCACTTCTTCAACCCAGGCAGTTCCTTGGCGTAATATTGGCGTGTGATGGTCCTTCCACGAGGCTCATAGTAAACCATCAACACTCTCTCAGAATCCCAACAAAATGGTGTCCATGATTTCCCGGCTGAGGGTTGGGTCCGAAACTTGATGGGGGGTGGAGAGTCCCTATGCTTCCAGGCCATGCTTTCGAGCTTGGTCTCGGGATTCCAGTGATGGACCCGCGTTTCATCACCTGTCACTATGCGTGAATAGAATCCCGCCGGGTCTTGGTTGAAGAGGAGCAGCAGCTTTTCCGAACTTTAAAGACGTTGAAGTCGATCATGGGGCGTGACGTTTCGTGATATTTTTAGGGACCCAACGGGCAGAGACCTTAGTCATGGCCAAACTGTCGTGGATGATGTTGATAACATCATCCACCTTCACCCGTCGATTTTTGATGATCATCCTCTCCACACGGGCCACATTGTCCTCGTTGGTCAGGTCTGACGGGCGTCCCAGACGGGGTTCATCTTCAAGGGACTCACGACCATGGTGGAACTCCCTATTCCAGCGAGCAATGGTTGCATAGGAAGAGGTGGTGTCGGTGTGCACTGCAACCATGCGTTCATGGATCTCTTTTGCATTCTTGCCCTCCTTGGTCAAAAATTTGATCACGGCACGGTGCTTAACCTTCTCCATTTTTGAAAAATTTGTGACTGATGATCTGCGATCAGCCACTGCTTCTTAAATAGATGAGGCCGGAGCGTGCGGCTGCACGTTCTGACTTGTCATAACTTGTCCTAACACCCCCGCAAACAGCCGTTCCCTTTCCTCTGTTTTGCTCTACCGATTCGCAAAACCTATTGACCGCCCCTTGTAGGTTACTTCGTTTCTCTTTTCTGCCTCTTCCACTGATTTTCCCTCTTGTTGGATTATTGAACATCTTGCGATACTTGTTTTTGTTCTACGTCCATTCTTTTTTGTACAGCTTGAGCCTTCCTTTGTTTTATCCTCGGATCCCTCAGTAATCCCTGATTAGTGCTTTGGCTCAGGATTGGTAGTTTTATTACTTTAGCTGCGTTTGTGTTTCTTAAGCCGGCGAATTGTATTTATATTTAAAACATCAGACGAAGGCGGGTTCTCAGGGAACATGTACCTGGATTGGCAACATTCATAACGTGTGCGTGTAATATAGACGCCAGTATATTTAGTGACTTTTCCAGTTTCAGTTCTATTATATTTTTAGTTAGCTGAAGCTGTTCAGCTGTCGTTTTGGCAACTTACACCTATGTTAATTTTTCTTTTCTTCTTTCGATTTTGCCTTCTCTCTTCGTTTCCTTTCGATTACCTCCTTCTTTACCGGGCAAGTCATCGCTATCGTAGGTTGGTTCCCTCCACAATTTGCACACTTTTTCTCTAAGCTCTTACAATCTCTCCAAGTATGCGAGTTAGATCTGCACTCTCAACACTTCTTCTATTCTTTCTTTGGATACCTCTTGATATATGTTTATCTAAGGCAAAACAAGTTAATGAATTCGTCGCACTTCATCTGTTATTGCGTTATTTTACTTGTCTCCATGAATATCTTTTTGAAGACGTGTGTATACTCTTCATTGGTGTATCTATTTTTTAATTTTACTACTTCCTTAACCCTTGCCCCCATCCTTGGCAGTTCTCAATTGCATCTTTAATTTCTAAAGCTTCTTGGATTCTATTTTGGGAGGGACATTGGTCTCGGGCCCTATTGTCTGTAATAATGTTGCTAGCTTCTCGCTGAGTAGGTTATGCACATCTCTTTCTGTTTGGCATATTGCGACATAAGTTGAGGAATAGTCGAGTAATCTGATTAGAACAACTGCGAGTTCTTCGTAAATAATTTTAAACACTGATGTTCTGTCGGGCTTTTGTGCACTTCAAATGGTGCGCAAGAGAACCCTTTTTGGTGATTCCATTTTGTGTTTATTCTTTCTTCTTCCTTTTCTTCATTGATGTTCTTAACGTGAGAAAAATGAGAGACTTTGCAAGGAAATAGAAAGATATGAAAAGCGGCTCAGATCCAGGTATTACCCTGGTTTATTCCGCTGAAGTGTCGGTGAACCCTTCCTAACTGCCTGACTCCTAACCCTAGCAGTTCTTTGCTCCACCCAAACGGATCCGCCGCTCACACGGGTTCTAATAACCATTCCTGGGCTAAGCGTCGGCCTGCTGAGTTAGCCGCGCGGTTCAGATATGGATCCTGTCTACTTGGGTATCTCTTGAGGTTCAAGCTTCCCTAACCAAAACGCCCTAGTAGAGGTGGGATAGAGAAGCAGAGTTATTTGTCATTAGTCAAGTCAAAGTCCAGTGAAGTCCTGTCGGGTTTCTTCAGAGTAATCTTTGGTAAAAATTGGTCAATCTTGAAACTTATTGAAGCTTTCTGGATAATTTATATTTCGATATTTTGCTAAAATGTTGTTTTTGGAAGTTAACAGTGGTTAGTAAAGTAGTGATCCATTTGACTAAGGTTAAGGAATCACAGACTGATGAAAATAGCGAGGTGAGAGAAGTGAAGGAGATAATAGGGAGAGAATAGCGCGAGAGTTTTTTTGAGGGAGAGGGGAAAATGTGTGTTTGTAGTGAGTATATAATTGCCAGGAGACTGGCTGTACCATTTTTCAGGTACATCAGTTCTAATTCATGTATTTAATAAAAAAGTCTGAATATATATAAAGGGTCTTTCAACAAGGACGCTTGAGCTTTTTCAGGCGATAGTGGCCATGTTGTTAAAGTGACATATGGCAACCTCAGTGTGAACTGTTCGGTAGTACTTGGCAAGTCACGATGGGAGGTTATAGCGTTGAACAGCGTGTGCAAATTATCAAATGTTATTATCAAAATCAGTGCTCCGTTCGACAAACGTTCCGCTCATTACGTGATTTCTATCCTCGCTACAGCGACGAGGCCCATTTTTGTTTTGGATGAATGGATTTGTGAACAAGTAAAATTGTCGGATTTGAGGCGAAAACAATCCACATGAGATACACCAGCACCAATTGCATCCCAACAAAGTCACTGTTTGGTGCGGATTTTCGTCTAACGGAATCATCGGTCCGTATTTTTTTAAGAACGAAGATGAAATTGCCATAACCGTCAACGGCGAGGCCTACAGATTGATTATAAGCAACTTCTTGTAACCTTAACTGGATTATATGCCTGATATGGATACTGACGACATGTGGTTCCAACAGGACGGCGCTACGTGCTACACTGTGCACGCCACGATATACATTTTGCGGATGACCTTTGATAGGCTCGTGTGGCTTTTGTCATCCGTGAAATTATGTTATGTTATGTTAGGTTAAGGGCAGGGTCATCTCGCGCGGCGGCAACGTGAACTGGCCACCTAGATCATGTGATTTAACGCCATTAGACTACTTTCTTTGGGGCTACCTTAAATCGCAGGTCTATGCGAATAATCCGCAAACAGTTGATGTCCTCAAAGTCAACATAACGAACACCATCGAGCAAATTCAGTCTGATTTATGCGACAAAGTCATCGAAAATTGGACCTCCCGAATACGTTCCACCAAGCAAAGCCGCGGTGGACATTTAAACGACATCATATTCCACACTTAATGCCATAAAATGTACTTTCAAATTCAAAATAAATTGAATGCATATATCACAAACAACTTGTTTTATTTACATTTAAAAATTGAGCGACTTTATTGAAAGACCCTTTATATATATATATATATATATATATATATATATATATATATATATATATATATATATATATATATATATATATATATATATATATATATATTATATATATATATATATATATATATATATTGTAGATATCTATTTGTTACTTCTAATTATTGTTTGCTATGTCTTTTAGTTACTATTGGCTACTTAAGTCATTCATGCCTTTGTCTTTCGCTTTCTTGATTTAGTTTTCTTGTTCTTGTATTATTTTTCTTGTATTTATGCTAATGTATATATCACCCGTTCCGCATGCAGTAGGTGGAGCCTTCCTACTGCTTGCGAACCGCTTCTGAGTAGAGTTTTCATTCTGAATGTTCAGCTCGCTACTCAACTCTATGTGTTTCTACTCGATCTTTACCCATATTTTGGTTGCCCTCTTTTCGAGGGTTAAGTTTATAGGGTCGATTCCCGCTATCTTTATTAATTGTTTGATATGTTTTCCTTCTATTCTCCTTGTCTTTGTTCTTAAGTACGTTCTTTATTTTGGGTTCGTTGTAGTTCCCTCCCTTTGCATTTCGACATCGTCTGCAATGGGATCGGTGGGTAGACTAACACTAATAAATAAAAACAAAACTTTTGTAAACTTTATACAAATTTAAAGGAGCGACATTTCATTTAATATTTAAATAGAAAAAATAGATCTGAGATTAAAATACAAATTTTTAAGTTTAAAATATAATAATCTTGATCACGAGTCTAGTAGAAAAAACAACAAGAAAAAACATAGGATGGGCTATGGAGTAATGCGGCCGGTATTTAGCCTTTACGTGATCGGTAAACTAGTTTCTAGCTGGAGCTGGGTATTAATTAGAGGTTTTCTTTCCATATTGTTGCTGCCTTTGCCATACGCAGTCGAACACTTTCCCGCAGAATGATAGTTGTATTTTTATTTAACATTTCTCAGGTGAGGGTCCTCCGATGATTTGGAGTGTGGCGTTTGATGGCTCCGTCTGGAAGATGTGCTGTAACTCGCCGAGACACGGTTGTAGAAGTCATACCAATGTACGAGAAAGTGCGATGCTCACAGGCACCGACCCTGTATTTATATTCGTACAAGAGGTTACACCCTCTACAAATGAGTTGTCATCGGAAGGCAGTTATTTTTTTGGATAAGGGTGCGAGTTTTCTTTGTTCTGTAATAAATTATTAAATTAACTTGGTTTGTTTGATGGGTGAGGATAACATTTCGGTGTAAAATGGTTTTGAGGGCTTTTTCATCCTCATTATATCTGGTGTTTATAAATCCATTGTAATAAAGGTCTTTTTTATTTGTTTTTTTATTTTGTTTTAGGTTGTAGAATGAATCTATCTTCTGTTTTATGAGATTGTCTATTGAAAATTGTGGGTAGCCAATATTTACGAGCAGCTAGTTGCTCTCTTTATTTCTTTATCAACCATCATCCAGTTTGAAGGATGAGAGAAGGCTCTATTAATGAGTGCCTTTATTACCGAGTTTTTATATGGGTGCGGACATTCTGACGATCCATTCATGCAGAAACCGGGATTTGTAGATTTAACATAAACTTCATTCATAAAATGTATTTATTGAGACTGTACGAGGACGTCAGGAAATGGTAACGTGGAGTTTTTTTCGGTTTGGTAAGTGAAGTTGAAGGATGAATTTTCTTTGAAATTTTGAAGAAGTTTAAGGACCTCGGAATGGTTATCTGCATTGATGAAAATTTCATCACTACATCGAGTAAAGAGAGGAGGAAAAGATAGGCATTAAAAAAGGTAAAATACTGCAACGTAAACTTAATCAAGCAGCCATCGCTGTGGACTTTAAAAAAATCATGCATACAACATGGCCTCCTACCACGTTATATATATATATATATATATATATATATATATATATATATATATATATATATATATATATATATATATATATATAAGCGTGGCAAACGAATTGATGGACGCAAACCTTAAGCGAAGTATAAACAGGATGACCAGGACAGAGGCGTAGATGCCTCGTAATAAATGTTATACCAGACATCTACGGCTCTGTCCTGGTCATCCTGTTTATATATATATATATATATATATATATATATATATATAGCAGGAATATGAAGACCCAGGTGATTACACTAATCATTTATTGGCCGGACGTTTCGGACCTTTACTAGGACCATCTTCAGCGACTATATCGTCTAATGAGAAGGAGAAGGAACATTAATTGATAACAGTTAAAAGAATGCATTAAAAAAAGCGGAGGAAGGCAAGTTAAAATAATAAATTTGACAATTATTAAAATTAAAGTAAAAACACTAATAACAATATATAGAATTAAATAATATTACCCAGTGAAATTTAAAAAAAATAATAGAAAGTGAAATTATAACAAACTGACTTGATTATCACATATTAAAAGTTACTGAAGTAAACAAAAAATAACCTATTATATTAAATTGTAAAAAGAAAAAAGAAAAAAGACAAAAAAATCCGAAAACAGATGAAAATGAACAAAGGGACTGATTGACCTTTAACGTGGGAGTTGAGAAATCAACAAACTAAAAATATAAAACTACTGATGAAATTTATTCGGTTGGTCGGTTGGCTAGTTAATCTATTGAAGTGATGTTTGGTTATAGTGTGAATAATTTAATTGAGGAGGAGTAATTATTTAGGTTTGGATTTATTTTAATGATATATAGTGACTCTAAGATTTTCAAATCGAGAGAAGTTAAGGCTGAAGATAATATAGTAAATGAATTAGAATTAAGAGGATGATGGTGATACTCTGAATGTTGCCTGATGGAAGAGGCTTCCGGTTTAGAAATGGGAACACCAGTCCTATGTGACACACCCAAGTGCTTCGCGATCCTGCAGTTGAATTGTAAGCCAGTTTGGCCTACATAACGACTGTGGCAGGTCGTACATGTATAATTGTAAATTATACAGGATCACAAGCCTTAAGGGATTGGCTCCTTATGGAGAAAAAATGAATTTAACGATACAGGGTTGGAGTTTATACAAATGAATTGGCATTGAGGGAAATAATTGTCAATTTTATTATTTTAACTTGCCTTCTTCCGCTTTTTTTAATGCATTCTTTTAACTGTTATCAATTAATGTTCCTTCTCCTTCCCATTAGACGATATAGTCGCTGGGAGACGTCCGGCCAATAAATGATTAGTGTAATCACCTGGGTCTTCATATTCCTGATACATATCAGATTCCCAAGGAACAAATCAATTACCAGTATTATATATATATATATATATATATATATATATATATATATATACGTCTGGATACGTCTGTCTTACAATCTACTGTATGTTTCTGATGGGGGAATACTCTTTATTGTTCAATGTTTTACCGGTTCTATAGTTTAAGTCCATGTGAGAAGAGTATCTTGCCTGGAGAGAACGGACCGTGCTTCCTATACATATAGGGCCCCTGCCCACAGCTAGGGGAAGTAAATTTATATAGTATGCACGAACTCAACGGCGTCGGAGTACCATCCTTTACTCAGAAAAAATTGCCAATATTTTTGCTGTTAATGAAAATAAGTTTAAAATTTATTTGACTTAAAATGGTAGATGGACGTTTCTGGAGCAGGTCATTAAAAAGGGTGCTGTCTGGCAAAATGAAGAACTTAATTTCCATGGGAACATTAAAAGAAGTGGAGGAGTTATATAGCCTGAGGAGAAATTTCCTTATACAGATTTCGACTAAGGATAATGGATAGTCATTTTTAACAAAATAATTTTTAAAAAGTTAAATTCCAAATGCATATTAAGGTAGGTACGGGATACATTAATATCTAGAAATAGCAAACTATTATTAATATGGTGTTCTTGGGTGAAAGTAATATTAGGGTGTAAATTTTTAATAAAACTAAAAAACTCTTTAGAGCATAAACTTGAGTAAGGAAAAGATTTGACTTGACCATTCACGTACTTAAAGTATACATGAGCCTCATGTGAGCATTTTGTATATGAGTGATAGAGTCCAAAAGTATCTTAAGAGGCAAAAAGCAAAAGTGTGTCTCACTAAAACAGAGACTTTCCGAAATAAGGAAAAATAGAGACCATAAAATAAAACTATAATATAAATGACGGCCATAATTTAAGGTTGAAAAGATTTCCTCAAATCCGCCTTGCGGTATACAAATCGGCGTGGCTGAACTCCACAGCTCTTAGACATGCACTTGCTGAGAAAAATGGAGAAAGATAGAGAAAACAGAGAGAGAAAGAGATAAAGGGACAAAAGGAGATAGAGAGAGAGTGAGCTAGTGAGTAACAAAAAGGAAAGAAGGTACCCTAGGAGACCTTACAGTCCATTCAAGGAGGGTACCTTTGGACTAGCAATCCAGCGGGCACATGGCTGCTCAATTGTTTTGCGTCCCTAAACGGCTACTTTTCAAGACCTTGTCTAGTCTTGACTTGAACTGGTCAACAGATTCACTGCTTACAACTTCCACTGTCAGTGCGTTCCACTTACCGCAGATACTGTAGGTGCAAAAATTTCCACACATATTGCGGTTGTAACGCTTCAGTTCAAATTTGAAGCCGTGATTGCGCGTTCTGTTCTCACTCAGTGTGAAAATATCCCGGTAGTCAACATTGTCGAACCCTCGAAGTATTTTGAAAACTTCGATGAGCTGACCACGCAGTCTACGGGTTTCCAGCGAGAACAGATCTAATTCCCTTAGTCTATCCTCATAACTTTTATGTCGGATAGAAGGAATCAGCTTGGTTGCCCTGGCTTGTACGCGTTCCAATCTCGAGATGTCCTTTCGCAATGAAGGAGTCCAAAATTGTACGGCATACTCCAGGTGCGGCCGAACGAGGGAGTTGTACAGACAAAGTACTATCTCCTTGTTACGGTATCCAAACTGGCGCTTTATGTAGCCTAACATCCTATGGGCCTTTTTCTCCGCCTCAATGCACTGTTTTGAGAACTTGAGGTCACTAGTGATTGTTACACCCAAGTCCTTCTCAGTGTCGGTGGATTCAATAGCAGTGCCCTTAAGGATATACTGAGATTGGTGGTTTCTGTGGCCGATATGCCTCACTTTGCATTTGTTCACGTTAAAAGGCATTTGCCACGTGTCAGACCACTCCCCAATCCTTTGGAGGTCCTCTTGGAGGCGGGCAGTATTTCCATCCTTTGCAACGTTCATACCAAGCTTGGTATAGTCGGCAAATTTGGAAATCTTGGCAACCATGTCACCGTCCATGTCGTTGACGTAGATAATGAATAGTAGTGGTCCCAGGACAGAACCTTGAGGCACCCCGCTAGTAACGGGCACCCACTCAGAAGACTGTCCATTCACCACTACCCGTTGCGGGCTGCCACTTAGCCAGATCTCGATCCAGCCGGCTACCTTTCCGTCTCTGCCTAGCGCTCGCACTTTCCGGAGAAGGCGGCGGTGTAGTACCTTATCAAAGGCTTGCTGAAAGTCTAAGTAGACCACATCCACCGCCTTTTCCCGATCGTGCTCACTGAAAACGAAGTGGAAGAATTCCACAAGGTTCGTCAGGCATGACCGTTGCCTTCGGAAGCCGTGCTGGGAACTCCTCAGTAGCAGGTTTGACTCTAAATACGACGTCACTTTGTCCACCATGATGCATTCCATGAGTTTACCGACTATCGAAGTCAGACTGATAGGTCGGTAGTTTGACAGTTGGTTACGGTCTCCTTTCTTGGAGATAGGAGTCACCTCCGCTTCACGCCAGTCTCTAGGAACGCATTTGGTCCGGATTGACATGTTGAAGATTGCGCTCAGGTGTCGTGACACTTGATCGCGCACTTCTTTGAACACCTTAGGTAGAAACCCATCCGGGCCAGGTCAGGTATCTTCTTTTTTATTTCCCCATCGGTGAAGTCCATATCCACCAGCTTTTCCCCCGAGTAAGAATCCATTGGTTGGGGGATGGAACCACACTCTTCAGTAAACACTGAAGAGAAATAGTCGTTGAGAAGGTTAGCATTTTCTGCATCTAAGTGCTTTAATGTTCCCTCCTCATTTCTCAAAGGGCCAATCATTAGACGGATTGGTTTACGGCTGTTCACATATCCAAAAAACTCCTTGGGATTCTCTTTACAGAGTCTCGCCACTCGGTGTTCTTCAGACCGCTTAGCCGCCCTTATGCTGGACTTCACTCTCCTGGCTAGCCTCCGGTATTCGTCAAAGTCACCCGAGATCTTCGATTACCGGTAAACAGTTCTCTTCTCCCTAAGCAGTTGCCCGATTTCTCGATTAAACCACTTTGGTTGAACAGAAGACCGACGAGGACATTCCAGAGGGATAAAACGCGATTGAAGACTCATGAATGTGGTTTTGAAACTGTTCCACGAGTTTTCAACAACATCGCACACTTTTAGCCTCGCGTCAGTCAGTCCAGCACGAAGACCTGCAAAGTCTGCTCTTCTCAAATCGAGTTTCCTCGATTTACTAGTTGCAGGCTCTGCCTTCGGGACTTTGACTACAAATCTAATTAGTCGGTGGTCACTGCCCGTGAGCTCTTCGCCAACAGAGAGGTCCTCAACGATTTCATCCTCAGAGATGAAAACCAAGTCAAGGATATTGTTTCCTCTCGTTAGCTCTCTCACCCATTGAGTGAGGAACTCGTTGTTCGCGAACTCCAGGAGTAGTGCGTTCTCGCCACAGGGCTCTCTGGTTTCCCAGTCAACTTGTGTGTTGAAATCACCCATGACGATACACACTCTGTCTTCGAGAAGTTCTCCTAGTAGCTGGTACAGATCTCTGTCCTTTTCAATGAGTTAATCAGGAGGTCTATAAAGCACCAGGGTCTTGTATTTGGCAGGACCTATCTCTAGGTCAACACCAAGTAGTTCATGGTCGGATACGATGTTGCAATCCGTCGAGTTGAGAGTATTCTTGACATACAACATTACACCGCCACCCTCTCTGTCTGGCCTATCTTTCAGGAAGAACTGGTAACCGGAAATCGTGAATTCACTTTCAAAATCTCGGCTTGAGGTTTTTATCCATGACTCCGTTATGGCTACCATCTCAGGTTCCTCTGTTGCTACGAGGCAACGGAGCTCAAGAAACTTATTCCTGATTGACCTCGCATTGAACAGAAGAACTTTGAAGGAGTCCCCTAGTGTAGGACTCCCTACGCTCTTCCGTTTCCTGGCTTCTCTGTTTTCGGGGTCACACCCTTTTTGACGACCTCCGAGAAGGTCGTTCCAGGAGTGACACGGGTGTGCTGGCGCACGTCCGCTTTCGCTCTGTTTCGAACGCTCCTTTGGGTGTGTCCCACGACATCTTGAATTAGGTTGGCGAGAAATGCCTTCCTTTTAAAGGAGAGATGTAGTCCGTCCCTTTAGTAGAGGTCGTCTCTACCAATAAAGGTACGATAGGGGTCCACGAAGAAGACTCCTTCTGCCGTGCAGAGATCCGCCAACCTTCTGTTAACTGCGAGGTTTCTCTCGTGAGCGGTTCGGGATGGACCTGTTCTCGGAAGCATCCCAACCACCACACGTTTACGGGTTTTAAGCCCTATGTCATCCACGGCCCCCATCACCGTTTTGATGGTCTTACCACTGAGGCCAACCTTACCCCCTCTGAGGTAGAGGTCGTTGCCGCTCACCATCAGAGCAACAACTGAATTCTCAGAAATCTGAGAGAGATAGGGGAAGAAGTGACCATATAGAGAGAGAGAGGGGAGAGAGAATGAAATAAATAAAATAGAAAAAGAGATAAAGAGAGAACAAATAGACCAGAAACAAATAAAATCAGACAGAGAGAAAAGGACAGATAAAGGGAGATAGAGAGGGATAGTGTGGGAGAATTCCACGTGGAATTTCTTTTCTAGCACGGAAGTAACGTCCATGCGCTGGAGAAGATTCTAGAATTTGGTTAGGCTTAAATTGGTAAGCCTCCTCCATCCCCCATCCACAAGCGGTAGCCTCGAACCGTGTCTACCACGGACCACCTTTACGCGGGTTAGAATCGCCTCGGCATGAAGATTCGAGGCCATTCGAGAGTAGCGCTGTTTCTCCCACCCCCGCGGGGGGAGCCTCGGATATATATAGGGCTCGTCTTCCATGTGGGAGACACAGAGTTGAGGAGTCTCGCCAGGACCCAAGAAGATTCCCCTAGTTCCAAGTCAGGTGCTAACAACAAAGCAAAGTGACGGCTGAACTATTTGTGTGTTGGAATTAGCCCCAGCCAGTGAGGTAATTCCATTTGACAATCGCGACCGAGCAATTTTCCCGACTCCACTCATCAACTCCTGTCGAAGCCCTCCTCGTTTGCCCCTAGTTTACGGGTGGCCGAAATACTCCCCCTTGGACCAGACATTACCGCCCCCCGCCCCTTTGGAGAACCGTCTTCACGACAACTTCCCGCTCAGAAGCTTCCTGCGCCCTCGCCCCCACGTTTATTGCCTGCAGAAGACATCTGTGAAGCCTTACCTTGACGTCTCACCCAGAATCCTCCGTAAGCCAACCCCTCTCCCCCTTCAGCAACCCATTTGAGTTAATCCTCTTCATTTGAATAGTCTTCTTCTGTAATACAATAATTTTTAACTTCAGACTCTGACGCATAACTCTGCAATTCCCCCCTCGTTTACCAATGTAATTTTGCCCATTTAATTCTCTTATTTTAGGTAAATAAAATTATATTTTTGTCATGCCTCTTTAAATAACCTTGAGCTTTGCCATTGCCCAAATTTTACCTGACCTCGTTGCACTCTTTCTCGCTGTTCCGCGCGGGGAAACTTGTGGCGTTCTGTCCCTTTTCGGTTCGCCTTTAAGTTATCGGTCCCTCCCCGATAGATATAATATGGTATTGATATAATGTAATGTCATACCACGACATATATATTTATTAATATACATATGATATAATTTTGTTGTCAAGTGTATTTGGGGTTTTTATGAACCCGTGTCATTTTAATTTCGACATTAGAAGTTCCTTTGTTATTCACGTCTATCCCTTCTATTTTAAATTTTGTATTGTACTGGCAGAAGGCAAGTTCAAGTTAATTGAAGAGCAGTGGAACGTAATCTATTTAGATTTTGTGTTAGACCCCAGGTAATTAATTTTTTTATTGTGTTTGAATTTCGGAGACTCTCCTGGTTATTAATCCAAAAGAGTTAAGGTCTTTGGTGTCCTAATTCCGGTAGGATCATTTTAATTTTTTTCCCGATTAGAAACAGCAGAGGTAGGTAGCTGTATCATAATTTTGGGGGGGTTGTGAACAAGGCCTTCACGAATATTCAAGTATTTTTTTTCGCGTGGGTAGTGTCCTAGCTCGTTCGCGTGTCAGTGTTCCCTCAGTTAACTGCGTAACAATATCATCCTTCGAAAAATTCAAGAGTCAGGGTGAACTCTTAAGTCTTTCGGGCAAAGACCTGCTAAATTACGTACTGGAAGAAGAGAGGAACGAACGGGCAGAGCGAAGGGAAGATAAACTAAGAAAAACGGAGATGGAGAACAAACTGAAGATGGAGATGGAGAAGAACAAAATGGAGATGGAAGAACGTGATCAAATTAGGCAGCACGAGCTGGAAATGAGCCGAAATCAATTTGATTCTCAGTACATCGGTTCCCGGGCTGAAATTCCCCAAACTCCTTCAGTCAAACTTCCCGTTTTTAATGATGGAGAGGACTTTGGGTTATTTTTTACCAATTTTGAGAGAATCTTTTAGATCAATAGATGGGATCTCGAAAATGATGGCGCCGCTTGCCTACTTCCCCTCCTAAATGCCCAGTTAAGGGATATCTTCGTATCCCTTTCCCCGGAAGCAACTTTGGACTATTCCACGTTAAAGCCCGAATTGTCAGCCGCTGTTCATATGAATTGCGAATTCTACCACTCCCGATTCCACCAGGAAAGGATCCGTCCTGGCCAAACCTTTCGACAACATGGATACATCCTCCAAAGACACCTTCAGTGTTGGCTGGATGCGTGCAAGATTCCCTAGGTCTACGAGTTCCTTCTGGACTTCTTCCTTAGGGATCAGCTTTTAGCTGCCATGGCTCCCGAAATTTGCGCCTTCATTAAGGATAAACGTTGTGCCACTTTCAAGGAATGCTTGGAAGAGGCCGATGTCTACGCGGGTAGTCACGATTTATACCCTAAGGATGTTAAAAAGGCTCCCCAATCGCCCCCCAAAACTAAATTTTTATGGTCCTAAGACTCCTCCTAAATTGGTTCCCAGATTTACCAAAGTTCCTAGTTCCTCAAAGCTAAGAAACTTTCATCCATTTGAACACCGAGACGTTAAGCCCCTCCCTGCCTCTCCCCGGGTTGTGCCGTACCAAAAGAACCCGTTCGTCTGCTACACCTGCGGAGTTCCCGGCCATTACCGCAAACTCTCAGTCCCACCAAGTGCACTAAATCTGGGCTGCCCCTGATCCACCTCCGTCGCCTCAGGAGACCCTTGATCCTCCCTCGCCCGCCAAAGACCCGGTCCATCAGGTAAACTTTCTCTTTAATGAGAACAACCGTGGTGGATTGAAGTTCGAGAACGGAACTGTGAACGGTCGCCGAGTATCCACCCTCGTCCGTGACACCAGGTGCACCTGTATTATAGTGTCTGAGGACCTACTCCCCCCCCTCCCATGCACCCGTAGCCCTGGAAACCCCTATCTACCCGGAGTTCCAAGCCCTCCGGAGCGACAAGTTTTCCCGCGCCCCGAAGGAGTGCGCAACTCTCCTCCCCCTTTGGGAGAAAACTAAAGCCCTCGAGTGTGAGTCTACCCGAGGTAACCAGTGAGTGTCGTATGTCGTGAAGAAAGACTTATTGAGAGGTATAAGACCTACTTTGACCTTAAGTCACGAGAACCAAAATTTAAGCCTGGCACGGAGGTGCTGGTACTACTTCCCTCGGAAAGCAACAAACTCCTTAGCCAGTAAGAGGGACCCAACTCCCTCCTTGAGGCTAGAGGACCCGTGGATTACCTCATCCATACTCCGACGGGAGCGAAGGTTTTCTCATTAATGTTCTTAATTATGATTTTTTGGATGGGGGATCCATTAAGTTTAGTCATTAGTCCCATATTCATGCCTCCATTTAATTGAAACCTTTTTTTTTTGGTTCCACTGAAATATTGCCAATGATCTCTTGTGATTTGGGGGGGTTTAAAATTATACTAGTTAAATTGTCTCTAGAATTGACGAATTAAGGCTTATGTCCGTAAATTCCCCGATGAGGACAGATTAACGTTTGTTTGTGTGTGTACACCTGTCGTAGCAGGTCAGAATTTTCCTATACCCTTGATAATTCTAGTTCGACGGGTGGAATGATCCTTTCCTACGCAACTGCTCTGTACAGCATCTTTCGGATGGGAGATGTGTGGGGGAATTCCACGTGGAATTTCTTTTCCAGCACGGAAGTAACGTCCATGCGCTGGAGAAGATTCTAGAATTTGGTTAGGCTTAAATTGGTAAGCCTCTTCTCCCACCCACAAGAGGTAGCCTCAAACCGCGTCCACCACGGACCACCTTTACGCGGGTTAGAATCACCTCGGCGTGAAGATTCGAGGCCATTCGAGAGTAGTGCTGTTTCCCCCAACCCCGCGGGGGAAGCCTCTGATATACGAGGGGCGGTCAATAAGTTTTGCAATTCGGATATAAGGAAACGAGATATGAGGAAAAGTGTTTTATTATTTTTCAATATAACTACCCTCGACTTCAATGCACTTGCGCCACTTGTCCCTGAGGCTTCGAATTCCCGACAACCAGAAACCTCCCGACTGCTGTTCAATCCCCTCCTAGACGGTGAGCTGGACATCTTCATCGTCCCCAAACCGGCGTCCACGCAGGGCAGCCTTGAGCTAGTGGAATAAAAGTAGTCGCTAGGGGCCAGATCTAGACTGTAGGGGAGATGGTTGAGCTCCTCGAATCCGCACTCGCGCAGGGCAGCTTGTGCAACTCTGCCCTTGTGGACTTTGACGACGTTGAAGTCGATTATGCGGCGTGAGGTTTCAAGGGATCCAACGGGCAGAGACCTTGTTCATGGCCAAATTGTCGTGGATGATGATGGTAACACTTCCATGTGATATTTCAAGTTTTCGCTTGATTTCTTCGACCTTCACCCGTCGATTTTCGAGGATCATCCTCTCCACACGGGTCACATTGTCCTCGTTGGTCACGTCTGACGGGTGTCCTGGACGAGGGTCATCTTCAAGGAACTCACGACCATGGTGGAACCCATTATTCCAGCGAGCAATGGTTGCATAGGAAGGGGCGGTGTCGGTGTACACTGCAACCATGCGTTCATGAATCTCTTTTGCATTTTTGCCTTCCTTGCTCAAAAATTTGATCACTGCGCGGTGCTCAAACTTCTCCATTGTTGAAAAATTTGTGACTGACGATCTATCGGTCCCTTCCCGATAGATATAATATGGTATTGATATAATGTAATATCATACCACGACACGTAGGGAGATAAAAAGAGAGGCAGAGAGGGAGAGGGGTTTGAGGAAGGGAGGGATAGAAAGAGTGAGATATTTATAGAGAGTGAGAGAGAATGGAAGAAGGGAGAGAAAGAGTGAGAGAGGCATAAAATGAGGAGAGAGAACGGGAGATAAATAGAAATAAGGGGAGAAAGAAAGAAAGCAGACATAAAGAAAGAGAGAGTCAAAGAAAGAAGCAGGGAGATAGTTAATTACAAGGAGTCACAAAGAATAGCATTACCTCAAAGGACATTGCTGACCATACCGTAGAGGTACTATTCCCCCCACCCCAGACTGTTTGGCAGTCTTGTTAAATGTCCCATTCTGGTCGACCTTCTCGCACATTACCTGTCCTGGTATCGGGACGAGCGGGGTCGCTCCCCCTTGTCCCTTGTACTCGGGACTGGCTGTGTACTATCTGGCCTTTTGGAAAAGCCTCACCTCCTCCATTTATGGTGAATCTCTTTGGTGTAGGTCGCATGTTCCTGCGCCTGGGAGGGCCTCTCGATACCTCAGCATCTTTCCTTCTTCTTACCTTTTTTTCTTCTTTTTTTGCTTTTGTATTTGTTTTTTGGCATATATATATATATATATATATATATATATATATATATATATATATATATATATATATATATATATATATATATATATATATATATATATATTAATCTGGTCTAGCATTCGGTTATAAGGTGATTACGGCCACTTTTATTTACCCTAGGTTGCATTCGCCAGATGGGCTCTTAAAACAAGGTCTGCTGACCAAAAGGCGCCTGCTCTCACTTACGACCTTTTAATAATTCCCAGACTAATCTCGGGAGGACATTGGCAATTCTATCATTCGAAAGAGAATGTAAAACAACATCATAAGGGTTTCAAATTTCATTAGAACCTAGCCTAAAATAGAATAACCTGGCTGTGCCGGGCCTAACCTAGCCTAGCTTAGTATAATCGAGCTAGCCTAGTATAACTTAGCATAGTATATCATACTTTATCCTTACTTATTTTAGTATAGCTTAGCCTATTGTATCCTAGTATAGCCTAGCCTAGCTAAGTATACCCTAGTCTAACCTAGCATATTATAGTATAGCCTAGCTTTGCCTAGCCTAACTTACTATAACCTAGCCTAGCCTAATCAGGTATGGCTTAGCATTGTACTCCAGAGACTAACCTAGCGACGCCTAGAATAGCCTAGCCTAGTATAACCAAGCTATAATAGGCTACTATAGCCTAACCAATAAATATATCCTTGCATACCATAGCGTAGCCTAGCCTAGCATACTATAGGCTAGCTTGTTATAGCCTATCCTAGCATAACCTCACCTAACATAATAAAGCCAAGCGTATCATATTATAGCCTAGCCTAGTATATCCTAGAATAGTATAGCATACCATACCATAGACTAGAATAACCTTTCATAGCTTAGCCTATTATAGCCTTGGTTAGCTAGCCTATCGTAGCCTAACATAGTTTTACCTAGCATTACAGACCATAGCCCTACCAAAGCTTATTATACTTTAGCCTACACTAGCATAACATAATATATCCCTGTCTAGCCTAATATAGTTTAGCATAGCTTAGCCTAGCCTAGCATAGTATAACTTAGCCTAGCATTAATTATTCTAGACAAGTCTAGCCTATGGTATCCTATTATACCCTAGGCAAGCATAGCTTACTATTGTCTAGTCTAACATACTATATGTTATCCTAGCATAACAATTTATAGACTAAATTATCATAGTATATCTTAACCTTGTACATTAAAACCTTAGCATACTATAGCCTAGCAGAGTATAGCCTAGTCTAGTCTAGCAGAGTATCCGCCGAATAGTTATGATGTTATGGCCAAAACAAAATAATTCCCGGACTACACTTGGGAAGACTTTTGCAATTATATCATTCAAAAGAGAATGTAAAACAACAGAAAGTTTTTAAATTTCGTTAGAATCGGCCGAAGAGTTATGATGTTATTACAAAGACCCCAAAAATCAAAACGGGGACCCACCTACCGACCGACATAGTGAGATGTAGAGTCGCTCGCGACTATGCTTGCACGGGACGAAAAAATGGGCATTGTAGGGTTCAACAACAGCTTACATTTTACTCTCTGCTCTCTTTTCCTTTTCCACACGGGCGTTCTTGGGCTCGTATGGCGTTGAAAACTCTCGTTCCTGGACGTCTGACACAGCCACACCGTCGTCGGTTGGTCCCTCAACGAAATGTTCAACTCTCACATTTGAGAGGAAGTAGAATCGGAAATATCAAGTTATTCTTTTCCACTCTTTCATCCAATTTCTTTACCCCTTCTCTCTCCATTTTCTCAGTTTCCTTACTCATTTCTCCTTCTTTCCTCTTTCCTTTTTCCCTTCCTCTTTCTGTTTTCATCTCCTTTCTCCCTCTATTGATCTCATTTCTCCTCCTTTCCTCTATATTTTCTTTCCCTCTCTTATCACTTCATCTTTCCTTTCCTATCCGCATGTCCTTTCTTATTTCTCCTCCTTTTTATTTATTTCCTTCTCCTTTCCTCTTTCTCCCCTTTCATCTCCTTCCTCACTCCCCTCCTCTCCTTTCTCCTATTTTCCTCTCTTCTTTCTTCCTTTCCCCTTTCCTCATTTTATTCTCCCTTCCTTTCTCCTTTCGTCTCCTTTCCCTTCCCTTCCTCTCCTTTTTCCTCTTTTCTTCTCTCCTCTCCTATCTTCTCCCTTGCTCTTTTTCCTTATTTTCTCTACTTTCGCCCTCCTCTTTTCTATCACTTTCCTCTACTTTCTCCATAATTTCCTCCTCTTTTCTCCTTTCCTCTCTTGTATTCTCCCTTCCTCATTCTCCTCATTTTCTCTCCTCTCTCCCTCCTTTCCTTTTTCTCCCACTTTTATTTCGTCTTCACCCATCGAGAAGGAAAGAAAGGAAAGAAAGAGAGAAGAGCGTGAAGAAAGCTTCCGAGCTGATTCATCACGTTTCCCCCTCCTACGAGACACCTCGTCGGACGAGGCCAAATAGCCCTCCTTCCCAAAGAGGTCGCGAGCAATCATCACACCACTCCTCGAGGTCCTCCAGATCGATTTATAATATTAATCTTGAAGGATAGTAGAGAGAGGGAGAAGGCGGGGAGAGGGATGGGGGGGAGGGGATGGCGTTTATCATAAACCAGCCGCCATCGGGACAGAATTCACGTTCCCAAAAGGAGTCATAATATATACGAACGCTTTGGCCCTTATTCCAAAAGATCTCCCTCGTCGATAAAAAGAAAAGCGCTCAGAATCCTTTTCCCCTCTAGGGTATTGAGCATCATCAGACTCACGTGCCACCTTCGATGAGCTTTTAATGATTGGCGGGCCACCAACGAGGGCATTACCGCTGAACGTTTAAAACAAAATGGAATCAAGAAGGCAAACATAAATTGAAGCCCATTTAAGTAGAAAAGGGTGTGATTAAATTTTAAATACCTACTTAATACGAAAACCAACAAGGGAATCTTCGCCAGAAAGTTTTCGAAGAAGTTTATAAGTGGTGAACTAAGGGAGAGTGAAATATATGAAAGGTACATAAAGAACACAAAGGGAGAGACGAGTTCGCACTCGTATTTTAAATCAATTGAAAGCCAACGTGGGTATATCCGTTTGAAAGCTATCCTCAGTCTCCTATAAAGTGGTTAAGTTAGGATAAGTAAAAATGTGAGGTAGGCACATTTGTTGGGTTTTTTTCTTATTTTATGCGTCCTCCCTCTCTCGTCTGCTTTCTGGAACGTGCCTTCACAAGCCCGTATCTGGGCTTAATCGCCTTTTAAGATACGCGCTTTAGAAGGGTAAAAGTATTTTCCTGCCTCACATAGAGGTGCGTATATTATTATTATGATTATAAATAAATATTTTATTAGAAAGAGAGAATAGAGGGTGGAAATAAAACATAAAATGAAGCAATGATACTCCGGTTGGGTACAAACAAGTTTCCTCGCTTATGGATTAGCTGAGTAGCTAATTGAATTAATGAGCCTGATTGCATGACTGGAAGACTGGCTAGCAGAGTGGTTGACTAAGAATTGAATGGCTAAATATCTAAATGAGGGATTGACTGAGTGAATGTTTGGCTGAAGTTATGAAGGGAAGAAAACGGTGAGTGACATAGTGCACGGTTGGATATCTGAATGGATGAGTTGTTGACTGACTGAATAACAATGCCTGATTGGTTGAATAACTGACTGAAAGAATGACTGTTGTCTGATGCCTGCTTAGCTGCATAACAGGTTGAATGAAGAGTGCCTAATTGGCTGATTGAGTGAATGAAGGAATGAAATGGTGTTAGAATGCGTGATTGGCTGACTGCTGGTTGAGTGGCTTACTGACTGACTGAAAGCTTACTGAGAATTTGAATGAGTGAATGAAGAAAGAACGAATAGCTGACAGATTGTAAGATTTTCTGACTGACATAGTGAGTAAGCGACTGACTAAGAAATTAAATGGCAGAAAAAAGGAAGGAGTGTTTTGCTGGCTGTGGGCATGATTGGCTGACTTAATGGTTGGGTGACTTACTAAATGGCTAAATGACAGTGTTTGACTGAAGGAAGGAACCAATAGCTAGCAGAAGGCCTGACTGATTGGTTGAGCGGCGGGCTGGTAGAATATCAGGCTGACTAGATACCCGAATGAAGGAATCTATAGTATAGTTAGCAGAGTTCATGGTTGGCTGGCACAATGTCTGCCTGCGTGTCTAAGTGATTAAATGAATGACAAAATGACTGGCAGAGTGGTTGAATGGCTGAATGAAGCAATGAATGGCTAGCAGAGTGCCTGATTGGCTGAATCAACAGATGGGTGGATAGCTAACTGAATCACCAATTGGCTGAATCAATGGATGGGTGGATAGCTGACTGAATGGCTTGATCATTGTATACAGAAATGAATTGCTGGCAGAGCTTGATTTACCCATTGGTTTACTGACTAAGTTAATAAAAGATTGAAAGGCTGCCAAAAGGTCTAATGGGTTGCATGAATTCTTGAGAGGCTCACTAAATGAATGATTGTTTGGGTGGTTGATTGGCAGAATGAATGGCTGGCAGCGAACATGATTAACTGCCTGACTGGTAAGCAGCTGCCTGGCTGAAGTACTGACTAAGTGGGTGACTTGCTGACTAAAGGTATGAAAGGTAGCAGAATGCCTGATTAGCGGACTGACTGGCTGAATGGATGACTTACTAAAGAATGAATGATTGGCAGAGTGCTTGGTTTGGTGACTTAATGCTTCAGTAGCGAACTTACCGAATTATTAGCTGAGTCATGGAGTAACTGAATAAATTAATGAATAGCTAGAGGAGTGTTTGATTGACTGAATGTCTTCTGATGGTTGCCTTACTGAATGATTGACTGAGTGGTTGAATGACTTTAATTGGAAAATGAAGAAATGAAATTAGGCAGTGTTCCTAAAAGGATTACTGACCAGCTGAGCGCCTGGCTGGCTGAATGAATGAATCGTTGTCTGGATGAATGGAGGAGTGAATTGCTAGCAGAGTGTATGATTAGCTGAATTGATGCATGACTAAATGTCTGACTGAGTGGTTGATTGACAAAATGAAGGAGTGAAAGGAGACAAAATGGGTTTGGGATTAGTGAATGGCTGGATGATTGACTGACTGAATTGTCGATTAGTTGACTGACTGAATAAACCAAGAAATTGCTGACACTTCCTTAATCAAAAAATGTCTGGTTGAGTGCATAACTGATTGAATGACAGAATGAATGGTTAAATGAAGGCAAGAAAGAGTGAATGGTTTGCATTTTGGTTGTTTGGCTAACTTAGTGGCTGAGTGAATGTATGACTGACTGTATGCCTAACTGAATGGACCAAAGAATGAAATACTAGTAGAGTGCCTGAATGGATGATTCACTCAATGAGTGGCTGGCTGGCTGACGGACTGATTGACTTAGTGAAGAAAAGAATAAATGTCTGGAATTGTTTACTGACTGAGTAAGTTCTGAATGAAGGAGTATCTAACAGAGTGCCTGGTCGCCTTACTGACTGGCTGAGTAATTGACAACTAAATCTTTGGCTGATTGGTTGATTGATTAGGTGAAGAGATCAATGATGGGCAGACTAGCACCTAATTGGTTGACTGACAGTTTCAATGTTTGGCTGACTGAATGAAAAACCAAATGGTTTATTAAATTAATGAAGGGATGAATGGCTGAAGAGACCTGTTTATTCTACTGACCTGCTAAGTGTCTGAATGAATGAATGAACGATGGATTGGCCGAGAAAGTGTCTGATTGGCTACCTGTTTTGTTGAGCAGTGAATTGAGAGAATGAGTATCTAAATGGTTGATAGAGTGGATGAAAGAATACAGGCTATTTCAAAAGCCTGTGACACTCGTTAAAAAAATATAAAATAATAATTAGCGTTTTATTCTAGAAGCTGGCACCCATTTGGCTGAAAATATACATTTAAAGTAACAGAATAATATATATATATATATATATATATATATATATATATAGAGAGAGAGAGAGAGAGAGAGAGAGAGAGAGAGAGGGGGAGCACCAAAACTGAAAAACACATACATAGTGAAATATGAGAATAGCTAAACAGACATATCAGATGTTGGTCATTATTAATAATTTTAGTTATTCTGGGAAGTGCACTGTTCTTGTAGTGCCCTGCGCGGGCTCTGATTGGCACGAGCTTGTTGTAGGCATAAAGTGCAAGGCAGGGACATGGAGCGTCAGGGATGAGTATGTCGCGATGGCGAGGGTTGCTCAGCAGTTTATGGCCAAATTGTTCGAGACTGGTGGAGTATTGAGCTGCTAGAGAAGTGAGTGATATGAAAGAGGTTGCTGCGTCATAGCTCGTGAAATCGTCGCCCAGAATGATATTCATGGCGTATTTCTGTACCTTCTCTAGGCGGCCAAGCTGGATAGCATTGAGACCAGGCAGGAGATGCATACATTAATTTGCCGAGAATAAACATTTTATAAATGTTTGGAAGTTCCAGTGCAGGGAAGCAAAGGGACTTCAGTCTACGTAACATGTACAGCCTATTCGAGGCAGAGCTAATAATATTGCCGATGTGCGGGTCCCAGCTGAGTTTGTCGTCGATAGTAACGCCAAGCAGCTTGGTGAATAGACCAGATCGAGGGTGTCGTTACCAAGTGTGAGGGTCGGAACTGGGATGGGAGTAGTGGAAACGTCGAACTGCATAACAACTGACTTCTGGCGGTTGATAGTGACGTTGTTAGCAGTTGTTCATTCTAGAAGGGCGTTGATGGAGTGTTAAAGTGAAGTGTAATCCGGGAGAGTGTTGTTGACGTCCGCAGCGATTGTGTAATCATCAACATACTTTCAACGGTGTTTTTTTGTCCAGGAGAGCGTCGTTTATGAGGATAAGGAAGCAAAGGGGGCCCATCTTTGTGCCTTGGGGTACGCCGCATGTGAGAGAGTCGAAGATGGAGACCGCACCTTGTAGACGAACACTCTGGCGACGCCTTGAAAGGAAGTCTGCTAGCCAGGAGATGAGGCATTCCCGGATGTCCGTTAATATTGCGGCTTTGGTGAGGTCAGTAGTGTGATCAACCAGGTCGAATGCCTTAAGGAAGTCGAGGAATGCGCAGACGGTTGAGGATTTACGTTTGTCCAAGTTTGAATTTAGAAAATTAAGAAGCTAATGAGAGAGTGCGTAGTGGAAGATGCTGGCATGTTGACAAACTGCCGTATGTCAACCACTGGAGCCAGATCCTCGTATATCCATTCCGCCACCAAACTCTCACACAGCAGGCGCAGCAGCGGGGTAATGGCTATGGAGTACAGGTCACTCAAGGTTAGTGGTGTTAGGGATGGCGATGACGTAGGAGGTCTTCCAGTTAGTTAGACACTTGCACTGCTGAATAGAAGCCTTGATGATGAACGTCAGGTGGATGCTTAGCTCCACTGAAAATTCTTCAATAGGCGCATGGGAAGATCATTTGGAGTGATTTACCGTTTCTCTCGGAGAATTTCTGAGTCTGTAGTACACCTAAAGTCGGAAAAGTGTGGGAGGTGTGGATTGGAGCGGTAGGTACGCAAGGAAGCCTGTGAGGTAGAGAGAGGTGGGAAGCTGTTGGTAGATGGAAGCGAAATGAGTGTTAAGTGCTTCGGCCGCTTCTTCCGAAGTCAAGTGGCTGGTGCAGGGGAGCGAACCATGCTGAATGGCCAAGCCACAGAGCTCTCGGACCTTCCGAAACCACTGAATGGCCTGTAAATTCTGTAGCTTGCTTGCATAATAAGTCTTCTTGCGAACTTAGTTTCTCATATTACTTTGTTGCGTAGTGAGCGATAATTAACACTCTCAAGTGAGCGAAAGGCTGGATCCCTCTGAAGGAGAAGCCGTTTGATGCGGCCCTTGATCCAAGGTAAATTGGAAGGGGTATGTAGTGAGACTTTTAATAAGGAAGAAATGATGGAATGCGTCGGTGATGCTAGAGACGTATTTCTCCTATTTGTCCTCTGCATCCTCGGTCACGGATAGTGGGTAATCCATTTACCAATTTGCAGAATGGAGGACTTTCACATCGGTCGGTATTTCCAAGTAGTGCTCCGATAAGACTGTGACACAGTCAGGGATGGTTGCCACAGGTCGGATGAATGGGGGCTTCGACCTAGTGGAGATAGTGGTTGAGTTGATTAGTACCAGTCTTCAAAGTCAGTTAAAATGATGTCCAGGATACTGTGCTGCTGTGTAGGAAAGTCTACAACTTTTATGAGATATAAATCTTTCTGTAAATCACAGGTTACAATTTCGTTAATATCATCGCAGATGATAAGCTTAGAAACTGGATATTACACACTAGACCTGTTCAAAATGTCACATGTTGCAAACACTTTTGGGCCACATGTTGTTTTTGTTCCAGTAAAAAAGTAAGAGATTCGTCCCAAATTTTAATGTAATCGGACAGTGCTTAGGGGTCCCCCACGAAGCAACAATTTTTCAAACAACAAACAAAGAAGGAAACAAAAAGTTAGCAAATATGAAAAAGAGGTTCTAATAGATTTCCTTTCGCACGCAGAGAAGTACAGATAGAATGACATCACTGATAACCGAAACAAGACAAAAAACAGTTCCGAAAGGACCTCCTTGCTTTATTCGGAGCCTGATCGCTCGGCTTCAGTATGGCTGCCTTGGAGGTCGTGGGGCACTTCCTCCTGTCCTTGGCCACCACCTTCAGAAGGAACTTCTTCTGAACTTCTTCTCGGGTGATGGACGCGTTTAAGGTGGTCATCAGGGCAACACCCCGTTCGTCAACGTCGTTCATCACCTTCACCTGGTCAATCACCCTCTTCATTTTTCAAAAGAGAGGATCCGCCTCCAAACTGGCAGGGCTCTTAGCCAAGAGTGTGGCCAGTTCCTATCCTTGTCCTGGGAGCAGGAGATCCAGCGCCTTTCTCGACCGCGAACTGAAGAAGCCTGAAAGAGGCTTGTTGGGATTGAAGGCCTTTTCGTCCAAACGTTTCAGTCCCTTCCCCTTCCTCTTCATGTTCTGGACCATAGAGACCTTATCTTCCTTCGCAACCCTTTCGTCGAAGAGAAAGAAAGAAAAAGGCACCAAGTCTTCTGACACGTACCAGAGATGCCGCTTGAATGTTTTAGGGCCACTTCAACAACGTGCTTATTGGGCATTCCTCTGCAAAGTTCCCTCGTGAGAAGGAGATCGTTGTAGGGCGCATGGGAAGGAACCCTGGCCTCGTTCCACGGAATGGTGTAAAGGAGAGCGACGAAAAAAAACACCTGTTCCATGGCTTTAAATTCGTGAGAGGTCAGCCGAAACTGAGAAGTGAAGAGGAAAATCTTGAGAGCGTAGATTCCCTTTTGCATCCATCTCGCTTGATGAAACGCTCCTGGTGCTCTCATCTTGCAAGTCATCCCAATATCGCCTCTCAGGAAGATGTAGGAGAGAACATAGAGCTCCTTGTAGTCGTCTCTTGGATGGCTTTCTTGTTTGATTGCACTCTTGAGCTCGCCCAAAGCTGTCTCCCTTGCATCAGATAGCTCGCCTGTCAGGACAAGAAAGAGGCTTTCTTGATCCATGGAGGAGGTCCAAGATTTCTGGTCGAGAAAGTCCCACTGGTCCATGAACCGGACGAAGAGAGGGACGTTAGGCTCGCTAGTTGGTCCATAACAGTATTTGAAAACGTCCCCACGGATCACTTACATGATGTGGTGCCTGAACGCAAACCAGATGAGATTCCTTCCCAGACCCTCCTGAATCTTGATGCAGGTTCCTTCATTGGTACCCGTGTTCGAGGCAGTAGTGTTAAACACGATTCCTTGAATACGCGCTTTCAGTCCAGCTTCGGATACAGTCTTGAGGACATCCTCCGCCATGTGATGCTCAATGCCTTGGGGGATCTTGACTGTTTCCAAGAGGTACTCCTTGTCTCCACCTGTGGCGTGAATGGCGAGCCTCTTAACGCGTTCACGTTCCCCAGCGATATCAGGCAGCTGCTTGGTATCACAGTGAAGTAGCACAAGACATCTCTCTCCCTGGGAGTTCTATCTTCTATGCAGTGGCCACTTCCTTTCGGTTGTTTCTCTTATGGCAGCGGATGGAGCTCGTAGAAAGCGTGATGTTGTCGATGTTCTGACCGGTTGCCTTGGCCACGGCACCTACACTGCCATCGCAGCCAGATCTGAGACCTTGAAGCGGTCCAGTTTGGTGGTCACTTCCTTTGACAGGATCATGGCAGACTCCTTTCCAGCTCTTCTCTTAAGAGGACTTAGGCAATTGAACTCGGCATAGCTTTCCTCTGTTTCTCCGTCAGAGGACGAAGACTATGAGGCCGCCTGCCTTGAAGGTACAACACTTAAGGCGATCTTTTTCTTCATCTCCGCAGCCTGTTTCCGCTTCACCTCCGCTTCTTCCCGCTTCCCCTTTTTCTCTTGGAGTCTTGCTGACACAGTGTCCATTCCGGTGATGGAGGAAGTCGATCGATCCTCTCTTTGGCTGATGAAAAAGGCCATTTCCTCTTCGTTTGTTGTCTTCTCAAGGGCATCTCTGTGCGCCACATCGAACAAGTCATCAAGGTCCCCTTGAAAGATCTCATTCATCCTTGCCGTTTCCGAAGCTCTTTTCTTGTGCTTTTGTATACCATCGTAGGCCTCCACTAACTTGAACATCTTCGCTTTGCTGTAACGCAGTGTGGAGGTAGGGATACCTGCCTTCTTCCAAATCCCCAGGATTCCCTCTACGGTCTCCTTCGCACCCTCCTCCTTTGTTTTCTTTTCCAGACCCTGGTGGAAGTAGAATTTTTGGAGCACTTGCCCTTTTGAGGGAGACGGCTTCTGGTGATGTTCTTCTCCGGGTGACCGATCAACCACCACTGTTTGCGAATAGAAACCATCTCACCTGTGAAATGAAAAATGGTAATATTGAAGTTCTTTTCTGTTAGTGATCGCGACTGAAAATGATAACTTTCAGTTACCAAACAACAAGTAATGTTCGTAACAATTTATCACCAAAAGAATGAAGAAATTGATCACCTCTAGACACCAAACAAACACTTCTAAAGGCCAATCTACTTGACTGCCTGCCAACGTCACTTCAATAATGGACCAGGTGGCGGCCGCATGGAGGGAGACGAGAATGTGTCGCTCTGGGAAACCTTTATATTTTATCTGATCGAGTTCAAATTTATGTGCGCCTATACGACCCCAAGTGAAACAAGAACAACATGTGGCCTGAAGTCTCCCAAACTTTTATATTTTCACAATATGAACTTGAACAGCCGACCGGACACGCAGTTTATATGTGGTGTTTGTGAGATGTTCTAGTAGAAGATGTTTAGTAGAGGCTCAAGGAGGGTGGTAAACTACACAGAAGATAATGGAGACAGCGAAGCGGGGGTGGTGGTGGGGGGCGTGATGCGCACCCATAACACCTCTAGCTCCTCGGGGACTTGAACTGTCAGTTGGAAGGGAAAGAGATAATCGTGGCACAGCAAAACCACTTTACCACCCCGCTTGTTTGTGCGTAATCGAGGGAAAATAGCATAGCCTGGAAGAACTACATTGTCAATGGATATTTACCAAGCCTAAATAATTGCAACAATACTTGGTGAAATAGAGGTGATGATGGCGTAGTGTTCATCTAATTTGTTGTTTAAGGAGGCTACATTGGAAAGCACCAATTATCGGAAGTTATACCACTAGGGAGGAATTTCAAAGTGTTTGTAGGGTTTACCTGTGGGTGTTTTTCCTTTAACTTTCTTGTTTCGTAACAGAGGAATCCCTACGCTGAACATGGCGCCCTTGTTTGTTGCCTCAGGTGTGAAATAACTTGATATTTTTTAGTTTCAAAACCATGTTACTGCTAGGGTATCCATAGCGCTTTTTAAGACGGAATAGGGCACTTCTACTGTAATGAATGTTCGGCATAATTGGGCAAACTGGGTGGGAGTGGGTAGTTTCACTAGTTTAAAATAGGCCTACAATGTTACTTGACTGTTTCTCACTTTTCATTTGAATTATAAGGTCATATCACAGTTTCTTTCACCATGGACATTATCACAACGTATAGGGCCTGGGCAATATCATATCACATGCATGGTTTTGATTTTTAGTAATGGCGAGTAGAAATAGATAGGTTAAACAGCATAACCTAGGCTGCCCGGGAGCGCCGACACGCACATCCGCACAGGGACACAATGATAGTTTTTGATGCAGATAGACACGTTTTATTGCTTTAACATGTAAATATTTTTTTAAATTTTAATATTAAGCAATGTGCTGCAGCGGACATTGCAGGACTTGCCTTTGACATACGCCAACACATTGTAGTCGATGGGATTGAGGTCGGACGACTGTGGCCACCAATAGTCCTCTGACCAGAAGTTCATGTTCGATCCCAACAATTCTTGCACGGCTTCGGCTGAAAGACTTAGTCCGCCTTCTTTGTGACCTTACTCACTAGGGCAGGACTTTGGTGGCCAATATATGCCTGCAATCAGCCGCGGTGAGCCTGTAACCGGCCTCGAACTACAGCGCTGGCATCTTCTCTACATTCGAAGCAGGGACCCCGAGCATCATCATGGAGGTCGGTTGTTTGGTCGTAGACACGTAGAAAACCTCGGATATTTCTTTGCAGGAGCTTACTACGCGGTAGTTCTTCTTTCTGATGACAGGATCGACCGTGAAGGTTTTTCATTAGAGAAAAAATGGGAACTCGATTGCCATGACTCTTCAAGTCGTTCAGAAGGCAACGACTGCGCTTCCAACGTTGTTTTCACAGTAAGTGAGCAGTGCCCTTTCCATGCAACTCAAGCTCTTGCCGCCTTCCTTCTTGACGGCCCTAGATACAGTAGCCACCGAGATGTTTTTCTTCTTCACGAGCGCTGAAATTTTGAGCTCTGGACCACTTTCGAATGCCTATAGCACATCCAAACAGTGTACAACTTGAGGTTTGCCTTAACGAGGTCCATCTTTGAGGTCTTCACCATTCTTCAGCCTCTTCTCGAGTCTGTGGAGGGCATCTGGCTGATGTCGAGCCGTTTATGATGTCGGACTTGTTGTGGCCCGTGCGTAGAAGAGCTGAGGTCACGAATCCTTTTTACTTTCATCTTAACACACCTGCACCCAATGGAAAAGGCGTTTTAATGACACGGGCTGGAAAAGTATAAATTTAAGTTTGTTTGACACAACTTTTGCTATTACACAAGTAAACCTCTCGAAAGATTAAAAAAAACTGAGTGTAACAGAACTTTTTCAAAACGAGGTTAAAGGACGACAAAGTCCATGATTGCCTGACTGACTAGTTGAGTTAGTTACTGGGTGTGAGTGTTTGAGTCTCTCAATGAAGAATTAATAGAGGGCACTGTACTTGATTCGGTGAGTGACTAGCTGATAGGTTGAATGATTGACAAGTGAATGAATGAATTAATTAAATGAGGCATATGCCTCATTTAATGACTGCCTGACTCAGTGGCTGACTATAGGAAAGACAAACTGAACATTTGACTAAGAAATTGAAGGAAGAAATGGCTGGCAGGATGCCTAATTGGCTGCCTGACTTGACGGCTCACTTAAGGAAGGGCGGCTGGTTGATTGTCTAAATTATGGCTGACAAAGTGCATGAGTGAATGACTAAATGAATGGCTGAGTAGTTGACTGTCGGAATGAATGACGAGGAGAGTGTCTGATTGGATGAACAACTGGCTGTCCTAGTAATGGCTAACTTAATGAAAGACTGCCTGACTAGCATGCTGATTGAATAAAGGAATTACTGGCTGCCGGACTGGGCTTTGTAGATGGCTGATTAAGTGGTTTACTCACTGAAGGAAGGAATAAATAAATAGCTGATAGTGTGTCTGCATAGGTGATGACTAGCTTAGTAGCTAACTGACTAATCGGTTGGATAATTACTAGACTGACTGAATGGAATAATGAAATGCTAAAGTGCTTTATTTGTTGACTGATTGGCTGACCAACTGAGTGAGTGAGAGTCGGGGTGACTGATTAGCTGAATGACCGGTTGACTGGCTGAATAAGGAAATGAATAAATGATACAATGCCTGATTAGCTAAGTAACCTATTAACTGAATAACTGACTGAATGGTTGACTGAATGAATAAATGAATGAAGACTGGCAGAGTGCGTGTTTGGCTCACTGAATAGATGAACAGATGATTGAATGAAGGAATGAATCTGTGGCAGAGTGCAAGATTAGTTAAATGACTGACTGAGTGGCTGCCTAAGTGGATATGAATAATTAAGTGATTAATTGAATGGAAGAAGGATTCGATGGCAGGGTGCACGATTTAGTATCCACTCTGATTGGCTGACCAATCAGGGTGGTTGAAGAAACGAATGAATAGCTGGAAGAGTGCCTGATTAGCTGACTGACTGGCGGGATGGTTGACTGACTGAAATAAGAATTGCGTAATTGCCAAAGGGCGTGAATGGTTGAATGAATGGTTGTATAGTGCACTTACGGAATGAAAGAATGACTGACTGGTAGTGCATAAATTTTATGATTATCTGGCTGAGCAGCTGATTACTGAACGAATGAGTGAAGGAAGCAATAAATGACTGACAGAAAGCCTGATTGGATGAATGTCTGGGTGATTAAATGTCTGACTGAGTGGTTGACTTACTAAAGACAATACATGAAAGAAATAGTGTTATATTTTATGATCTATTGACCGACTTAATGCAGAAATGAATGGCTGGCAGCTTATGTGATTGGAGGGCAAACTATCAGAGTGGCTGTTTGACTAATTGAATCACTGACTTGATGGTTGACCGATGGAAAGAAGGAAAGAATGGTGGCTGAGAGGAAGATTGTCTGAAATACTGGTTGGATGATGACTGACTGAGTGAATGAAAGAAGAAATGGCTGGCAAAGTGCCTAATTAATTGAACAAGTATTTAACTTAAGGAATAAATTACTTAGTGGTTGACTGAATTATTAAAGCAATGAATGTTTAATAGAGTATAAGATTGGCTGATGGAATGGCTGAGCTGCTGACTGACTGACTAATGGATTTGTTGACTGATTATCAGAAGGTATTACTGAGTATTTTACTCCCTGTAAAAAAGAATAGCTGGCAGAGGGGCAGTTTGGCTGAATGACAGACTGGTATACTGACTAAATGGAGGTATGAGTAGAAGGCAGGGTGCCTGCTACTGATTAAAAGCCTGGGTAGTTGGTTATGAAATGGAAGAAAGGAATGGCTGATAAGAGTGTTTGGTTGGCTTACTGACATGCTGAATGAATGACTGATTAGTTGCCTGGCTAAAGGAGGAAAGGAAGTGCTAGGAGACTCTCTGATTGGATGAAAGACTGGATGAGTGGCTGACCGGTTAAATGACTGAATGATTGGTTGAATGACTAAAAGAAAGAATGTGTGGCTGACATGCTGCCCGTTTGGCGTTTGGCTTACTGTAATTGAATGTAGTACTCACTGGCTGAAAGACTGACTGAGTAACTGACTTAATGACTGGTCAAATAAAAGAATGAATGGCTGGCATAGTACCAGATTGTTTGGCTGACTGGCTTAGCAGTTGACTGAAAGAAGGACTATTTGAATGAAGGTATGAAGGAGGCAAACTTCCTGATTGGCTGCTGAATGATTGGCTGAATGGGTGTTTGACTAAATTAATTAAGAAATAAGTAGTAGACAAAGTGCCTGAATGACTGATTGAACGACTGAGTGGCTAGGTGGTTGAATGACTAAATAAATGATTGCATGTCAAAGTTCCTGATTGGCTGATCCAGTGGCGAGTGATTGACTGGCTGATTGGAGGAATGAAAGGCTGGCAGAAGTTTTGATCTGCCGAACGCCATTCTGTTCAGAGTCTACCCCAATCATGGATAGCCTCGTCAGCTTACGTTCCTAAACCTAATCAACCATTCTCAGAGGACAACTCCCACTACCCTCTTCTACTTGAGTCGTCACTCGTCAAGCAACACTAACCAGTCACACAAGCGATCTCCCACACTTGCAGTTACTAAGCCTCGCTCACCTTTATTAAATTACTATTTATGCCTTGAAGTAACCAGGCAACCTGGCCAAAGACCTTGCCCCATCCCTCCCCTCGAGCACTTAACCAAGAAACTTAGCCAACCTCAATCACGAAAGCGCCTATCAATACAGGAGGACTATCGCATACTCGAACTCTTCATGGTAAACATCTTACAAATTTAATTTCAAATTCTATTCACAGCGTTGGGGGTCAGCGAAACCTGGCTGACCTCTTGTATTACTAGTTCTTGTGTAAGTCTACCTAATTATGTATTGTTATGTAAGGGTGTTGTAGGCACTGTAATGAAGGATGGCGTATGTATTTACTTAAGGGAAATTTTAAAATATAGTGAAATTGAGGTCCAGGTCTCAAATGTGTTGGTGGCTTACCTTATTGATTATAAACTTTACATTATTATTGTGTATCCCCCACCATCATATTCACCATTGGAAAATGTTACCCTAAAAAGCATTTTCCTGGTTTTTGTTGTAATAAGGATATCATCTTAATGGGAAAATGAACTAACTTGTGTAGGATTGTCCCCTACTGATTCTGATTTTTTTAATTGTTTCAATTATTTGGGTCTAACAAAATGGGTTAAGGAACCCACATATTATAGATCTGGAAACATTAATGATTAAATTTTCGCTTCAAAAGAAGATATTCTGTGACGTTCAGGTGTTTCTACCACTTCCAAATTGTGATCACTCCTTAGTCATATGTGGATATATCTGAAAATGCCCACAAATGCCTACTTACAAATTATGAACCAAAGGGAACTATGAGATGATTAAACATTTATTGTCACAAGTAGACTGGGATATGGAGTTCAAATACAGGAGTGTTGATGCTATGTATAATTGCTTCTTGTCTTTTATAAATCCACTAGTCTAAAATTATGTCACTGCAGTTGTTGCAAACAAATGTAGCTCCTTCTGGCCAGTCAAGTCACCACCTTTCCTTAAACGAAGAAGACATAATGCTTGGAGTCAGTATAAGACGCTTCGTTGTCGGCTAGTGAGGCGCTCTGAGGGTGCAAAAGAGGCCTTACAAAATTTTATGGACATAAACTTCTAGTACAGGAACTTTGCTATGTTTAAGAGGCCGAGCATGAGCGCTCCTTGGTTGACAGCATGGTGCAAAACCCTAAAGTCTTTCATGCCTACATTAGGAAAGAGAAGGAAAAGAAGATAGGAGTTGGACACTTTAAGTCTAATGATGGGGCATTTATTAGTGATCCGCTGTCCATGGCTAACTTATTTGCGACAACGTTTTTCTCTGTGTACACTAGAGTTACCCACCCCCACCCTCATCAGGTTTTTGCGGGAGAAATTAGGGACCTGATCATTACTGAGAGGGATGTTAAGGAGGCAGTTTCTTTGCTCAAGCCTTTCTCTGCTATGGGATCAGATGAGGTTCATCCCTATTTTTTAAAAGCCTGCATTGACTAATTAAGATATCCTCTGATGCTCATATTCAGAGCTTCTTATTCGCAAGGCCAGCTCCCTAAGTCTTGGAAAAGTTCCCTTGTGGTACCTATTTAAAAAAAAAGTTCACGAGCTGACCCGTCTCCTTAACATCTGTATGTTTTAAATCATTGGAGAGAATCATATCTAAACTTGTACTCGAGTACAATGAAAGTAATGGTTTGTTAACCCCAGATCAGTTTAGTTTCCGCCCAAGAAGATCCACAGAAGACCAATGTAATGCCAAAATCACCAGATGCTGGTAACACAGTTGATTTAATATTATTTGACTACTCTCGTACTTTTTATGTTATTAGTCATAACATACTACTCGATAAGGTGGTACAATTGGGTATTACTGGTAACATCCTAACATGGATTAAGGATTTTCTTTCTGGTCAGAAAATGAATGTGATGGTGGCTCACACCAAAAGTGTGACTCACCATGCTAGCAGTGGTGTACCTCAAGGATCAGTTTTGGGACCCTTGCTCTTTTTATTTTACATAAACTTTATAGCCAACGATCTTATCTCTACCACCTACATCTTTGCTGATGACCTTAAATTATATATTAATATTGAGATGGAGACTGTGGAGGGTATAAGAAATGCTGTGCAAAATTGTAAAAATGATATAAATACCTTGTTCAGGTTTTCTGAATCATGTGAACTATCTGTCCACACAACTAAATGTGTAGTTCTTAGATTCACTAGAAGTAACAGACAAGAGACTGATTTGTGACAGTACTTATACCACATTAAGCATGTCACCATCCCTTTTAAAGACTCAGCAGCTGACCTGGGGATCTTGGTGGATAATAAGTTAAAATTCCACCAAAATATTGCAATATTGTATGCAAGGCTAGTGGGGTGACTCAAAGCATAATTAAGGTCACAGTTAATCGTGAAAGCACGTTTATGATCCCCTTATTTATTACTCACGTACGTTCCATTTTAGAGTATACTTTCTTATTGTGGAACCTGGGCTATAGTGGGGATTTGAAGTAGCTTGAATCTGTTCAAAGATGGTGGACAAAAGAGATCTCGGGGATAAGAGATATGGAATACTCTCAGCGTCTACGAGCTTTGAATCTATTCTCTGTTAAAGGGAGGTTGTTGTTGCATGACATTATTAAATACGGGCATATTTTTTTATGAGAGCACTTCTGTGTCTAGGGAAGACTTGTTCCCTCGCTATCCCTGAGTTCCACAAGAGGCCACGAATACACAATTGCCCTTTCCAGATCCCATTAGAGGTAAGAAGAAGATATTTTAGGTTGAGATATGTAGGACCCTCATATGTTGTTTCATGTAAAAACATTGAGGATTTTAAATATACTCTTCAATCAAACCTTGGTGACAGATTATTTAACTATGTAAATTTACTATTGGCTGCCGTCCTTGCCATAATTTTTTAAATGTATATATTTGCAACAAAGCCCACAGGAAAAATTAATACGAGGATTCCAAGTACTTTAGAACTTCTTGCTTTTCTCCCTCATATTTTAAAATCTCTAGGGATTTGTGTAGTATTTAAATATAATAATACTATCTCTAATCTATTAGTCAAGAACGCCCCTTCCCCTATTGGTAATGTATATTGCGTAAAATGTATCAATTGCTCTAAATATTACTTTGGCCAATCAGGTAAATGTTTAAAAAAATGAATTTCTCAGCATAAATATAATGTCCTTCGTGGCGAAGAAAGCAGCTCATTTTATGTTCATATGTCATATCTTAATCACAATAATGATTGGAATTTTGCTCAAATCATCTGTGATAATAACGAGATAATTTTACAAAATATCATTGAATCAACCTTTATTAGTAAATTCCCAAATTTTAATTTAAGTCCTGGCTTATATAAACTTGATGGTTATTTTTTTAATTATATTCACAATGTACTGTCGAAACTTTTAATTTGAGACTAAATATTTATATTAATCTTAATAAACAATTTAATTTTTTTGTTTCTATCAATGTAGACTTATGTTTATGTTGTGTATTTATTTCCATATGATTCAAGTCTTTAGAACATTTGTACTTATTCTTCCTTGTTTTTAAATCCTGACCTCTGACGATATTTTAATCCTCTTCTGATTTAATGATCTTAGTTTGTATTCATCTCCGCTCCTCCTAAGATTTCCATTTCATATCAATTCATTTTGTTGATTGTTGTTTGCTTTTTGTGAGCGTTCCCTCTCCTCTCTATCATCTTTATAAATATTACAATTTTCAATACTTTTGTTATTCCTTGATAAAGAACTCGAAATAAAGTTCGAAAGTACTTTGAATCCTCGTATTAATTTTCTCTGTGGGCTTTGTTGCATTTATTGCTTACACAATCCAGCCCTTGTTGCTCTGAAATTGTACAGGCGTGATTGACATAATGGGTAGAAAACCCACTAGGTAAGAGCCTTTACTCCAACGTAACCCTTTACGAATTTGCCTCCTTGTGCTCCGTCCATAAATACCATTGTTCAAATTAGCCGCGCCTCCTTTCTGCTAAAGAATATCGTAACATTGAAAAGAGGAGAGTAGAAAGCTACTCGCTTTCTACTGTGAAAGTCCTCCAAATACCTTTACTTTCTTTCCTTATCTTACGACGAGCAATAGAAAGGATCTTAGGCTATTTGCTAGTCTTGATTCTATAACTTCTATTTTCATAAAGTGTATATGCTATTGACAACTCATCACTCACCCAGTGTTACATATCTATTCAAATATTATATAAAACCCTGTGAGGGGGAGGGGAGGGCTGCTTTCATTATGTAAGTTTGGGAGATTCAAGAATTGCGCACCCTTCCGGTCATGTAATTCTAAGTGATCTTTTCTTTTTTTATTTAGACTTCTATTTATCTTGCACCCTTTTTCCTTTCCTTAACATCAACACGTTTTGAACGAAACGTCTTTAAAAAAACTATGGGTGGAGCTGCTCACATTGTTCTTTTTTAATTATAATAATTCACATCTTCCACTAAAATGGTTTTCTCACAAGGTAGCAAGAAGCAAAACGTGAGAGAGGCTATAAACCATGAATCATTTCAGAGCCTAGCAAAACCACGGCACCACATTGACCCCTGTGCGATAAACCTTTATGTGGACTCTTATTGGAAAATTCCATTTATACTCCCAAGATTTCCATACGAAGCGAGGCTCTGTTGGTCTGGGAATCCCTCCCTCAAAGCTGTAAATCCTGGCGGAAACGGAATTTCAAGCCAAGCCTTGGGTAATATCGGGATAAGATAGTGTTTATAACCATTCGAAATAACCCGGATTCGTCCAGAAGGCGGCGACTCTTGTTTCTCAAACGTGAGGTCCTACGGCCCAAATGGGGAGATGCAAATGTTAATTTAGTCGATGCCTCGAAACCTTCGCTGGAAAGGCAAAGTGTTCTTGGGTGTCGTTTTTTCCACTTGAGTCATCTTGAGCGCCAGTGTGAATGACCGCATTGTGGCAAAGAGAATGGTGGCTGAGATGCCCATTGGCATCTGAGTGGTAAAGCTATCGCTCGCCACAAACTTAAAGTAGGGGAATATGGGTAGCATTGAGCTTAATGGGCATGAAAAGGGTGAGGTGAGGGAGGTAATTTTAGAAGTGTTGATTGTTGCTGACCCCACTTTATGGGAAAGTGGTTTAAGATGATGTTGGAAAGAGAATGGCATTAAAGAGTTGCTGATCTGCCCTGTTGTAAGAGTCCCAAGTAGTCTCCTCTTTCACATACTCTTGGTATATATCTGCTACATATTTTCCTCCAGCTACCATTTTCTTCTCACGAAGAGGGGAAGTAGCATGCAATGGCGGCGACCAGGGATGGCCATGCATGGCTGCCCAATCACCAAATACCCAGGTTTCCATCCTATGCATATTAAACACACACACATAGAATGGTGTATCTTCGCCAAGAGGAGGATGAAGAGAGGTTAGTAAATAATGCAGTAAATGTGGAGCAAATAAAAGTGTAATCTCCACTCATGATGGGGTTTTAAGACCGATCTCATCTACTTTGGGTGATTTTTTCACCAATCTCATTTCTTTCTATTGTTTTTGCCACCGATATCATTTCTTTCTATTTTTTTTGCCACCGATCTCATTTCTTTATATGTTTTTTGCCAACGATCTCATTTCTTTCAATGAGTTTTGCCACCGATATCATTTCTTTCTCTGATTTTTGCCACCGATATAATTTCTTTCTATGATTTTGCCACCGATATCATTTCTTTCTCTGCTTTTCGCCCCCGATCTCTTTTCTTTCTATGGTTTTTGCCCCCGATCTCATTACTTTCTAGTGGGTTTGCCCGCGATATAATTTCTTTCCTAGGTTTTCATCCATCTTATTTCTTCGTGGCGAACAGACGTCTACGAATGGCGGATTGTGGTACGTCCATCAGATATGATGGTAGCTGTGAAATAAGCGAGCTTCAACTTGACGAATAAACCGTCGCGGACCAAACAGCAGGAAGTAGAGAAGTATGGACTAGTAACCTATGTATATACGTCAAATAAAATCTTCATGAGTCCTATGACGACATCTTGTTAAGGCGAAATGAGGCCACCTTTAAATAAGCCTCTTTACCATCGCTGCCTCGCGGTCAGGTCCATGATGCATTCAAAGACTAAGGGACCATACCCTAACAGAAATATGGCCCTCAGGATAGGTCTAGCAAGCTACTGGGGTATTTATTTGTGCTCAATAAACGCATAGAGTAGTCAAACGATGGGCCCCTAGTCCCCGGTGGCCATTAAGTGGGTAGGAGGTGCGAAGAATCCCCGGGTCCGAATCAGAAAGAAGATAGGAAGACCAAGCAAAATGGAGGTGGTTTCAGACCAGGATGCCAACTGACAGGTAGGCACTCTCTATCTACCAGGCGGATGATGATGATGGTTTGCACGATCTTCTTTCTTCCTAGTAGTTTTGTTACGATCCCATTCTTTCTAGAGGTTTTGACACAGGGCCCATTTATTTCTAGAGGTTTCCCACCGATCTCATATGATTCTTAAAGGATTTTGCAACTAATCGCATTTCTTTAGATTCGTTTTGCTACCGATCGTATTTCTTTACAGGGATTTTGCCACAAATCTCATTCTTTATAAGGGTTTTTAAATTAATATAATTTCTTCCTATATTTTTGGCCACCGATCGTATTTCTTTATAGTAGTTTTGCCACTTATCTAATTGGATTCTAAGGGGTTTACCACCTAGCTCATTCCCTTTAAGGTTTTGGCCACCGATCTCATTTCTTTCTAGAAGGTTTGCCACTGATCTCCATTCATCATCTTCTTTATTCATTTAAGATGGGTTTTATTTCTCAATGAGGGGACCTACAATTTAACGAGTAATTCCAACCACGGGTATCCACAGCGAATGGGAGCCACCGGGAAGGTGGTCACTCTAATTTCTATCCCAAAATGTAACTAATCCTTTATATTAGCAAAGCTGCGAAGTATTTTGAAGACTTTGCCAAGTTGTCCGCGCAAAACAACTATTTCCCAGGGAAAAAAATTAAGAACGCTCAATTCGTCTTTGTATGATCTATTTCTAAGCTCAGGTATGAATTTTGTAGCTTTAAGGTCGCTATGTCCTTTTTCTTATTCTCAGACCAAAATCACATGGCAAACTCTAATGATGTTTAACAAGCGCCTTATACTTGAAAAAGAGGCTGAAGGACTCCCCCAGTTGTTTCAACAGAATGGCGCCCCTCTCTATTTCGTTACAGTGGTAAGAGATTGGCTGAAGGAAAACTTCTCTAATTGGAAGATGACCTCATTCAAAATTAAAGAGCCGAGATACCTGAAGAAACAGCGCATCATAAATGAAGGTGCTCATTTGACGGCAATTTTGAGTTATTGCATCCGGCTCATCAGGTGAATCTCGCAAAGCGCACCCAACTTTGCATCACAAATGATGGAAATCACATTAAAGATGTTATTTAAATAAAAGGTAGTTAATATTATATTTAAAATATGCTTTTTCCTATGTGTCTAGACTATAAGGAAAACATGTATAATGGGAGAATAATATATTTTGATTTAAATGCGAAACTCCAAGACATACACCCCTGAACCTGTTTACCATCCTTTAGAACGATCGAAACTAAGACCCATAACTTTTTCATTAGTAACAACCTTTAGATTATGACCAGCCATGATATACACCTGCAGTAGGTTGGGGTGACCTAATGCATTACCTTACACTTATCTCCGATAAGGATGATATCGTTGAGGATATCTCTGTAGGCGAAGAGCTCGGTGGCAGTGATCACCAGCTAGTTAGATTTAGCGTCAAGATCCCGAAGGTAAGGTCTGTTGCCAGTCAATTAAAGAAACTTGACTTGAGAAGAGCAGACTTTGCAAGCCTTCGAGCTGGACTGACTGACGTGAGGCTAGAAGTGTGCGATGCCGTTGAAGACTCGTGGAATAGTTTCAAAACCACATTCATGAGTCTTCAATCGCGTTTCATCCCTCTGAAATGCCCCCGTCTGTCTTCTGTTCAACCTAAATGGTTTAATCGAGAAATCGGCCAACTGCTTAGGGAGAAGAGAAATGTGTACCGGCAATCGAAGATCTCGGGTGACTTTGACGAATACCGGAGGCTAGCCAGGAGAGTGAAGTCCAGCATAAGGGCGGCTAAGCGGTCTGAGGAACTCCGAGTGGCGAGACTCTGTAAAGAGAATCCCAAGGAGTTTTTTGGATATGTGAACAGCCGTAAACCAATCCGTCGAACGATTGGCCCTTTGAGGAACGAGGAGGGGACATTAAAGCATTCAGATGCAGAAAATGCCAACCTCCTCAACGACTACTTCTCTTCAGTGTTTACTGAAGAGTGTGGTCCCATTCCCCAGCCCACGGATTCCTACTCGGGGGAAAAGCTGGAGGCAATGGACTTCACCGAAGGAGAAATAAAGAAAAAGATCGCTGACCTAGAGACGAATAAGTCCCCTGGACCGGACGGGTTTCTACCTAAAGTGTTGAAGGAAGTGTGCGATGAAGTATCACGACATCTGTGCGCTATCTTTAACATGTCAATCCGGACCGGATGCGTTCCTAGAGACTGGCGAGAGGCGGAGGTGACTCCTATCTTCAAGAAAGGAGACCGTAACCAACCGTCGAACTACCGACCTATCAGTCTGACTTCGATAGTCGGTAAACTCATGGAAAGCATCATGGTGGACAAAGTGACGTCGTATTTAGAGTCAAACCTGCTACTGAGGAGTTCCCAGCACGGCTTCCGAAGGCAACGGTCATGCCTGACGAACCTTGTGGAATTCTTCCACTTCGTTTTCAGTGAGCACGATCGGGACAAGGCGGTGGATGTGGTCTACCTAGACTTTCAGAAAGCCTTTGATAAGGTACCACACCGCCGCCTTCTCCGGAAAGTGCGAGCGCTTGGCATAGACGGAAAGGTAGCCGGCTGGATCGAGAACTGGCTAAGTGGCAGACGGCAACGGGTGGTGGTAAATGGACAGTCTTCTGAGTGGGTGCCCGTTACTAGCGGGGTGCCTCAAGGTTCTGTCCTGGGACCACTACTATTCATCATCTACGTCAACGACATGGACGGTGACATGGTTGCCAAGATTTCCAAATTTGCCGATGATACCAAGCTTGGTATGAACGTTGCAAAGGATGGAAATACTGCCCGCCTACAGGAAGATCTTGGGAAGATTGGGGAGTGGTCGGACACGTGGCAAATGCCTTTTAACGTGAACAAATGCAAAGTGATGCATATCGGCCACAGAAACCCCCAATCTCAGTATATCCTTAAGGGCACTGCTATGGAATCCACCGACACTGAGAAGGACTTGGGTGTAACAATCACTAGTGACCTCAAGTTCTCGAAACAGTGCATTGAGGCAGAGAAAAAGGCCCAAAGGATGCTAGGCTATATTAAGCGCCAGTTTGGTTATCGGAACCAGGAGATTGTACTGTGCCTGTACAACTCACTTGTCCGACCGCACCTAGAGTATGCCGTACAATTTTGGAGTCCTTCACTGCGAAAGGACATCGCGAGATTGGAACGCGTACAAGCCAGGGCAACCAAGCTGATTCCGTCTATCCGACATAAAAGTTATGAGGATAGACTAAGGGAATTAGATCTGTTCTCGCTGGAAACCCGTAGACTGCGTGGTCAGCTCATCGAAGTTTTCAAAATACTTCGAGGGTTCGACAATGTTGACTACCGGGATATGTTCACACTGAGTGAGAACAGAACGCGCAATCACGGCTTCAAACTTGAACTGAAGCGTTACAACCGCAATCTGTGTGGAAATTTTTTCACTTACAGTATCTGCGGTATGTGGAACGCACTTCCAGTGGAAGTTGTCAACAGTGAATCTGTTGACCAGTTCAAGTCAAGACTAGACAAAGTCTTGAAAAGTGGCCGTTTAGGGACTCAAAACAATTGAGCAGCTATGTTCCCGCTCGATTGCTAGTCCAAAGATACCCTCTTTGAATGGACCGTAAGGTCTCCTAGGGTACCTTCTTTCCTTGTTGTTACTCCTTGTTGTTGTTACTCTTTCAAAATCGTTTTGCAGATTTTCCTAGTCACATCGATATTTTGCTCTACTACTCAACTTTGGATCGTCCACAAACTTTAGATAGATATTATTTCAATGCGATTAACATACATAAACATCAACGGTCTAAGAATGGTTCTTTTAAACAGACACCTACTGACCAATGTCAAAGACGAGAGGACCCCAATAGTCACCACTCTCTGCTTTTGACTAACCAGCTTTCAATCAACTTAGGTATTCGTACATTATCATCTAATCCACGCGCTTTTAACTTTAGAAAATGTCTTTCATGCGTGTAGGGAAATCGATATCCCACCGCAACGTTCTGGCATATGGTGGAGTAACCCTATTACTTAACCTCCCTCCTCTCTCCCAGCTTCATTATGCCATACAACATCCACATGCAACCAGTTACATTTGCATGTAGCGACCATGTTGGAACACATTTGCTCATGAATCAATACCCGATACAGATACCGGTACCGGCGAGGAAGGACTACAAGAGAGCAAACTGGGCAAGTTATACACAAGATCTTAGTAACTTCGTCTCAAAGGATCTCACTGACGCCAACCTGGAAGATATTGATGAGGAGAACTCAAGATTAACAAGAACGATCTTTGAGGCGGACGAAAGATATATACAGAAGAGAACATACCGTACTCTTCCACATCCTCGATGGACAGAGAAAATGATGAGAAAAAATAGGCAACTAAGAGGAATACTAGACCAAATAATTCTCCATGGACCAAATAGAGAGCGATACGAAGAAATCAGAAGACGGAGGAAAGAACTGAGGCATCTCATAGAAGAACAGCAAAGTTACATATGGGATATCCTAAAAGAGAAAATAGACGAAGAAAGAAGACCAAAAGAGAACTGGAGACTAATAAATAGACTTAAAGGCAGACCCCTGAGAGAAAAAATACCAATTAAGAATGAACGGGGAGAAAAGATCCAAGAAGAGAGGAGCACAGAAGAACTTTTTCGTAATCAGTGGAAATCAGTGTTCTCACTATTGAACTTCCTGGGCAAAGTCTTAGAGAAAATCATTAACAAAAGACTGAAAGAATATCTGGAAGAAAATGACCTTTATAATGATTATCAGTTCGGATTCAGAAGAGGCAGAGACACCACAATGGCACTTGGCATAATAACAGAGAAAATAGCAAAGGCCAAAGCAGAGAATAACTAAATCGATCTGGTCTTGAGAGATGTAGAAAAAGCATTCGACAAAGTCTGGGTCAGAGGAATGCAATATAAGATCTTAAATCTCCAGATGAATAGCAATCTGGAGAGAATTCTCTGCTATTATGTCACCCAGCGAAGAGCATATGTGAAGATCATGGTTAGTTAGGACCAGAATTCAAAGTGGAAGCTGGACTCTTGCAGGGGAGCTGTCTCAGCCCCACGCTGTATTTAATATACACAGCAGACCTGCTACCACCAATAAGCCAACTCGTATTCACTACTCCGTACAGGAACGTAAGCTTTCAGGCAAGGACAACAGCTTTAGAAATCAGCAACATCAATAACTACGAAATAGATTGGAAGATAAGGACAAACAGTAGGAAATTTACAATAATCCCAATCTCCAGGAACAAAACAGCTGAAATTGTAGTTGAAGATCAGAACTACAGATATTATAGTGAGGGCAAAGTGCTAGGACTCAAAATAACAAAAAGAGGCTACAAACAACATATAACGGAGAGGAAGAACAAGGTGATTCCGATGCTTAACCTACTTTACAATCTAAGAGGAAAATCTATCTTGCACTAGGAAGAGAGGTACTACTATATCCGCCAACCCCTATCAACGGTGAAACAAGGACCAAAAAATTGGAACTCCAGAAAATACAAAATAAAGCTCTCTACCTAATCACCAACACCCGTAGGAGAGAGAGAGGAGAAGAATACAGGATCTACACCGAGAAGCACGATTAAAAACGCTCAATATCAACATCAGGAACACAGCAGAGAAAGTATGGAGGAAGATAGACGATCTACCTCCAATACTTGCAGAACACACAAACACCAGAGCTGGAGTCCCCTTTAACACTCGATTTCCCAGTGGTAGACAACAGCTGAGAATCGAGGAGGTTCCCAGGTTTACTTAAGTAGAAATTCAAAAAGAGAGGAGGAACAAACATAACGATAAAGATATTTACCCGACTATATACAAACCCAACCAACGAAATAACCAACCAAGACACCAGATTCATACCCTAATAAGACAACCGAATTTAAACAAGCTAAATAGGAAGAAACGACCGACTAAGGAGACAACAAGGATCAAGTGTAAACAGAAATAATGTAAACAAAATTAACTAAAAGTGTAATAAGTGAACTATACTAAAAAGTTCAACAAAAATGATAGTGAAGTGAAAATTAAGAGTAAAACAGAAATAAAACGAACGTAGTAAACATAGTAAAAAAGTGTAATAAGTGAAATATAGTACTAAAAAGTTTAACAAAAATGATAGTGAAGTGGAAGTTAATATAAAACAAGTGAACAAGGTGAAACTAAAGTGAAAAAGTGATAACAACAAGCGAAAGTGAAACAAACTAAGGAAAGTAAAAACAAGTAACATAACAATACGTTAACAAAGCTCAGAGCTAAGATAACTCAAAACGGCATGAATGCTACAATAAACACATGAATGAAAGATGAAAAGAATAAGGGAACAGAGATTAGGCGGTCCTCCCAATTTTGTATGAGTAACATAGGTGCTAAAGTGTGAGAAAGGAAGTAAGCATGATGAATGATGAGTAAATGCATGACGGTGGTTCGAAATCCACGTTAATCAGCAGGTCTCCCTTGTCCCTCGGGCAAGGGTATTTCACCCTTTCCACCTTTGACCACCGAGGTTTCTCAATCTGCCTCCTCACCAATCTGTCCTCTTTTAACTCAAGACTTTCCGTCTCCCACTATAAACCCTCTTCTAAAGCTTGTTCCGGACTTCCCATTAAGCACTTCACTATCGGTTCACTTGAACTGAGAGTCAGAAGTATGGAGAGCTTCTCCAGGAGCAAGGCAGCCGCGGGCCTCCTCCTCTTCTGTGCCCCTCCGATCGTGGTAGGGGTACAGAAGGGAGGAGTAACTGTGAGCCGTACCTTTTCTCTCCCTAAAAAAACCCCTCGTCTCAAGTACCACTCGAAAGGCCTTCGCACAATCACGGCATGCACTAATCATCACATTTCGGGTCCGGCGAGCCTAACATTGGTTAAACCGGCAATATTTCCCCTAAGAGTTGATATTTAATTTCACTTCATAGACGAAATTAGAGGAGCGTCAACCAAATGTCAGTAGGTGCCTTTAGGGCTAAGTGAAAGACGCTCGGAGAAGCACCATGAGAGGAGGAGGCTTAACTCCGAAGATCTCCCCCTCCCCAGTGGGGTGATGAAGTATATATGCCGATAACTGCCTAAGAACATGGAAGATCGAGTTAGTCATCGAGACAACGAAGTCCGGCTAGAGGCCCGGCAAACTAGGAAAGGGACATAGAAGAAGCTAATCCTGAGCCAGTTCCTGGTGGTCACGCCGAAAATTAGCATCTCGTCTCAGGAAGATCGAGTTTGCGATCGAGACGACGAAGTACGGCGAAGTGCCCGGCAACCCTACGAAAGGAACACAGAAGAAGCTCATGCTGAGCGAGTTCCTGGTGGTCACACCGAAAATTAAGTTAGCTTGTACTGAGAAACAAGCTCAACTATCTCTCGTCAGAGAAAACCCCCTATCCCGGTTTACAAAAAAGCCCAGATATAGTCCTCGCCATTGAGGAATACCCCAAAGTGAACTTCCTCAAACACTCCCTATTCGTCAAAGGATTCACTCGTTTGCTCATCGCTCGTCAGTGCGAATTATTCCAAGATTAACCAGAAGAGTGGAAGAAGCATACTTTCCCTGTCCCGTTGGTGAAATCATCTTCCCAAGACAACATACTTAACGCCATCCGTCGCCCGTACCGAATTCATCTGTGGTTCTTTAATACTATTCCCGCGCCAGACAAACATCAGGAATGTCTGTGAATACGTCCACGCGTCTGCCCGCAAACAAAATTGTTGTGTCTACCTAAAAATTGAGGCCAAGGTCAGTCTCCAACCAGATTCTCTTGTGGTTGTTTTAAAAGGTAAGTAAATTCCATTATCTTTTTTTGAAGGTCAATTAGCGTTCAATATTAAAATGATCTTTGGGTCAACCATTACTGTATATTTATTTGTGTAATTTAGTAAGTCTCACTTAAACTCGTTAATTCATAACTCTGTAGTTTGTTTTGTTAGATTTCATTTATTGTTCATGTTGTAATTAAAGGTCTAGTTTCTTCGAAGTATTTAATTCAATCCTTGAAACGCTGAGTATGGCACTAGAAACCCTCAAAGATTAAAATAACGTAATAATAAGGTAATATAGCACTCTTAGAGAAAACGTAATCAAGGAGTTTTTGAAGTACGTAACAAACTTATACGTACATACACCACCACTCGTTCTTTGCAGTACCACGACAATGCGGTACATTATCAAACATTTTGATAAATCTATATAAACTATTTTGACTGTTTTGTTATTCAAAGGTCGTTAGCATTTTGTGAAGACATCCAGTAAATTATTTATACACGAAGGACGATGTTTGAGTAATTTACTCTAAATCAATGATTCCGAACGTGGGCGCTAGCGCTCCCTTGTGGGTATTGTTGTGTTAAAAAGGGGTGCTGTAAGTTTATATTTATATTAGGGAGCGATGAACATACACAAGGGAACGCTGTGCATTTATCCATTTTTATTTCAAGTTTTCAAAAATTATTCAACATTAGTGTTTTTACAAACGCTCCCACTTATAAATATTTGCCATGGGCCCATGCATTTGACGATTCAAGTAACGTTAAAAGTTAATTGCTTTATGTTAAGTCTTATTCAATTATAAACCGTTATTCCGCCACGCAAAGTAGAGCCGCTTTATCTCCTAGCCTCAATATCGAAGAAATATGTTAAATAAATTTTATTAAATCTTTAAATTGCTTATGATCCATGATCCAACAATTGCAAGATTGAATAAATATGTAAAACTTTGTAAAAGAATTAAATTAAATAAAGTGAGTAAATATATTATGTTAAGTTAATATTGAATGTATTAAGCGGCCCAATATGAACTCGTTTTGTTTAAATATTTGAGGGCCCTAAAGAGTGAGTCATTCTTTCGTCCTGATATTAATGAGTCTCGTATTAATAATTCCTAGTGTTATTATAAAGCAATTGTAAGACTTGATAGTTGTGTAAGCAGTGGTAAAATATGTTAATGTAAGTTGAGAGAATAAATTTAATATTATGGGAACTAATCAAATATATAAATTAAGTACAAGTCCTTATTAAAATACCGTATTCATGTATGCGTGCCGTTCATATAAAGAGAGAGATGGAATGTATAAAGATGAATTCTTTTACCAAGAAAAGTCATCTGACAACCGTCTAATAAAGAATATTGAATCCAGCTCCAAGACTCCATTTACCTTTGAGGAAATCTCTGATCACCTTTACCGAACCTACAATAAAGCAAGAAGACACTTTTGGAGTCAGTCCTTATGAATATCAGGGATTGACAGTAGAAGCAAATAGGCAGCCGCCAAGTCAAATCAAGGAACCTATGAGTGGTTCTCCATGAGTGGTACCGACACGGCGAAAAATCACCCTTGGTAATCACACCACTCTCGAAGAAGCTTACATCAGCCATCAACCTATACTGACTCCCCTGTGACTTAGTAGTTGTTGAAGAGTTGGCAGTAAATATTGACGCTATTAGTGAAATTTCTTATTTTTGTTGTTTTCACTTACTTTATTTTTATGGATTAAATTTACGCATAATGATGTCGGAAAAGTGAAACTGCAGGAAGTATTGTGTTGACTATTTGTATTTGAGATTTATTACTTCTCCTACTAATGAACAACAGCCAATGTCTTCTTTGCTAGAAAGTATTTTCGATCATTTAAAGAAGATCCTTTCAAATAAAACGAAAGACAATTTGTCATATTTTAAAACTCTACAAGATAAATTTCACAACAGAAAATCTATTCACTCCCTTATGACGAACCAATCACAGAAAGGCGACGATGGACTCATTTTCTTTCGTAAAATATCTCCAAGATGATTGTCAGATCAGGGAACCTCATACAATTGGAAAACAACTCATTTTGCCAGCTCTGGAAGAAGATCTTCGCACATTACTACTTGATCCTTACCTAGGTGGAATTATCAAAGCGATCCCACTTAGTTATAATTCTATGTAAAGAAGAATTGATGAAATGGCCGAGGACATGGAAGATAACTTACTTATAACATACTTAAAACATACTTAAAAATCAAAAATTTGGTTTACAATTGGACGAATCTATTCTCCCAGGCAATGCATCACTACTTTTAGTATATGCTAGTTTTATTAAAGATATGAAAATTGTGCAAGAATTACTGTTTACAAAGGAACTTAAAATCTACATTAAAGGTCAATTCATGTTTACTATAGTTGAACAGTTTTAAAAGAAAAAGAAATCCCTATGAACAATATAACTCTTATGCAATGTCTTCACAATACATTGCGTAATTTATTGTCAACATCTAATTGCTAGGAACTTGAGTAATTGGCTTGATAAATCCTTTAGTGTTGTTATCACAGAAGTAAATATGTACATATAATAAAATGTCTTCCCCTTAATTCTCGAATCTTTCAACAACAATAATGAAGAATTTGATCTTTCATTTTATATAATTGAGTGAGATGGTTATCCAAATTAAACTGTCTGAAGCGATTTTATTCTCTTCTTAAGACTAAACAAATTTTTGCCAGGAAAATATAAGTGGTTATTTGAGTGACGAACTCTTAGCTTTCAAATGTGACACTCCTATTCAATAGATTTATTCAATATATTCAATGATCTGAATTGTAATTGCAAGGCTGTGATGTACAACTTATCAAAGCAAAATCTGTTATTTCTCATTTATGGAGGTTGATCACTCCATGGTAGATGCTGGCCTCTTGATTTATTTCGACCAATTGAACTCTTTATATGAGGACATGAACTGTAGATATCAGGATCTCATTAATATGGAAATTCCTGACTGGCTAATAAACCCAATTATTAATGCTTTTACAAAGGAAACCGACTCCGCAATGCAAGAGGAGTTAATTTCTTTTAAAACGACTTCGAATTAAAGCCCTCTTCAAACAATCATGCCAGCACTTTTTACTACAAAAGGAATTTTCTGAAAGGTATCCGAAGCTGTGGAAAGCTATCAAGCTTTTTGCTTTGCTTTTCCAACATCCTATATGCTGAATGTGATTTCAGTGCAGTTACTTAGCTTCTTAATAAACAAAGAAACCGCCTGCACACTGAAAACCAGAGGATTTGAGATTACTTTTAAGCAGCTTGGAATCCTGAGGAAGCACCAAAGTTTACCATTGCATTGAAAACATATTGAGGTAACCTACCAAGCATTAGTCGTTATGATAGGAATAAAAACTACATTCAAATTATTTTGCACTAATACCTAAATATTACCATACTAGGAAAGATAAATTTAGTATTGGGTGCGCGGGCATGAAACTGCACAACCCACAAATGACAAAAAGGTTTGTGTCTAAAGGGGAAGCTAGTCCAAAAAGGTTGGGAAACACTGCTCTAAATCATATACCATTCGTTATCTAATAATTAGATTCAAGGTGTTTTTTTCTCAATGGAGATTAATGTAATAGACCGATAATTGTCCAGATTAGTCGTAATCCGTTTTTCGAAAATCGATGTCACTCTCACCTCTCTAAACTACTTTGGAACCATTATTTTGTTAATTTATTTATGTAAAATGGTACATATTGGTTTGCTTAATTCAGTTTCCATTCTTAAAGATGAATAGGTATATTTTAACGGCAGTGTCGTGTTTTTAGTCGCGGGTGACTCTATATCTCACAATGTCGGTCGGTCAGTCGGGCCCCCGGTTTTCTTCTTTTTTTGGGGGGGGAGGTAATAACATTGTAACTATTCGGCTGATTCTAACGAAATTTAAAACCATTATGTTTTTTAACATTCTCTTTCGAATGCTGTAATCCAAGGTCTTACCAAGGTTAGCCAGGGAATTATTTTGTTTTGTCAATAGCATCATAAATATCCGGCCGATTCTAACGAAATTCGAAACCACTATGTTGTTTTATATTCTCTTTAGAATGGTATAATTGACAAGGTCCTCTCAAGGTTAATCCAGCAATTATTGAAAGTTTTGAAGTTGGTAAGGTCATAAATGAGAATAAGTGGGAGCACGCGACTTTTGGTCAGCGGACCTTGTTATTTATAGAGTGGCTTATTTCGTTTTGGTTACGCTAAGATTCAAAAGAGCCCCGGCATTATCAAAATTAAATACCCCTGAAATAGCAGGAAATTGTGCGATGTGATTTCATTTCATACTCTAACTATTTAGGTTCGCATTTCGACACCATCGCTTATTCCTTTTCATATTTCTTTTCAGCCCTTCTTATGTTGCATTTAACGAGTTCACGATACGAGTTATAGCCGTCTGGTTTTTCAACATCACTGCTACTAATTAAAACTTTATAGTAATGGTTACGTTTGCGAATTCATTATTTAACTTGTCTACAGAGTGACCCCCCAAAAAACGGGCCCCAGCTTTCGATAGGCCTCATTTTTTAATTTTCTGCAAGGATTGAATGAAACTTTGGTGATAACTAGTTTATTGTGCTGAAAAATATCATATCAAAACATGAGAGATTTGGGACTTTTCTTCTTTATTCTCGATCACGTGTTCAAGATGACCTCCATTTAGCTCTGTGCATTTCTTGAGGCGCAGCACAAAGTTGTCCATGACGTCCTTACAAACCGACCGACTAATGGCTCTTATCTCCTCCTTGATAGCTTCCTTGTTCCGTGATAGTCCTGGGCTCCCTGCGTATACTCTGTCTTTAATGTAGCACCAGAGAAAGAAATCTGGGGCTAAGGTCTGGGCTGTGAGGTTCCCACTTAAAATCAGTCTTGAGACTGATCACACGACCACCAAAGTTCTCTTTCAGCCAATCTCGGGACAGGTTTGAGGTGTGAGAGCTTGCCCCATCTTGCTGGAACCAGGAATTCCCCATAAACGACGGGAATAGGGTCTGCAGCTCCCTCTTGGAAGGTTTTGAGGATCTCAACATACCGCCCCTTGGTGACTGTCACTGTCGTGCCAAATACTTCGAATAAAAATGGTCCGATGATGCCTCTAGCTAAGATTGCAGTTCATACCGTGCACTTAGGAGAGTGTAGGGTCTTGGTGGCTACCTCATTTCGTTTGGAAGTTCCCCAGAAGACATTTCTCGTCGAGTTTACCCTTCTTTCAAGATGGAAGTGAGCTTCATCTGAGGTCCAAAGGAGGTTAAGGAAAGTTTGGGTCTCCTCAATCTTCTCCAGTATCTTGACTGCCATAGCCTTTCTCTGCTACCCTGTCTAAAGCTATAAGGGTCAGCTTCGTCTGTATTATGCATGGGTAAACCTTTACATCCATTACTAGCACTCTCTTGCAAGTCTCACGGGATATACCGCGGGACTGACCTTGCTTGGGCACAGAGCGTTTTGGACTCTGCTGAACTGACTCTCTCACGCTCTCAACCAGTTCATTTGTACGCGTCCTGGAGCGTCCTGAATTGCTTAGACGGTTGTCACAAGCTGCATTGAGGTTCGCCACTGTCTCATAGTTCTCGAATTAGTCCACCCAGTCCTGAATTCTGCTCTTGAATGGGGATTTTTTACATTTTAACTGCTGCACGAAAGTGCCCTGGACTTTCTTGAACGAGCCTGTCTTATAGTAATGTTTGACGCAGTATATTCTTTGCTGGAGCTCTCATTGAGATTTTATTGTTTTCACGGGCGTTGCTTCTGTTATGTCCTGCAAAGTAAGGGTGATTAGTGAATGAATAAAAGATATACGAGTGGCGATCAATAGGTTTGTCGAATCGGTAGGGCAAAACAGAGGAAGGGGGATATCTGTTTGTGGGGGTGTTAGGACAAGTTATGACAAGTCAGGACCTGCAGCCGCACGCTCCTGCCTCGTATATTTAAAAAGCAGTAGCTGATCGTAGATCGTGAGTCACAAATTTTTCAACAATGGAGAAGATTGAGCACCGCGCAGTGATCAGATTTTTGACCAAGGAAGTCAAGAATACAAAAGAGATCCATGAACGCATGGTTGCAGTGTACACCGATACCGCTTCTTCTTATGCAACCATTGCTCGCTGGAATAGGGAGTTCCGCCATGGTCGTGAGTCCCTTAAAGAAGATCCCCGTCCAGGACGCCAATTAGACGTGACCAACGAGGACAATGTGGCCCGTGTGGAGAGGATGATCCTCGAAAATCAACGGGTGAAGGTCGAAGAAATCAAGCGAGAACTTGGAATATCACATGAAAGTGTTATCAAATCATCCACGACAATTTGGCCATGACCAAGGTCTGTGCCCGTTGGGTCCCTAAAAACTTCACGCCCCATGATCGACTTCAACGTCGTCAAAGTCTGCAAGGGCATAGTTGCACAAGCTGCCCTGCGCGAGTGCGGATTCGAGGAGCTCAACCATCCCCCCTACAGTCCAGATCTGGCCCCTAGCGACTACTTTTTATTCCGCCACCTCAAGGTTTCATAGCGTGGACGCCGGTTTGGGGACGATGAAGATGTCCAGCTCGCCGTTCAGGAGTGGATTGAACAGCAGTTGGGAGATTTCTGGTTGTCGGGAATTCGAAGCCTCAGGGACAAGTGGCGCAAGTGCATTGAAGTCGAGGGTAGTTATATTGAAAAATAATAAAACACTTTTCCTCATATCTCGTTTCCTTATACCCAAATTGCATAACTTATTGACCGTCCCTCGTATCACAAAAACTGCATGCATGGCCGTTGTGGTCCAAAAAGCAACGGTACCAGGCATGATTTAATATCAACTATTTTTTATCACATAAGAGTTCATTGTTAATGGCGAGAAATGAAGGGCAAAATAAAACATGCAGCGTGTAAAATCTCCTCTCCACGTTGCAACGATCACGAAAGCGATTAAAATTATAATTTTTAAAGTCATGAATCGTCTGATAACTATTGTTACCTGTTTTAGAAATATTTATAATAAAACGAATCATGTAATGATATCAATAATAGACCTAAAACGTAGTGTTCACCTATAGGCTTATTCTTCTTTGATAAGCAAAGATATCATTTATAGATTATAAAAGCCTCTTTCCTCCACTCTCCGCCATCTTGCTGCCGAAATTGATATTCATAAAATTTAAACATCAACGTAGAAATTTTTTATCTGCCTAATTAAGTTCGAAAGTCTTTCAAATAATATTTTCTTCATTTTCCGCTTGTCTTGGTGGCCACACAATAACCAGAAAATTAATTTGTAACTACTAGTCACCATCTCAACAGCCAAAACATCTGTACCTATATTTAATTCTTTATCTGTCTTTAGTTCGATATTTAAGTATAATAAGCTAAGTAGTTAATTAAAAAAAAATTAAAAAGTAAGGAAATGAAAGGCTTAAACGACACAACACGTAAATGAAAACAAACTGAAGCTGGAATCAAACCCTCTAGATCAACTTCGAGGAGTAATACATACCTAAGGGATTATAAACCTGGTGTTTTAATGTGATTGGAATATATACTCCATAAATGCTTTCTATTCCTCACAACAAATAGTCCTGGATTTCCACATTTTAGTCGCGGGATACTCTATATCTCACTATGTCGGTCGGTCGGTACCGTTTTGCTTTTTTTCTTTTGGTAATAACATCATAACTATTCGGCCGATTTTACAGAGATTTAAAACTCTTATGTTGTTTTGCATTCTCATTTGAATGATATAATGCCATAGTCCTCCCAAGGTTAGTCCGGGAATTATTGACAGTTTTGTCGGTCGTAAGGTCTTAAATCAGAATAAGTGAGAGCACGCGACTTTTGGTCACAGACCTTGTTTAGAAAGCTTGAAGAATACGATAAAAAATGGAAGAGACACCTAGGGATTGGGATTGAAAAAAACAAAGACGAAAGCTGAGAGTAAAAGAAACCAGCAAAATAGGAAGGATGCGGAAGGAATTATGCTTCTTAGACCAAGACAAATGTGTCGCTTTTGGATGAGTGGACCTTTAACCACACGTGGCATCATTATAGGAATTGCATAAGACTCGTCACTTTAGGCATCCCGGGTTCATGTTACGTTTAAGACCTTAATGAAGTCCGTCTGGAAAGGGTCCTGCAATGCACCACGTGGTCAAAAGATACAGACTCCGACTGAACAAAAGCGTCGAGGGATCTAGATTTCGTGGGTACACTGGCATGAAACTACACAACTCACAATGAGCGTGCGGATGTTGTTTTACAGAAAAGAGAAAGAAGGAGGGTCATGTTAGGTCAGAGGATACACCATTCGATCTAAAACTTGCACTAACAAATAGTCTAACGGCTGATTAAAGATGCCATGATGCTCAGGTTAATAGGGCTAATTAACACACCTTTGTCACTTGACTACTTGTTCACGGGTCGAAAAGGTTTATCTATGTTGCCTGTGTGTGGAGCTCAACTGGTGTTAAGCATTTTAATAGCACAGGCCAACACCAACTTTATTTTCTAGGTTTCGCTCAATCAACTCAACTTTTTGTTTATCGACAAATTAGAATTTTTACGTTTCTTTTAGATGCAGGGGTATTTTCTATTTATATGAAACAAAAATCTTTCTTTTTCTTTAAATAAACGAATTCTGAAGAGTTTACATGCGGTAATTTTGACTAACTGGTATTATTTTTCTTTTGCAATGGAATCGGACAGAAGATCTTGCAAAAGTAAGCCCGATGTATTTTGCCACAGTAGCGGCAAATACACAGTCACAAGTTTCATAAAGCGTAATAATAATGTTTATTATGGTATGAAATTTGGTAGCCAGGATCAAGCTTAGGCCCCCCACGTGGTATGTATATAAGACATGCACCGAGTTTCTAAGTCGTTGGACTAAGAACAAGAAGAGTTTGAAAATCCCATGGTTTGGAAAGAGCAGACAAACCAGGGCACTGGCTGCTACTTCTGCACTATTAATTTACAGGGATCAACAAAAATAGCCGGAGCAGCTTCAAGAAACCTGATCTTCAATATGTACGTCGTGGTAGCTCATAATGATTATATTCCAGTAAATGTCTTTGGAGAACTTGCTGACATAGTGACGAAGATTCCCTCAGTGTTGAAGAAAATGAAGAATAAGAAGCAGTGTTTTTTGTTGATGATGCTCCCTATTCTTTTTCGTAAAAGAAGTTAAATGATCTCGTTCGCGATCTCAGCTAGTCAAAGTCCTCTGCCGAACTGTTGCAATCCAGATTGAAGGAAAAGAAAACTTCCTCCCTGACAGTGCTCGCATTACCTTTGAACGCAAATCACATCAAGAGTACCTCGGTTTTTTCTCCGAATAGAATGAATTGATGTAGTGTAGAGATATTGCGCAGCTTCTTCACAAGCTTAGAGTGCCAGAGCACGAACCCGAAAATTGGTGGAGACTTTTCATTGACCGCCAGCCGCACGCACTCGCTGAAATCTGCTCTGTTGCACAGCGCCAAACAGTTTTGCTCTGTACCACTCGCCCCCTCAACTACACCTAAGAAGTATAAGGAGGTCAAGTACGTTATAATCAGCATGAGTGGCTGGTTTGTGTTGACCTAGGAATGGTGAAATTTTGTTGCGACAACAGCCCAGGATTACCAATTACCAGTGCTTTCTGTTCTTGTGGGATAGTAGAGACCGAGCTTTACATTGCATGAAGGACTGGTCTCTTAAAATTAGGTCAATTTTTCACCATTTTTAGAATTTGGGGGGTTTAATTTGTCTTATGATTATAATAAAATAAATTAAAACTCGGAAATTCTACAAAAGATGAAAAATTAACTTTTTTTAGTGACCCACTACATAAATATATATATATATATATATATATATATATATATATATATATATATATATATATATATATATATATATATATATATATATATATATATATATATATATATATATATATACATATATATATATATATATATATATATATATATATATATATATATATATATATATATATATATATATATATACATATATATATATATATATATATATATATATATATATATATATATATATATATATATATATATATATATATACTTTACTTATTGAGTAAATAGGCGAAAAATCAATAGAACAATAAAAACTAGTTTTGAAAAGAAAATGAATTTGGAGGAAGTGAAAATATGTGGGAAAACTTAAAGCGGTCTTCAAAAAGTTCGAAGAAAAAGAATATTCCAAGAAAAAGAATTTGTTCATTCCACTTCTTTGACAAAGTCAACTTTGCGAGAATTCCTTTGGGAGTTGATCTGACACATCCTGTAGATTCTTAAACTACCCAATCCGACTTTAATGGTTTTCAAACCTTAAAAAATCATGAAGCGCCCTCGTTCTTCTTCTGTTGATGATGTTAAGAGATCTCTTTTAACGGGGTTTAGTTCCTGTTTATAGAAATGGTTTAAATGGATGGTATCATTGCTTGAAAAAGTATATTGCCCTCAATGGAGCTTATGTTGAAAAATAAAACTTCTACTTCTTTTTGTTTTAACTTTATTCCATTTTTCTACGAACTTTTTGAAGACCTCTCGTGAGTTAGAGGAAATTTTCTCGGTTTTACTGATATTCGAAAACGATTTCTAAACTTCTTTTCCTTAATGCACTTTCCATCCTTGCTACGAAAAAAAAGAGTTCAGTAATAAAAAAAAACAGACTTTGATATTCCAAACAATATGGACATCTGAGGTAATCCAACTTGGAAAATTTGCCTTTGCCCAATCACACACTCTCTCTAAATCTCCAAGGCTAAATTGATCTTTTGATTTCAAAGAATTTGAATATTTGAAATTATCTTTTTTTATGAATAAAATCAATTTTATTTTCCCTGACATATTAAAATTAATATATTAATTCTTCCTAAACTTGTTGCGTTTTAATTACTCTTTTATCATGTTCTACTTAATTATCTTTGCCAAAATTATGTCCCTAATTTTCGACGATAAAAAATAATACAATAATATGATTTTTCATTCTCCATCTTGTTTTCGGGGTAGAGGGGGCAATTCTGGCTACTTATTTCTATTTTTGGAACTTTTAAGCCACTTTGGTTACTTTTCTGCCTCAATTTATGCCGAAAATTCCTCATGAAGAATGCTTAATATACATTTTGGGCCTTCGAATATATAAACTATATAATATTTATTCATGCCCGCAAATTTACCTTTTAAACCTTCTATTCCAAAATTTAATGCATATTGAGGTCGGATATAAACGGAAAAGAGAGGTCAATTCGTGACAATATTTACTGACATTGCTAACAATTCAATTATTCAAGCAAAAGAGGATTTTAGAATTTTTTTAGGACACTGAAAAATTCGTAATTTATTATTCTTCAATTGTTTATTCATCTTACTATTATAAACCGACTCGCTGCTTTTTATAAAATTAAATTTCTTCTTATCTTTTTTTCGTCAAATCCTTGGAGTTTTTGTAGGGTGCATAGGATCTGCACTCTTTCTCTTACACCTTCCTTTTGTGTAAATAAAATGCTGGTTTGATTATCTCTTAAAAGCCTCACTTTCCTTTTGGTTTGCTGTAACAGTAATTCTCTTCATCCCTTCATATTTTCCATTACTTCTCTTTCTCATTATTTTCTCTCATCTCCTCCCAATCGGACCAACTGAAGAATAAATTGAACCAAAGTTTAAAAAGAGCATTAAATCCATTAAAATTAACATCTCCTTGCTATTTTCTCCACAGGATTACGCGTTAATGTTCAGTAAATCCTACCTATTGACAGGGACTGGAGTGAAAACTGATAAAGATGTGGTAATCGGAACTAACTAGCCTCTCTTAAGTATTACTAATCCTATCCCCAATGGCGTGGAGATCGAAACTAGTTAAGCGAACTGACATTTTCGTCAGTCCTCAAACAGAGGCTTGAAATGAAGAAGTCAGCGACGACCCAGCCAAGCTGACCACTTGGGAAATTCATTAGAGAGGCCACACAACTCTCCCGAGGCAGACAGACTACGTGCCACAACGAAGCTATGCCCTCTCGGGGAACATTGTAAAGGCAGAGGGTTTTCCCTCGCTCGTTCTTCGCTTTTTCTTTCAATGAATAAAATTACCAAGACATCATGCCATTGAAATAATAATAATACAATAGTATCTACCTCTGTATGTAGAAGTGGTGTCTGGAAATACAATAAATAAATATTGTTTAATTATTACTACCATAACTATGGTCAACAATAATGATATCAACTGGAAAGAGAAATAAAACATAACCTCCTTGGATTATTATATTTTAATGAGTGAAAGCTTCATTATGGGTAAAAGAATTATTTAGACAATTCAATTAATTCCTTTAACATACTAGAAAGAAATGATTTGTTATATATAATAAGTTAATTACGCCATCCGCCCCTTTAAATTGTAAACGAGTCCGTCCAGTAAGATAATGAAATTGACATAAAGATGAGAATGGCAACGCTAATAGCCCGTCAGCACCAGGGGCGGTCCTCGTTGATAAATAATTACACTGTGTAACACGATTTTGGCCTTTGAGTAGCAACTGTTATTTTCTATTTGTGTCTAGAATACATGAAAGAATACTGTTATTTATTTCAAACTTTGCTTTTTGTGTCGAAGATTATTATATTTATATGAAATTTACCTATTTCCTCTGGAAGGAAGAGGCGAATTTGAACTTTCATTTGCATAAAATAGAAGCAAAAGGACATGATACAAAAGTAGCATTTATTTATTCTAGAATTACATACGTTGATACTGTAAATTACTTTCTCGAATCATCCCCCAAATATACAGTAGTCTCACATCAGGTTTTCATTGTAAGATCCTTGATATTTCAAAGTGCAGTAGATACTGGTGAAAGCGCTTGCCATGCTCCTCGGAGTACGCTCCCATGTTCTTCTTAAATTAATCAAAATGAGCGTTAAGAATATAGACTTTCAGGGACATCCTGCAACCCATCTAACCGTAGTTTCTCACCAAGTTCTCAACAAGCTCTACATAGTTTTCGGCTTTGTTATTACCTAGGAAGACCAGAACCACTGCGATAAAGCTGTCCCACGCTGCTTTTTCCGTCTTAGTGAGCTTCTGGCAAACTCCTTACACTGCGTGATCTTTTTTATTTGTGGAGCGACGAAGACCCCGGCTTCCACCTTTGCCGCAGATAGCTTGGGAAAGAAATCTTGGAGATACTTGAAAGCTTCAGACTCCTTATCAAGAGCTCTGACGAATTGTTTCATAAGGCCCAATTTTAAGTGCAAAAGAGGAAACAGTACTTTTCGGTGGTCCAACACAGGCTCCCATTTGATGTTGTTTCTCCCCACAGTAAACTCGGTCCGTTGTGCCCAATCCCGTTGATGATTTTGCGCCACTGTGTCCCTGCTGTCCCAAAGGCAAAGATAACAAAGAAACTTGGTAAAACCGCCCTGGAAACCCATCAAAATGGACACTATTTTGAAGTCTCCGATAACTTCCCAACCGTACTCTTCATATTTCAATGCATCTAGAAAGATCTTGGCACTGTTGAATTCCACTTTGAGCTGGACCGAGTAAGCAAGGGAAAGAGATGGATACATGTTCCCGTTATGAAGCAGCCCTGCTTTGAGGCCCCCTGGACGAGCTGTCAAGGAAAAGGCGCCACTCGTTGGGGATACAGGCAATTCCGATTGCCTCCAACAGATCGGTCACATTGTGACAAAACAAAGCTCATCTTAACGTGTCAAAAAGCTCGAAAAACAATGGTGACGTTTTTCTGACCTGATATTTGCACACTGTCATCTAACTAATCCCACTGCTTAAGCCTCGAAGTTTAAAACTCGGCATTGGACTTTATGAGATCAAGATCTCTGAATAGGTCGTTGAGATATTTTTAGTTGGGGTAGTATGGGCTTCTCTCCCCAGTTGCACCTTTGTAATGGGGACCAATGACTTCATCCTCTTATAAACTGCTTTTCCTTTCTAAAAACTGCTGCTCTCTTTTTTGGAGGAGTGGGTACGGGGAGCTCAGAACTGTGTGGCACTGGTGCAATGGATGACTGAAGGTCTGGATACAGGAAAACAGGCGCATTTTTGCCTGCTCGAAGTTTGGAAGGGTTCACTATGCAGAAGAAACAATTGCTTGAGTGGTCAGTTGGTTCCCTCCAAATTTGTGGGATTGCAAAATTTATAGCTCTCTTTTCTCCTCTGTACCATCCTATAAAAAAATAAAATGAAAACATAAGTATGAATATACAAATACTTTTCACTTAGTGTTATTAGAAATGCTAAAGAAAATCCTGTATCCAAATAAACAGAACATTATATATATATATATATATATATATATATATATATATATATATATATATATATATATATTACCTTCCGGAGTTCTTTTGCAGGGCACATAGGTGAAATGAGATGCCCAAGGTTTGTCTTCATCTCTGACTGGCATGCCGAAATATGCTATGTAGGCCTCACACATTTTAGCAGATCTTTCTGCATAGTACTTTACGCTCCTGTCTTAATAAATTCGTCGCAGACATAGCAAAATACGTCTGTCGGATGCTTACAACCTCTTGATGCCATGTGTGACGAATGCTTCTATCAATGACGAGTGACGATGTCTGCCTTGTGACGGCTAGAGTTAAACTGATCTGTTGAGCATTGCATTTTGTGTATAGAAAGAACAGAGAGGGACTGCCGTAATACGGCAGACGGGTAGTCAGAGAGGAGCGTTGCGGAAAATAATTAAGAAAGGGACAGCGAGAGTAGATAGGTCGGTGGCTATACACCGAAGCGAGGTGTTGTAGTGAGGGTGTAGGTTATGTGGTAATTGACTAGGCGAGGGTTGGGGGCAAGTCAGGGGGGGAGGCTGACAGTCCATCCGGAAACGCGTTATTCACGATGCCTTTATGGTTTTATGCGAAGAATGGTACGGGTGGCAGGTGTTCGTGGGCCGCGGGATATCGCGGCGCCATCGCGTACCTTCTTACATGAAGCGAGGTGTAAAGTGGGTCTGTGGTGAGTTTTTCAAGTTGTTTTGTGAGTCTGGTGTGAGCGTAGGTGTTGAGAGGAGTTAGTTTGTTGTTGTTGTGTAGTGCGTCCATTCTCGAGTACAGTGGCGAACGGCAAGCGCGCTTCAGAGCAGAGTTCTGAATGCGCTGAGCCTTTCGCTTACAGGTGTCGCTCGAGGCTACGAATGACAGTGGGGCGTACGTGAGAATGGGACGCACAAGTGCTTTGTAAAGGTGTAGTTTTAGTTTTTTACTCGCTGGGTAGAACCTACCCAGCGATGTGTTTGTACGTGAGGCTCTTGCTTGTATTATGTTCTGGTGTAAGTTGAACCTGAGGGATTTGTCGAATGTTACCCACAGGATTTTAGGGCACTGTGTGTATGCGAGCCTTGTTGGGTTTTGGTGGATCATGTTTGGTGTGTGTGAGTAGATTTTTAGGTTGTGCATGAAGTGATCTCTAGCGCCGTAGAGTGTCATCTGTGTCTTCTGAGGATTCGTGGCAATCAGCCATTTGTCCTCGTAGTCTGTCTTCTCGTCAAGTATTCTTTGTGCATGGAGCGCGATTTCTTCAGGGGCCCGGCCGCTGACGAGAATGGTCTCGTCGTCGGCGTAGGCCACTATGTAAGTGTGAACGCAGTTTTCTGGTGGGCGTGGGGTGTCGTTTGTGAACATGATGTAGAGTGTGGGTGCCAGAACGCTTCCTTGGGGAACGCCTGAGCGTGGTGTGAAGGGTCTTGATAGGGTGTTGTTGTATCTGATGTGGCATCGCCGTCCAGTGAGGTAGTGTAAGAGGAGCCTTCTGGTGCAGAGAGGTAACTCCGTGTTGTTGGCGAGTTTCCAACGGAGTCCCTCGTGCCACACCTTGTCAAAGGCCTTCTCCACGTCCTTACTGACGGAGAGAGTCTTTTGGTGTATCTGTCGTTTCTTCTGTATTCTGTCGTGTACGATGGTCACGGCCGCCTGAGTGGACCTGCCCCTCCTGAACCCGTATTTATGGGGGGAGAACCAGTCCCTCTCTTCCAGGAACTCCCGTAGGCGGCAGTTGACCATGCGTTCGAGTATTTTGCCTAGGTGCTCTAATAGAGCAATAGGCCTGTAGTTGTTTGGGTGTTTTGGGTCTTTGTGTTGTTTATGAAGGAGTATATTGTGAGAGACTTTGAATATTTTTGGAAAGTGGCCTGAGGCTAGAGAGGCATTAAATAGGTGTGTGAGTGTGGGGTATATGTCTGCGGGGAGGTTGTGAATTAGTGTGGCCGGTAGGCCGGAGGGGCCGGGAGCGCGTTTTGGTGTCGATTTTATGTAGTGTTTTGTTTCCTCGACGGTGATTGGAGTGGTAAGTGTGGACGTGTAGTCGAGCACCTCCATACGTATCAGGGGGGCAAGCCTCAGCTCGTGAGCATGAGTCCGGCACCATTCCTGAATGTCTTGGAAGTGCTCCTGCGCATGTGGTTTTGGTGGGTTGTGGGTGTGTACTGTGTCCCAGTGGGACCTGAATGCGTCGAGGATGTCATTGGTGTCTGTGAGTGTGTGGTTGTTTATTTTCAGTGTTATAGGTTTGGATGGTTCCGTACCCAGCATCTTTTTCACGTGCCGCCAGAAGAAGGAAGGGTCCATGCAGCGGGTGTCGTCCGCGATGCGGACGACCTCACGCTACTGCCGATTCCTATCTAGCTTCACGCATTGAAGGATGCGGGCACGTAGCTGGTTGATGTTCTGTTGTCGTGGGCCTCTGGTGTAGTGGTTGTTGTACTGTGTGATAAGTCTCTGTGTGTGTATTGAAAAGGTGAAATGTTTTAGGCAGGTGTAGTTTTTGTGTGGTGAGTGTAGATTACGTGCGGTGGTGATGGTGTCTAAAAGTGAGCACCAGTGGTGGTCTATTTGTCCTGGATTGGTGTTCTCCAGGTCGAGGTTATGTGGTGTGTTTGTGGATATGTGGCTTCTGAATTCAGCCCAGTTTGTATTTCTGTAGTCGTATAGAGGTGATGTGGGAATGAGTATAGGGGATGTGGATATGAGAAGGCATATTGGTATGTGGTCTGATAGTAGGTGGGGACCGGGTGCAATGTGTGTGTAAAAACGTGTGGCATGGTCGTTACGGAAGACCACATCCGGGGATGTGGTGCCTCCGCGCGTGCCAAAGAACATGGGGAAGGCAGGGCCGATGTGCTCGCAGCGGTGAAGCCGCAAGGCACCGGCCAAGTAACTGCCCGCATCGTTCGTGTTGTTAGAAAGGAGTGACGGGTGAAAAGCGTTGAGGTCCCCCGCAAAGAAGATGGGTAGGTTGTAGTTAGAAAGGGCCCGGAGTGGGGCTTCTATGTTTAGCTGTAATCGTGGTGGTCTGTAATGAGTGGCCACTATTATGGGACCAGAGGTTGTGTCGATTTTGCAGGCTAGAAAGGAGGTGTCGCGTGTGTTGACGAGGGAGTGGTGTATGTTGCGCTTTACTAGGATTGCAGATCCTAGGTGCCGCGCCTGTGAGGATAAGTATGTGTGATAGCCTGCAATGCGGAGTCTGTTGTTGGGAGGGTGTAAGCTGGTGGAGTTTAGAAGTATGATGTCGGGTCTTTGTGTGTTGAGTACCCAGTTGGCGACCGTATGACGAATACCGTGCCAACTGCGTACGTTTAGTTGTACTACACTAATGCGACCTATTGTCGTGGTCTTAGTGCGCGGGAGGCTGATTTGCCAGGAATCGTCCCTTTCTCCTTGGTTATAGCCCAGGAGGCGTGGGGGGTGAGTACCTTGACACGTGTTGATGCGTGTTTGTGAGGCACGGCCGTTTTATTGGGTGGGGGAGCCGTAGTGGGTGGAGGAGTGTGTTCTGTAGAGGTGGTGGCTTTGGGTGGGGTGGTGTCTTGGTGGGGGGAGTTCGTGACGGAGGTGGGCGGTGTAGAGCTGGAGGATGAAGGGCTGGAGATGGTTGGGGAGGTGCAGATTATGAGAGGAGGGGTGTCGGGGGAGAGAGGAGGTGGGGACGGCGGAGGGGTGGTGGAGGCAGAAGGGGAAGGAGACGGAGAAGAAGGAGTTGAAGGAAGGGGGGTTGGAGGGGAAGGAGTCTTAGGTGAAGGGGCGGAAGGCGGAGGAGGAGAGGAGTGAGAAGGAGTAGAGTGAGAAGGAGTAGGGTGAGAAGGGGTGTGTTGGGAAGGGGAAGATTGAGAAGGAGTGGAGGGGGAAGCAGTAGGGAGCGAGGAAGGAGTGGAGACAGGAGAGAGGGGGTTTGTTTGTCCCGTGCCTGTCTACGCGGTTGGGGCTTGGGGGTGGGGTCTTGGGGGTTAGCACGGGGTGTAGTGGGCTGCGAGTGGGTTGGAGTGACAGTGGAGGCTGTGGGAGAGGAGGCTGAGATGGGTGCGAGGGGGGTGGTGGCAGTGGGAGGTAGGCGGGGTTTGGATAGAGGGGTGGAAGAAGCGCGAGGAGGATAGGTTGTGTGAATGGGGGCTTGGGCAGTGGCTGAGGAAGGTGCAGGGAGAGCGTGGTGAGAGTGGGGGGCGGTGGTTCCCTGCGGGCAGGGGAGTGTACCCGTCGGGGTGGGGAGGAGTGCAGGTCTGGATGTGTGTGCGTCTATTAGAGCGAACACCTTCTCGGGGAAGGTGATTTGCTCTATACCGTTGGAGGCGAATAGTGTGTTGAGTATGTTCGCGTAAAGTCGGGGGTCACCCCTCGACATGTCTTTTGCCACCGCTGAGAGCAGGGTGGCCAGGTGTAGTTTGGTTTTTGTGTTGTCGCAGGGGTGGGGTGGGGTGGGTGTGGGGGTGTAGAGTGGGGTGGGGGTGGGCGTGTAGAGTGGTGTGGGGGTGGCAGTGTGGTGTGTGGGTGTTGGTAGTAGTGGGGGTCTCTGAGTGTTCTGAGCTGGGGTGGGGGGGTGATGTGTGTGGGGGGGGTTGCTGCAGGGGGGGGGTGCGTTGGGGGTAGAACAGGGGGAGCCGGCAGCGTAGGGCTGGCAGCAGTGGCGAATGACATGGTGAGAGGAGGGGGTGCGGGGGCGGGGTGTGTGGTTATGCGTGTGTTTGGTTGTGGGTGCCGGATGGCCTCCACGGCGTCGTGGCGTGCCTTGCCTAGGTAAGGGCACCTGGGGTAGACGGCGACGTGGTCGCCGCCACAGTTTGCACAGCGGGTTGTGGTGGAGGTGCAGGTCGTGTAGTGGTGCCCCGCTGTACTGCACTTTGAGCAGATTAGGTCTGCAGTGCAGGTATTGGTGCTGTGACCGGTTTTATAGCACCGGTGGCATTGTGTGGGTCTTATGTTGTGTTGTTCTTCAATGTGTGTGGGGTTTGTGAGGGTGCCGCAGACCTTAATACCTTGGTCTAGCAGCATGTTTTTTGTGTTGTCACTGGACAGTGTGATTACTGCCCAGTTTTTTTACCTGTTGAAGTACAGGTCCTTAATGACCTCCTCCCCGTACTCCTGACGGAGGTGCGAGCGAAGGTCATCATTAGTGAAGGCCAGCCACAAAGGGTTGGTCCTTGTGATGCGTATTTGGTATCGTTTCATGATACCATCAGCGAGTCTTGTCTGGAGGTTGTGTGTGTTTAGTGTAGTGGTGGCGTTTTGGTGGAAGGTTAGCGCGTCCTCCTGCGAGCGGAAGACGAGCTTGTGGTCTGTGCGTAGTTATATTATGTTTGTTATTGGTGTGTCGTGGGTGGAGGCTAGCGTGAGCAATGTGTGGTGGTCGATTGTGTCGGGTGCTGGTTGTGTGGTGCTCGTTAGTGTGAGATGAGAGGTATTTGCCATTTTGTAGATTACGGTTTTAAACTTTTATGGGAAGGCCCCCGCCCCGCCGATGAGGACCCCGTGAACATGACTCGAATGTGGTGAAGGGTGATGGATGATTTTATGGACCTGGTTGGGCTCCTCAGAGGGTGTAAAAACATGGCGGACTTAATGATGACTGAAGCCAGAATCAACTGACTCCAGTCGGGGTGCCGCCCCCTCTATTGGGTTTTGGTTATTTAACAGTTACGTCCGACATCTCACAGAGACGGAAGAGTCTCCCTATGTGGTCCTGGACGGTGCCGCAGGGTAGGTTGTTATGCCTTCCCGCGTTTGTAACTGAATCCCAAACCAGGTTACTTCTTCCTCTGGGTTCCGCAGCGGGGTAAGCCTCAGACCTCCTTTCCCCAGAGTTTTCAATTATGCCTTTTCTAAGTAGAACGGCATAGTTGCAACGAAGCTATATGTGTAGAGTCACGTTCACGGAGCCAGACATCACGGCGGAGCAGGGATGGGGGGGGGGGTTTAGCACGTCATATCAGAATGACGTGCCAAGGAAATAAAGGTATTTTTATTCGGGGGGGCTGGGGGGGTGACTTAAGGTCCTATTTAGGTCCGGGGGTACTGGTAGATGATGAGTAAATCTCGTCCTCGAGAAAAACCGTTGGTGAGCGGGAGTGTGCTGGAGGTGACTTGCCCTCAACGTTTCCACCTTTGCCGGCTAAGACTTCTCTTAGGATGAAGAGCTCACGTGAAAAATCAATCTGTTGAGTAGACATTCTTTGTATTTATACAGTCATCTTACATTGCCAGAATGTTCTAGAAATTATTCAAGCATATGAAAAATTCTCGAAAGCTCTAAAGAGAGCTACGGTTTATTTTTCACCAAATTAGTGCTGAATCTGTATGGAATGTAAGAAAACTGCCATTGTTGTCCAGGTCGCAAAAATACAAGATATAAGGGCAATAATAGCTATTACTTTATTACTGTTTCTATAACTTTTTAAATACAGTATATCATGTTTATACGATAACTGAAAAAAACATAACCTTTGAAACTTTTTATATATTTTTACCATTTGGATCAAAATAATGTTATTTACCATAAATGGGTTAATTTAAAAATTCAATGTACTAGCCATAAAAGCACAGTTTGGGGATTAAAATTGAATTTTGTTATAGTTAATAGTGCCACAAACAATTGGGAAATAACACTTTTAACCCAGGGACAAGACAAAAGTCAAATTTTGTTACTCAGTATTATTGGTATATATCTATTATAAGAACCCAATGAAGGAGACCAGCTAGAATGCACAAAAGCTATAGACCCAAAATGGATCGGTGGGTGGCATTACATTCGAAGCAAAAGGAATAGAGAAAAGTTAAGAGAGAAGGAAAGCATTTAGCCGCTTTTGAAAAATCACTCCGATGGGAGGAGAGTTGACGACATCATTGTGGGGAGTATTCCATACAATATAACAAATGGATGAAAGAAACAGAGAAAACTGCGATACGTTAACTCTATAAAGAGAAAAGAACGACCAATATCTAGTAGTACCTACTGGTTTGCAAGGTTAGGTTTCAGATTGTTCAGGGGGCGATTGGCATTATATGCAATTTTAAAGAAATAGATCAGCCATTTCCTGCAAATGACGATGGATAAGATTTATCTCAATAATAGGAGTCAAAGTTTTAATCTTGCTGGAAGCTCTAAGAGTTTTAAGTTGGATTTTGATGCAGACAACCATAAAAAGTAACAATACTCAAGATGGGGCAATATAAAAGAATAAAAGCAATTTAGAACGATACCATCAGTGGAATTCATACATTTGTCGATTTTTTTGCAGTAAACCAGTTCCTTGAGACATTGAGGATGCAGCTGAGCGCAAATGTAAGCTTGGAATCCAAAGTGATACCAAGTAACCTCAGTGAGGAGCAATTTTAAATTGTAATACCATTGACAATGATATCAGGGTGATAATGGTATAACATATTCGATCGACTAATAACCATACTGTGAGATTCAACTTCATTCCCCAACGAATAGCCGGATTCAAAGTGGTATCATCAGCATAAGCAATCATTCAAACCTGATCTCAGACAACATGTCGAAAGTTTAAACAACAAAAAGGATGGGTCCGGGGACACCCTTCAGAAACATCAGGCAATACTGAAATAAATGTGCTAAAACAACCATCAATTGACACTCGCTGTCTTTTGTTAGTCAAGAACTCTGACAGAACTTAAGGAAGTAGCCATCCATACCAAGGGATCAAATTTTGTATAAGAGTGCCTTATGGTTAACCCTATCGAAAGCTAAACTAAAATCAAGAAAGATGAGTTTAGACTCCTGAATAACATCTAGCGACACTTGCACATTGGGTGTGAGATTGAGAAGGCAATAAAAGATACTAAAGGATTTTATAAAACCAAATTGATTAGGTGGCAAGAAGATATTACCTTCTAAATAACGAGTGAGGCGATTTGCTACAAATGCTCAGATAAACAGGGATTATAGAGTTGAGTCAGGAATCATCAAGATGATTATAAGGTGAAGATCCTTTAGAAATTAGATTAACATTTGCAATACGCAAGCATATCGTAAATGAAACTTGACATAAAAAATTCTAAAGACAACAGCCAATTTGTGAGGCAATTTTCTTGTAAAATGAAGAACGAATCCTAAAGGATCACAATCCCCATACGAATCCAGATCATTCACGAGCGTGGCAAACTCAAAAGATTTAAAAGCAAGGGAGCTAAGTTTAATATCAGAAATACAAGAGGGAAGCGAAAAGGCCAGCATTGCCTTTATAGTTGTGGCAAATAGAAGCGTCTTCAAATGACAATGGAGGTAAGATCAAATTCACACTCGAGAACGACGGCTTCTCGCCAGACCACCAGTAATGTGGCTGAGAAGTACAAGTTATGATACTTTTAATGTGATCATTATAATCAGACTATGTTCGCTGTGCTAATAAACGAGAACACGCATACTTGTCTCAAGGCTAATGGGAACGCGAACAAGACTACTCACACCAAGAGATCTGCTTTTCGTGAAGGGTATATTTACAAGTAAGCAAAACCTTGTCTTTACGACGAGTTAGTTTGAAATTTTCACTGGAAATTCTTATTTCATTCGTGGAATGAAGGATACTAATGGGAGCCACGACTGGACCATCAACACGAAAAATATCAAACCAGAAAACACAATTAAGGTCAGTTTTAACACTTGACGCTTAGTCCGCGATTTCAAAATTATTTTACGTTAAATTGGCTCATCCGGTATAGTGAAGGTAGTTTATACATCAAAAGACAATCCTGAGTGAACCGAAAATCCGAAAAAACAAACCGAAATGTTAATTGAATGACGAGTGATTTGCTCACTTCTTGAAAGATTATAGAAATCCAAAGCAGCATGACTATGTTGATGAGTGAGAGAGATGGAGTTCAACCATTCATGGTAATATGCATTAATATCAACAAAAATGAAATAAGCTTTTAAATCAAATTCTTGAATTGTAGCCATAGAACTCTACGGTCAAATATCCTGTGATCTGAATGTGGTTACGATATTGAGAGAAAAAGTTATAGCTATTAAAACGGCTTCAAATCTTGATAAGAATCATTTTATAGTAACACATTCAAATTTGGAAATCGCTGAAGCACTACATGAAGGGTATATGTATACACCCATCCCCTCATCTCTAGGAATGGAGTAGTTTCAGGCGAATAGATTTCTTGAAATTAAAAATAAGAAGCTCGGACACTTTCCTGAAGTTTGAAACGTGTTCGGAACAAAATATTATATCACATTTAGTAGATGATACTGAGATATCTTGAAAATTGGCCTTAAGCCCTTAGATTTTAATTTGCAGGCATTTACAAAATTATTCTCAAGAGCCGAGATTTGGGAGAATATCTCGGGCGCAATTAAAAAAAAAAGTAATAACAAATCCTAAAAATAATAACAGATAAATTATAACACTGGGATGCGCTGTATTCAAGGCCAAACACATAATCTCTGATTTTAGGCCAGTTTTTCGTGCTGAATCCGAAAATCATTGTCATTTTATCAAATCAGATCAAGTTTTTGAGATATAAGCACATGCTAGAAATTCCTATATTCCGATCTATTTGTAGGAGAATGTACATACAATAGTAAATTTTGAACTGATTTATGCACAGAAGATTTGTAGAATGTTCTAATTGATACCAAGTAAAGTACAACATACGAAAAAGCTACTCATGGATGAATGGTCTCTCCAGGGACTTCCGAGTTCAAGGACACCAGTTAATCAACCTGGTGTCCTTGATGAGCTTCTTTATTAGAGGACTATCAGATACACCTGCCTTCAGTTTTTCCATGCTGACTATTAGAAACTTCTGACGGAAGAAAGCAAATCTTCTACCTTCCCTGTTCATTGCCTTAACAAAGTTCTTCATCAAATCGAGTTTGATGTGGAGGGATGGAAGCAATATCTTGTTCGGTTCAACTAGATGGTGAGACAGAACATTGTATTAACCGAGTTTTAATCCTTGTCTTGACTGCCTGTCTTGACTTACATAATGCTGGTCGTCAGCCCTACTGTCCCACAAGCACATAAAGCAAGGATACTTTGTATACCCACCTTGAAAGTGTATGATGAGTCCAACAACTTTAAGATCTCTATAGGTCAGCCATTTTTGTTCTTGGTAGTTGAGAGCAGACAACAGATGGTCCAAGCTGTTGCAGGTTTCTCTCTTTGCAGTTGAGTGTCCAACAGGGAACGATGAAAACTTAATGCCGTTATTGAGAACTGCTTTGGGTCTTCTGTTAGATGATTTAATGAAAAGTCTCTATTTTATAGCATCATACTTCAGGCCCATTACGTTGAGCATGTCAGCAATGTTGTTAAGGTAGACCAGTAAAGAGGCTTCACCAAACATGAAAAATTTCCTAAATCATCATACATTTCTGCCATCATACATTTCTCTCGGAGACGTGAACCCAATAGCTGAGCTGATTCTTTGGAATGGTTCAGGTCTCGTGTCAGGTCGTTGAGTTTGGCTTGCGTAAATGGCACCAGTCGATCTCCATCTTCTAGCTTGTATGCATCAAACTCAGCTTTTACGGTAGGGACACTAGCCTCGGAATCAGATCTAGAGCCCATGCTAAAATGAGGCTCAGGAACAAGAAGATCGGGGCCATGTGAGACTGTTTTTATAGCAGAAGGATTATTGGGGCATTGAACATGGTGCTTGTTCTTGCGATTGATGCCCTTCAAATTTTTCATGCAGAAGTAGAAATAAGTAACGTGATATTTTCCTTTCGCTCCACACCATTGGGACACCAAATGGCATACATGCTCTTTCTTTTCTTATTACTCCAATACCGGAAATTTTACACACATGTTTTACAGAAAATATGGGGAGCAAATGGCTTATCCTGGTCCATTAGTTTCACTCCAAGGTAAGCATTAACGGTCTGGAAGAACGACATGTCCGCAGATGTAACAAAACCTATTCGGATGATTTTTACACGTAAGATTCATTGTAATGCAAAATCTAGACTTGAAAAGATGAATAAAATAGGTTATCTATGACAAAACAGAAGTAATAAACGCTTGGATGATTGCGCTATTTTGGAATATACGTTTTAAAATAAATCGAACATAACTTTAAAACCAGGCCTAACCAAAGAAAACTAATTAAACATGCAAAAATAATTCAGCATGCAAAATAATTCAGCTTGCAAAATGATTCAGCATGAAAAAGGATTCAGCATGAAAAAGGATTCAGCATGAAAAATGATTCAGCATGAAAAATGATTCAGCATGCAAAAATGATTCTCAATCAGTTGGAAAAAGTTTTGAAACGCAAGCCAGTTTTAATAGAACAAACGCAACATCAGAAGCAATTGGATTATTACAGGTGACTAAAGTGACTAGAACTAATGGAAAAAAATGGTCCACCTGGCTGAGCCGCAACTTAGAGGCAAGGTACTTATTACAGTGTGACCCAAGGAACCAATTAAATGGGGGACCGACCCTAGCAATGACAAAATCGCCGCACTATTCATTATTTTGTCCTGCCGACACAACAGATTAGCCATTTAAGTTCGGGAATCTAATTATCAGACCAATATTTGTGGAACCATGATAATAACATTGAATTTCAATTACCTCAAGTTTTCTTGGAAGAGGGACAGAAATTCACGATATCCGATGATGTTGACTTTTTTCTAAACACCAAATCAAATTAAGGAGGAATTTCCGTTCAATCAAGAAGAGGGAAAGGTTTAATTGCCACTAGAGGGACTTTGACAGACCTAATAGAAAAAGATTAACTTTTAATTAAGTTTCAGGTCCATGTATCCTCTCCCTCTATGCCTTAGGCTACAATAAAAAGGCAATTTGGAAACATTTAGCCGGCAATCTCAATACAAGAAATGCTGCCTCAGATTTTACATCGACCAACCAAACAGATAGAGATCTCGAGACACTTATTAACAGAAAATTGTGACGAGAATAGAACCAGACTTCTTTACTTATGTGACCGCTAATACTGCTACAAACCGGATATAGTACTTGCCGGCAATATGTTCCCTTTCACTTACTGCATCGAACCGGTTCTCCTTATTCCCAGCGACCATCAAGTTATCCTTATTCATCCATATTCAGATCGCCATCCCAGAATGCAAGAGTTACCCACTCGCGAACTGGGATGCTTATAAACATCTTTCCTTCACTTATAATCCCGCCACCTTAATAGATCCCTCACTAGAGGAAATATACGAGTTAGATAAAATCAATGACCATCTAATAAAAGCAGCTAGAGAAGCCATCATACGAATAAGAAATGGGACTAATTACACAACAGGATATACTTTGGAACAATTCAATTAATAGACTCGACATAGAAACTGACGCGCGTACATTTTGGCAGACTCTCTAAAGACTAAATAAAAGGGAGACAAACAAAAACAGCAATAAACTTGATGCAACAAAAAATGATATTACAGAAACAGAAAAGATCGAAGAGTTCAGACTCTCCTGAGCATCTTTTTTTTAAGATAGCGTCTGAAAAGAATGACAACTACGATCTAGTCTTCGAAGACAATGTAATCGACGACTTAAATGCCCACATCCATATAATCCATCTTCACCATTACGTAGCACAAGAAAGGAGAAAGGAGGTATAGGGTGATAAAATTACTGCCGTAGAACTTTCAGAAACCTTGTCATTTTTCCTCATCGGGCAACCAGGCGCATAGGACTGTCAGGGAAAAATTTCATCAGAGCCCCGTCTAAAATCTGGCTGGAGCTTACGAATATTATGAACGCCTGCCTGAATGTAGGCTATTATTCTGACCGCTGAAAAAAAAATATATTCAGCTCCAAAGTTGGGAAGCGAGCGGTCAATTCAGTCAACCTCAAGCCTATATTTCTAGTAGAATTTGCGAGCAAAGTCTTCGAGAAGATACTGGCCAAAACATGATAACATGCGTAATAACCAACAGCATGGTGTTTGGATGAAGGGAACTGACACTGTTCTAACCGTAATCACTAAGAAGTTGGCCAAGTTGAAGTCAGAAAATCGCCCCCGTATCTGGCGCTCCGAGACGTCAAAAAAACCTTTGACAAAGTGTGGAGTAGAGGTCAGCAGTACATAATACTGCGGCTAGGCTTCACTCCCATACTCGAAAGGATCCTGTGTGATTACATAATGGAAAGGAGAGCATTGGTGCATGTTAAAGGTTTTAATGGCTCTGAGTTCGAACTCGAGGCGGAGGTGCCTCATTGCGGTTATTTAGGCCCCCTTCTCTATAATATCTTTACTATTGACCTTCCCCAACCTCTCAAGCACATTGATATGGCTGTAATGAGACCATCGAGAGCATTCACAACGATCAGGCGGCTCATAGACAAAAACACAATACCACTTTTCACGTAAACATTGCACTTATGCACGCAAAACACTAAAGAAAATAAAGCCAATAATCTCATATATATTCAATATTATTTTATATTTTCTTATTTATTTATTAGAATCATAATAACTTCCCGAATAACACAATTCACTTAGCCATAGATCAAAAACAAAAAACAACAACAAACCCTACAAAACCTGAAATATAACCCAAGTAACCACCACCTTAAAGGCTTGAATGCCCTTCTGCATTCAAAGACCAAAATACAAAGAAAGACAGAGATACTCTCTGCCCAGGCACCAGTTTTTGTGACTATTTTCACATTTTTCCTATATTTTTCAATTTTTTCCCACTATCTCACCTAATTACTACTATATTGTAGGAGGACGACCTTGACCCCCCCCCTCCCTCCTTTTCGAGAAGAGACCGCGTGGAAACCGATGAGAAACCCCACCTGCGTTTACCATGCATCCAGGCGAGAAGTGGCACCAGATGAGCATCTTTTCAAATCCTTATCTGCAACAGAGCTAATCCATTCAGCGCCAGGATTTCCCTTTAGACAGCAGCCGTGCCCGGAGGCCTTTTAGCGACTTAGACCGCTGAGTATATATATTCAGGGTCCCCCGTTACTCGAGAGAGGGTACAGCTCACTTCCCTCAAAGATATGTCTCCCTTTCGTCTGGAGTCGAGCCGCTGAAGTTTGAAGGTCTCGTCGGCTACATTACCACCGTGAAATTTTGACCATCCTCTATAGGCAAGTTCGTGAAGCGGTTTCTTCGAAGAGTTCGTGTGACATACTCCTCTCATCCCATTCACGAAAGTACGTCGCCCCGTCCGAGTGCACTCCTCCAATCCTAAGTGTATCTCGCTAATTCGCCCACGAGTAATTTATATTGCTCCATCCTCACCTCGCTCTTCCTTGAAGTAATCGATTCTCATTGCAAGATTTCATCGCCGCGCTGCAAGATCTTCTCATCACGTGCAATCCGAGTCTTGGTTCCGTTACCACCTCCCCCTTCTCCGAGAAGCTAGTCCTCAAGGTAAACGTCCTTCTGCCCATTTTCTAAAATCCCCTTCGAGGTTATTCCCCGCTGTCCATAAATTTTTAATTACCGAGTCTCATTTACATTTCCCTATTGCATTAGTCCATGTCCGATTTGCTCATTGCAATTGTATAATACCTCAATCTTGACCCGTGTAAATATTTTTGTGATTACCTTTTCTTTGTAATTAAATCATTTATTTTAGGGTAGTCTCTTTAAATAACCTTGAATTAATCCTTGCATTTTACGAAACCTTTAAGGCCAACTTTAGGTACTCACTTACGCCCCCTTTTGTTTGAGCCTGCCATTGAACTGGAGCGAGGCCTACCTCCCCACTCTTAATTCACGTGCGGCCTCTCAGCTTTCTGCCGCCAATTTATTCGTGTGTGGACCCACGGACTAGATTGTACACCCATTATTCTTCGACATATATATTTTTAATCTTTTTTATGTCTAATGTCCAAAAAAATACCACCAGCTAGCTATCAACAATCAAATCATGCCCAAAACAGTCCTCCCAACAACCCGCTGGAATATTTCTTAACTACGAATCGGTAGGGCAAAACAGAGGATGGGATGGGGGGAATGGAAGGGGGATGGCTGTTTGTGGGGGTGTTAGGACAAGTTAGGACAAGTCAGGACCTGCAGCCGCACGCTCCTGCCTCGTCTATTTAAGAAGCAGTAACTGATCGCAGATCATCAGTCACAAATTTTTCAACAATGGAGAAGGTTGAGACCGCGCAGTGATCAAATTTTTGAGCAAGGAAGGCAAGAATGCAAAAGAGATCCATCAAAGCATGGTTGCAGTGTACACCGACACTGCCCCTTCTTATGCAACCAGGGACAAGTGGTGCAAGTGCATTGCAGTCGAGGGTAGTTATATTGAAAAATAACAAAACACTTTTCCTCATATCTCGTTTCCTTATATCCGAATTTCAAAACTTATTGACCGCCCCTCGTACTTGCCTCTCCTTTTCTTTTCTTTTTTTCAATAGAAATCTTTTTCCATTGTAAGCATATTGTTTTTTTGTTGGTTTTTTGCTTTCGGTACTTAAATTTTTCGTAAGGTAAATCTGATAAAAATGTTCCAAAGACGTGGATAAATGATTATTTGTGCAAATGAACTATTTAAACACGATCATTTTTTTTTTTTAATTGGACTCAATTCAACAATAAATCTTATGTTTAGATTTGACTGTCTAAAAAATTCTGGAATTGTGTTCAATGGTTTTCATCCCTGAGTAAAATAAAACAGTTACCAATGTACCATTTATAAACAACAGCTTAAATGATTCCAGGCAGTTTTCCTTCAAACATTTTCGTAATAACACAAAAAGGCGTAGGCAAATGTGGGGCCTATGGGAGAAGCCATAGCTATTCTCTCTATTTGTTTGATTAGGTTATTATTGAAAAGAAAATAGTGACTGCAACCGAAATTTTGGTCAAATCCAGAAATGGCTTTTAGTTTTGACATCTACTTTCGAAATCAAAAGAATCTTGCAGAGTATATTAATTGTGGATGAGGGAAAGCCAAAATTGTTAGGCTAAAAGTGGAAGTATTAATCGCGGATAAGATTGGGTGAATGGGTATTCCAACTTTGAGGAAGTCGATAGATAACCCCGAGAGAAGTGCCGGGGACAAAAGTCGTGTGAAATAATGACAAAGAATAATACGTTTCCTTCAAATACAACAGAAAGTAATATATAAGTTAATAAACTTTTCTACGCTCTTTTGGAATACTCCTCCTTCCAATCTAGACAACACTTTTATAACTTCTATTGATGTAGAGTCATTGTTGCTGTTTTGGAAACTGGCAATATTTTAGCAGATACCTTTTAGCATAATTTTGAAGCATAGAAATAAAAAGAAATTCTTTATATTCCAATAAATTTATTCAACAAAGTACACTCCATTTATCTAAATGACTTCAGTCACTCTATTTGGCATCTTCATAATTCCAACCACAGGAAAGAAGTTATTGAGCTGATTATTGGGAGCATCTAAATCAATAAACAATTTTCTGCTCGAGGAAATTGCAGGGACCTAAACAAATGAAACTCAGAAGGTGCAATGTCGGGGCCTGTACGGTTGATGTGGTAAGAGATCCCACCCAAGCTCATGCATTTTTTTGCGCAGATAGATAAAGGCACAAGAAGTCTAGTGTTTTCTTATTAGAACCCAACCCCTTTCTTTATAGCTAGTTCTAGCCTCATCTGGTGAATTTTTTAATTCAATTTCTCCACCTGGTGGACGTACATATCAAAATTGATGGTTTGATTGTATGGGAGCAGCTCAGAAATAATACGTTTGAAATCCAACCAGACAGAAGGAAAAATGTCTTTGGCATTAAATCCCAGGATTGTTTGCACACTGTTATTGTAGACAATCCATTTGCCATCTTCTCTTACTAATCGCTTAAAAAAAGTTGTTTCACTTAGTTTATGAAACTAAGTGTTCATAAACAGTACTTTTTGGAACTGCTAACATATATTCAGGCCTTCGAGTTGTAATATTTGGGTTGCATTCAATGTTACCTTCAAAAGATCGTCATCCAACTCTGAAAGTATTCCAGAGCGAATAGCATCTTCTAAGCTCAAATCTCCGCGTTTGAATTTTGCAAGACATCTCCGAACCGTTGATTTACCTAGAACATCTTCACCCATTACTTTAAAAATGGTTTTGACACGTTTATGCAGCGTTTTCATCTTTTATTTTAAAGAGGAAAAGCATTAAGAGCCGAAACTCCAACATTTGTTTATCAATATTTGACCTTGATAAAGGATGACAAAAATAGAAACTATTCTGATGTTTTATGTGTGAGGTAGCAAGTAGCTGCGCTGCAAGTGACTGCAATATAGCCGTACAAATATTACAGTTGTAATGTTAAGAGTTTAAAGACACTAACTGTGAAAATCCCTCAAAACTTTCTGGAAAAAGTGATATTATATATATATATATATATATATATATATATGGTTAAAATTGCAATGTTGCAGCTAACTAAACTCTTTATGAAGCCACCCTCGGAAGAAGTTCTTGTTACATTCACGAGAGGGACTCAGGCCAGCGTTTCTAACGCAAACAAAAGTTCAGGTATCATCACTTCGCCTTTTTATTTGTTGCTCCTCTTATCGCCTTATCAAAGAGAATGGAAATTTCATATAATCTACTCTTGCTTGGCCATGAATGTGTTTTAATATTTGTGCAATGTCGTAAGTATAATTATTCGGTTAACATACCAATGTTGTAGGTAATTAATCTCTCTATCAAGCTCTCGGAGCTTCTTCCAAGGACTTGATGGCAACGTTCGCTGCAACATTGCCATTTTAAATGTATAATAGAATTGTAAATTGCTACATTGCAAACAAAAATGATTCTCCTCATATATATATATATATATATATATATATATATATATATATATATATATATATATATATATATATAACGTTCGAGAAGTTAAAGTTTCCTCATATTATCTTGGTATTATTTACGATATTAATTTTCGGATCCTAAAAGGGGTTTGGTGCATGTCTCCGATTTTTTTTCAGTAATTCACCACGAATACAGTTTATTACGCTGATTCCAAATATGCATTTTTTTGGTGGGGGGAGAAATTATTATTTTTAAAGTTAGGTTAGGATATCTTAATTTGCATTATACAAATAATATTTTTAACATTTATTTCATTCAAACTTTTGAAGATTTTAAGCTTATTTATTACTTTAACGCTTGAACTCCAAAATGCAGTACAAAATATTCTTAAATAGTTCTGTATTTTTGTATTTTATGCGCCATACGAATTCATACCAATAAAAATCGAACATTGAACGGTATGTCACAAAATTTTGTTTGTTTGGATGTTTTCAGCGATTCCAGCTACTCCCAATTTTCTGTATGTCCTTCTTCTGAAGCAAACTCCACACTATGATTTACGGTTTTTAATTTATGTTTCAACCTTTATCCAAAAATATCTGTAATGTGATCGTGTGCTTTTTACATGGCACTTATTATTGCAGAGGGGGGTGAAATGCAAGCCTTAATAGATTCTTCTTATTATGCAAATCTCACGATCGAACAGCGTAGAGAAAAACCTTAGTTATTTCTCGGCAGACCACGATGGAAATACCAACTGGTGTGCAACAACTCTACCCTTGTTATATTTCTTTCGTGAATGCACTGTTCCATGAACTTCAAAAGTTTTCCCTGGGCCGCAAATATGAGAACGCTTACTGAGAGCATAATTCCAGCACATCCGTCCGTGCATCCATTGATTCCAGATTCTCTTTACAAAATAAATAGTAGTCATCTCTTTAATTCAGGAGTAAATAAACGCAGGTTGGAATCTTTGGTTAGTGAGCTTGAAGCCATTATTTTTAGCGAGCTTGGCTTAAACACATTACTTCTAGTGAGCTTGAAGCCAATATTTCTAGTGAGTTTGAAGCTATTACCTCTTGTGATCTTGAAACCATTACTACTAGTAAGCTTGAAGCCATTATTTCTAGTGAACTTGAAACCATTATTGTTTGTATTGAGCTTGAGGCCAGTAGAGATACCATCCCATCTACTCAATGTGCGGATAGCTTATGACGGCGTCCTCTCAGACTGAGCCCCCGCTTAGACATCAGTAATCCAACCCCTTATCGCGAGGGTGGCGGGAGCTCGGCCGATGAGAAACTTGAGCTCCTGGGCAACCCTCTGAAGCCCCAACTCTGTTCTTCCGCAAGTTGGGGGAATTGATCACCTTTCCTTGTTTAGAGAGAAGTTTCCGTGGCAAATGAAAATTCAGGCATAAACAGAAAAGATAAAAGAGTCTTACTTAGGACTTCTCCATGGTCCACCGATTCCGGCGGAAGAGTGATAAGATACCGCCGCCTCTACTTGCTCATCAACGGACAGGTAACTGGAACGCTTTGATGGGTGAAAAAGGGGCACTCAAACCGGCATTGTCCCCATGCAACTAAACAAATCATTGGAACGGAAAATTGCGCTATCTTAAATAAGAAAAAGAAACGAGAATAGAAAGTAAATATAAACATAGAGGCGATTAAAATTAGCATTGCTTGGATCGGCCTAGAGATTCTCGATACACTGAAGCATCATGTCATATTCATGTGTAATCTTAAACTCGAGCTCTGATTGGAGGATGGAAATCCCGAAATTAGAGTCCAGCCAATCAGTAGTGGGATTTGTGACACATGCAAAGGCTGCAACGAATGAGATATGTAAATCAATTTCACCATACGAAATTAATTGTATATATTGTCAAAAATGCCAAAAACAAGCAAACACGCTAATTCTCGAAGTGTCTCAAGTAATATCATGGGACCGTCTAAGCCGTTGCCACTCTCATATCTCCCAACACGAGATAATTTAGCCTATTTTCTCTTCTCATGATGAGTGACGTGACAGTAAATTACATGTATTTGTCTGATATATATATATATATATATATATATATATATATATCAGGAATATATATTGTAGGAATATCACGACGTATAGGTGAGAATGTGAGGAGGAAGTAAAAACCCGGAAAATACACTGAAGTTTATTGACGTTTCGCCGGTTGGCTTCTTCAGAATTGAACTAAACGAAGAATGCAAGATCGCTCCATATATATGCAGCAGATTTATCCTGGGTCACTCTGGCTCAACCCTCTTTCCACTTCGTGTCTGATGAACCATGTTGCTCCATTAGCCAGCCGAAAGAATCCGTCTTGGTGATTAGTTGACCTGTTGGAAAGGATATATGCAACCCCACTTATCCTTCTCTCCCTTTTAGCCAACCCTTTGTGGATAACTCTAATCCCATCCCAATTAGGCAGGTGACCGTATTCATCGATATGGACCACCACGCATTCGAGGTTCTATGAGCTCTGACGTCTCTTCTATGTTCACTAATCCTGGTTCTAATGTCTCTACCCGATCCCCCATAGTAACTTTGGTCGCTTTCCCCACAGGGTATTTGATAGATAATAAATACCCTTATCTGCTTTGGCTGTCGAACTCTTGTGCTTTAGTCTCTAATTCTAGTTCCCGCAGAATTGGCTACCAAAATACCTGCCTTCTTAAGACATCCCTTAATCGTACACGCCACCCTAGATTATGAGGCAGATAAGTATCCGATCCCTTCTAATCCCTTCGTTGTGGGCACATTATCCTCGACCGCATCAGTGACATTACTCGTTCTACCCCTCTCTGCTATTTTTATTGCTTTATTTCGTAATTTTATAGCCCGTAGATAAAACCCGATGACTACCCCGGTCTTCGTTTTCATATCGTGGCCAGACAAATAATGAATAAAATCGTCCCTATTTGTGGGTTTTCTGTACACGGAGAACTCCACCCTACCCCCATCCCTACGGATCAACGTATCTAGGAAAGGAATGTTGTTGCTTTCTTCCTCTTCCGCGGTAAACTGTATATTTTCATCCACCTCGTTCAGCCGCTTCAATTTATCGCTTGCATTAGTATCCGCTGAAATTATGCCCAGGACATCGTCTATGTATCTTACACATAGGAAATCCCTCCCCATAACCCCCATTAATTTATCGTTCACTAAGACTTCCATGAATAGGCATGCCATGATGGCAATTAGAGGCGATCCCATAGCTAGTCCTCTGTGCTGTCTCTATTCCTCTCCCTCAAAGGTGAATGCCCCAAACCTTACACATAATGAAACAAATTCAATAAATTCCCTTTTATTAATGGGTAGATCAGAGTCATTAATGTTGGCTATTGATTTTTTCACTGCTTTCAAAGCGCCATCTACCGGAACATTAGTGAATAATGCTTTAACAGCAAAACTAACCATTTTCACACCCTCGAGATTCACCCCACATAACCTATCTTTTAAATCGGCGGAATTCTTTAAATGAGCTTTGCTGATCTTGCCCAGTGTTCGTGACAATGGCCTAGCTAATATCTTGGCAATTCTATGAGGAGCACTATCCACTCCCGAGGTGATTGGTCTAAGTGGTACGCCTTGTTTGTGGGTTTTTGGAAGCCCCCTTATTCTTGGGGGTCTCGGATTCTCCTCAATGAGATTGATCAGCTTTTTACCCCGCTCGGTTTTTTTAAGTATTTTTCTTACCCGTTTTTCAAATAAAGTGGCCTTCCTATCGGCACTACCTAAGCATCTCTTCTCGTACGTAGTACTGTCGTTCAGCCGGTCGTTCATTTTTTCAAATAAGCTGATCTGTCTAATACTACCACCCAACCTCCTTTGTCCGCTTGTGTTATTATAATTTCTTTGCACTCGCCCACACCCTCCAACGCATTTACGAATCTTTTCGGTAAAGCATAATTTTGCTCTTCTGCCATATTATTCAAGGAATTTTGTTTTGCTACAATAATATGGCAAAGAGCAAAGGTGGAAGTGTTAGAATGGGATGAAAAGTTCGTTCCGATCACATATGAACCAGAAATTCCGATGACAGATGAAGAAGGGTTTACGAGTTTACCTTTACTTGCAATCACAGGAGATTCAGGATTTAATTCTACACAAATTTGAATTTCCATCTATCTCAACCCACACTCAATCGGTGGAGCGCCTGATTCGTGAATCAACACGTGTATGCGGTAAAATTGGTGGTCATCATGATAGAGATTGGTATATTCGCTTGAGAATGGCTTCCAGAGAATTCTTTTCGAAAGCTGACACGAAAAATGATTTTGCGAAAATGATTTGTTAGTTGCAATCTCTCTATTTCTCATAGTGACGGCGATGAAATGTATTCCTCATGCGTTTCGCTTGCGTTCATTTGATTTGATATTCCATTAAAAAAATTCTTCCTTTCTTGGAATTTAGTGCGGTTATGAAAACTTAATTTAGTAATAAGATTAAATTGAAAAAAGATAAGGTTTCTCGGTTTTTAAGCCCATATTCAATGAGTGGCTTCGAATACAGTCACGGTACCAACGATGACTAATCAGAATGCGGGATATTGATTGGATTCCTAAATATGGTAATTTATTACTCAAAATAGCTCTATGGTTGAATTGGCCGGACGTAGGTTATTTTTTATCATTTTACCCCAACCTTTAATCTTGAAAATTGGCCATATATATATATATATATATATATATATATATATATATATATATATATATATATATATATATATATATATATACATATATATATATATATATATGAATAACGTTACAGCCACGACCAAAATGAAACAACGGAGAACTGCGAGGCCTTTCGACTAATGGTCCTTTACTAAGCAGACTACATTAGTCGAAAGGCCTCGCAGTTCTCCGTTGTTTCATTTTCCTCGTGGCTGTAACGTTATTCATAAATTCCTCACGTTCCTTATTTTCGTGATTCAGTTATACATTAAATATATATATATATATATATATATATATATATATATATATATATATATATATATATATATATATATATATATATATATATATATATATATATATATATATATATATATATATGAATCCATTAAACCACATTGAAAGAGAAGACGGAATAATTTTTCCTTGCAGTAATATTTTTATTACCCTTTTTCGAAAAAGTCCGTGCAGGGAAGCGATTCGAACCGTGCACACTGAGGCAGCGAGCACCGCTTTGATCACAGATAAAAGAATGCCGTAGCATAGTGTACTAACGGCATTCTTTTAACTGTAATCAAAGCGGTGCTCGCTGCCTCAGTGTGCCTAGTTCGAATCGCTACCCTGCACGGACTTTTTCGAAAAAATGTAATAAAAATATTACTGCAAGGAAAAATTATTCCGTTTTCTCTTTCAATTAGGTTCAATGGATTTATTTTCATCATTCCCTCGCGCGATATATATATATATATATATATATATATATATATATATATATATTGTTTGTGTAGGGGTGAGTGTTTGTGCGCTGAGGTGCAATAAAACTGAATTGTTATTTGAAAAGCAACAAAGAGTTTAATCTCGAGAAAATGAAATTACGAGTTTTGCAATTCGGATATAAGGAAACGAGATATGAGGAAAAGTGTTTTATTATTTTTCAATATAACTACCCTTGACTTCAATGCACTTGCGCCACTTGTCCCTGAGGCTTCGAATTCCCAACTGCTGTTCAATCCACTCCTGGACGGCGAGCTGGACATCTTCATCATCCCCAAACGGGTGCCACGCAGTGCAGCCTTGAGCTGGCGGAATCAAAATTAGTCGCTAAGGGCCAGATCTGGACTGTAGGGACATGGTTGAACTCCTGGAATCCGCATTCGTGCAGGGCAGCTTTTGAAACTCTGGCCTTGTGGACTTTGACGACGTTGAAGTCGATCATGGGCCGTGAGGCTTCTAGGGACCCAACGGGCAGAGGCCTTGGTCATGGCCAAATTGTCTTGGATGATGTTGATTACACTTCCATGTGATATTCCAAGTTGTCGCTCGATTTATTCGACCTTTACCCGTCTATTTTCAAGGATCATCCTCTCCACACAGGCCACATTGTCATCGTTGGTCACGACTGACGGGTATCCTGGACGGGGGTCATCTTCAAGGGACTCACGACTATGGCGGAATTCCCTATTCCAGCGAGCAATGGTTGCATAGGAAGGAGCGGTGTCGGTGTACACTGCAACCATGCGTTCATGGATCTCTTTTGCATTCTTGCCTTCCTTGCTCAAAAATTTGATCACTGCGCGGTGCTCAACCTTCTCCATTGGTGAAAATTTGTGACTGACGATCTGCGATCAGATACTGCTTCTTAAATAAACGAGGCAGGAGCGTGCGGCTGCAGGTCCTCACTTGTCATAACTTGTGCTAACACCCCCACAAACAGCCATCCTCCTTCTTCTGTTTTGCCGTACCGATTCGCAAAACTTATTGACCGCCCCTCGTATCTTTCGGGTTTAGGAATCGGTTTTAGGGAATCAAGTTTCATCTTTTTTGCTACGCTCAGAACTCAATCACATTTTTTTCGCTGAATTCCCCTAATTTCGCTTCGCTCTATAGAAAAGGATTTATCGCAGATGTCAAGAGGAGTAGTTGGTTCCGGAGAGTTACCTGTTACTAGTATTTTCCTTTCGCTTATCTGGTTAGGTACCATTCAGACACTTTTTTCACGATCTTCATTAGAAATCTTTCCCGAATAATATCTCTCGTTGGTTTCGGTTTTATTTCCAAATAAATACAAAAATAGCTAAATATTTCTTGTCGGTATGCGTTAAGGGGCCCTTCCGTCCGGGAATAAGCCATGCTAAGGGCAAGGGGGGATCAATATGGGTCTCTATACAGAGGAAAGTTGAGGATGCTTGCAGTGGGAGATGAACATGTATGGGGAATACAGACAGGAAGAGATGCAACGGACCATACATCCCATATGTCGTAAAAAAGGCTCCCGACCATATACAATATTTCTATTCTTTGTGGGGATTATTCTATATTCGAGTGCGGGTTGATCAGATGGCCGAGAATGACTCTACGTAAATAAGTAGGCCTGGAGAGGGCTTATTTATCTTCAATATACTTAAGAAGTGTAACGGAGCCCAAGGATAAATAATATTGCAAACATTAATAAAATAGAATTTTATTAATTAATCTAACAAAACAACACATGGGAAATATTTACATGCCTGGGGATTAAGATGGGAGATACACATGAAACGAAAAAGGTCATGGGAATATTTGACTAAGCGGAGAATTATGATTGGGAGGGATTTAAAATGACAAAACAAACAAGAAGGGAAAGGGTTGGCTAAATCCGTTTAAAGCACAGAGTTGCGTTGGCACAAAGTTAAATAGTTAAAAATGCAATGCGTAGCTTACGTATTTATAAGGTCGTCGTGCAGAAGAAGGCGATTTGAAGGAATCTTCAGTCCGACTAGCGATTTCTTTTCCAGGAGAAGGGGTTTTTAGGAAGGTTGTCCTTAACGAGGGAGGAGAAGGACTGACTTCAAGGAGTGAGAGCGAAGTGGGGCTCGGAAGTACGAGCGATCCTTGAGACAGAATATCGGAGATGTTCTGGATGAACAATTTTGGTTATTGGTCTAACCAAGTGTTCTTTTGAAGAACGTTAAAAGGGGTAATTAAATTACCACTGACGTGATATCAGGGGAACGAGAACCGTTTCTTGTCGACGGGCTCGAAGAACAATGACTGTTCTAAAGTTGTTCTCTTTCTGAACAACAGGGGGGCGAGAACCGTTTCTTGTCGAACGGGCTCGGAGAACAATGACTGTTCTAAAGTTGTTCTCTTTCTGAACAACAGGGGGAACCCTGTTGACTTGGCGTCTCGAGGGGCACGAACCTTGGCACTCAAGGATATTGTCCTCTTCTGGACAATAAGGGGGTTCTGGGGGTAGAGAGTTCCTAGGTGCACAAGAGAGACCGGATCGGCGTGATGCCTGACGATAGTAATTTCGATCTGGTTCAGACGAGAAATTCAATCGCATAAATAGCCGGAGCCAGCCCCTCGGCGTAGGAAACAATGGGGGACCTCGATATAATGTCCCGATAGCGCTTGGAAAAATCTTATCTTCCCATAAGCCTAATTCAATCTGGCAAGATCGACGCATGGAGGCAAACGGGGGATTGAACCTCTTTGATTAAACTTGGGAATAGTGGGCGATAAGAACGCCGTTCTACGCTCTATCGCAGGATGCACGTGGGAAGCATGAGTTTCGATATGTGATAGGGGCGAGGCGTGGCAGCCTCAGGTCATTCTATCACAATCCCATAGTTATGAAGGGCTAGAGGTGGGTAGAGAGAAATAATGTTGTGCTATGAGCTTGAGAGCACGGAAAGGGGTCGAGAGAGGGAGAGGGGGTAGTACGACATGCAAGCTTAATCCAGCTGGTAGGAAAAAAGATAAAAATGTTGAGGATAATAATTACTCGCTGTCGAATTTCCATCGGTCAAATACAAGAGTTTGCTAGCATATGGACTTGTTAAGTGCGTGTGGCCAAAGGTTTTGAGACTAATAGATATTCTTTTTCAATATTTTCATGATAGAAATAATTATCTTAATATCTCAATTATTGCAGGCTTATTAAAAAGTCAGCATTTCAAAACTAATAAGAAAAAAATGCATTCTTTCGCTGAATCAAAAATTGCGCTCGGTTTTTGTTACTGTAGGCGGTTAGTTTCAGTCCGTGGAGCTTTGCTATTCGTTGAAAGGGGTATAATCATGACAAATAGGGGTTAAATGAACGATCTGTAATTATAATCTATTTCGTAATTTGGGGGTAAAAATAAATGTTTAAATCGTTTTTAATCCCAGAAATGGTTGTTTCCAAAGAAGTGCAACCATTATTGCTCTGCACCAAAGTAATCTGAAATGCAAAGTGATATTGTGTATTGAAGCTCACTTCTGCTTGTTTGGATCTTCATGAATTTCCTTCATTAGGAGGAGGAAAGGGAAGCGCTTTCAGGAGTCATGTGTCGCGCCTTCGGTGAAGTATCCAGATACTCTCTATGTCTGGGGCTGCTTCCCATCTCAAGGAACTGAAGTACGATCATTCTTTCCCAAGAACACTGCCATGAACTCAAAATCGTAGGAAAAGGTGCCTCATCAGCACCTTTTCCCAACAGTTCAGGACCAGCATGATGGCGGGCCTTTTGTCAAATTATAAAAACAATACAAAGTTTTGGGCTGAAAATAATTTCGAGTTTTGGGGGCCTTGACCCTGGAATTCACCAGATTTACACACAATATAGAATTTGTGGGCAATGATCAAACTGGCGCTTGATAAACAGAAGCCATCGAATTGTTTGTATTTACAGGTGCTTATTTATTTAAAATGGAGCACTATCAGTCATGATATCATTCCAAATTAGGTGTCCAACATGCTAAAACGAAATGAAGCAGTGCTTAAGAACAAGAAGCATTAATGTGAATATTTACTCAATTGATTATATTTATTAATAAAGTTGGTTTGTACTCTAAATATTTGTCTTTCACCATAAATTATGACACAAACATACTAAAACAAAATGTAATGTTGATTAGTTCTATTAAATTTCTTATATGAAAAAATATAGTAGTCTCAAAACAGTTGGCCATAACTATAATATATAGTGTGTTTTGCAAAAGTACTGTTACACTCGTTTTTTTAGCTTTCGGGAGGTTTACATGTGTGATCGAAAAGGTTCCGTCAAACAAACTTATAGTTCTACTTTTCCAGCATGTCTCTTTAAAACGTCTTCTCCATTGTGTATCGAGATGGAAGTGAAAAGAATTAAGATTTCTGCTCTCCTACGCGTGGGTCACAAATCCGACATCGCCAAGCGGATCAACGTCAGCCGAATCACCCCGCACAGAGTCGCAAAGACGCTCAAATAAGAGGAAGATCTCAAAGATCGAAATCTTTCAGGCCGACTTCAAGTTGTCAACTTTTTGGCTGTAAGAAAGGCCTTTTAAAGTACTCCGAAGCTCCGGGTTGAGCATTAACTCTGGTTAAAAACCTTTTGCCGCCACAGTTACCCGACCTCAAGCCCCCTCCACTATAGCGTGCGGGCGTATTTCGAGGACAAAGCCTACAAGATCCGCCACAGCAGCGTCGACGAGCTGAAGTCCTTGGGAAACCGCGTGTGCGTAAGCATGATGAAGGACTTCGTTCGCAACGTGTGTTCGGCCTTCAGGCATCGCTTGGAGCGCGTGCTCGTCGCTTTATGTAAAAAAGATAAAAACGTGTCTAAATACATCATAACTATCACTGTTTTCTGTGTTAATGGTGTTCGGGCTAAATTTGACGAACTTTTCTCAGAAACATGTTTCTGAAACGGTGAACAAACAGTCACCGGCATTGGATAGCATCCAAAGTAAAGTTTTAGTTGAGAAAAAGTTAGCTGACATGGAGGACTGGAATACATAGTATAATGACTGATGCGCTCTCCTCTGCAAGACGTAATAAGGGCTGCTGCAACGGAGTCTACGAAGCATTGGCCAGCAGTAAGGAACCTAACCAGCAATTTGACTGCGTCCGCACACCCTAATTCATCTAACAACTGCAGGACAAGTGATGGAAGAGCCGAGCAAGTGAATCTGGGCTTTGGCTAGAGAGATGGGTGTTGAAGTCAACACAATGTAGATGGCTATGAATGCGGACCTTCCTTACTACTTGTACAAGAGGCACAAGGAGCAAATTGCCACATGAAAGGTTAAGCAGAAGCTCCAGAAATAGCTGAAGACTCTTGTTCAACAAGGGGCGATCTGGTTCTTCTCAGATGAAAAGAACTTCTGCCATGGCCAGTTGCACAACATCCAGAACAACAGGTGGCTTGCCTATAATCCATGCGACGTTCCATGTATCATGAAGATACTGTTTTCCCAAACTGTGATGGTCTGTGGGTTGTCTCATGTGAGTGTGACGTCATGCCGCTACATATTTTTGAGCAGGGTCTTTGGCCAATTTAGACGCCCAAGTGCATCTTCTAAAGATTGTGATCAAACCCTATGTATGCTCCTAGTTTGCTCTAATAAAACGACGAAATCGCTTGTGTATCACACACACACACATGCATGCATATATATATATATATATATATATATATATATATATATATATATATATATATATATATATATTATTGTAAACTTTTAAAAGCTTGCCAACACTAAATTCTTCTACGCTTGTGACCTATCAATAAAAAGAAGGGGGTTAATTGGCTATCTCTCGCGTTCAGCTTTCGCCTATCCCGTCTTGGGTTTGGGGGCTTTTCAGGGTTCCACCCTGGGTGCTTTAAAGAATGGTGTTCATAACCTAGGATAGCGATGCACACCGACCAGAAGCTACCCAGTGATCGGTCGTTCCCCAAAGGTCGCAGCTTTCACCTCAGTTGTGGATCCAGGATAAAAATTGGGGGGAGCTTACCTGAATTCCTCCTTCTGCAGTGTCTTAGAAAAGAGCACTGATCATTAATAATGGTTATCTTAGACAGCATGGATAATAAATAACAGTATCTCATAAAAGAGGGAGCGCTAGGAAGCGGGAAGAAAAGAACAAAATTGTATGGAGCAACAAAAACATTTATTCTTCTAAATAAAGTCCTTCATTCTCGACGATCTTCTTCCAGCGATCAGCCAGCATCCCAAGCTGTCCCGGAATAAAAATACTGTAAACAAGTTTCCTTCACTCCGTCAAAAGTCTTGAATGGAGTGTGCGCCATTAAGCGGAATAGGCCATAGTCACTCGGAGTAGAATCAGGACTGAAGGGTGCATGGGGAAGAATCTCAACACACTCCATCTGTTTGAATTTCTCCATAGTCGACTTGGCAGTGTGTAGCTTTACATTGTCTTGCTGAAACGAAGCCTGACCTCGATTATTAAAGCAGGATACTCCTTCTTTAGTTAGTCGTACACGCGGCCTAGCTGCTGGCAGAACAGTTTAGCATTGATAGCGCAACCACGTGGAACAAGCTAGCTCGAAATGAAGTACTCCTTGGAAATTCTACCAGATGATTCCGTTGTCGAACGGATGCCAATTATTCACCTCGCGGAACACATTTTCTCTCTAGGGCTTAACCAAGTACATCCACTTCTCATTTGATGTGACGTTTTGCCTCTAGAATTGGTCGTCGATTTGGTTATTGAGAAGTTGGCTGCAAATTTTTACTCTACGGGCAGCTTGTGCTTCGGTGAGGTCACATGGATCTAATCGAGGCTTCTTGTGAACAAAATCCATTTGATGCAATCGGTTCAGCACATCTGATGGGATGACACTCTAACAACTTTCTCAAGATCACTGCTGCTTGCAGAAGGTTTAACTTTCAATGCTGCCAATAAAGCCTCGCTGTCAATGGTTGATGGTCGGCCGGAACGTGGTTGGTTGAAACATTTGTACCACCTCGAGAGCTTTGCCTGACTGACTGTGCCTTCTCCTCAGTATAGCAAATTTCCTTCGCAGTAACTCGAGGCAGAGAAGAAAGCCCAAAGGATGTTAGGTTAAATAAAGCGCCAGTTTAGATACCGTAACAAGGAGATAGTACTTTGTCTGTGCAACTCCCTCGTTCGGCCGCACCTGGAGTATGCCGTACAATTTTGGAGTCCATCGTTTCGAAAGGACATCGCAAGGTTAGAACGCGTACAAGCTAGGGCAACCAAACTGATTCCCTCTATCCGAAATAAAAGTTATGAGGATAGGCTAAGGGAATTAAATCTGTTCTCGCTGGAAACCCGTAGACTGCGTGGTCAGCTCATCGAGGTTTTCAAAATACTTCGAGGGTTCGACAATGTTGACTGCCGGGATATTTTCACACTGAGTGAGAACAGAACGCGCCATCACGGCTTCAAACTTGAACTGAAGCGTTACAACCGCAATATGTGTGTCAATTTTTTCACCTACAGTATCTGCGGTAAGTGGAACGCACTTCCAGTGGAAGTTGTCAACAGTGAATCTGTTGACCAGTTCAAGTCAAGACTAGACAAAGTGTTGAAAAGTGGCCGTTTAGGGACGCAAAACAATTGAGCAGCCATGTGCCTGCTCGATTGCTAGTCCAAAGGTACCCTCTTTGAATGGGCCGTAAGGTCTCTTAGGGTAATCTCTTTCCTTGTAACTCCTTGTAACTCTTGTACAAAGTTTTTGCTTGTACCAGTAGCGAATCACAACTGCTACCACTTTCTCCCGAACTCATTTCTGTTAGTTGGGGATTACACAAAAGGAAATACACTGCGCATTAGCATACGAAGGTACAAGCAATGGCAAAGGTTTAAAAAGCAGTTTTACATATATATTCTATATTGTTACACAACTCTTTCTGAATAACAGAACACAGGTATGGCTAAAAAAACATAAACGGGTCTGAAATTGTGTGGATTCAGCACCCTTCTCCCCCTGGATCCGCCTGGTCTAGGTGTTTGCTGACAATAGATTTATGGGTTTGTGCCTTGAGTGTGCTTACATTCAAGAATGTCAATCGGCTTTAGTGTTTACTGACAGTCGATTTATGTGCTTCTCATTTCAGAGGGTTTAAATCCACAAGAGTCAATGGACCTTAGTATTTATCTATAGTATTTTATCTATATATTTATCAATAATACTGACAATCGGCCTGAGTGTTCGTTGACAGGCGATTTATGTACTTTTGCGTTGAGCGTTTTTAATTCGAGTGTCAATCTCTCTGAGCTTTCGCTAACACTCATTATTTGTGCTACTTCCTTGAATGTGTTTAAATTCAAATGTCATCATTCAGCCTTAGTGTTGGCTGGAAGTCGATTTATGTGCTTCATTCTTGAGTGGGTTTACATGCAAGAGTGCCACTTAGCCTGAGTGTTTTTCTGGCAGTAAAATTATTTGCCTCTTTCTGCCATGAGTGTGTTTACATGCAAGTGTCATTCAGCCTTAGTGTTCGCTGGAAGTCGATTTATGTGCTTCATTCTTGAGTGTGTTTACATGTAAGAGTGTCATTCAGCCTGAGTGTTCGCTGACCGTTGATTTATGCGCTTCTGCCTTAAGTGAGTTTAATGCAATAATGTAATTCAACCTAGGTGTTCGCTGACAGTGTATTTATGCTTCGGCATTGAGTGTGTTTACATGCAAGAGTGTCATTCAGCCAGATTGTTTGATGAATGTTGATTTATCTGTTTCTCCTTTTAGGGTATTTACATGCAAAATTAGCCTGAGTGTTGGCTGGCAGCCGATTTATGTGCTTCTGCCTTGAGTGTGTTTACATGCAAGAGTGTTGATCAGGCTAACGAAGAAGTTGACAGTGCAATTAACTATATTGTTGGCCAATGAATCATTAAAATGGAATTAATTTTAGGAAAGACAAACTTTGCTTACCACCAATTGCACTCAAATAGTTATTTGATATGGATTTTAGTGTATTTTACTCGGGGGTGTGAACTGCTTGTGGCGATTGATGCCACATTTTGATGGATCAATCCTCACTTCAATTTGTGTCACAGGGTTGCTCATTCTGTAGAAGGCGAAAGTAGGCACTGATAGACTGTAAACAATGAGGGTGATTATAATCAATCCTTGCCAGATGGTGGACTCAAGAAAAACGATAGCTTTTTTGTACTTTGTTAAACTACACAGGAAATAATATAAATTAATCATTAGAGAGATACACAGAAGCGATCGAATGAATTTAGTATAATCTGGAATCCAGTGGGGAAGATTAATTGAGTAATTGTTGCACAGATAATTTTCGCTAGTTAGGAACTATTGACAGACGCCTGAAATTATTATGAACCTTATTTCACTGGTTATAATAATATTGCCCTTTTAATAGGAATTTGTTGATTAAAATAGGAGTGAATTTAACTATTGACTAGACTTAGTGTTTAATTATCACAATAACTTTATTGCAGGAACTTGAGTTGGTCTTGAAAAAGAAATTGCGCTTAATAGCCTTGTCAGAGAAGATGAAAAGAAGACTACTTGTAGATTATTCGAGCGAGTAAGAGAGAGAGCGTCTTTTCAGTAGAGAAGGTACAGTCGGCATATCTATCTCTATTTTCGCTCGCCGGAGAAGCACCGCAGGGCAAACATCATGCCGTTGAGATCCAATTACCAGTCTGTTTGGCCAAGAGATACAGAAGCTTGTGATCCTGAGAAACTTTGCAGATCCCGCGTTGTCCCTCACCGAGTTGGGAGGATTAAATAACCTTCGTCGTGAGAGAGAAGTTTCCGTGGGAATGCAAACTTCTTGCGGAAACAGAAAATCTAGAAGAGTTTGGCTTCATATTTTTTCGTGGTTCTGGGCTTCCAGCTGAACGGTGTTAAGCACTCTCCCTCTTCCTGTTTGCAAACGGGTTGGTAGCTGGAATGATCTGGCTGGTTAAAGAACGCCAAACCCGAAACTTCTTCCTCGCCTGAGACTGTGCATACGTTGACCACGTGTTGGGTCATATATGGTACACCGGTAGTCTAAAATAATTTAGCCCAGTTCTTTTTTTTCAGATATCGTTCTTAAAGCATTAGCAAGTAAAGGTGTCGTTACTCTTACCTCTTTGTGAGCCATTGTGGTCAAAGCGTTACCGCGTGCGAAAGTTGCGTGTGCGTTCACTAGTCATCGTGCTGGGTTATGTGGACGTGGGGGGCATGCCTGCACATGCTGTTTTAGTTATATTCGCTTCTTACACGACAATACGATACTCTCACTCAGTAGAGGAACCGAATAGTTATTTTGGCAATTTTTTCCAGGTAGGTAATTCCTCGCATTCAAATTTAAAATGTATTTTTAGAGTAATTTCAGATATCTGCCACTAGATTTTTTTTTTTTTTTAAATAAAGGCTGGAGTTTAATAAACTTATAAGTTTTGTTTAATCTACAGAGTAATGCAGAAGCTGCCAAAATCGACAGGAGAAAACAATATGACGCAACATTTTGCAGTAAATGGATTTATTTTCTGGATATTTATTAACCAATTCCGAGAAAGAATTAGTTCAGTCGAAATTATCGTACCTCCGACACAGGAACGAACTTTAAAAGTAATTTAAGGAGCCTATTAGAGAGCGAGGCTCAATTTTTATGTTTTACTTTATAACGCTTAAAGAAGATATTATCTCTGGAGGAGGAGGGGTCTGATAATAAAACTGCTTTTTGGTTTACTTTGTTAATTATCACAGCTCTGCAATAGCCTACTAATGCAACGAGTAGTATGGAATTTTAATTTTAACTAAACTTTCGTTCAAATAAAACAATAGAAGTTTCAATGATAGGGGGGAAAAATAAAATTTAAATATTTCCAAAATGACTGATAGATAGTAGGAATTCGGTAATTTTAGTTCGATAGCAAGACCATAGTAGAGTGGTACTCCGGCAGAAGAAAAATTATCCTTGTTATTGTTATTATTACTTACATACAATTAAGGAAAGACAACCAACGAAAGCGCCCCCTCCCCCCCCCCCGAGCTTGTAAGGAGATATCTGAAAAGTGGCCAAATAGGGGAAAGGAAAATGAGTTAATATATATATATATATATATACATATATATATATATATATATATATATGGTTAGTGTTGGGTTTATGCACACCCTCGAATTTTTGGATAATTCATACATATATATGTTTACAAACAATTATTTTTCTAATATAAACAATATTGTTTCTAAGTGAAATTCCAAAAAGGTGCCTTTTTGTTTTGTGGTATTTTTTAAGAAGCTATTGCAATCGCATCATATTGTATCATCTATCATTTTTTGGTTACTTCGAAATGGGGCGAAGCCCCCTCATACCCCCACTTAATTGTGAAGGGTTGCACCCTATGGAGAAGTCGATATTACATTATAAAAACAGATGCCCAGTTCGGTTACATCCTTGTCAAGACGCTATGCGGCGTGTAGGCCGATACTTTAACCCCTCTCCCCCTTCTCCTTTGTCGACCTGCTGGCAACCAGACTGGATATTAATCGCTGAGAAAGTCAGAATCAACAGATTTCTTTGCCAGCTTGCATAAACAAACGAAAGAGAGGAGAGCAGGTGAAATAAAAATGTATAAACAGGCTCGCTGTTCCCCCTAAGATTTGAGATCTAGTTTCGCCAGTGGCTAGTGGAAGTATATATACGGATAGCTGGGGAATAATGGGGAGATCGAGTTAGATATCGAGATGACAAAGTCCGGCGGTAGGGCCTGGTATAAACGGAATCAAGCAGAGAAGAAGTTCATCCTGAGGCAGTTCCTGGTGGTCACACCGAAGAGTAGACTCTTTTATTGAGAATCACTCTCCTACATCTCTCCTCAGAGAAACACCCTATCTCGGTTTTCAAATAAAACTAGAGATATCCCTCACCATTGAGGAATACCCGAAGTGAAGTCCTCCCCCCCTCCAACTCGTAAAAGGATTCACTTTTTGGTCAACGCTCGTCTGTGAGAAGCACCTCAAGAGTAACCCGAAGATTGGAATAAGCATACCTCTAAGGTCCTGTTGCTTAAATCGTCAGATTAAAATACATTGCCCAGCGCCCTCCGCACCCCTCATCGAGGGCATCGGTTTTCTCCCAGTCCGTCTTCCCGCTAGACAATCACCGGTGTGTCCGTTTCTCCCCTTGCCGAACCTCGAAGCCCTCCCCTCCGCCATAAGATTCACGGTCAAGGTCGTTAATGAATATTTTCTGTAAGAACATAAAAAATAGATGGTGAGTCAAGAAGACGAATCACCTATCCCAGAATGATGTGTGTGATCTAAGCCACCCTATCAAACTTGTAAGGTGGAATATACAGAACCACCTTACTTTTTTGTGGAGGGAGGAGTAAACATGATACAAAGTGCCTTAACTCTGGGCTCCATGACCAGCACCATCTTCAAGTGGTATCAGAATGAATCGGGTTGCGAAGGAGCAAGTGAGTGCCAGAGCAGAGGCACATAAATGCCTGACATCGAATCCTTTCATACTTGCTTTGACATAGCCTGTTGAAAAGACCCCCTTGGGGAGGGGGATTCTTGTCAGGAATTTCATTTCTCGCTTCCCAGTTTAATCTCTTTTGTTTGTCTACTCCACCTCCTTTGGCACCTACTAGACCGAGGGAACTAGGGAACAAGGAAAGACAAAGAGGTAGGAAAGGCTCTAGTGAGACAACCATAACTAACATAACTGCTGATGACAATGTAGAGGGTCGTAATCAACTTTTTCATCGCCCTAGGACAAAATCCTACCAAGATATCTCACACTTTCGAAGTTGCTAAATAACCCCCCTCCCCCCTCTTGTGTTAGGAGGGGAATTCTCGGATCGGAAAAATGGCAGATATAACCTAGCGAACTAACGTCCGTTATTTGAGATAACTATTTCAAAAGTGGACTATTTCATTTCCAAATATAAGGTCAGTGTTTTCTTTTCCAAAGTTTTTTTTCCTGGGGTATTTTTAGGCGAAATCGTGTTTTTCTTTTTTAAGGAAGGAAGAAATGACCACATACAGGTTTAATAAAGCAGATACATGAATCACTATGACCGAAATAACAGATGAAGATGTGGAATCTCTTTCTCATATAGAAAAAATATTATATATATATATATATATATATATATATATATATATATACAACAAAGGCCACAAGGAAAATAAAATTAAGATTTCAAGTACTTTCGAACTTTATTTCAAGTTCATTATCAAGGTATGACCATATCAAGGCATCGTCATTCTTTGATAAGAAACTTGAAATAATATATATATATATATATATATATATATATATATATATATATATATATATATATATATATATGTATGTGTGTGTGTGTTATCATTATATACATTGAAGTCCCATTAAAGCAGGGAAAGTTACCTAGTATCGTGAGAATGTGCAGCAACTCGACGTGGTATCGATCATACAAGTCAACGGAGGAGCTCTGAAGAGATGATGATGACCCATGCAAGGGCACTCTGGTCGGTCTTCTGCCCCCATGTCTCATGAAAGTAAAAGTGCAGCCTCATGATTAGGGGTTCGGTACCTCTTGCATTGAATGGCCAATGCTTGTCTCTATCCATGGACACTTCTAGCTAGGCGCCGACGGTGACGAATATTAAGCGCCTGTGATCGCCCACTGCGCCCTTCCCAGTGGGCGGTGATGTCTTCCATAAGTTATCCTCGGCACAGACGTGCCGAGGGATGTTGCACATGTCCTTGCAGTTTCAAAAGTAGAATTTCCCATCTATTTGGCAACGACTAACCTACCCCGTTCGAACTCCGATAATTTGCATGTCCATGCCAATAGCAGCCTAGCCGGTGTTGACATTGACCTAGAAGATGTCAGATCACAAATGATACACGTATGGAAATTTCCATGACGTCAAAATACGGTGGCGCCGCTCACTATTACCTTTACAGACTTTTATCCAATGACTTTTGGGACTTTAGTGCTATAGGTACATAACCTAGTGCCAACTGGATTGAGAAAGTCATGAGGCTAAGTAAGAAGAGCTAGAGAAAGAAGAGTAGCAAATATGGGCCCCTCAAAATGAGGGGCTCGCTTATCTAAATGTATAGCTCAGATTTTAATATTCAGTCGAGTTATCGTGGAGACTTGCAGGTTACGGGTTGAAGATCATCTCTTAAGGCTTAGTGTAAAACCAATTCCCTGCAATTGTATAAAGATGATAAGGGGGGAAAATGAGATTGTATAAATATTTACGGATGTATAAGTTAAAAGTTCCTGAGGTCATTCAGAAACAGCCTGCGTTTTTCAAATACCATCAACGATTTTTGTTATTTACTGTTCAATTTTTGCTCCCTTCAGGCCATGTAACTCGGGTTATTATTCCAATGACCCTCAGTCGATAGATGGGGGCACAAAGTCAAGGTGATCAGAAGGTCGGCGCAACGGAATGCTTTTTTGTGAGAAAGAACTGACTGGTAGTTTGGTATACGGTGCAATCTGAGGTTGAAGGATGATTCTTGCGAGGGGTTTGATCGTAGAAGAAGGAGGGTTACCCAAAGTTATAAAAGCAACTCAACGTAATGCTTCTTTGTGTAGCCCTGAGTGGCGACTGCACTTCGAGTTTTTTGCTTGCCCGTCTTCGAAACCCGGTAGGACGCAGTGGCTGAGAGCAAAATGAGCTGTTTGGCTTTAGCTTTATTCAAAACACAAGATTTGCTGAGAACGCCTGCTAAGCTAAAGTTTACAAGGGTTTTATATGAAAGGTAGAGGATCACCTCCAAAGGGGCTTACCAATAAGATACTACTTAGAAGGAGCTATTAGCTAATTTAATAGAAGTATTCCAATCCTATATTACGTGGTAGGAGTTTTCACAGTTTTTTTTATGTGGATCTACCATTGCCAACCTAAGAAGGGCAGGTTAATATCCAACACTGCCTGTTTATTTGTTAGTTTTACGACCAGTGGGCGGGCATACACTCTTTCCTAACATATCTTAGAAGTGGGTGGCACCGGTGAATAGAAAATGACTTTTTTATAGTATAACAGATTCCTGAGCCTTTTTTAATCAGCAGTGTTTTCGTTATTTTTGCTTACATGACATATTTTTGCAGCAATACCATCGAGAGGTGGAAAGGTTAATTACAAAATTTAGTAAACCTAAGAGAATTGAATATTAGGAACATCTGGGTTTTGGTATGGTTAGACGGGCGAATTTTGCTGTTGCATCATTTACGGTCGAAGAATCAATTACAAAGTTGGATTATATATGAGAGACTGGGATAAAAAACAACAAAGCTTTGAAAAAAGAAAATATGAAAACTTTGGTGAGCTGCTAAGCGTTTAATTCATATCCGTCTATCTATTATCTATCGATCTATATCTCTATCGAATTATAAGCAAATGTGTTTTTCCCCTAAGTATGAAAGTGAGAAGTTGGCTTCCCGTTTCATCTAACTATAATATAGCTACTTTCCTTTGTTAAGGCACTGAACATTACTTCACTCTCCCTCTCTCTCTCACACACACACATACACAAACACCTTCTTTATCTCAAATTTTTTTTACACATACACATACACATACTCTGTCTCACTCACACTCTCTAGCTCACATACTCATTGTTTATCAACCACTTTATATCTCGCTTTCTCACACACACTCACACTCTATCACCGCAGGGGGTTACCCTGTGTAGCCTGTCACACTTGAGGGGCGTCATGCCCTCCCGGCCTGAGTGCAACTTAGGAATGCTCCGTCATTGGGTTGATTTGAACACTCTGTAAGTTGTTGGTGCGCTTCCTCCTCACTCTCTGTCAGCGTTCCTTTTGTCTAGGCTAAGGACCTGACCAACTACCCAATGCCATGTGAGAAGAGAGGCTTGGAAATCTCTAAACAACACCCTTTTACCATTTCAGGTTGCAAGAGCCTAGGCCTTGAGGGAACCTGGACGTTTAGACACCGATAATGGGAATATTGGTATTTGCGGAATAACTACTTCCCTGACTACCTCCCTGTGGCCCGCCACTGCTTGTGGCAGGAGAGCTTTGTTGCCTTGTTGGCTGCCAGGCAAACTAAAAGTCATGAGTCCCGTCTCTGGTTCTGCCACAACAGATCTTTAGCTCTTGGCCCTCCTGTCGAGGATCAGTACGTCCTACCAAGGATATATAGCCTGTAGTCCTGCCTCTCTGGCTGTCCAGTTGGAACAGACACGGATCCAGATTATGGGGTGGAGGCTGAGGGGGCTAAAGCAATTCCAAATTTCAGATCGGTTTATATTTATATTTCTTTCTTAAGCCATACCTGTATTTTGTTATTTAGAAAGAGTTATGTAATAATATAGAATATATATAGAAACAACTTTTTAAACCGTTGCCATCGAATGTACCTTATATGATTCATATCTAAAATCAATGCCCTTTTCTCAGACTCCGCAGAGGGAGGAATTCGGAGAAGCTCCCCCCAAGTTCTTATCCTGGATCCGCCAACGACTCAGACTGATTGACACTCTTGCATGTGAACTGACTCAAATCAGAAGAAAATACATTTAGTGCCAGCCATGACTCAGGCTGATTGACACTCTTGCTGGTAAATGCACTGGGAGCAGAAGCAGAAAAATTGACTGTCCGCAAACAATCAGGCTGATTGAGATGATTTAATATCAACACACTCAAGGCAGAAGCAAATCAATCGACTGTCACCAAGAAATCAGGCTGGTTGACGCTCGTGCATTTAAAAAAGTCAAAGTAGAAACGCATAAATCGACTGCCAGCGTATACTCAGGCGGATTGCCAATATTGCATATAGATACACTCAAATCAAAAGCATATATGTAAATCGACCGTCAGCTTACATTCAGGATGATTTAAACTCTTGGATGTAAACACACTAAAGAAAGAAGCAAATAGTTCGACCCTGATCGAACACTCAGTATAATTAACATTATTTCATAAAAAAACACTCACGACAGAGGCACATAAATCAACCGCCAGCGAAGACTCAGGTTCATTGCCACTACTGCATGTAAACACACTCAAGTCAGAAGCCCAGAAATCGTTATCAGCTTACTTTCAGGATGATTGACGCTCTTGCATGTAAACAATCTCAAGGCAGCATCGCAAATATAGACCGCCAGCGAACACTCAGGCTGAATAACACTTTTGCATATAAACACACTCAAGGATGAAGCACAAAATATCAGTCCGATTGTCACACTTGCATGTTAACACTTCAATGTAGAAACAAATAAATAGACAACCAGCGAACACTAAGGCTAATTAACATTAGTGCATGTAAACAAACCTAAGCCAAAAGCACATACATTGCCCCTCACTGATCACTCAGGCTGATTGACTCTCTTGCATGTAAACTCCCACTTAAAGCAGAAGAACTTAAATCTCTTCATCTCTATACCTCGATATCTTAAAAAGGAATTCCTTCCAGATCCCTTTTCACAGTTTAATCGTGAATATTAAAATAAGAAAAGTAAGTTCCATTTACTTCCACTTATTAATTTCACAATAGTTGCATTCCTTCTTTCTCCTTTAGAAAGTCTCTCCTGAATTTCAAAAATAGTATCATTTACGAAAATAAGACGTGAAAAGTAGAGAGGTCATCTCCGATACAAAGTTTGTTGTCATTTTACGTCAAGAAAAGGATAAAGATGGAGGAATTGAAAATGTGTGAAAGATACATAAACCTAATATAAAAAAAACGAAAAACAGAAGCGGTGTGTCCAGTAACTTAGCATCCTTCTGCAACGACACAAAGTCCAGTTGAAAAGTGGTAGGACGTTCGATTTCAGGGTTTACCAAATACTATGAAGAATTTATCTCTTTTACCATTCACTTATTAAAATATCATTAATTAACCCATTAAAGGACAGCGTCCAAATTTTTAGACGCAGGAAAAAAAATTCATAGAAAATAGACTGAAATATTTTGTTTTTTTCTACTTTCAGAACAAATTAGAAATTTATCTTTTAATATTCAAGAAGTAAGTTTTCTTTAATTTTATTATTTTCAAAGAAAATAACAGTTATTCCAAGATGTTCAGCCCGTCGACATTTTTTCCAAGTGTGGGTAAGTAAATTTGTAAATAAAATAAGCAATTAGCATCATTTTGAATTAACTTTTACTATTATTTATGGTGTAATTGTTCTAGAACATAATCATTAAAACAAAGTTTTAAATTTTCATCATATAAGCAATTAGTAACAGTTTTTGTTTGCATGTGTAAAAAATTGGACGTTGTCCACCTGGACACAAAAACAGATAATGTATCAAATTAGGTTATAGATTTTAATAATAAACTTTATACATATTTTCTTGCTCTCTCTCTCTCTCTCTCTCTCTCTCTCTCTCTATATATATATATATATATATATATATATATATATATATATATATATATATACATATACATATTTTCCTCAGAATGAAAATTTGAAAGCACCTGAAGCAAAACGGGCAGATGATTTACAATCAGGAGACATCATTGCCCATCATCTTGACTTTGCAGTGTTAACAGATGGAGACTCTGAAGCATCTGATGAAGATGTTCAAGGAGATTTGATTCACCGCAGTAAAGGAATACTTAATGCCAAATGTGATTTTATCCCACACCCCCAAATAGAGAGTGATGAGGGCAATTAACTAAGTGGTATAACTTCGACAAGTAAAAAAATATAACTATCTCAGCACAAAATCAAATGGAAAAATTACCTAAAACGTTTAACATAAAAACAGAACACGTCACCTCGTCTACGATTGCTGATGAATTTGTCAACACAGGAAGTGAATTGCAGGCCTTCAAATTATATTTTTCTGATGACTTGATTGTGCATGTCGTTTCCCAAACCCATATTTATGCCCAACAGAAAAATGTTGGCCTCCAGTTGACAAAAGATGAACTATGGGTAGTATTAGGTGGGATAATGTAATCGGGATATGCAAGATATCCAAATAAAATACTTTATTGGTCTACTATCAATGACACACCTACTATTTCCTTAGATGCTATTAGGTGTAGAATATTTGAATTAATATTACATCATATCCATTTAAACGATAACTCAGACCTCTCTTGCACCACCTTCGTGCTAAATACGAGTATCTAGAAATGTATACTTTAAAGGAATATCTCTCAGTAGACAAGTTAATGATTCTATACTTTGGCAGCCATTATGCGAAGCAGTACATAAAAGGAACAAGGTTAGCTGACCAAAAAGTCCCGTGCCCTTACTTATTCTGATTGGTGTCTTTACGACTTTAAAATCTTTCAATAATTCACGGAGTAACCTTGCAATTATATCATTCGAAAGAGAATGTAAAACAACATAAGGAGTTCCATGTCGTTAGAATCGGCTGAATAGTTATGATGTTATTGCCAAAACAAAATAATTCGCTGGCTAACCTTGGGAGGACTTTGGCAATAATATCATTCGAAATATGATGTAAAACAACATAAGAGTTTCAAATTTCGTTAGAATGGTCGGAATAGTTATGTTATTGCCAAAGGAAAATAATTCCCTGGCTAACTTGGGAGGCCTTTAGTAATTATATAATTCGAAAGAGAATATAAAACTACATAAAGGTTTCAAATTTCGTCAGAATCTGCCGGAAAGTTATGATGTTATTGCCAAAACAATATAATTCCCGGTCTAACCTTGGGAGGACTTTGCCAATTGTATCATTCGAAATAGAATGTAAAACTGCAAAAGGGTTTCAAATTTCGTTAGAATTGGCTGAATTGTTACAAAGTTATTTTTAAAAAATTAGCAAAACGTGGACCGACTGACCTAGTGAGATTTAGAGTCGCCCGCGAGTAAAAAGTCACAACTTTCTAAAAGCTTATTAAAAAGCAGAACTAAATTATACTAAAATATATATATTTTTAATTAAAATGGCGGCCTTAACTTTTTGTCACACCACATTTATGGAATTGGAAAGGCGAAAAAATGGTCACACCCTAATTACATAGTCTAGAATAGTATAGCATAGCATAACATAGCATATTATTGCATAGTGGTGCTTATCATATTATAGCATAGTATAACATGGTATAGTATATTATAGCATAGTATAGTATAGTATAGCATAGCATATCAAAAAATAGTATAGTAAAGTATAATATAGTATAGTATATGTAGTATAGTATCTCCTAGCATAGTCTAGCTTAGCAGAGCATATCCTAGTATAGCCTAGTATTGTCTAAAATAGTATAACATTTTATAGCATAGCCTAGTATAGTCTCGAATAGTAGCCTGGTAAAACCTAGCTTACCGTAGGTTAGCCTACCATAGTATTACCTCACCTAGCATAGACTAGACTAAATCGCCTAACATAGTAAATCATGCCTAGCCTAGCGTAGCATAGTATAACATAGCATAGTATAGTATAGCATAGTATAACAAAGTAGATTATGCCATATCATAGACTACCATAGCCTAGTCTAGCATAGCCTATTTTAGTATAACCAAGTCTAGTCTATGATTCTCTATAATAGTATAACTTACCATATCATACTCAAGCGTAGCTAGCATAGTATCACCTAGCCTTACATAGTATAGCTTAGCCTGGCATAGTATGACTTAGCCTAGACTAATTTAGCCTAGCCTAACAGAGAATGTATAGTATGGCCTATCTTAGCCTAGAAAACATAGTAAAACCTAGCCTAATATAGCTTAGCCTGACAAAAACTAGCCTAGTACAGCCTAGCATATATAGGATAGTAAAGCTTACCATACTATGATAAGCATAGTATAGCTTATCATAGTATAACCTAGCCTAGAATGGTATAGTATAGCATAGACTAACCTAGTATAGTTTATGATAGTTTAACATAGTATTGCCTAGCCTATACTCGTATAGCCTAGGCTAGCTTTGTCTTGCAAAGCCTATCTATCATAGCCTACTTAACTCTAATCTAACTTGGCATAGTATAGTATAAGCATAGTATAACCTTGCATAACATAGTATAAACTAATCTAGCATAGTATAGCCTAGCTTAGCATAGTATTTCCAATCCTATTCTAGTATATCTTGGCATAGCACACCCAACCATAGTCTAACCTAGCCTACCCTAGCCTATGCTAGCTTAGCATGGTACACTATAATCTAGCATAGTCTAGCGTAGTATAGTCCAGCATGGCCTTCCTTGCATAGCATAGCATACCATTGTATAGTCCAGCCTAGTATATCATTGCCTAGAATGGTCTAGAATAGCATAGTATACCCTAGAGTAGGCTACTATACCTTAGCCTAACCTAGTATAGAATTGCATATATAGCCCTAGCATAGTATATATTAGAATAACCTAGCTTATTATAGTATAGCTGAGCCTATCACAGTGTATCTTAGCCTAGCCTAGTCTATAAATGTTTTGCCTAGCCTACCTAGCAGAGTATAACCTAGCCTAGCTTAGTGCAGCTTACAATTGTTTATTAAAATTTAGTTTAGCCTAGCTTAGCTTACTTCAGTCTAGTATTCCCTATCTTAGTATTCCCTAGCTTAGTATAGTTCACTAGAGCCTAGCCTAGTATATTCTATCCTATTCTAGCCTAGTTAGCATATTCTAGCCTAGTATAGTATATCATAGCCTACTTTACCTTACCCTACCCTAGTTATAAGACTTAGATTTTAGCCTAGGCTTGCATAGCATGCATAACATAGCCTTGCCTACCCTAGCAAAGCCTCGCTTATCCTAGCCTAATATAGCGAAGACTAACCAAGTGTAGCATAGTTTAGTATATCATAGTCTAACCTAGCATACAATAGCGTAGCCTAGCCTAGTATAGCCTTTCATGCCCTGCCTAGACTAGAATAGCATTTCAGGCCCTGCCTAGCCTAGTATAGCTTAGCCTAGCCTAGCATAGCATAAGATAGCATAGCATTAACTATCCTAGACATGTATAGGCTATACTATGCTATTATATCCTAGACAAGCAAAGCTTATTATTGTCTAGCCTATCAGACTATATGCTATCCTAGCATAGCATATTATAGCCTAAATTAGCCTATTATATCCTACCCTTGTACATTATAGTTTAGCAAAGTATAGCCTAGCATATCATAGCCTATTCTAGCCTTTCCTAGCAGAGTATAGCCTAGGATAGTCTACAGAGTATCGGCCGAAAGGTGATGATGTTATTGCTAAAACAAAATAATTTCCGGGATAACCTTGATAGGACTTTGGCAATTATATCTGAAAGGAAATGTAAAACAAAATAATGGTTTTGAATTTCGTTAGAATGAATCGGCAGAGTAGTTATGATGTTATTGCTAAAATAAAATAATTCCCGTGCTAACCTTGAGAGGACTTTAGCAATTATATCATTCGAAAGAGAATGTAAAACAACATAAGCTTTCAAATTTGGTTAGAATCGGCCGAATAACAACAATGTTATTACAAAAAAAAAGAAAGCAAAACGGGGACCGACTACCGATGTAGTGAGATGTAGAGTCGTTCACGGCTTGACTCACACGCGACTAAAAACCATAATATTTGGCTACCGCAACTGGGCTATTATACGCCTCCACTGAGTACATGTAGAACTTTGACCTGTACATTGGAAAAAATGAAACCTAGACTGAAAAATAAAATCAGAGTCAGGAATTGGTGTTGGTGGTGGGGTTGTACTAAAATTGATTACTAAAGCAAAAATTGCTAGCAATGCAGGGTACAAAATTTATTTTGATAATTTTTTTAATTCTTATAACTTACTGAAACTACCCTCTGAGAAAGGAATATGTGCAACAGGCACAATCAGGGTGAATAGATTGATCAATTGCCCTTTGCGAGAGAATAATGAGTTCGAGATTGTGTTGTTGTTGTGAAATACAAAGACAACAGTGTAGTTAGTATAGCATCAAATTTTCCTTCTGCTGTCATTGGCACCACTGATCGATACTCAACGAAAGAAGAAAAGACTGTTTCTTACCCCCAACCAAGCACAGTAAAATTGTATAACTCTTTCATGGGAGGAGTTGACCAACTAGACCAATAGGTTGCATATTACAGATCTAGAATGAGGCAAAAGAAATTATGGTAGCCAATATTCTTCTACCTTTTTGATGTAACAGCTCTTAATTCATGGTTGTTATGGAGATAATCTCATCAAAAAAGTTCCCCTTCTTGATTTTAGAAGAAATTTGCCTGTATCAATTTTGAAAACACATGGATCCTTGCCCTCTCAAGGAAAGAAGATCAAAGTATTGCAAGGAATTCACTATGATGGGGTAAATCATTGGTTAGAACAATCAAACCTTAGAAGATGTGTTTAGTTTCCAGGAAAGTCACCATTCAGATGCTCGAAATGTGATATTGGTTTGCATCCGAAGTGCCACAACTTGAGATTTATTATTTCATTATATACATTTTATCACTTCAAAGATAACTTATTGGAATAAACAACTAATTATTTTATTGTTATCTTTTATGTTTTTACGGGGATAAATAATAATTTTAACTAGGCAATGGCTTCGCTACTAAGATTAAAATTTAAAATCTAAAAAAAGCAGCCATGGTTTAATTTTTTTAAATTTTCTGAACTTCGCCAATTATAATAATTTTAAAAATGAACTCTAAACTAAATTTCCTCCCTTTCAAAATATCCCGTTACTAAAATATAGTTTTATAGAAGATATATAAAAATAAATTTTCTGAACTTCACCATTTGTAATTCTTTGGATTTTAAAAAATTCACAAAATTTCGAAACTTGTATTTATTTCTGAACTTCACCATTTTGTTTTTTGATATATTATTTTACTAAATGTATCAATGCTGCATAAGATGATCTTGTTGGGCGAATTCGCCCTTCCGCCAATAGAGTTTGAATTAGTTAATGAGTTATTCGTAGCAATTTGGATGAGATAATACGTGGTCTGCACGCAACCGTAGTCCATGATTTAATTATTTGATAGAAATAAGATGTGGGAATATTAAGCATTTTTTAATCATCTATACACTATAGACTTGGATTATTGTTCGTCATACATTTTCACTGTGCTTGGCTAATAAGCACCTATTATGAGAATTATCACTGAGAGAAAATGACACTAATGGCGATAGATAACTTTCAGTAATAGCATTTATTTGAAATTTGGGTTCAACACCAATTAAGCACACACACTTTCAATTAGCTGAAATATCCTGGTGATCAGAGAAAGTAACTTGCATCTAAATTTGACTTTCTCGCCAAAAGTCCTAATGAGTGACCAGTGAAAGTCTGGGGAAGAATTCTGCTTCCCTTCTATTGCAAATCAGTGGAGGAGGGCGGATTACTGGAATTATGGAGTTCACGGATCCAATGGAATCCAGGTTCCTCTTGCCAGTGAGTAAATCCCGTCCATGTAGACAAGGATTTGATGGAACTACGGAGGGAAACGTTCTTCACTGCCACCCCGTCTGGATGATCCCGAACAAATTGACACCTAGGGAGGAGACGGTGTGCCTGTTCCCCATTTTACAATGATACTAGAACCTTCATGACATGAGAGTAAGAGAAGGGTGTTCAGAGGAAGGAGAACGTCCCCTAGAAATACCTCTATTCCTTTCATCTTTGGGGATCATTTGTGAGAGAGTTGTGATCTCTTTCTTGAGGAAGTCTCGGGTTAGTTCCATTCTTTCGCGTAGTTGATACAAGAAGTCATTCGCTATGGTGAGAAAATATTCGGAAAGGAGGGAAGTAATGCCACCTGCTGTTTGCTTAGAACTCTGCCATTGGAAACATGGCACAGAGGGTAGACTGTGACAGATACGAGTATAAGCAGAACCTTATATAGGCACTGAAGACGAGCGGGAACATACTGCGGATTCCAGAGTGTATGACGGCGTGTTGGTCTAGCAATGGGTGGTGCAAGGAGACAAGAATGAACCATATTCGAGTACAAGGTCACCATCATGTCCACTTACATGAGTTTCACTTTGAATCGAAGAAACCTGTCAGATTGAGAACTGGATCATGCAATCAAAAGTTGACTAGAAATTATTTCAACGGAAATTCTGAAGTCAAGTTTTACGATTTGCTTCTTTTACGAAAAGTGAGGAATCAAGTTCGGGGAAAATCCCACATGAAGCCAGAATATTGAGAACATGACTTAAAGGTTGATTGATGGCAATACCTAAAACACCAAAAATAAATAATCAGAATAAAACTATGAGAGATGAATGAAAACCTCACCCAGTTCCTCACAAACGATCCATTTTGAAGATCAAGGACGACAGTGTAAAAAAACAACAAACAAAACCACTAGATAGGGAAAAATCCTTTATCTCACATAAAAGTAATGAGAATTTCTTATCATCATCATCATCATCATTAACTCTATAATTAAAGAAAGGGATTTTTTTGAGTATTTCAATAATAATTTCCTCTTAGTTTGGTTATGACATGTTTTTTTTATCAAAGTTATTTCTAATAATTCTTTTATAATATCAAAAACAAAATGGTGAAGTTCAGAAATAAATATAAGTATAGAAATTTTGTAAATTTTGTAAAACCCAAAGAATTACAAATGGTGAAGTTCAGAAAATTTATTTTTATATATCTTCTTCTATAACTATATTTTAGCAACGAAATATTTTGAAAGGGAAAAAATTTAGTTTAGAGTTCCTTTTTAATATTATTATAATTGGCGAAGTTCAGAAAATTTATAAAAATCTAACTATGGCTGCTTTTTTTTAGATTTTAAATTTTAATCTTAGTAGCGAAGCACAAGCTCCCCTCCGTAGGGGGGAGTGGCGAAGCCATTGCGTGGTTTTTAAATAATTTTATCCCACTATATATTTAAATGGAACTACATAAATTACATGTAAAACAACTATATAATATTCTTTCTTACATACCTGGTCATTACTTTCATCTGACGAGATAACCTTAGACCAGAGTGTACAAACCACTAGAACATTCCAGAAAAACGTATACCGCATCGGTAGTTGAAAAAAAAGTACCAAAATTATAACTAGATTAATTTCTGTAATCTTAATTACAGTGTAACATATTTATTTACCGCAAAAAAATAAGTGAATCACTTTAGTTTAGTGAGAACCTTGTGCATGGTACTTACGAAAGATATCCTTGATTAGAGGAGACAATTTTGTTAGTTTCAGCCATAACTCAACAAGTCTTTTTGTAATTTCAACTCGGTCTCTCTTGTCTCGGAGGAAATTGTCAACAGCGCTGAAGCCATATTCAGACAAATAAGACGAAGGAAAATGAATCAAAAGTGTAGCACTGTTAAGGTATTTAGTTTCAACTCAGTAACATAGACACATAATGATACCTTTTATTTTGAACAAAGAAATGACTGAAATTTCTTGCAATAATATTTCTTTGGTATAAAGCGAGGACTGTAATGAATCAAATCTTTGTTTTTGCATCAGTCAACAAGAGTTAAATTTCTCATTGGACTTGCTTGTTTTAGTTGCCTAGTTTCTCCAAAATGTTGGTCAAATAACTGACAATATTCTTGGAGCCCACACCTACGCCCCACCAAATTTTTCCCGGGGCCCACGTTGGGAATCACTGCTTTATAAAAACCATTGTTCATGTGTCCAATTTTTGTGATTTGTGGCCCCAATGAAGACGTTTTTTTCCGTCGACCTTAGATATCCATGGCTTCTTACACTCCATGTAACCTTTTATCCCTTGATATTTAAGTCACTTTCTGAATGTTCTGGGGAATATATTTTTTTTTTAAACTGAAGCTTCTATGAACTCCCCAGCAATTTCTGAATATGTTTTACCGCGATTCTATAGTAAAGGCCGAATGAGAGATGTCTTCTCTGAGTGTTGTAACATGTTTTCTCCCCGCTCTCTTCCTTGATACACAGCTCTTGGTCTCTTGCTATATAGTTTTATACTTGTTAGATGGCATAGCTTGGACATTTGATTTTTTTTAGCAATTTCTATTTATGATAATCCTTGGCTATGGAGAAATTGGATTTGTGCTCTTGCGATTCTGTAATATTTTTAGTTTTAGTCATCTTACTCTTTTCGGAGAAATATTGAATACCCCATAGTTATAAATTTCGGCTAAAACAAGAAATATTGGTTAAACCTGATTTTAGAAAACACCCTTTTATTAATTACAAACACTTAGTCAAATACTAAATAATTCAGTTATATTAATAAAATATTCAAACATATGAGGAAAATATACATTATTATCATACATATTTATGAATAATATGATAAATTCTAACAATTTTAATTAAATTATAAATCTATGAGGGGTGTTTTATACTTTTGGTTAAAGCTGGATATGAAACCTTCTTTAAAAACGTTCAGGCAAAGTTGCCTTCGTTGATTTTTTCTACATGCTATTATAATCAATGAATAAATAAATGTACTTTTGATACTCTTGAGCTGTCCAGAAAGTACTGTGTAATTAGTTACCAATGCAAAGCATACCTAAACTATGACTACCTCGAATAACAAAGGTCTCCACTAAAAATAATGGCTTTAAGTTGTTTCATCTTAGGGTCAATACTAAAATAGTAACAAATCTCTTTTCATTTAAGATAATAACTGTTTGGAAGAGTCTATCTGCTACAATAGCATCTAGTACTTCAGTAAACATGTTCAAGAATAGATTGGACACTTACTTTGCAAATAATAACGTTACATAAAATAAAATTGGGCAAATAATAACGTTACATAAAATAAAATTGACAAATAATAATGTTACATAAAGTAAATATTTGTAAATAATAACGTTACATAAAATAAAATTGAGCAAATAATAATGTTACATAAAGTAAATATTTGTAAATAATAACGTTACATAAAATAAAATTGGGCAATTAATAACATAACATAATAAAATTGGGCAAATAATAATGTTAGATAAAATAAAATTGGGCAAATAATAACGTTACATAAAATACAATTTTGCAAATAATAACGTTACATAAAATTTAATTAGGCAAATAATAACATAACATAGAATAAAATTCGTCAAATAATAACGTAACAAAATTAAATTATGCAAATAATAACGTTACATAAAATAATTTTTTGGAAAATAATAACATAATATAAAATATAATTGGTCAAATAATAATGTTAGATAAAAATAAAATTGGGCAAATAATAACGTTACATAAAATAAAATTTGAAAAATAATAACATAACCTGAAATAAAATTGGGCAATTATTAACATAACATAATAAAATTGGGCAAATAATAATGTTAGATAAAATAAAATTCGTCAAATAATAACATAACAAAATAAAATTATGCAAATAATAACGTTACATAAAATAATTTTTTTTAAAATAATAACATAATATAAAATATAATTGGTCAAATAATAATGTTAGATAAAAATAAAATTGGGCAAATAATAACGTTACATAAAATAAAATTGGAAAAATAATAACATAACCTGAAATAAAATTGGGCAATTATTAACATAACATAATAAAATTTGGGAAACAATAATGTTACATAAAATAAATTTGTGCAAATAATAAAGTTACATAAAATAAGATTTTGAAAATAAAAAAGTAACATAAAATAAAATTGGCAAATAATAACGTTATATATATAAAAATCCTTTTTTTTACGTTACATAAAATAAAATTTGGAAAATAATAACATAACCTAAAATAAAATTGTGCAAATAATAATGTTACATAAAATCAAATTGGGCAAATAATAATGATACATAAAATAAAATTGGGCAAATAATACGTTACATTAAATCAAATTGGGCATATAATAATGTACATAAAATAAAATTAGGCAAATTATAATGTTACATAAAATCAAAAAATACAAATAATAATTCTACATAAAATAAAATTGGGTAAATAATAACATAACATAAAATAAAACTTGGCAAATAATAAGGTTACATAAAGTACAATTGGACAAATAATAACGTTACATAAAATAAAATTGGGCAAATAATATCATAGCCAGATAAAATTGGACAAATAATAATATTACATAAAATAAAATTGGGCAAATAATAACGTTACATAAAAGTTGGGAAAATAATAATGTAACATAAAATAAAGTTGAAAAATAATAACATAAAATAAAATTGGGCCCATAATAACAAGAAAATGAAATTGGGCAAATAATAACGTTACATAAATAAAATTAGGCAAATAATAATACCACGTGGAAAATATAAACAAGCCACGAGTCCAATTCAACTTCCGTCATGATTTATACACTCCTTATCTCCCATTTCCTCTGAACAATAATTTGTCTTTTTTACAAAGAAGGCTGTGAAAGGATCTTCTCGTTCATTTCGCGTTGCCCAAAATGATATTCTTTCTCTCTTTTGAATTTCTAGTTTTCTTTTAGATCTCTCCGAGGTCTGATCTCACCCTTCAAATCTAAAAGGAGAAAGCTGTCTCTTTTTTAGTTTGTTTACATGCTGAACACTTCACATTCATTAATTAATTATCCTTGCCCTACTTATACATCTTCTTTATTGAGTACTTCCTTTATCGTTGTCTACTTCTGTTATCTTTCAGCGAAACATCGGTAAAATCTCAAAAAGTCAAATGCCGATTAGTCCGGCACCAACAATGGTCAAAGTCACTTTCTGAATCATTTAGTCCCAAATACTCAAACGTGTCGATGTCACTCGTTCATGTGAGGATATGGATTCTGATAATTGGGACGTATCCTTTCAATTTGGCTGAACCTACGCCTTTGCAAGTAATTGACAGGTTATGTCGCTTAGATGACGACGAGAACGTCTCGATATTTGGTATATCAGAACTTCTGGGATGGGGGGCGTTTGACAGGTTATTTACACCTTTGGTTAAGATATTACATATACTGAACTTTTGTGGGCTTTGCAGCCGATGCCCCACTCGCTTCCTAACTAATTCTATCCTCGGAATTAATTTGTATATGTAGAAACGATGCTTCAATCCATGTTTCCATTTCCTATGTCCCACCCTAACGATATGTATTAGGTCCCTTATTATTCTAATTCACCTAGAGAAAAGAAATCAATGAGAAGAGTGTGATAATATTCACTGAGGTTCAGAAGGTGAAGAAAGACAGATGTGGGAAGATACAAAGTAATATTGCAAAGTGTACATACCAAGAAATAAAGATACTATGAGAGGCTAGTACATAAATACCTCCCTGAATGCTTTAGACAAATTGAGAGAACGCATATAAAACCCATAAAACAAATGCGAAATAATGAAGAAGGGGGGAAATTAAGGAAGAGATTGGCAAAGGTTGCAATCCGTAGGAGCAGAGTGGAGGATGAGTGTTTACTAATTCATGTGATAAACATGTCAAGTTAGACAATTAATTATGACAGATTTAATTTGTAGAGATAAACTATGGATTCCAACTCTAATGTGGCGTCGTGGTAGGTCTTTCTCTTTTTTAAAAGTTTTTTTTATATTTGACGACCTACGAACATGCAACCACGCATAAACAGACAAATCATACATATCATGAACCCTAACTAAAACATACACCGTCCACTCGCCAGCGGCATAATCGTACTTACATGCGAAATCGTGTACAGGCCTCTTTGCAACGTACATAAAAAGACATTTCCTCACTTACATCTCCTGACGCCATGTGGAATTATTAGTTAAATTCCCGTTTTCAGTCATGGTGTGCGGTTGCCATAGCGATGATTAATAACCACCAAACGGCATCGCGCATACCTGGCAGACGTATGTGACATTTACATTATTCTAATAGATACAGTCTCAAGGGGATCAGCCTTCAATGTGGAGAGGTGGTGGTATAAGAGAGTTGCGCGACCCCCAAGTCTAGTGGCCCAAGTATCTTATATGGCCACACAGGCTATGGCCCTTTCACACATTTTCACGTCTCTTAACCACACCAATTTATGACCATTTCTAACAACTATTTTTTCCTCAATAGCGCCTCTCAGGCGACTGCCACCAAGGGCATAATTCATCATAATTAACACGTTGGCTGCCGTGTGCCCCGCCAGTATTTATCATGTTATCTGTCTCGCTGTACCGCGTGAGATGCCGGCGGGTCACAATGCGTGATTGACATATGGATTTATTTCTCCTCGGCAACATGAGATATAATGCTTTAAAAGCCATTTGGGACCTCGGGAATATCTATTTTGTCCTGAGTGCAAATTTCATTGGCGTATCTGTAGATCTAGGAAAATAATAGACCTACTTAGAAAAGATGACTATTTAGTTTGAAGTACATTGGAAAAATACAAACAAATAAGGGTTTGAAGTATGTTGTACAACTTACAAGCAAATAAATTTTACCATTGAATATTAAAAATATAATTTAGAATAAACTTTTCAACAAAAAACTTTTTTAGAAAAATATATTTAAAATATATTTCAAAATTAATATAAATTGGAAAAAAAATGTAGAAAATTTCCTTTATTAGTGCATTTTACCTATAATAAAGTGAATGCAATTTACTTTTTAGTGCCTTTTCCTAAAGCAATCTAAGCACATACCCGGCCTATCTATACATTCGTTACAATAGGTACATACCTTTTTGCATTTTTTCAATGCCTCATTTGTACCTACACTCTTTGCTAATTCCGAGTAGCATCTTTTGCATCTTTTGCGAGTTTCTGGAGTCTCTGGTGTCATATTCTTCTAATGGGTGTTTGCCCGCATTTGAAGACTGTTGGGGCTAGGGTGCATCTTCTACATGGCAGAGTGACTCAATAATAGCTAGTCGAAATTCAGCTATTTGCATGTTCTTGTTTGTCAGCTCCTTGTACATGATAAATGCATTGACAACAGCTGTATTTAGAAGAAATTCAAAGGCAATTTTGTGGTACCATCTGACTATTTTTGTGAGAGGTGAGAAGTAACTAGCCATTTGGTCAGAAATGTCAATTTCTTGTTTGGCAACATTATACGATATTATCATTTCTGGTTTAGTTATATCCTCACCGTTGCGATTTTTCTTTCCTGTAGTCGCCACCCTCAAGTCATGTTTGGTTGACAGCATAAGAACTTCCCGTTTATCCTTCCATTTTGCTACAACGATTCCATCATTGCTTTCACGCCCTACAATTTCCCCTTTCTTTACTTTTGCTTCAGTTATGGCTTTTGGATTGTACTTACGATTTTTTTCGAAGCGTTCCCATTAGATGTGTTTCCTGCTGAAGCAGGGCTCTGGCCAGAGACAGACGTATAAAATTGTCTGTAGCGAGGGTTCTTCCTTTTTTCAAGGACTTTTCTGCAAGATCTAACACTATTTGAGTAGAATGCGTAGATGTTTCTGTTGGGTTACCACGGTCTTGAGCATCCAATTTCCCACAGTATACAGAACTTGTATATGTGTATCCTTTTGGATCACATAGCTTGTATAGTTTCACCCTATATTTGTGTGCTTTTCCAGGATTATACTGCCTCAATATGAGACGACCACGCCAGGGAACCATAGTTTCATCTACTGCAATCAGTTCTCCAGGATTCTTAGCATTTGGGAAATTTCTTTCAAGTAATGAAAGTAAATTTCTAATTTTGAATAATCGATCACCAGGGGCAGAATTGTCATTATCTTCAAAATATAAAAACTGCAATAATAGTTGAAATCTATTTCGTGGCATAATCGATGGAACAAACTCATTCTTGTAGGGTCTCTTTTTACTCCAATAAAGCGTAATTCTTGGATTAATTACTAGTCCCATGTACATAATAATAGACAAAAACTTCTTCACTTCTGCAACATTAGTATTTTTCCATTCTTTGATGCGTGATGCTCTTCGCATCTGATGATTCATAAGCACCATTTGAGCATTGATATTTGTCTGATGAACAATTAGATTATATATATCGTCTGTAACCATAACATTAAATATATCGATAGGTGTAACATTTTCTGAATGTATTACATTTATTGCAAAATTACTTCCAACGGTAGTGAAGTGAATATTTTTTAGATATGTTCCATCTACCATGTGCCAAACATTTGACGGCAATAAAATATCATCAGGGTTATGAGAGTCGACTCTTTGGTTCGAGAGAGGCATTTGACATTCTTCATCTGAAATAGATGAGTTGGTAGATTCAGACTCTGTTGGTTTATACTCATCTGAACTGGAATCACCACTAAACATAGGATCACCATCAAGATCACTTTCAGAACTTTGATAACTTCCTTTAGATGAAGATACATAAAACATTTACTTGAGAACATTTTTATATGAGTATTAGTTATTTTCGTTTATATTTTATAGATTTATCATCTGGAAAGAAAAGAAATATCAATTACTGCAAATTCTAATGTACCTATCTATATTTTTTTTTGGGGGGGGGGAATAAAATGTTGGCGCCGGCGGGTCTCACGGCACATGGGAAATATCATATTACTTGAGTGCCGTGTGACCCGCCGGTATCCTCAGTACGCACGCTTACTCAAACACAGTAATATATCATAATAAAATCAAATATGTAAAAAAAATAAACTTTCACAAAGAAAAAATGAGCATATGTCCATTGGCACTTGAGTACCAAAGAGCGAAAACCGCCTCCGGCAGCTTAGTTCGAGGCTGCTTTAAAATTGAGAGAGAAAAGCAATCATCATAAAACAAGAAGAAGAAGGACGCACGCTCTGGCGTCAGGAGTGTAGGGGGCCCGGCTCCTCCCGGCGCAGGAGCATGCCACCAACACTAAAGTGAATCAAATAAAATGAAGGAGACCAGCCTCCTCCAAGAGCTCAAATAGTCCACAGGTCTGTGGGCACTAACTGTCCGCAGGTAAGGTCCGCAAAGATCACCCAGATTGGGACATCCAACAAGAATGTGCCGAACAGTCCGGGGGACGACGCAATAAGGCGGAGGCGAGCGCTCCATCCAATGGCGGGGCGTCGTCCCGCGATTGTTCCCGATTCGCGACATGTGGAGGTAGTTCCATGGGAGCAGTCGCAGCGCGATGACACGCTAATTAATAAAATCAGTTAACTCTGGACAAGAATCAAATCAATTCCGATAATTCGATGTCCTGCATGGAAGGGGTTTTCTACGACCATGCCCTATAGATAGATGGCTGTACGGTACTACCAAACAATATATTTGTAATAAATTCAGAAAGCGCAAAGGTTCGAAAAGGAAGTGGTGAAGTTAGGATAAGTGAAGTTGTGTAAAAGACAGAAAATCTAAATTGTCAAAAGAGGGTGCTAGGTTGGGGGAATAAAAACCCAAAGGGAAGCAAACCTTGCTGAATTGTTGCACGGATAATTTTGTCTAGTTGGAAACTATTGTCAGATGCACTGAGATTAATATGAAACCTACTTCACTGGTTACAATAATACTCCATTTTAACATCTTACTTGTCAAAATAATATTTTTCTTTTATATTTACTGATAAGAATAGTATTGCTATTCAAAGAATTACATGGGTTTAGAGTACCTAGGTACGGTAATTTGTCACCGGTTCTTGCGTCGTCTCGAAAGAGTACGCGTATGGCCTTGGCGATCGAATTTTTTTTATTCAAGAGGCGCCCATCTGGCAACTGCCGAGGCAAAAAATAAAGATAGTATTTGAAAGTATCTTACAACTGCATGACTACGGATTTGCGAGAGAGTCTGGTCCACTATGCGAAGGCCTATTGCCACTATCTACCTACAGGTCGTCCACTAAATATGTGTCTGGTTTTGAACCGTTCTATATCATTAAACGTTAAAGCTAGATGGATGGATTAAATGAAAAATACATGAAAGATAATGTGAACGAGATGGTACGGAAATTCAAATGCCTAATGCCTCGAAGGCACCTAACGCGCTCTATGAATCACTATAAATTATCAACGATCTACTAAATGTGTACAGCACCAATCTCTAGTACTGACCCAGATATGGCAATCAGTTCGGCTGTGACGTGTGAGGCAGCACCCGAAAGAAGACAAGGGTTTCAGACTTGGAGCCATCTGTCGACAACAGCTCGGCTACAGTGTGGCAAGATGTATGCTCCTAGAAATACGAATGTGATACTTTCGGTGATTGAAAAGCATTGGTGGCATGTTCAAATCTGGTATCCTTCAGGATGGCGTCTTGGGCAGAAGCATCAGCACCATCGGTTCGATTTACATCGAACTCTCAAAAACGTTTCCTAGTTTTGAACCCGAAAGACTTGATTTGCGTCTCTCGTTGCCACTGGCAACATTGAGATCAAGCGCAGACTAAATGAGAGCCATTAGTGACTGGAAGATATGCTAAAGCGGCGCGTATAATCTCATCATGCACTGCGTACAACATGAAACGAGTGGAATTCGACGTGGAACTTAAGGACCCTCTCTGTGCTGGAGACAGATGACATGAGATGCTGAAGAAATTTGTTAAGCTAACCTTTACCAATTTCTCTCTCAACTTTCATACGTAGGGCATTAGAGAAATTGAGTGGAAACTAGCCGATGTGGAAGGATCCATCCGGGGTTTGGGAAAAGCAAATTCTGTAGTCATTAGGCAAGAATCTGGAAGAATACTCTACAACCATACCCTATTAAACAGAAGTAAAAGAGAAGCCAACATTACTCACCTAGATGTCAAGGCATGGCGTACGGGATGAATATCTTTGAAACTAGGGGCCCTATCAGCTCATGACGATAGAATGGAGGCGTCTTCATGAAACCACAGATTAAGGAACTCCTAAAAGATCAAAACTTTAGTATACATTATGATGATTTGCAGATATACGTTTTGAACTCATTCAGGTCGGTTTGGGAAAATTGATTTGGAAATAAGAGTTCCCTGTATTCAAAAAAAATATGTTAAAAGACTTATGGGATGTAAGATGTGTCTCAAAATTTATTTCCTTAATTTGCATCTGGACGTATTCGAGGAGAATCTAGGAGCAGTATCTGATGAACAAGAAGGGAGCTCCCATCAATATATCAGCGTTAAGGGGCAGCGATGTATATAACTAAGTGTGTGACAGTAACATCCCCATTCCACGTCCAAAAAAATTACCTTTTTTGTTTGTACTTGAAAAGTTGTTTTGTTGCGATGTATTAAGTTTTTTCGATTGTATACTTGCTATGTGTGTATACATACTTATTCATGCATGCCTCCCACTTGAGAAAGTTTGATTTCTGCAATAAATTACTATAAAGCTCAAACCTTACCATTCTACGTTCGCTTATGAATATAACTAACTACTCAACGGTATGCTGAAATTATTGAGTGAGCTATTGAAAAATCATACGTGACACACTTAAAATGGACTGTAAATTTATAATCTGCATCATGAATAGATCTAGAAAAGTAAAATTCATTTTTTGATGAGAGAACTTATTTATGTAATTCCGGTAGCCATATGCCTACTGTGAAAGAATAAGGAGAGAGAGAACGAATTCTACACATACCTGACTTCCCCAGTTCGCCGTTAACCGCTCTAAATTCATCTACCCAATAAACTGCGAAAGTTAGAACAATGGAAAGACCATTAAGAATGCATCGAGACTTCTCGCTATGGGCCCTTAACCTGACCCAAGGCAATTAAGAAAGTCTGTTGGCGATGAATCTCTCTCCCCGTCTAGATTATTTCAGGGTTTATATTCGACATTTCTAAGTTCACATGCAGATTGTGTCCGAAGCCGCAGTACAGTACGTTAGCCGTAACGTCTTCGTTAGTCGAGGGGGAATCGACTAAATTCTCATCCAGAGAAGAATTAGGTGATTCTCGAAGAGCCAATGAAGAGCTAGTCGTCACTCAGTGTTGTTTATGGAAATAGTTAGGCACGCTTCAACGGTTCTCACCACCATTTTGGATTTTAAGGATCGGAAAAGCCATCCACAAAGACATGCCTCTTAAGAATAAGAGGCCCCCAACTTCAGTTTCCCGGAGTTGGATTAAGCTTCTCATGAGACGCCCACAAGCTCAAGGTCAAACTTTCCTACCTGGTCCTACTTGCCGCACATCAAGGTAAAAGGGATTTAACCCCGCTTCGTCACGCTCCTCCCACCTTTACCGCGTCAAACCTCAAGGATCCCCTTTGCTCTAGAACTTGCATAATTGTAAAATCATTTCTTAATTAATGATCCCTCGGTTCAAACTTAATTGATAGTGTTAATCACCATAGCCTTGAACCGTCAATATTTAATTGCATTGCCATTTAACTTGCTCTATATGTATATGTAAACTTTAGTCCTATTAAAGTATATTTTGCAGCCCTGTTTGAATATTCCTTGGCCTAGCAACTGTGTATTTAAAGCAATCTTAAAGCCATCCCCAGGTGGAGCCTTAATTTCGGTCGGCCAGTAGGCCAGTGTGCGTATAGACGCGTACACCTGGTCATACCACGACATAAAACTGGCGTCAGGTCTTTGGGTTTGTAAAAGATTCCAACATACCCGATCTTTTGCTATTTCCTTAAAGATCATTATTTCCACTCTATACAGTTGTAAGTGTCAAGAATATTCAAGCACAAATAAAAGGACAATTTCTTTTGTTAATAGGCATTATAGATTTTTTTAGTTGAGCGTATTTACGTGAGTCAAGGTACCACTAATTAAACGGCAAAAATAGCCGCCCAATTTTGTTTTGCTGTGGTAAAAGTACCAGAAGGCTCAGTCCTGGGTAAGGTTCCCTCGTTAGTTATTTCCTTTTTCTGGTGTGCATAATTAATTGGAACATTTAGACAGTTTTGGGGGTGTTAATTATTAATTACACGTAGGTTAGATTTGCTAGGAAGAGCCTCACTTGTTCTGGTAAGCTTTCTCGTGTGCCGAAAGACGAACGCAGCATATTCAGGATGTCTTCATTCGATCGTTTTCATAAGTAGGGACAGATCCTAGGACTATCAGGAAAGGATTTAATCGCTTACGTTCAAGAGGAAGAACGAAACAAACGGGTAGAAAAGAAAGCACAGCGATAAGTAGAAGAAAGGAAAGAACAAACACAGAGAGAAGCAGAAGAAAGACAGAGAGAAGAAAGAAAGAAGCAGAATAAAGAGGGAGAGAGAGAACAAATATGACGGCACGAGAGAGAATTAAGCCGTGATCATGTCGAAATGACTTGTGGGATTGCGTAACTATCAGCCACAACCACCCTCGTTAAAACTCCCCGTGTATAAAGACGGAGAAGATTTTTGACTTTGAAGAAATTTCCGAAGTCAAGAATTGGGATTTAGAATCAGATGGAGTTGCCCGTCTACTCCCACTCTTAAACACTCGTCTGCGTGAAATTTTCATTTCTCTGCTCTCGGAAGCAACTTTGGATTATTCAACCTTAAAGGCGGAGCTCCTCTCAGCCATTAGTATGAATCCGGAGTTCTATCGGGTTAAATTCCACTCTGCAAGGATACAGCCGGGACAAAAGTTTAAGCAATTTAGGTTCACCCTTCGCCACAATTTATAGGTTTGGCTGCACTGCTCATAAGTGACTAACGATTATGAGTCATTAGGAGACTTTTTTTTTAAGGGATCAACTTATGGCTACCCTTCCCCGAGAATTAACGGCCTTCGTAACAGATAGAAGAACTTCTTCGTTTAAAGAGTATGTAGAGGAAGCTGAATTTCACGCTTCCACCCACGATCTATATCCGAAGGAAATCAAGAAGAGTCCCCCCCTCCCCGTCCATCAAACATAAGTTTGGTCCTAATAAGTTCCATGCTAAGAATAATGGTAGCTTCGTGAAGATTCAGGCGCCCCATAAGCCCAAGACTCATCCTCAGCATGAACAAAAAGACGTAAAGCCTACAACATTCTCTTCTGCTCCGTCTCACCTCCCGCGTAAACCCATCGTATGCTTTACGTGTGGCACCTCTGGTCACCTTAGTTATAACTGCGTCCAGAACTCGCAGCTAAGGACCACCTCTAATCAACACGTCCATCAGGTAACCGTTTCTCTTCCCCCTAACTCTTGTGCCTAGTCATCACAGGCGCCACCTGCTCCCTCTCACTCGGAACAACAGGTAAATTTCCTGTTCAATAAGAGCTCCCGCGGTGGGCTCAAGTTTGAGAACGGCACGATAGAGTTCAACCTTTGTAAGAGACACGGGCTGCACATGCATAGTAGTCTCGGACAATCTGTTGCCCCCAGTAAGTCCCCAACATAAGAGATTTGCAATCGTTCGCGACTTTTTAGGTCGTGCCACTAAATTTCTTGTGGTAAAGTGCTACATACAGTGTAATTATTTCACAGGATGAGCATAGGTAGTCGCCGCCCCGATAAAGTTTTTCTCTGTTCTTATCGGACAGAGCGCGCAGCTCTCCCCAAAAACCAACGCGCAACCAGTGATCACCAGGGCCCTAAGCTGCGAAAGATACCGTTACCACGGTATCTTTAACGTCCTCGTCAACTCCGGACGTTGAGTTATCCAGCAATGATCAATTTTGCTGAAGCTCAAACGAATTCGGAGGTGAATTTGAAAAAATACAGAACGTAATTTGACACCAAATCCAAAGCATGGAAATTCGAAGCAGGTGACGAAGTACTACTTATGTTGCTCTCTGAGTTTAGTGAGCTCCTATCTCAGTCAAAATTACCTTTCCACCTGTTGAAAAGGTACCACCGACGCGCGTGCGTTAATAATGTGGTCGCTATAGACGAAAAACTCGTCTTAGAGGCAACTTACCCGGTCAAACCGCTTTGCCTTGTTCAAACGGTCTGCGTGGAAGCAGACGACGAATACCCTTTGCCGTCTTTCCCTCCCCCCCAATCGGACTCAGCCCCCGAGCTCGATTTTAACCCCCGTCTCCAACCCATCAAGAAGGCTCAAATGGCAAGCCTACTAAGTGAATTCTGGGACGTAATCTCCGAAACCCCAGGTTGTTCAACACAATTCACTCATGAGATTGTGTTAAAAACGCAAGAACCAGTAAGAACTAAACCTTACCCTATTCCCGCTCATTTACGCCCTGCGCTTAATGCTGAATAATAAAATTTGCTCAGATTGGGGATCATCGAGCCTTCCTCAATGATCCCCGATTGTAGTGGTCAGAAAGGCCGATCAATCATTTAGGATGTGCATCAATTTTGGCAAATTAAATTCAATGACCCAGTTCAACGAAGAGCCCATACCTTTGATTGATGATCAAAACCTACATCTTTTCGAAAGCCTACCATCAGCTTTCGGTCTCTGAATCTTCTAAACGATTTACAGCTTTTGCTACAGAGAAAGGCTTAATGCAATTTACCCGTCTTCCCTTTGGTTTGGTAACTGCGTGTAGGAACTAGAATCAAATAATGCGTCGAATTCTAAACGGCTTAGTCAGTGTAACCTTTTATTTTGAGAAAGTGTACATAACCACCCGTACATGGGACCAGCACGTACAGTCCCTTCGCGCTTTGGTAATCCGTTTGCGCGCATACGGACTCACGATAGGCACGTTGAATTGTCATTTCGCATATGATACGATTAAATATCTTGGTTTTAAGATCAGAAAGAACCAGCTTGTCCCCAAGAAGACAAAGTTAAAGCCATAGCTGAAATGCCGCTTCCCCGGACGAAGAAGCAGCGGCGGTCATTTCTGGGTTCTGCTTCATTTTACAGGCGCTTCGTTCCCCTTTTTGCCACTATAACGTCACCCCTTAATGATATGTTAAAGAAAACGGAACCTGATCCTGTCAGTTCACCCCCCATCCTCCCGGTGTCAAGCTCTAACCAGTTGAAGGAGAAACTGATCTGTGCTCCTAATTTGAGACTCCCGAATCCGAACAAAAAGTTTGAGATTCGTACTGATGCCTCTTGTGATGGTATAGGTGGTGCCCTCATGCAGTATGAAAACGATCGAAGTGGATATCCCGTTGTGAATGCGAGCAGGAAGCTGTCTGTCCGCGAAAAGGCTTACGCCACCATTGAACTCGAGGCAATAGCTAAAGTATGGTCAATTAGACATTTTAGACATTTTAGAGTGACTGTCGAGGGATGAAGGCGAGTGACCAAAAAGTCTCTAAAGGTACACATTACTACTGTACGTCAAACAGCCACTATCGGCGCTGCGCTCGGGTACAATTAAATTGGGAGTAAGGTAAGGACCTTCTACTTAGAGTGCGATATTATAGGTTGGTTATTCAAAAGGGAATACGTTTTCCTGGTTCATCTCAAGACGTATTCGAAAAAAAACACCTCTACAAAAGTAAACTTCAATACAGTTAATAAGAACGAGGGCACAGATAAATATGGAAATCTAAATAATAATCGCTACGACAAAAGAATATTATGACAGGCAAAAATTAAGGAAACTAGGTTTTGGAAAATATATAAGTGATCCAATAAGTTGGATTGAATGAAAGATTTAGCAAGTCTATTAGCGTTACACCAAATGGGGAATTCTCCTTAGCACTGGAAACGAACAGGTGGGACTTACGAAGAAAGGACCCCTGGTTACTTCTGGAGGATGAACTGGGGATGTGTAAGACCAATGGCCAGGTTTTCGTCGATGGGTTCTCGATGCGAAGGCATTCAGAGAGACTCCGAAGGGGGTTGAGATTACCTCGGCTCCAGGGAGAAGTAATCACGAAATCGAGATTCGTCTGCCGATGACAGGAAGTCTCAATCAATGTCGTGAAACGAAAGAAACCCAGGTCAACCTTCCGGGGTATAAACGGGTTTCCGTAATCTTCCTCTCATCACGGTGGATTACATGAAAACGATCTGCTGACGAGATCTCAAGGGCGAGGAGAGCACTTCACGGGGGACAGACACTAAGGTTTGGACGGCAAGAAGCTCGGGTTCTCTCTATCTGGTGAGGATTTACTTGGGACATCACCTTTAATAGGACCCACAACCATGGTCGGAGGAGGGCTTCGCGCATGATGGCCTCCAAAGGGCAATCGGAGGCGGCTTATGCAAACATGAACCTTGATAATCTTTGGAATCGACGAGGCGAACGGGAAAATAGAGCGATTCCTTTCTACCCCAAAAGGGGGGAAGATTGACACGGCTGCCCTATTGAAGCGACACAGCGTTTTCAAACTGGGGGGAAGACAGCGATATAGCACCCCAAGTTAAACACAGCTGCGTTAATCTGTCTTGACCAGTAAAATTATGTGTTATAACCGCGTATTGAGTTTTATGCTTCCACAGTGACCATAAGCCATTGTCCTACCTTCGTAATTCAAGAGTCAAAATGGACGACTAATGCATTGGAGTCTGTTGCTCATGGAATATTATTTCCGTATTGTGTATATCAAGTGTACTCAAAATTGTTTAGCGGATAGTTTAAGTATAAATTCTTTAGAAGACCCTATTGCCATAAATTAAAGATACCATTAGCGTATCTACTTGTAAATATGTTTGCTGATTTGTTTATATATAGGTTAATTGTTTGAAGTGTTGTATAATTATTCCTTGTTGTACTGTGTCTTTGGTAATGGTTCATTTTTTTTCTTTTATTTAGATACTCAATGTGTTTATGGCTTAATTTTAATTTTGGTTGTATTTTTTTATTTTACCTGTGCGTATAGTCTGAATTTTGTTGGTAACTCCTTGCACTGATTTAATTTTTAGAGCATCTCCCCATTGAACAAAAATTAGTTCGAGACATTCTTTTTCGCAACTGACTTGTAGAAAAAAATGTCTTCTTGAAAAATGAAGGAGTGTAGAAGAATAAAGCGAGAGAGAAGGAATCTCCCTCCCCCCCCCCCCCCTGCCTTCCCCAGTTCGCCGTTAAACGTTATAAATTCGTCTGCCCTATATACTGCAAAAAATAGAACAATTAAAAGACAATTAAAGGGACATCGCGACTTCTCGCTATGGACCATTATCACAACCCAAGGCAATTAAGGAAGTCTATTGGCGATGAATCTCTCAACCCATCTAGATTATTTCGGAGTATATATTCGGCACTTTTAAGTTTACATGCAAATTGTGTCTGAAGCCGCAGTACAGTACGTTAGCCGTAACGTCTCCGTTGGTCGAGAGGAAATCGACTAAATTCTCGTCTAGAGAAGAATTGAGTGATTCTCGAAGAGCCAATGAAGAGCTAGTCGTCACTCAGTGTTGTTCGTGGAAATAGTTAGGCGCACTTAAACCCTTCTCAACACGTCTTCAGATTTTAAGGATCAGAAAAGCCATCCCTGAAGCACTCTCTGTTTGCCTCTTATGGATAAGAGGCCCCCAACTTCAGTTTCCTGGAGTTGGACTGAGCGTCTGGTGAAACGCCCACAAATTTAAGGTCGAACTTACCTACCTAATCATACTCGCCGCACATCAGGGTAAAAGGGATTAAACCCCCGCTTCGTCACGCTCCTCCTACCTTTATCGCGTCGAACTTCAAGGAGCCCCTTTGCTCTAGAACTTGCATAAATGTAAAAATCATTTCTTAATTAATTATCCTTCTGTTAAAACTTAATTGATAGTGTTAATCATCATAGCCGTGAACCGTCAATATTTAATTGCATTGCCATTTAACTTGCCCTATATGTATATGTAACCTTTAGTCCTATTAAAATATATTTTTGTAGCCATGTTTGAATATTCCTTGGCCTAGCAACTGTGTATTTAAAGCACTCTTAAAGCCATCCCCAGGTAGAGCTTTAATTTCGGTCGGTCAGTAGGCCAGTGTGCGTATAACCGCGTGCACCTGGTCATACCACGATACCTGATACCTACGCTCAAGGCTTTATTGTGGTAAACCTCACTGGTGTTAATGTTGATATTTTCCTTGACGGCAACGTCAGTTAGTAAAGACGCATAATATGTCGGAAATTTTAGGCTAACTATTAGCGAATACATAAAAAAAAACTAAAAAACAGCAGAAAGGTTATAATTGCTTCCGCCAATGATCATTTTATTTTTTTCCACTGAAACGCTTTCAATTTCTCTTTCACGAACCTGAAAACCAACCGTTCCGCCACTTTTCGACGTTAGCGCTTGCATCCTTAAAGTTATGCTGTCCAAGCCTTCGTAGCGAAAGTTTTTCTATATTTCAATGGAGATTATTAATTAATTTAGATTTATGTAACTTAAGGTTTAGATAAGGGAAACCATGAGCAATTATCATGTCTGGAGAACTTCGAAAGAAACGCAATTGTTGCCATATTTGGGTAATAAGTCCATAGGATTCTACTTGGGAGTTTTTCCCGTGCTCTATTTCCAAGATAATTGGGACATAGCATCCGAGGAAGTGCTGCGCATCAAAATGCAGCCCCCTCAAATCCCAAAATCAAACGCCCTAGAACAATCTACCCTCCCTCAAAAAGTTAACTCTCAAATCGCAATTATCCCCCATCCAACAACCAACCCCCCCTCAAAGCAACCCCAGAAGAATCAGACAACTCAATTCCCACTACAGGATTGGTGCAAAAAACGAAACCCCGTCATGGTAGCTGCACCAAGCGGTCACCCAACCGGAAGGGGACGAGGTCAGCCTCATCCTCTAGAGAAGACAACCATGCCTATCATGGCAAGAAGATACATTCAAAGATATACGCTCCCGGAAAGTGCGCCTTTCCCAGAAACCAATACGCCCAAGGACGTGAGCGACGGCGGGACGACAGGTCGCTACAAATGGGAGTATAGCGAGGACGTTCCCGAAAGGGTGGTCGAAGAGGCCCTTATTTTGGAAATGGTCCGGCTGAACAAGGAGGCCTTCGTAACACTGACGGCCTCTGAGTTCAACAAGAAGAGATCCGGTAGGTCCCGATCTCCTCCATCCAGCCCCTCTACCCCCAAGAAACTCGTAAATAGGAACGACTAACTGACAGACAACATGGACAGACTAAAAAAAGGACTTGACAGTATTACAGTTGAACTCTGACGGCTGGATCGACAAACAAGTGACTTACGGCAACATCATTAGACAATGTGACCGTGATATTGTTGACTTGACACAGATGAAAATGAAATTTTTTAATTACGCCATCGTAACCAAGAACCACAGCCAGGGGCGTTTCGATGACGCTGCCATCGCAGTCAAGAAAGGAATCCAGTTTAGGTCACTCCCAAATTTAGACAGTCCTATCTGGCAGTCGAGATCCAGACTACCCTGGGGCCACTGGTAGTGTCCACTGGGTACCAACCCCCAAGACGAGACTATATCTCGATGCACAATTTTCTCTAACTTTGTGCACATGGGAGAATAGTCCGGTTCGGGGGAGATCTCAACGCGAGATGCTTGGAATCCGGATACACCGGAGTTCTGAATAAGAATAGGAGGAACTTAAGGAACCTTATTGGCGGGGGTATTGTTGCCCGCATTGGGCCCGACTTCCCCACCTATGTCACCGAAACCTGCGCAACAAAGCCAGATGTCATCCGGACCAGCTCACAATTTCCCTACAATTACTTCATATAGCACGGCCCTCTTATCCCAAGCGACCACATAGCTACCCTAATTAAGATATCCTTAAGCCCCATTCAAATACCCGTCAGGATGAGAAAGTGCCTTTCAAGAATGAACTGGGAAGAGTACCGAACCCTTCTCGGTGAGTTCAGACCTCTACCACTCGAGGAAGCCACCCTGGAAGAGATCGACCAGAAACTGGCTAGGCTAACGGAAGTAATGGTGGAGGCGGACCGCGCAGCAGTACCCAGAACACCGTACAAAACGCTACCAGCACCAAGGTGGACTCAGGAGTTATACGACTTAACCAACGGATACAAGACACTATTTGAAGATATTAGACTGACTGGCACTGACAGAACCAAAAACAGACGCTTAAGGATACTAAGGACTGAAATGAAGAGACACATAACGGAACAACAAGAGGCTCTTTGGAACAACCTCATAGACAAGATAGATGAAGAAGTGGACCCCCGAACCTTTTAGAATACTCTTTCAAGACTGAAAGGTAAGCCACCTGACAGACACACACTCCTCAAAAAAGACGATGGGACGAAAATGACCTCAATGGAAACGGAAGAAGTGTTTAGTACCTTCTGGAAAGATGTGTTCTCCATCACACCAGAAGAAAATGAACACTTTGACCTAGACTTTGAGGAACACATTCACGACCAACTAAGACAAGAACTAGACAGACATACCCCTTCAATAACACAACTGCTGACAGAGAGATGACTGATTATGGACGGAAGATAGCGGAAGAAGAAATACTAACGACGTTACGTTCTTTCAAACAGAGGGCACCAGGGAAAACAGAATTGACCAAACTAAACTGGTTGAACGTCCCCCGTAACATCATAGAGGGGCTGGTCAATATTATGAACGCGTGCCTAAACGTTGGCTATTTCCCGGACGAATGGAAGATCTCCAAAATGATCTTCATTCCAAAATCGGGGAAGCCGCCAGACGGCCCAGCGAGTTTCAGGCCCATTTCCCTCCTCGAAGTGGCAGGTAAGGTCTTCGACAAGATCCTTGCCAACAGAATCCAGGATTTTATGGAGGAGAATAACCTCCATAACCAACATCAACATGGATTCCGAAGAGGGAGGGGGACTGATACGGCGCTGGCTGTAATCACAGAAAAACTGGCGAAGATCGCTAGCTAGAAAAGGTACGCGGACCTGGTGCTCAGAGATGTTAAGAATGCATTCGACAAAGTATGGAGGATTGGGTTACAGTTCAAAATACTGAGACTTGGACTAAACCGACGACTAGAAAAAATTCTATGTGACTATGTGACTGACAGAATAGCGTACATACAAATATTCGACCACACGAGACCGGACTTCGAACTGACTGCAGGCGTACCGCAGGGTGGGTGCCTAAGCCCCCTGCTGTATAACATCTACACCCTTGATCTACCCAATCCGATCAGGGAAGACTCGCTGTACGTCCAGTTCGCCGACGACATCAGCCAGATCATGACTGCCCCCTTCAAAAGTCCCGTACTCATGGCACGAATCACCGCCACGTCACCCAGTCGGCAGCGAGCGCGAGGGTCGAGCTTTCTAAGCTGTTCAGATTAAAAAATCTGAACACGGCCAACAAAAGAAAGATCTATAACGCGCTCGTAAGATCCAAGCTGCTGTATCCACCGATACCTATCTGCACTAGTTCTAGGAACAAAATGAGACTCCTCCAAAGAGTGCAGAACAAAGGCGTACCTTTAATTACAAATACCAGGAGGAGAGAAAGAAGGAGGCAGAGGGACCCACACCACACTATCCAAATGACTCCAATCAATTTGGAACTGCAGAGTAGAGCTCGCAAGATCTCGGAGGAAGTACCACGACTCATGACGGACGAGACCAGGCAAAGACACATAGACATTTCGCCAGAAGACAGAAACAGAAGAAGACTAGACTTCATCAGCAGCAAAGCGCAGACCGAAAGACAGGAAGAAGCGATATACACATAGGACTTTTACCTCGACAAACAATAAACATCACAAAGATCACCCAACGAACAGAACATTTTCATAAAAACACACAAACATACAACGAGAAGAACACGAGAGACACAGAAAACGCCGACAAAGGCTCGAATGCTACAAGAAGAAACATCATAAACCACAAGAAACAAACCAATAATCACAAACAGTAAAAAACATAAAACAGAAACAACACGAATGTACACGAAAAAGAACCATAAACCAAGAAGAACACAACAAGAATCAAGAAAAAGTACGTAAAAAGATCACGAATATTCAGATAAAGTACTGAGAAACAACATCAAACTCAAACAACGCCTGCGATTCCCTATCACCAGGGATTACCCCCCCCCCCTCTCTATCCTCTTCATCAGGGAAATCTATCCCTTCCTATTTATCTTCCACTATTATATATATATATATATATATGCATACGTGATTGCAGTTGCAATCTCATATGTGTGTATGTATTTTCCTTTTCACTACTTTATATATCCAAGTCCAAGTTATAGATTACTGGGTACCTTGGTGGTGGAACAAATGCCCTCATTTTTTGTCGTCTTGGGATAAATAAATTTGATAGACCTTAAGTTAGTATAATTCACTTAAATTTACTGCCCTAGGGATTTGCAAGGAAGCTTAGGTAAGAATCTATTTTGCACACTTACCTTTAATGATAATCGGATTCTGAAATGTTTCGGCCTGTTCTTTTATGTTGGATTATGCGTTTAATTTGAAATGAACCTTTCCGAGTCATTCCGTGGGTATCATCTCATTTTTGTAAGTTAAATGGATTAAGTTTAAGGTTTTCCTTAAATGCAGACACTATGTGGTTTCGTATATCTTAAGAAACAGAGAGGGTTAATTTGAATAAATGCCTCTTAATTTACGGTGGCAAACAGAAGTTAATTTTGGTCACTTTGTACAGGGGAACAAGGTGCGAAAGCTCTAACCCTTGCCCATATTTAAATAATGGATGAATTCATGGTTGGTCACAATCCATGGGTTATTTTCATTTAGATCCGTAACGTATCACATCTTTTGAGGTTTCGTGATCGTGTGGTAAGAGAACCTCATTATTTTTTTAATAGTTCATACTTTTGCGGTAAATATGTATTTACCACGTTACCTATATGCTGTAGTAAGGATTAATTATTCAAATATGTCTGGTTTCCTTTTCTGCGAGGTTTCGCCTACTTTAACTGCTTCATTTAGGAAGCTTAGTTTCATTGCATCTTTTGAAGTAGCTTATTGGCCATTTCTTCTTCAAAGATGCTTCTTTAACTATACTTCATTTAAGGACGTTTGTTTGTCTTTGATTTATTTTAGGAAACTAGTTTTTCATTCTTCTTCATTCTGCGCATTTTAGTGGTTTCTATAAATTATAATTATTATTTATTTCACGACTCCAAGTTTAATGTTGTAAGTTATATATATGTACATATATAAGGTGGTGCAAGCATGGTTGTTTTTTGTTAATCATCGATAATAACTCTGGTTATAGTGAGAAGCTGGCAAGAATCTAAAGTATTTTTTCCAGTGTATTTACCAACTCTAAGGTTTAATTTTAGGTAACACTATTTGCTGAAAGTCCACATGACTTAATTAATACTATATTCATTCATTATGTTGAGTAAAAAACTTCTTTGAATTTATTGCTCTCCCAGAGCTAAGTTTAAGCAGTCAGGGCAAAGAAACTTGCCCTAACTACTTGGTTCATGGTAAGTTTATGGCATATTTGTGCCACTAAGCCATTCATGGAGTTGTAGTTATTCCACATTTAAATTTTAAATTAAAATTTGGCTGTCATTAAAACAGTCCGTTTGGATTTACGACCCCAAGGAGTAAGACGGGATGGAGACTCCTTGTGTATCCAAGTAGAAAAGTTTTCTAGTTCCCTAACCACGAACCAAGGTTGGGTGTTGTTCGAAAACACATATCTCTATAGGTCTTCGATGGTACTTAACTGGTTTGACCACTGGTAACCCGTCAGGCACCATTATTAGAACCATTGCAAGGTTCCTCTTGCTCCATTAGAAAGATTTTACATATCAATTTTTATTGTAATTGTTATTCAGATGATTGAATTAGCCTCATTTTAGATATAAACAAATAACAATGTAAAATATTAAAAACAAAAAGTAGGAGGACATCATGGGGGGGAGGATAATTTCATGTGTAGACTTTGAACATCACACATGTTTTACTGTGTAACCCACCAAGTTTATTTATGTAATCTAGGCGTTGAGTTGAATTCAGTGTGACAGTAAACAACCAGATATGTAGAAGAATGCAAATTAGATAAAAAGGGAAATTTAGTCCAGCCATGTTAGTCGATTTTTGCTGGACTCTGATGCGACACTTAGCCAAATGTATCGCAGAAGCTAAAACGAAAATACAAATAAGTGCAGATTTATTCTAAATTAATTATTTAAATCGAGTTATTTGTGACTGCCAAAAAAAACCACTTGCGACTTTTCTATCATTTTATTTAAAAAATTTGCAGCATAAAAGTTAAAAATGCAATTACGTAAAACTGAGACGTGCTAACTATATATAATTTTCAGATTTATAATCAAAACCTTTGAATTGACAATAAACAAAGATACTTTTTTTCTTGCGATTCCTTGGGTCACTGTTCCATTGATTGAAATCACGGGGTGGAGAGGAGGATCTGTTGCATTTTTAATTAGGAAACCTATACAGTTGGCCATTATTGAACTCATCTATTCTTCTTATTTTCTTTGATATTGAATTGTTGCTGATTGATTTGGTTATTCGGTTGTTGTATTTTTCCTGGTTTCCACCAGTGTCCACACGGCAGAGTGAAAATTTACTGGTGCCAAGGCAAATTTGAAATTTATGTACTTTCTCTTCAAGTTCAAGACCGTGCGAGGTCAACTCATATTGTAAACTCCACCAATAGCCTTTCTTCCTTGTACTCGTAGATATAAAAAAGTGGGAATTCATATCTTTTACATTTTGGGGTGATTTCAATTTCTGTTGACGAAACGTTAGAATAAACTGCATTAATCAATGAAATCTTTGTGTGTATTCCTCTCAAAAGTGATAATAAAAATATTATTCTTCAACACGAAAAAGATATTTAGGAAATTAGAAGCGGAATGCACGAAATTTACTCAAAGTTGATATAAGTTTCAATCAATGATAATAATTTGAATTTCTTTTTATACTTTGCGCCATTTGACATCAGCGTTCTATCTATAGTTATAGAATTCAAGGGTGTTTGCTATACAGGGTCCGAAGCAAAGGCGAACCAGGTTTTAAATGATTATAATTGAAAAGGGTTTTTAGTGATGTTTTCATTGTATAAAAGCGATTTTGTTTGTTGTAAACTCTTTATGAATGGTTGACTTGTTATCAGGTTTTTTATAAATGGCCAAATATTTATCAAGTTTGCTAAAATAATGGTCAAGTTACGTTGATTTAAGTCAGAGCAACACAAATTACGTTTTCCCTAGTGAATTAAACAAATGTTATTATATTTGATCAAAAAATAAATTTAGCAATCCAATAATAAAGAAATTACAGCACACATAAAACAAAAAATTAGTTCTAATAAAGATTTCCCTACACATACCCTCTATATAAGCATAGTTTAGCTTTATGGGATTTCGCTGCTCGTATAACTCTTTTGATTAACTGCGTATTTTCATTGAGAAAATTGACTTTATGTAGGTGTGGTAGTGTTAAATAGGACGCAGTGAAGGCTACTCAATTAAAACGCAATGTTGAAAAAGATTTTCTCTCATCTCAATCTGGCTTTGATTCAGCACTTTCCTGAATACACCAAAATCTATTGAATCTATGGTGATAATTGCATTGTAGTTCCGGAAATATTTGTTCCGTAATCATGTACGACGAATTCAGGTTATTATCGTAACACAAGGAATCAATAAGATCGTCACTCCGGCATATCCCGATCCACATTGAGAATTTCTAGCTAATAGCGTACTCAACGTTCAAAAGAGCTGCCTCGTCACGAGTCATTCGCACCATTGTCCCCAAACGAGTGGTTTGACGGAGAATCCATTCGACGAATCATTTTATCCGAGAAAAATCAGTCTTGAGTGTCTGATGCCGGAAATGCTTATTATAATGATGCCATTTAAAATCGAGTTTAACGATACGATTAAATCATGATTTTGATATTTGCGTTTCTTCATTTCTGGCAGATACATCAATATTTTAAGAAGTTTTATTCTAACATAACTGATTTCTTCGGTTCTTACTGGCTCAGGAGGATCTCAACAGCCTTCCTATAAATTTAGACATTTTGTACATTTAAACATTGTTAGATTTCACGACGTATATGTGAGAATGGGTGGAGGAAGTAAAAAACCAGAAAACACTTTGGAGTTCTTTATTAACGTTTCGCTTATTGTTGTTTTATTTGTTTATCGTCTATCTGGTGAATGTCTACAAGGGCAGAAGTTGCCTTAATTTCTTGCATAAAACCAAAAGCAAAACAAATAAAACAAACGGCAAAAATTGCAAGGAAAAGGAGGAAGCACGCTACAGCGTGTGGGGGGGGGCGGAGTGCCTCCACCTGGTGTGAAAGAATGCGACGGAGAGAATCAAATAAAATGGAGAAGGCCACCATCCTCCAAAAAGTCCGGAGTATAAGCTGTGGCAACCCTGCTCGCCCCGCTACCGGGAGAGATATCGGGCAAGATAATGACCCAGACCGGAACATTCAACAAGAATGTGCAGAACAGTCTTGGGGACAACGCAGTTGTGGCAATAAGGCAAGTGTACCCAATTCAGAGACGACAGAAAGCAACCTGAAGCCGTCGCGGAATTGAGGGGTAGGTCCAAGAGAACAGACGCGGCGCAATGGCACGCAACTAAATTTCCCTGGGCCGTCTCCTATCTTCTTGGCTAGCCCTTAGGGAGGGCTGTCCTGATTCCGCCCATGAAGCGAGTGTGAAGAAGAGCCAAACGCTGGTCTGGTCGCCCAGTGCTCGCGGGCTCTTTGGTTCCCTCATCAGTGCTCTTTTTCTCCGTGAAGACAGATGCAGCGCCTGGTAAAGCCCTGCTGATTTCAAACAAAAGAGACACGAAGGGGAAACTGGCTCCCTCCTTGATTTGGATACATCCTTGTACACTGGCACGGATTCAGTTGGAGTAGAGCATCCGACGTGAAGTGGAACTTGCTAAAGCAGCTTTGTACATAATACAAGTGGCCTCCGCTATCCACAAAAGGCTGATCAATCATTTACCAATTTCTCCACCAACCACCACACAGGAGGTTAAGGAGATTTGGCCAAAACCGGTCTAGATAGAATGATCTATCTCCTGTATGCGAAAAGCGAACACAGTAGCCATTCGCCTAGGAATCTGGCAGGGTACAGTACCCAGATCCTGTTGAACAAATCAAGATAAATGCCATGCCTCGATCATACTCGCTCACGAAAGCCTATGAGCAAAGCGACATTAATATATAACAATGCTTACGAAGAGCAAAGAAACAGAATGAAATAAAAGGCATAAGAGCAAAGCAAGAACATGAGGGAATGATCGTTTCCGTAAAACCACCACCTTATTGAAGGAGCAACTAGTTCCAGTTTAGAGGTGAAGGATGGCTTTACGGCGAATTATTTATCTGACTCCAAAGATAATTGTTTTTAACGGTGTTCTTCTTGGCTGGGCTTATCGAAGGTTCAAGGCAAAGATGGACTTATAAAAATAAACTCTTTATTCTAACAAACGAATATTAGGACGTGCAAGCGTCGAGAAACAGAGCGTACTAAGCGGGAGACTAGTAGTCTATATATGTATATTCAACGCAAGTACGAGTTAAGGGCGAGACAAGACTTGGCGGGTTTAGGCGGGGAGCGTGAACGCGGAAGAATTCTTTACAATTCTTTCTCTGATTATTTGTGTTCTGACTCCCTTCTTTCTATTTATATTTGCACTCTAAATACAGAAGGCGTGGCCTAGACTTGGGACGGCTACCGTCGGACGACCTAGCTTCATTTCTTGTCCTTTCCCCAACCTCTGGGTGGTGCTAGGAAGCTTGTGTACCATGTGTGTACGCTTACATGATAAACCCTTATTTGTCTTTTGATACAACTTTCGCTGCACCATCTCTTATGGTCAGCATGTGTGTTTAATAGGGCTCTTCCTCAACATCACATAAAATGAATAAGAGCAAACCAACAGCTATACAACCCCAAACCTAAGAAGAGCAAAGAAACAACATCGAAAATGTTGGGGGGGCTTGTTTTCTAAGGAGCCCATCTGGCAACTGCTTACTTGGGTATACGTCGCCGTATTCACTACAGCCTACGACTAGGCTATATTAAAAAACAAATAACAACAAATAACAACACATAAACTGTATAAGAGCAAAGCTCCAGTATAAAATAAAATGAAAAGGAGCAAAGCAACAGCAATACAAACCTAAGCCTAAGAAGCGAAAAGCAAGTTTCATAAAAGGCGTAAAATGAAAGCAACACCAATACAAACCATTGCCTAAGGAGAAAAGGCAACAGCATCCCATATAATGCATACTAGAAAAGCAACACCAATACAAAACAAAGCCAAAAAAAGAGAAAAACAACAGCATCACAAAAAATGTATAATAGCAAAGTAATAGCGTTACATAAAATGCATAAGAGCAAAGCAAAGTCAAGACACACTAAAGAGTAAGGAGAGAAAATCAACACCATCATAGAGATTGCATAATAGCAAAGCACAGCATCACATAAAATGTATAATACCAAACAACAGCACCATATAAAATCTATCAGATCAAAGCAACAGCATCGCAAAACAAACTAAAAAAGAGCAAAAACAGCATCACATAAAATGCATAAGAACAAAGCAAAAACTTTCAAAATTAAAGACTAAGAAGAGCACAGCAGGAGCATCACATAAAATGCATGAAAGCAAAGCAACTCAATACAAAGCAAAGTCTAAGAAGAACAAAACAAGAGCATGAAATAAAATGCATAAGATCGTGCAACAGCAATACAAACCAAAGGCTGAGAAGAGGGAAGCAACAACATTACAAAAAATGCAGAAGAGCAAAGTAACAGTAATACAAACCAAATCGTAAGATGACCGAAGAAACAACAATACAAATGAAAGCCTAAGAAAAGCAATGCGCCAGCATCAAAAATGCATAAGAGCAAAGCAATAGCTATAAAAACCAAAGTCAAATAAAACAAAGCGACAATATCATTAAAATGCATAAGAGCAAAACAACAGCATCACATAAAATTCAACAAAGCAACAAATTCACATTAAATGTATTATTGCAAAACACCCATATAACAAAATGAATAAGAGCAAAGTTCCACTCAACCTTTTCTTCCCGCGCTTGGTAGCAGGTGTTTCAACCTGTACAGAGTTCGGTTTGGTAGCCATGGTGCCTTGATGGACTGCATGCCATGCTGAGATCACCCAACATGAACATGTGTCAATTGCGGGGAATGAGCGCGTCGATGAGGGCGCCAAAGGATCCGCGAGAACTGGACAACCAGACCAGCGTTTCACTCTTCCTCAGACCGACTACATGGCCGGAATCAGTGCAGCCCTTCTGGTTGCTTGTCAAAGAAGATGGAAGACCACAGAGAGGAACTTAAATTTGCGCGGCATTGCGACATGACTGTTCTCATGGACCTTCCTCCAATGCAGCGACGGCTTCAGGTCTCTTTCTGTCGCCTTCGAATCGGGCACATTCGTGGGACGAAGGGCCATTTGATATCGCACTCGCCCGCATCTTATTGTGACGACTGCGTTGCCCCCCAGACTGTCCGGCATATGCATGTTGAATGTTCCAGTTTGGGTGATCTTCGCGCATGTTACGTGTCTCGGTATCTGGCTGAGTGGGGTTGCTACCGCTTGTGCCTTATATTCGGTGCGGGTTCATGTACTCAGGCTTGTGGACTATGTGACTTTTTTGAGAAGGTTGGCCTCTTCCATTATGTGGGACTCTCTTTGTTTTAGGTCGAATGTTCGTTTTTTCTTCCTGCAATTTCTTTGTTTTTTTGTCTTTGAGTTTTATGGTTGGTTCTTTCTTTGGTTAGTTTGGTTTTGGTAATTTTAAAATAGCCTAGCACTACGCTGAAAATTTAAATTACAACTTATGCCCCCTGAGAGCAGTCGCCTAATGGGCGCGTTAAAAAATGTTTGTATTGGGTCCCATATAAATAATAGACTCCTTTGAAAATAAGGTCTTTTCAGTTAATACTTTTCGCCCTGTTTTAGTGCTATATTTCGTATCACCCAAATTATTTCGCTGAACAAAAATGCCTTGATGGTTAAACAATTTTTATTTTTCTCTCAAATTATATAAAATATCCAAAGCTTGTCAGTTAACAGAATGAACTAATTAGTAGAGGCGAAAACATGAAAACTACATGAATAATAAAGGATGTTAGTGCTATAAATAATGTGGCACTTACGTGTCAGGGGTGAATAATGCTTGACACGCGTGTCAAATTTGACCTTGAGATGCAGAGGTAATTAATGTCGACGCTATATTAGTAATTTCCACGCCCTGTTATGAAGACACATCTCATATATATATATATATATATATATATATATATATATATATATATATATATATATATATATATATATATATATATATATATATATATGTAACAAAGCCCAGAAGGAAAATAATGCGAAGAATCCGGGTACTTTCGAACTTTATTTCGAGTTCTTTATCAAGGAACTCCAAATAAAGTTCGAAAGTACTCGGAATCTTCGCATTATTTTCCTTTTGGACTTTGTTGCATCTTTGCTTACTCACGCAATACTTTGTGAGTTATATATATATATATATATATATATATATATATATATATATATAGAGAGAGAGAGAGAGAGAGAGAGAGAGAGAGAGAGAGAGAGAGAGAACCATAACTTCTAGCTATTAGTTTACATGTAAAAGTTCGTAACGTATGTATAGCATCACAGTCACACTTGTATTGTAGACTGTTAACTGATGGTCTAACTCATTTATGAATCAGGATGACGAGACGAGCTAAGGTCGAAAAATACATCAGAGGCAAATTTTAAAAAATATGATGTGTAATTTTCATCGAAATTGAAAAGGTATTTTCATAATTATGTAGATTTGGGTATGATTTTTTCATTATTTTGCAGGGTAGTGCCATACAACGCCAGACCATAGCGATATATTTTTTAGGGGGAATAAAATAATATTCTTTAGGCTAAGTTTTTTTATTTGCTTGTTTTTCCATGCCTTTATAATTATTTGAATTTTGCCCTTTGCATTTTTCTAGCCCATTTGGCGACTGCCTTCAAGGACTTAAGTCCCTGGAGTATAAATATGCTTATTACGAATATTTGGCATCCCTAAAGTTTATTCGGAAATTCTTTCCCTTGTATTAGATATTTTTTTTTACTTTTCAGGTATATAAATAGATAAACTGTTTCATAATGAATAGAGGGTTTAAAAATCAACCCAATCGATTTTGTTATATCTATAGTCCTAAAATCACAAAATTTGTAAATAAAGTTAGGGGACCAGGAAAAATCTTTCACCCCCTCATATCAGTTGCAAGAGTGCTTCGGAAAATTGAGAAGATGTAGCGAAGGTAGAAGATGATTCTCTTTTTGAACTCCCATGATTTGGAGAGAAGAGATGTATCGTGTGACATCTATTTCTTCATAATAAATCTCCAAGGTGGGCTTATGAATTTATTTTTCTTCAATATTTTGAAATTCCCGTGTGAAACTTGATATAATACTCATCATAACATCTAAAATAATTATTTCAGATGATATTATTTCATCATTAAGCATTTATTATAATAAAAGCTTCAAGACCTTCTTTATTGACAGGGTCGTGGTATAGCAAGGATCGAGTGGTAGTGTACGTACGTATAGGTTTGTTACGTACTTCAAAAACTCCTTGATTAAGTTTTCTCTAAGAGTGCTATATTTGATTATTACTATTACGTTAATTTTAATCTTTGAGGGTTTCTAGTGCCATGCCCAGCGTTTCGAGGATTGAATTAAATGCTTCTAAGAAAAATAGACCTTTAATTGCAACATGAACAAAAATTGAAATCTAACAAACAAACTACACAGTTTTGAGTTAAACAAGTTTAAGTGAGGCTAACTAAATTACACAATTGAATATACAGTAATGGTTGACCCAAAGCTCACTTTAATATTGAACACTAATTGACCTTCCAAAAAAAGAGATGAGGGAATTCATTTACCTTTAAAAAAAACACACGGGAATCGGGTTTGAGACTGACCTTGGCTTCAATCGAATATACACCTATCTATTACAGATGCTATGTCGATGATACAGATGTTGTCTGACGGGGGATAGCTTTAAAGCCACAGAGGAATTCGATGCGTGCGACGGATGGCGTTAAGCACGTTGTCCTGGTAAGATGATTTCCCTAACGGGACAGGAAAAGTATGCTTCTTCCACTCTTCGGGTTAATCTGGAAATAATTCGCACTGGCGAGCGATGAGCAAACGAGCGATCGCTTTGACAAAGGGGAGTGCTTGAGGGAGTTCACTTTTGGGTATTCCTCAATGGCGAGGACTATCTCTTGGTTTCGTTGTACACCAAGATAGGGGGTTTCTCTGACGAGAACAAGTTAAACTTGTTTCTCACTACAAGTTAACTTAAAGTTCGGTGTGACCACCAGGAACTGGCTCAGCATGAGCTTCTTCTGTTTTTTTTCGTAGGGTTGCCGGGCACTGAACCGGACTTCGTTGTCTCGATGATTAACACGATCTTCCTGAGACAAGATGCTTAATTTTTGGTGTGGCCAACAGGAACTGGCTCAGGATGAGCTTCTTCTGTGTCCCTTTCGTTGGTTGCCGGGCCTCTAGCCGGACTTCGTTGTCCTGATGACTAATTCGCACTTACACGTTCTTCTGTAGTTATTCGATTATATACTTGGCCACCTCACTGGGGGTAGGGAAAGGAGACGGAGGTGAGGACGGTGGAATTGAGTCTCCTCCTCTAACGGTTTTACTCAGAGCGTCTTTCACCCAGCCCCAACGGCACCTTCTGGCATTTAGTTGTCGGTCCTCTAATTTCGCATATGAGGTGAAATTAAATATCAACTCTTAGAGGAAACATTGCCGGTTTAACAAATGTTAGGCTCACCAGACCCCAAATGGAATGATTAGCGCATTATGTGGTTGGGCGAAGGCCTTTCTGGTGATCCTCGAGTCGAGGGAAGAGATGGGAGGGAGGTAAGTAATAGGATTACGTCGCCAAAAAATGCCAGGACGTTGTGGTTACCGAAAAGGGTCTCAGTTTTGAGCGTGGGATATCGATTTTCCTACAGACAGTTTCACTTTGAGTGATTATAATTCATTCGAATGCATTGGTGGTTTCACAGTGAAGAGCTGTGGTCTGAAAGATATGAAATAGGTCAATGTAGTCTATATTTTCTTTCTTTTTAATTCATATTGTTCATGAAGAGGAAAAATGAATGAAAAAAAGAAAATATCCAGACTCATTTTGCTTATTTACTTTTTTCCGTATTGTAGCATTCCCTCACGAGCCGCCACTGTCTGAACGTTTCTTGAATTTCAGGTGCAAGTTTTTTCTCCATATTTCTATTTTCAGGAATTAACAAGAACAATAAATACATTGTTGTATACCCTGACATTCCTTACGCGATGAGACCCGTACCACATAGTGTGGAAATATCAATATCTGACCCAGCTCACCAACCTTGGACTTCTAAGGATTCTGATGATGAATCACTAACCAATGGCAATGGCTAGTACCACTCGTGTAGACCTCCAAATTCCGCTTCAAATGAACCGAGGCCTCTCAATCATGCCAAACTTAACGATCTTACCAGGGTTCTAGGACTTCCCAAATAGTTGTTGGGTCCAGGAACAACATTCACCTGGTATCGAAAAGAAGAATTCCGCAAGTTGTTTTGCAATGGACCAAAAGACCTCTTCCTTATTGTAGTGCTTCAATTCTGATGGACTAATTTAATCATGGGTTTGCCCGTAACCTCCGAAATGTACAGGCCTGGATCTATAGCTGAGACGGTTGTGATGACATCACTCGAGCAGGCAGTAGAGCCGGCGCAGACTGCAGGCGCGCAGTTCAAAGCGAGCCGTCGTTGAATGAACCAGATCGTGTCATTTTATACCCGTGTAAGCTTAATAATGCAAATATTGTCAGAGAAATCTTTGTTTCCATCTAATTTAGAAAGACAACATGTGAATTATGCCCTTCAAGTGTTTCATGAGAAAAATGTTGCTGCACTCAAGGAATTCAAAGAAGTAGATTCAACAGGTACAGCTATATTTTTGGAGCAAGTAATTTCTTGGTGGAACATTGTTAATGTGAAAACTCCATTTAAAGGAGGAGATCTCCATCAATAGCAGGGCAATTCAATAACTCAAACTTCATCTCATGACTCAAATTTTACATTTCTTGGTAAATTTTGTGTGGCTTGATGCCTGGGAAGGACTGAATAAAGGGCAGATGAGAGCAGGTAAATTGTCTAAGTAAACTCACTTTACACTGAAGCACACCACATCCACTTTAATTAGATTATGTGATTACTTGTTGCAATATCCTAGACACTATTAACACCGAATTGAAACCGAATACCAACTGTGACAAAAATCTACCAATCAAAACTCCTTTAAAACTAAAAGTGACAAGAAAAAAGAAGAAACAAAAGATACAAATCACACACGCTACAAAATAAACAAAAGACGATAAAACTAAGCACAAAGTATAAATTATAAATAATAAAACAACAGCAAATGCACATAACATACAAAGTAGATTTAGAATTTGAAAACAAATGGCTTGAACGCTATAATAATAAAAACTCTAACAAAAAAAGGAAACACACTTCAAAAAAATAATGAAAGCGATATGCCTGACCACCAGGTGGTTAGCGTCTCTTTGCACCCTCCCACACTACTTTATTCTTCACCATTTTTCTATTTTCATCTATCTATAAACACACTCCTTTTGTCCCCTACAAAAACATACTCACTTACCACAATTCTCGATCAGCTTAACTATATTTTGCTAGGAAAATTTCCAACTGACAAACTGGGGTCTAGATTTGGAATATATGTACAGAAAAATGAGAGGCGGTAACTATAATGTGTCAGTAGAATAGGTGCTAGAATCAGAAAACAAGTTGAAGATAGTAAACCTGCTTTCCATAAAGTCAGTAGAATAGGTGCTAGAATCAGAGAACAAGTTGAAGATAGTAAACCTGCCTTCCTTAAAGTAAGGAGAATAGGTGCTAGAATCAGAGAACAAGTTGAAGATAGTAAACCTGCTTTCCATAAAGTCAGTAGAATAGGTGCTAGAATCAGAGAACAAGTTGAAGATAGTGAACCTGCTTTCCTTAAAGTCAGGAGAATAGGTGCTAGAATCAGAGAACAAGTTGAAGATAGTAAACCTGCTTTCCTTAAAGTAAGGAGAATAGGTGCTAGAATCAGAGAACAAGTTGAAGATAGTAAACCTGCTTTCCATAAAGTCAGTAGAATAGGTGCTAGAATCAGAGAACAAGTTGAAGATAGTAAACCTGCCTTCCTTAAAGTAAGGAGAATAGGTGCTAGAATCAGAGAACAAGTTGAAGATAGTAAACCTGCTTTCCATAAAGTCAGTAGAATAGGTGCTAGAATCAGAGAACAAGTTAAGATAGTAAACCTGCTTTCCTTAAAGTCAGTAGAACAGGTGCTAGACTCAGATAACAAGTTGAAGATAGTAAACCTGCTTTCCATAAAGTCAGTAGAATAGGTGCTAGAATCAGAGAACAAGTTGAAGATAGTAAACCTGCCTTCCTTAAAGTCAGGAGAATAGGTGCTAGCATCAGAGAACAAGTTGAAGATAGTAAACCTGCCTTCCTTAAAGTCAGGAGAATAGGTGCTAGAATCAGAGAACAAGTTGAAGATAGTAAACTTGCTTTCCTTAAAGTCAGTAGAACAGGTGCTAGAATCAAAGAACAAGTTTAAGATAGTAAACCTGCCCTCCTTAAAGTCAGAAGAATAGGTCCTAGAATCAGAGAACAAGTTTAAGATAGTAAACTTGCCTTCTTAAAGTTAGGAGAATAGGTGCTAAAATCAGAGAACAAGTTAAAGATTGTAAACCTGCTTTTCTTATAGTCTTCCCACTCAAATTTTCTGCCTATAACGGATATGAATGCTTCGTCTGTGGAGGATGAGGAATCTTCTGTCACGTTCTAGATATTTTTTATGGTATTCATAATGTTGTTACAGATCAGGAACTGTTACACATAGATAAGAAGGTACTGATTTATATTTCAGGGTATGTATGTCACAATATGCAGAAAAGGTGCATGTGTTCCCTATGTGTAGCAAATAATTGTTCGAAAAATATTCTTGATTTAGAGATATCAGAAGAAAATTGTCACTACACTAAGCAGCTTAACAGGGGAAGGTTAAAATGGGCCACAGAGTTCACTCATAATGCATGTACCAACACCTACAAAATAGTTCAGGTTCTCATGTGTACTTATAAGAAATAAATTCTAAACTTATCAAATCACAGAACTGTTTTAATGAACTTGTCTATTAATTACCTTCAGGAGTAAGTCGATTTCAATGAAAGTTGTATAATATGTGGTACCTCAAACAATCATTTCATTGTTTGAGGTCAGCAGCAAATATTCTTTTGAATAATTATTGTAAATCTGTGAATGACAATCTTTTACACAATGTTAAGGCAAAGAAAAGGAAGTTGTCAACATTTACTACATAATGTGGAGAGGAGGTACATCCACTAAAAATAAAGATGTGTTGTATGATACCTACGTAGTTTGAATACAGCTAAAACCTATAGGAATGTGAGTGTTTATGAATGCTACAAAGTTACTCATTATCGTAAAAGAAGTAAAAATAATGGGAGAGAAGTACCAGAGAACTGGAATCTCAATAAGTTTGTGAACTATTTCCGGTTTTTAAAGCGAAGCGTACCCGAAGAAAAACACGGAAAGTCACCAAGAAAAACCAGTCCTTCCTCAATATATATTTTTTTTATATTCATTCGATGTATAAAATTATTTAGTCCTATTTCTTTTTATTTTTGGTAAGTGTTCTTATAATATTACTCGTATCTAAACTATTTAAGCTTAAAAAAAATAAATATGGGAATAAAATTGGACTACAGAAACCCTGACTTGATTGAGGAAAACTAATTTCATTTTCGGGTTCAGAATTGTCGAATTATATAATATTACTTGAAAAAAAATGACCTCAGACAAAAAAAAGTTTCATATGCATACCATTGTTATTGTAAATGTTTTTAGCTGTTAGTTTAACAACGCCTTGCAGCTTGAATCATTGTTCTGTCTCCTACTTGAGTAACTATTTCTATTGACTGCCAATTGAATACCCCGACTGTCCCCGTATGATCAGTGTCTCGATCCGGGAACCATCTTTGTTGGGCGACACTTCACACCTTCAAGCATCTCTGCGCAGATGACACCAATTGTACAACATATTATAAATGAGCTTTATGATGGACCTTTTCTTCGGAAGAACGATCCTAGTGACTTGTGGGAAAACTTCTATGGATGAAACCTAATAGTTTGTGTGCCATTTTGAATGCCTAAGGCTTTATGGGCCGTTTTGCGCCCCTAAGACTTTATGGGCCATTTTCTACTCCTAATAAAATGTGTACATTTTGCACACCTAAAAATGTGTAGACCATTTGGCACTTTGTGAGCCATTTTGCACACCTAAGAATTCCTGGAGTATTTTGCACGCTTGGCAGAACTTAAAAGAGGCAGTAAGCTGTCGTCAGCACTCTTCTAATGTGCAGCTGAAGGCAGTCATCATCGAGGAGTGGGGCAACATCACCCTCGTGCAGAGAGAGAATAACTCGAAGAATAAATTCTCTCGTGGCCGCCAAAAGGCTCTCGACACGCTACTGAGCTTCTTTTGGTGTTGCTGTAATTTTCACAGCTTCATCTGCTTATCTGTTATATGTTGCTGTTACATGTTTTGGCAAACTTTGTATTTTCTTAATTCTTATTAAATATGTAGGGCATATATAACTTATTGTCATTTATTTCTCCTTATTTCACCGGTATATTCATAACGATATGCAAATAAATTCTTGACAATCCTGCATTGATCTAATTTCCTAAAATTTTTGAGGTGTCCGAAAACATATGGCTACGGCTGTATCTAGCTAGCTCTAGAGTAGTGGAGGAATCAAGAACGAGTAAACATATTAGAAATTTATATGGCAAAAAAATATAGTAAGTAATTGGTGGAAATACTTTGAGGTATCTTGGGCATGTCGCCAAAATGGTTCAAGGAATGTTAAAAAAAGTTGAATAAGAACTTTAAAGTCAGTATAATAGCAAAAACAGGTTTCTGCGGTAAAAAAATAAAGTGAATGCGACTCTGAGAGAATGTGTGAGAATATTTTGACTCACTATAGCCGCCAACCCTTGACAGACGCTGAGGTTTTGTGTCCGCTCTCACTGGAATTAAACCTAATACATAGGTGTTAGAAATTCAACGATGAGTCCTATAACTCATTATTGTCCCTATTAGGATCTAACTTGCGGCATTTTAACTTACAATTTCGGTATTACCGTTGAAACAAAAATCTAACTTTGTTTATTATTACTTCTATTAAGACATACCTCAAGGATTTGTAGAACTAAAATACATTTTCTCTCTAGGTGCTTTCACTTCCTCCTAGAATGTTAAGAGGTGCTTATGTAATGTATTCTATAAAACATTTACAAAAGTACCTTAAACTACAATCGCTGAGAGAGAATTCCAATTTGAGGTTATCTTATAACTGAAGAAATTTGCTTCGACTGTTTACTAGAATCGTTCCAGTTTCAGTTGAAAATTAAACTATTTGTTTTAGTATTACATTCATTGGCCGAAAAATAATTCACAATAAATAGTGTCACACGCTTTAATAATTTTTAACACATTTATTCAGCGAGATAAGTTTAACGTTCTTTAACGTTTAACGTTCTCGAATATATCGATAAAAGTAGGAATTGGTTGCTACTCAAGCTGTGGACGACCGATCGAACTTAATGGAACGAAGAAGAAAAGAATAAATAATTCGACACCTTTAGTAAGTGTACCTATTCGTACACAATAATAAAAATAATTTGAACAATATATTTTTTCAATACCAAATTCCTAGTTTGTTGTTCACCTTCAAATTCCCTAATTTGAAAATAATTAGCTCTCTTCCTTACCAAGAAACTCGGAAATACTCCCAATAAAAATTAACTGAACATCATTAATGCCCGAATGCTCGCTCCTCTGCCTGTGAATAAATATATATTTTTTTAAAACAAGATTTCTTAGAACTTGTTCGAGCAGAGATCATTTGTTCGTCTGCTTATTTCAACACCGACCCATCATTTGGCAACTGTTTGTGTATAAATTGAGTATTCAGTGGTTCGTTGGACATTTTCAACGTTCATTTGTGCTAATTATGGGGTTTCTTATGTTTCCTCGCACGCCATTTTGGTGCAACTACAAACACCTAGTAACAATAGGAGTAGCGGTCGATAACACTTCCCCTTTGGACATTCGTATTCGGTTACAGAAACAAAAGGAAGATTATTTGCGAATTATATAGTAAAAATGTTTATTATGCATTTATTTATTTCAAACAAATCCAAAGAAGCTTTAAAGGAAGTAGTGAAGTTTCTGTAAGTGAAAATGATACAGAAAGCGACTAGACCCAAAAGGAAGCTAACCTGACGTTAGAGAGAGGAAGGGCTCGCTACTCTCCTTAAGCCTTCCTCCTTTCCTTAACGAGGCAGGGCTTCTTGCAAGTAATAACGTACAGTAACAATCCTCATATAACTTTATTAGCCAATAAATAATAGTAATTATCTAACTATATAATAAAAACGGGTGTTGGTTGCTTATGTTTGGTCGATCTTTTCGTCTCGCTATCAAATTTTTAGTTCTTCATATCTACACTTTTCCCAGTATAATTATTGCAGTGGGGGGTACATCTAATGGCTCTATTGTCCTGTTGTTGCACAATTTAAATCTAAATAAACGAGTTCTTAATGACACGAGGTTGATATTTAAGAATTTCTTCGGGCAAGAATTCGTTTAGCCTCGAGGGAAACAAAGCTACCATTCAAGCCAAACAGTCGTCCGTTCCCAATTATAGGTGCGTATGCAATAACAATAACTAACTCGCATAAGAAATACCGCTAATTACTACAAATCGCAAGGACTATCGTTCAATGAAGTTAATATTTATTCATCAAAGCCCTTTTCAGCCATGGTCAGCTGGATGTTGCTCAGAGCTGAACAAGGAAAAATCGAACCTTGAATTTTATACTGAGTTTAACAAGTCTCAAGGAAGTTTCTTAATACAGAGCAAATATTTACGAAAGATATTGTACTGCAGAAACTACTTAAATAAAAAATAAGTATAAATTATGTAAAAAAATCTAACTTATCATAAGCTATGTCATTATTTCTACCCCTGGATAATTGACATAATTGTTAAAATTTTTTAGCAGCTTCAATTTAATGTATTCTTAGGCCATGAATGGTCTTTTGCAGTCTCCTTCTTTTCTTATGTTCTTATGTTCTTAATTGGCGAAAGGTCTCTTTTGAAAGTACTGAATTTTTTAGTTTGGTTCTTGATAAAAACACACGACGTTTTTAATATATGTTTATTCATGGTACACTGACGTTTAGTAATGCACAATGACCACATAGGTTCACCTAGTTCGAAATATCATGCATGGTGTAATAAACTGATGAACTAGAGGTTAATAGCTTGAACGGTGTAGTGTCCAGATTCATTAGGTGTTTAAAAATCTTACATGACGTAGTGTTCTAATGCATTAGGATTTATGAAAAACAGTATGGTGTATTGTCCGATTGCAGTAGGTTTAAAATACCCTTTGTGTAGTGTCCCGATGCACTCGGCATGGTGTTGTGAAGAATATAGCCTCTATTGATAACGGAGATGCTTTAAAGTAAGAACTAGTTCACAACTTATATTCGCCCCACTTCTGCTTCCTGTTCACCATGCTGCCCCTGCCTCTCTCCATTCATCAATCATCATGTGTCATATTGTTCCTCGTTCATCATGTAGGTCCTACGTTCAACATGGTTGTCGTACAGCAGCTACCCATTCATCATATAAGTCCTACTACTCGTCGTATATCATGATGGCTCTATCCTTTCCAGTTCATCATGTTGTTCCTACTGTGCCCCATCCCTCATAACATATTAAATCAAGACTTTTGCCAAGATCCCCTAGATCAGCTTTATAACAAGTCGTAAGAAAAGTAATGAGGTTGTCGGTAATACAAACTAGTTTCGACGCTTCTCACCTCTTTTTTCAGTTGTGAATAAATTTTAAGGTGAATTGAATACTCCTTAACTAGAACATAATTTGTATGCATATGGCATATGTGTATTTTTATAATATACAATTAAAGCGAGTTTAAGACAGCTAATTCACACCAATCCGGGGAAAAGGAAACTCCTAATTGAGGGGGATTTATAGTTCCCAGAGTAGAAATTAAATGTTAATGGGGAATCAATTCAAGCAGATTCGGTGACTTGCCTTCTGTTGTCAGGATTAATACTATATACAAATTTTGTTTTGTCCCTGTTTATCTGATGGTTTAATGGCGATATGTAATTAAAAGGAGGAGTGGTTTCACTTAATTTCTTTAGACTCGATTTATGTCTTCATGTGAACTATAAATATACATGCATGCCACATGGGTAAAAAATATTTAAAGAGCTTTTAGGTCTAAAAGTTCATTGTCAGGAAGCCTCGAAACTGTTTATGTACTGAAAAATACATATCTTGATTCTGCTGTTATTGAGCCATTAAATGTAATCCTTTTGTACTTCCGACGTGAAGAACTGTTCATTTTGTGTAAGGGATTGTAATGACTGATGCTCTTTAGTTGCATAGTAAATCATCCTCTATTAATGCTTCAACAAATCGAAAAAATTGTGAAAAAAAAGCAAAATATATTTGGAAATATGAGAACAATGAGTTTTCAGTCCAATCGCAATGTCGTATTATAAACAATCAGCGAATGTTTTGTTTTCTCTCGATAAGGAGGGTAAAAACAAAAGATGAGCAGGTCCAAATTTTCGAATATTTCTCGACGCTTCCAAAAATAATTCTTGATATTCCCCCCCCCCCAACGTCATATGAAGATAGTTATATAGTCAGGTGTCGAATAATATCACACAGCGAACTTTTAGGGAGCAACTGTAAGCAGCAAAAATATTTGGGGAGAATCAGTTGAAAATTACCGCTTTCCCTACGTTAATTTATAATTTAACATCAGATCATTTTAACATCATCGCCGTTAATGCAGTCTAGGGGGGGGGGTCAATTTGAAAACCGGTGGTCCTTTAGTGTTCGCTCTAAAACAGACTCTAACCTAACCTAACCGAACATTTGCAGACCGTTAAGTTAGGCTATTAAACACCTCGCCCGGAAAGTTTTTAGAAGGGCAGAAGGACACTCAATGATCTTTTTTTTCTTCTTCATTAACAAAAGATGGGGAACTAATGTGACAAACGAGGGAATTTTGAATTTGGCGCAGATTATTTATGAAGACCAGAGCAAAAGGCACCTATCAATACGGTTCTACTCGACAGATGTTTAGTTGTTGAGGCAACAGGGCAGTGTCAGATATAACACGGCCAACCATGCTGCAGCTGAAATCTGGAGGTTTTCGTGCCCTTCACACCTTAATAAGTGCAGGAGGATCTGTGGATATATATCTTCTACACATTTTCTCTATTTTCACCACTTTATGTACAAATATCTCCTTAAAAACTGCGCTGGAGATACCTTCGTTGGCTTTCGCTTTTAACTAAAAAAAATTAATCAGGGGTTTTTGAGTGCGAGGGCGAAGGTCGGGGGCTCTGAATACCCTTGGAATCAGTCTCATCTTTTGGCCGTGGCTCCAACTCGTTCACTGAGATAAGACACCAAAAGTTAAGACTGAACTATTGGACTCCGAACTCCACCGTTAGGATTTGAAACTGTGCAAAACAAATACATTTGCACCACGAATACATGTACACTGTAACTATATGTGCACCATAAATAAATGTGCACCAAAAATCAACGTGTAAGTGGCGTACCACTCAAGGGGGGTTCGGATCGATGATTGACGCGGACACTCAAACATTGTGGTTGTCTTGTTGGACTAGATTCTCATTCCCCTAGTGGAATGCTTCGAATTATTATCCCGTTAATTATCCTTCTATTCATCTTTGTCCCGATCGAGATGTTATCCTGCTAATAATTCCGGCGATCAGCAGTACTGACTCAGCTTGGGAATATTATAAACAGCTTGGAAAGATCAGCAGGCACGCAAAGATCAGCGTGCCCGAACTCACCTAGGAAAGATCAACAGGCACGGATTCAGCTAGAAATGATCAGCGGGTGCAGAAACAGCTAAAAAACATCAGCAGACCCGAACTCAGCTTAGAAATGACAGCGGACCCAAACTCAGCTTGGAAATGTCAGCGGACCCGAACTCAGCTTGGAAATGTTAGCGGACACGGACTCAACTTAGGAACATCCATCGAAACAAATTAAGCTGGTAAAGAAATAAGTAAACTTGGGTTAATTATAATCATATCGATTACTTAAACAAAATATTATGACAAAAGAAATCTTTGGGGTTCTATGTGTAAATTTATATACTAATGCAGCTTTTTTAGGGAGGGGGGAATTATTAGTTTTAAAGTTAGGCTGGTTCAGGTAAGGTTAAATTAGGATATCTGATTATGATACAAATAATAATTATAAGATTGATTTAAAAATAGCTTTTAAAGCTTTTAAGTTAATTTATTATTTTAGTGCATAATCTTCGAAACCGCGCAAAGTCTTCTTAAATAGTCAGTATTTTCTTATTTTCTACGCCATACGAATTCATACAATTAAGAGGTGGACGGCGCAAATTCAAGGAATCCGGCTTCCTTCAACCAAAGTTTGACATCGACATGAAACTTTATTCTAGAAGGGATATGGTATCTTTTAGGTTTAGTCACGTTCTCCGATTTTTTGTAAACGAATAATTTCTTCAAAGTAACAAATTCACATTTTGAATCAGCATAGGAAACTACATTAGTGGTGAAATTTACAAAAAAAAAATCGGAGAAAGTGCACCATACCTAAAAGAATCTACAATAGGAAAAGTATTGTTCAAAATCAACTTGATCACAAATTTAGTTTAATTAATGTTGAGCCATTAACTGTCCCTTTTACATCCCTGTATTCTCTGAATATGCTATCTCTGCTTAGCCCCAAAACGCATTCACTTTATAAGTGCAAAGGATCTTCAACTCAATGTCATTTATTAATATCTCTCTCTCTCTCTCTCTCTATATATATATATATATATATATATATATATATATATATATATATATATATATATATATATATATATATATATATATATATATCTTTGGTTATGTAAACAGCCGTAAGCAAATCCATTGCACGATTGGCCCTTTAATGAATGAGGAGGGGGCATTAAAGCACTCAGATACAGAAAATGCTAACCTCCTGAACGACTACTACGTTTCAGTGTTTACTGAAGAGAGTGGTCCCATCCCCAGCCCAAAGATTCCTACTTGGGGGAAAAGCTGGAGGAAATGGACTTCACCCAAGGAGAAATAGAAAAAATGATCACTGATCTAAAGACAAATAAGTCCCCTGGCCCGGGTGGGTTTCTACCTAAAGTGTTAAAAGAAGTGCGCGATGAAGTGTCACGACATTTGAGCACAATCTTCAACATGTCAATCCGGACCGGATAGGTTCCTAGAGACTGGTGTGAAGCGGAGGTAACTCCTATCTTCAAAAAGGGAGACCCTAGGGAGCCATCGAATTACCTACCTATTAGCTTAACCTCAATAGTCGGTAAAATCATAGAAAGCATCTTGGTGGACAAAATGACGTCATATTTAGAGTCCAACTTGCGATTGAGGAGTTCCCAGCATGGGCTCCGAAGTCACCGGTTATGCATAACGAATCTTGTGGAATTCTTCCACTTCGTTTTCAGTGAGCATGACCGTGATAAAGCGGTGGATGGTATCTACTTAGACTTTCAAAAGGCCTTCGATAAGGTACCACACTGCCGCCGCCTCCGGAAAGTGCGTGCGCTAGGCATAGACGGAAATGTAGCAAGTTGGCTAGAGAACTGGCTAAGTGGTAGAGGGCAACGGGTAGTGTTGAATGGACTGGCTTCTAAGTAAGTGTCCGTTACTAGCGGTGTTCCTCAAGGTACTGTCCTAGGACCACTACTATTCATCATCTACGTCAACGACATGGACAGTGACATGGTTGCGAAGATTTCTAAATTTGCCGACGATACCAAGCTTGGTATGAACGTTGCAAAGGATGGAAATCCTGCACGCCTGCAAGAAGATCTTGGGAAGATTGGGGAGTGGTCGGACACGTGACAAATGCCATTTAACGTTAACAAATGCAAACTGATGCATATCGGCCACCGAAACCCCCATCTCAGTATATCCTTAAGGGCACGGCTATTGAATCCACCGACACTAAGAAGGACTTGGGTGTAACAATCACTAGTGACCTCAAGTTTTCGAAACAGTGCATTGAGGCGGAGAAAAAGGCCCAAAGGATGCTAGGCTACATAAAGCGCCAGTTTAGATATCGGAACAAGGAGAGAGTACTGTGTTTGTACAACTCACTTGTCCGACCGCACCTGGAGTATGCCGTACAATTTTGGAGTCCTTCGTTTCAAAAGGATATTGCGAGATTGGAACGTGTGCAAGCCAGGGCAACCAAACTGATTCACTCTATCAGACACAAAAGTTACGATGATAGATTAAGGAAATTAGATCTGTTCTCGTTGGAAACCCGGAGACTGCGTGGTCAGCTTATCGAAGTGTTTAAAATACTTCGAGGCTTCGATAATGTAGACTACACGAATATTTTCCGACTTAGTGAGGGTAGAACGAGAAATCACGGCTACAAACTTGAACTGAAGCCTTACAACCGTGATCTGTGTGGTAAATTTTTCACATACAGCATCTGCGGTAGCTGAAACGCACTTCTAGTGGAAATGGTCAACACAACAGCAATTCTGTTGATCAGTTCAAGTCAAGACTGGACAAAGTCTAGAAAAGTGGCCGTTTGGGCACTTACGTCCTTGTGCAGAACTGTGCCTGCTCAACTGTTAGCCCAAAGGTACCCTCTTTGAATAGACCGTAAGGTCTTCTAGGGTACCTCTTGTCCTTGTAGCTCCTTGTAGCTCTCTTTCTCTCTCTCTCTCTCTCTCTCTCTCTCTCTCTCTCTCTCTCTCTCTCTCTCTCTCTCTCTCTCTCTCTCTCTCTCTCTCTCTACCGCTGAAGTCCAGCATAAGGGCGGCTAAGCGGTCTGAGGAACTCCGAGTGGCGAGACTCTGTAAAGAGAATCCCAAGGAGTTTTTTGGATATGTGAACAGCCGTAAACCAATCCGTCGAACGATTGGCCCTTTAAGGAATGAGGAGGGGACATTAAAGCATTCAGATGCAGAAAATTCCAACCTCCTCAACGACTACTTCTCTTCAGTGTTTACTAAAGAGTGTGGTCCCATTCCCCAGCCGATGGATTCCTACTCGGGGGAAAAGCTGGAGGCAATGGACTTCACCGAAGGAGAAATAAAGAAAAAGATCGCTGACCTAAAGACGAATAAGTCCCCTGGACCGGACGGGTTTCTACCTAAAGTGTTGAAGGAAGTGTGCGATGAAGTATCACGACATCTGTGCGCTATCTTTAACATGTCAATCCGGACCAAATGCGTTCCTAGAGACTGGCGTGAGGCGAAGGTGACTCCTATCTTCAAGAAAGGAGACCGTAACCAACCGTCGAACTACCGACCTATCAGTCTGACTTCGATAGTCGGTAAACTCATGGAAAGCATCATGGTGGACAAAGTGATGTCATATTTAGAGTCAAACCTGCTACTGAGGAGTTCCCAGCACGGCTTCCGAAGGCAACGGTCATGCCTGACGAACCTTGTAGAATTCTTCCACTTCGTTTTCAGTGAGCACGATTGGGACAAGGCGGTGGATGTGGTCTACCTAGACTTTCAGAAAGCCTTTGATAAGGTACCACACCGCCGCCTTCTCCGGAAAGTGCGAGCGCTTGGCATAGACGGAAAGGTAGCCGGCTGGATCGAGAACTGGCTAAGTGGCAGACGGCAACGGGTGGTGGTAAATGGACAGTCTTCTGAGTGGGTGCCCGTTACTAGCAGGGTGCCTCAAGGTTCTGTCCTAGGACCACTACTATTCATCATCTACGTCAACGACATGGACGGTGACATGGTTGCCAAAATTTCCAAATTTGCCGACGATACCAAGCTTGGTATGAACGTTGCAAAGGATGGAAATACTGCCCGCCTGCAGGAAGATCTTGGGAAGATTGGGGAGTGGTCGGACACGTGGCAAATGCCTTTTAACGTGGGGAAATGCAAAGTGATGCATATCGGCCACAGAAACCCCCAATCTCAGTATATCCTTAAGGGCACTGCTCTTGAATCGAGTGACACTGAGAAGGACTTGGGTGTTACTATCACTAGTGACCTCAAGTTCTCGAAACAGTGCATTGAGGCGGAGAAAAAGGCCCAAAGGATGCTAGGCTATATTAAGCGCCAGTTTGGTTATCGGAACCAGGAGATTGTACTGTGCCTGTACAACTCACTTGTCCGACCGCACCTGGAGTATGCCGTACAATTTTGGAGTCCTTCATTGCGAAAGGACATCGCGAGATTGGAACGCGTACAAGCCAGGGCAACCAAGCTGATTCCCTCTATCCGACATAGAAGTTATGAGGATAGACTAAGGGAATTAGATCTGTTCTCGCTGGAAACCCGTAGACAGCGTGGTCAGCTCATCGAAGTCTTCAAAATACTTCGAGGGTTCGACAATGTTGACTACCTGGATATTTTCACACTGAGTGAGAACAGAACAGGCAATCACGGCTTCAAACTTGAACTGAAGCGTTACAACCGCAATCTCTGTGGAAATTTTTTCACTTATAGTATCTGCGGTATGTGGAACGCACTTCCAGTGGAAGTTGTCAACAGTGAATCTGTTGACCAGTTCAAGTCAAGACTAGACAAAGTCTTGAAAAGTGGCCGTTTAGGGACTCAAAACAATTGAGCAGCCATGTGCCCGCTCGATTGCTAGTCCAAAGGTACCCTCTTTGAATGGACCGTAAGGTCTCCTAGGGTATCTTGTTTCCTTGTTGTTACTCCTTGTTGTTACTCTCTCTCTTTCTCTCTCTACCGCTCTCTCTCTCTCTCAAACAGACGAACGAACTAACGAACGAAGGGGGAGTTGCACTAAGTAAGATGGAATAGTAGGATGGCTAAGAAGAAGAATAAAAAGAAGCAGAAGACGACCTCGCTTGCCACAGAGGATCCTTTGAGAATCTTAAATTGTTTTGCCGTCCTGTCGGACAAGGACGTGCAATGCGTAGTTGTGGGAGACTCACAGATGCCAGGCCTTCAGTACTACTGGGGTTGGGAGTTGTGCTACAAATGGGAAGTACAATGCCTCCCGGGGAGAGATAAAAGAGGCACTTTGAGACGTGGTTAAGAAGGTACAGAATTTCTCCAGGAGCTCAGCACTTGCCTCAATGGTCAGTGGAAACGAATTTTTCCTTATAGGGGAAAGAGTCGGCAAACTGAACATATAGTAAAGACATCGATGAGTATTGTAGAAGATTTTATTTCCAAGATAAGCAAGGCCATGCTCGTGAGATTCTACCCAGAATATTAGCTACAACACACGTACATAGCAAACTTCTTGGCATTAGCGGATGTCTCGGTGATCTCTTTGCCTTGATAGGAGTTAAGTTTGTAGATCCGGTCTACTTGTTCTTCGGAGATGACCTATACGCGGGGGACAGGGTCGTCCTAAACGACCGAGGAAGGAAGTTTTTGACCGAGTTAATTTTAATTAAAGGGAACTCTTCGGTTTGTTGAGGGCTACACGGAACGAGCCAAGTGGCAAATCGGCGGGTAACAGCGAGCAGGAGAAGCAAGACGAGCCGCGAAAGGAGGTCAATATGGGGCATCGTGCTGCACGTGTCCCTGCCACACGGTAACTCGAGAGGAGTAATGAAAGCCCTGCCAGTGAATAATAAACAGTCCCAGGGTAAGAAGACCCAGGCAACCCAGAAGGCGCTCATAGTGGTGCGTTCCCATCCGAAAACAACACTCCAACCGAGTGGTCAGGAAAAGTGTTAGGGGATGGAACTCGCAGACTAGACAGCGTTGCCTAAAAGTTTTATTTTTTAATGCGAGGTCAATACGGAACAAGTGGGATGAACTTTTGGCAGTATTGGCCTACTATAACCGAATAGGTAGATATCGTGGCAATCGTAGAAAGGTGGATCCATACTGACAATCGAGATTTCTAGGGTGATTATGCGATCCCGGTCATACAATGTTCCACCGCGACCGACCTTGTCGAGAGGGCGGCGAAGTTATGTTATATACCCGGAACTGTTTTCCCACTGTCTAATACAAGGTGAGGTGTGTTCAAGATATTTTAGGGATAGATATATATCATATCAGCTCCTCTCATCGAATAGTGGTGGTGTACAGGCTGCAATCTGATAAATAGTCCAACGAGTTTATTCATTGGTGACTTCAACTGCCGTGGGAGTGACTGGACGAATTGGTCAGGCGTTGGTGAAGGGAGGAGACTAATTGAGTTCGCTTAGGATTTATTCCTGACAAAATGAGTCTAGGATCCAACCATGAGAGAGTACATGTTAGGCTTGATATTTACTACTGAGTAAGACATGGTATCCGGACTCACCGTGGGAGATTGTATGGGCGGGAGTGATCATCGCCGATCACCTCGCTAGATTTAAACCCGAATTCCGACGCAGGAACTTCGTTAGTCTCGGAATGCGATAGCTCGGCTTGAGCCTGCAACAGGACATGTTGCATCGAACAAATGGTTGGTGTTTAAAGAAAACTGTATGGCCCAATAGTTTGCATTTGTCCCTAGCAGGAGGATGAGGGGCACGCCTTTCCAACCGAAATAGTTCAATTGTGGCCTCGACGCAGCGATAAAGAACAGGAAAGCTGCCTACAACAACTGGAAAGCCAATCGTAATGAAGAATTCTTCCTGCCTGAAAATAGCCGCAAACCGATATGTCATAGCATATGACCGCTGATATATGACAATGGCGTATTACGGAAGTCAGAACCAGACATCACCAACGTGTTGAACGACTCTTTCGTCTCCGTATTTACGAAGAAAGAGAACAATCCAGATCGTAGGCCAGAGGTTCATCTTGAACAGGGAGAAAACCTGTGGAAAATTGTCTTAGAAAGGAAGTAGCAGCCAGATTAGGACCTTAACCCATATAAGTCTCTAGGTCCGGATGGCTTTCTTCTTAGAGTCTCCCAAAAAGTTAGCGAAGAAGTCGCTTCACACATTAATGACAATTTTAAATAAGTCTTTGCAAACTACTGTAGAGAGGTGCCGGAAGACTGGAGAATAGCAGACGTAAGCTACAAGAAGGGGGACCGCGAATGCCCAGGTAATTACGGGCCTATTAGTCTGACATCCATCGTAGGCAAACTACCTCGAGGGAATAATCGCAGACCGTATAGTGCAGCACTTTGAGTCGCACAACCTAATCTTGGATTCCCAGCACGGATTTCGCAAGAACCGTTCATGTCTCACTAATCTAATAGAATTTTCCACAGTATTTTGAGTGAGTATTACCGTAGTCAATCTGTAGATATTTTATATCTGGACTTTCAAAATAGCCTTCGATATGGTATCGCACCGCAAGATAGTGAATAAGGTCCGCCCCCTCAGCATTACCGGTAAGGTAGCTGAATTGATAGAAAACTCGATCTCGGGACAGAGGAGGCAACGAGTAAAGATCAACGGGGTAGCCTCGCAATAAGCCACCGGTCAGTAGCGGGGTGCTTCAGAGCTCAGTGATGTGGCCTCCCTTGTTCATCGTCTACATCAATGACATAGAAGAGGGACTACTATCCTCGATAGTCAAGTTCGCTGACGATACCAAGTTACTATGTTTTGCGAGCTAGCGAGAAGGAGTTTGTAACCACGGTGACAAACTGGAATTTCCGCCCGCAAAGGCGAATGGGAGAGGTGGGCGGGGAGAGCCTTCATCTATGCTATGCTTTCTCTTATGCTCTAGGTTAGGGCCTTCCAAAAATAGTACCTCCATGGTATGGTCAGCAATGTCCTTTGAGGTACTGCTTTTCCTTCTCGTGTGTGTGGATTTCTCTCTCTCACTATTTTTCTCTCCTTTTCGGGCGCCCGTTGAGGCTAACAACGATAGGGTCACAAAAAATAATGGACGACCTTAAGTCGAATCACCAAAAGAAAGGTCATGTGACAGGAAAGAAACCACTCTCGAGGAGATGAGGATTCGGAAGATGGAATAAAATCGAATAAAAAACTCATTGAAAAGTAAAATGGTTACCATCCGACGGACCAACATAGTAGCCTATAGACTCTCGTGCACGCAACCATAAACGAGTGCTGCAAAGTCTCATCAATCAACGCATTTTAGTATCTCATGCTATCCTAACATACTCTGGGGAGGGTGAGCTTTCCAGCGTCCATAATTCCTTCCATGGTTTACAATTGGAATGTTATTTCGCGGTCCATGAATTAAGCCGTTTTACCCTAAATAGTTTCATTTTGCTTTCGTCTGTCCACATCACAGTGTCCCAAAAGTCTAGAAACCTATTTAGATGTTCATAAATATGGTTCAATTTAGCGTGTAGGTACTTTTACAAAAGTCTTCTTTGATGGCCACACAGTTGGGCCAACTGTGTGAATAATGGCGTATTTGCTCAAAGCTGCTCCGGTTTCGCAATTGTTCACGGTAGTTTCGTTTAGTTTGCGACCTCTGGCAATCCGTATGTCTTCAGAACAGGTGTAAAGGATCTTGTGGGGTTGCAAGTACCTTATGGTTTTCAAATTATGGTTCCATCTGACCTTATATGCTTACCAGATAGTTGTATCATCTTTCAAACTACTTCATTGTAGAATAGGTTTACAATCTGATTTTGAGCTTCTTGATTGATATATTTGCCTTTACTCCCGTTAGACCTTTATTTGACGCCTCAGTTTTTTAGTTAAGTAAATAAGTAAACCAGATTTTGGTGTTTGAAATCATAATTGAATTATACGAACATGATTCCGTAAGTCTATACTACAGCGGTAATACCCCCGCCCCTCATAACTTTTAGAGATGGAGACAGTTTCAGGTCAGTGAATGTATCATGTGGCTTGTTAATAATCTATTTTAATTACGATGGAGCTACATATGCAGAAATAAAATATATTTGACTTAATCATAAATTATTTGGGAAAGGTTAAATAACACTGGTCTGCCTTGTTAAATATACCTGCCTTAAGCTTTCCCATGCTGATTCGTTTGAACTTGTGGTGGAGGAAGGCAAATCCTCCACCTTCCCTGTCCAGTGCTTTTACAAAGTTCTTCATTAGGCTGAGTTTGATGTGTATGGGTGGAAGTAACACCTTGCTCGGTTCAACCAGAGGGTGGGACAGAACATTGTGTGACCCGGGTTCTAATCCTTTTCTTGATGGCCACTCTTGTCTTGCATAATGCTGGTCATCGGCCTGACTATCCCACAAGCACAAAAAGCATGGATATTTTGTGTACCCACCTTGAAGTCCTAGGATCAGTCCAACAACTTTAAGATCTACACAAATCAACCATTTATGTTCCTGGTAATTGAGAGCAGACAAAAGACTTTCCATGCTGTTGTGGGATTCTTTCATTTCAGCCTAGTGTCCAACAGGGATTGATGAAACCTTATTTCCGTTATTTAGAAGAACTGCCTTGAGACTTCTGTTAGACGAGTCAATAAAAAGTCTCCATTCCATGGTAACATACTTCATACCCATTAATTTCACCAGTTCAGCAATATTGATACAGTAGATCAGTGAATACGCTTCATCGAACATAAAGAATTTTCTGAATTCGCTCTCTCGTTCCCGATACCAATAGAGCATTGTTCCTGGGTCAAGTAGATGTTTCTTTTGAAGACGAGAACCCAGCAGCTGGGCAGACTCCTTAGATAGGTTCAGGTCTCGTGTCAAGTCGTTGAGTTCGGCTTGAGTCAATGGCAGCGATCGGTCGTCCTCTTCTGGCTCTTATGCTCCACACTCACCTGTATCATTATGTCAGTAGATTCGAGATCAGAACTAGATTCCATGATGACATCCGGCTCAGGAACAGGAACATCTGGTCCATTGGGGATTGGCTTTATGGCAGAAGTAGCATCAGGGTATTGAACATGGTTCTTGTTCTTACGATTGATTCCTTTTAAATTTGCCATGCAGAAGTAGCATCGGTAACGTGATCTTTCCCTTCCCTCCACACCATTGGGACACCAAATGGCAGACTCTTTCTTTTCCTATTTTTCCAATCCCGTAAGTTCTCCACACATATTTTTCAGCAGATATGGGGAGCAAATGCCTTATCCTGGTCCCCTAGTTTGACTCCAAAATAAGCGTAATAAACCTTCTTCACAAAATCCGTGATTTTCGCTTGACGGTCTGGAAGAACCACGTGTCCGCAGATGAAACAAAATTTGTTAGGATGGTTCTTAAACTTCCGATCTATCGTACTGCACAACTAGACCTGAAAAGAGAAATAATTACTAGTTATTTAAGGTAACCCATGACCAGCTGTGGCAAAAACAAAGCCCATATACGCTTGGATGATAGCGCCATTTGAGAAAAATATGCTATAATAAAATTCGAGTGTATCTTAGAAACCAGACCTGACCAAAGAAAATGAATGATATTTTTCTATTCAGCACGCAAAAAGGATCCTAAATCAGTTGGAAAACCCTTGACCTTTGAAATAATGTTTTGAAACGCAGAACAGTGTAATCTTTCAGGTAACCATACCCATTTAGCACTCAGTTGGCTTGAAAAACTATTGCAAAACAGGTTGTTTTTCCTTGCAATCTACCCATTCTACATACTCTACCACTTTATCAGGTCAGATATATTTGCAAAACTATTACGAAATAGTTTTCTTCATAGATTCTACCCATGCTACCCATTCTATCTACTCTCCCAGTTTAGTTTGGCAAGTGTCTTCTCAAAACTATTGCAAAATAGTTTTAATCTATTCTACCCATTTTGGAACAGAAATTATTGTCCAAAACTATTTTGAAAAACCTCCTTACCATGCATTCCACCCCTTTAGCAAGTGACATTGATTTGTAGAACTATTGCGAAAGGCATTTCTTATAACACTTCGCATTCAGCCAATTTTTCCCGTAAAATTGCTTTCCAAATTTATACGAGCCACTTACGTTCCTCTTTGCATTCTTCTTAGTTTACCCATTCATCAGATGCAATTTCTTTAGAGTATTCCGATACACTTTTCAACTTTTCATTCTACCCATTAAGCTGGTGAAAAAGCTTTGCAGATATTGCGAAATATGTAGCTTTTTTATCGCACTCTGAACTTTAAACCCATTTTTCAACTATATCGATGATAAGATGATAACTCTATAACGAAGGCCTTTTCTCGGTTAGGCCCTACGGAATAGCTCGTGTATACACATGCGCAACTGATTGCCGAGGTAAATATTGCCCATGGAAATACTGCCTATATAGGAAAATTATCCATTGACTTGCCCATATGCGAAAATTACCCATGGAAATATTGATCGGGAAATTTCCTAAAATAAAAAAGCAAAAAAAACAAAAAATACAGTTTAGCGAAAAACTCTTTAATGTTTACAAATTATCAATTTGCATCGCATTACCAAATATACAAACTAAGAGGTTTGATTTGTTTTAGAACTGTTCAAGTGAAAGATCAACCCATAATGTTATAGTTGACAAAAAGTAAACTCGAAGGTCATGTGCTCGTTAATTTAAATATGAGTGACACAATTATGTATTAAGAATGAAGTCAACGCAAGCATCAAGGGAAATCTTTGAAATTTTAAAACATATGCAGAACATTCACATTCTTCTAACTAAGTTCACATTCAACTAAGGATAGAGTGGTTGCAAAAATCTCTCAGGAAATTATAAAAAGGAGTGCCGCACGTTTCGTTAATCCAGTCGCACTTTAGTATCTCAAGCTACTAGTGCTGTGTTCCTAAATGAATCTATTCTTTCTAAACTGTCAAGTTTAACTTAAATAGTAATGTATGGAAATAGAGACAAAAAATAAAAATTTTCAAGCTGTGCCATTATTACGGACAGGGTACGTACACTACATCCACTAGAATTACTGTTCTTGACTCTGTGATAAATTATTTTCAATCTGAATTTAGATTTAATGCTGTCGGTTTGGAAGATCCAAAAAGGTGGAAGAACTGAGCAATTTAAATTGGCCCAGGAGATACCGGGTTTCGCAAAAGTCCCGTTACACTTGTTTTTTATCTTTCGATAAACTTAAAGTTCTACTTTTTTTAGAACGTGTCATTAAAGCGTCTTTTCCAGTGTGTGCCGAGATGAAAGTGTGAAATGATTCGAGAGCTCTGCTCTCCTGCGCGCGGGCCACAAGGGGACAAAGCGAAGCGGCTCAACTTCAGCCGGATGGCCGTCAAGAGAGTCGCGGATAGGCTCAATAACGGGGAACATCTAAAATATAGACCTCGTTCAGTCAAACTCCAAGTTGTCAACATTTTGGCTGTGAGAAAGGCCTTCAAATGTGTTTCGAAGCTCAGAATGACTGCGCTCGCGAAGAAGAAGAATATCTCAGTGACCGCGGTGTACAGGGACGTCAAGAGGGAGGGTGCGAAGAGTTTGAGGTAATTGCAAAGGCCTCTGCTCACCGACCGTATGCGAGAACAACGTCAGGAGCGCTGTCGTCCCCATCTCAACGACTAGAAGAGTCATAACAATCTAGTTCCTATTTCTTCGGATGAAAAAACTTCCACAGTCGATCCGGTCCTCAACAAGCAAAACAACCGAGTGGTAGGCTTCGGCCAGGACGCCTCCGAGGTCCTCTACGTGTCCACGACTAAGCAAGCACCCTACCTCCTTGATGATGCTCGTCTCTGTGGCTTCGAATGGCAAGAAGTTAGAAAGATAACGAGAATGAGGATTACGCCTTTCAGCAGAACGGTGCCACGGCCCACATGACCAAGACCGTGCAAGAGTGGTTGAGGTCGAATATGAACTTCTGGTCTAAATCTTTTTTGCCACGGCACTCGCACGACCTTAATCCCCTCGACTCTAGCGTGTGGGTGCATATCAAGGGCAAGGCCTGCAAGGTTCGCCACAGCAACATCGACGAGCTGAAGTCCTCCGTAACCGCGTGTGGGCCAGCATGACGAAGGACTTCGTCCGCAACGTGTGCAGGGCTTTCAAATCTCGCCTGGAACGCGTGCTCGCCTCCGATGGCTGCCACATTTATTAATATTACAATTTCAACAAATACTTAGATGTTAGAAACAATTAATACGTGTTTAGCTGCATCAAAACTATCAGTGCCCTTTGTTGAAAGCGTCTTAACGAGTGTACAGGACTTTTGCAATATCCTGTATACTATCAACTTGTACTTATTCGTGTACAAAAAAGATAATTTGAGTGTTCGTGCTTTTGCTCTCTTAATTAAAAAGTTGAATCAATCTACAGAGCATGGACAAAAGTGAAAGAACTCTAAACCATAACAACTGATTTCGAAAAGGCATCTCTTAATGTAATAAAATTCATCTTCCCGACGGCTTCTCTTAATAGGTGCTTCTTAAACACTTTTCGCCAGCGTGAGACAGAGTGTTGACCTTGAGTATAAAGAAGATACCCCTACAATACGGAATTCTTTCCGAGGATCATGCATTTTTCTTTATTGCTTTTGAGCCTTCCACAGATATTGTTCTAATTTTAGATTCTTTCTACTTGAAAATGAACATATAAAGGAAAAAAGTAACAAAGGAAAAACAACAAAAAGAAGAAGACAAAGAATGGGCAAATTTGTCACGCTCAAGTGCAGAGGGGGATGTGCTCCTTCAGGGAGCTAAGCATGCAACCTAAAAGCTGAAATAAGTAAATACTATAGAGGAAGTCTGCCTACTCCAAGAAACCAATCGCACCACAATCAGTTGTGCAGGAGTGCCGTCCCAGGACTCGGGGACATGCTGTAGTGATCGCGCCTGGCGTTGTATCTGGATACGTTCCACTCAAGGAGCTTTCTCATATTAGGCATTCAAAAAAAGTTGTCTTAATGTTTGAGGAACAAAGCAGTCTTGACATAAAGGTTCAGAGGAACGCCCCATCAAATGGCGCTGCGATCCGCGAGTGTGTCCGATTATGAACCGTCTAGACATTATGAAGAGGGTGGGCGTGGCCAGGGAAAAGGTCGAGACGCAATGCCAGTCAACTTTAGATTCTAGTCCACCGTCTTCCAAATTCTTTGCTTTGCACCACGCAGTAGTGTTCTAATTTCTGCCATGTAGTCATAATGTAGAAGAGAAAACCTATGGTTGGGTCACCCACGCCTTGCAGACTGCGCTCCATCATCAGCGCACTTATTTCCTGTAAACCCAACCTGTTCAGAAACCAGAAGAAGACTATTTTGCCATTCCCCGAACTAGCAACAGACATGACGTAACAGATACTGTGAACTTAATGGGTGCAGTAATTACAATGCTTCAAGGGCACTCAGCACGCTCTGCGAGTCGCTGTAAATTACAATTTGCTTTCCGAACCTGGTAAGGAATTTTCTAACCCAATTTCAAAAAAACTTACGCTGTGATCTGCTTATTACGACAGCATAGGTACAGTTGAGATCTCCTAAGGACGAAATTAGAGCTGCTAGTGACTGTGCCATACGCTGAACCCACAGTTATAAGTGTATAGTGCACTGAGCACCGCGAAAAGCAACCGATATTTCCCCAGCATCGAGAAAGAGGCTCTCTACATGGGATATATGGAATGCACCGGTCGCAAAGCGGAGAATAGTCTGGTGGATAGAATCCACCATCTGCAATAAATGCTTGGTTGTGGATGCGTAGAAGTCGCATCTCTAGTCTTGCTAAGAACAAACAAAGGAGCCCTATCAGCACCGCTCGCGCAAACTTTCTTGGAGCGGAGATTCTCCAAAGTTGCGAATGTGCTCCTCCCATGGCATGGATCGAAAACCAGACCAAGAAAAAGATGCGACTCTACTATATCCAGGCAAACCAAATTTAGGAACAGGTCCGGGTCGAGGTGAAGGAAAAGATGTTGGCAGAAGTATTTTACCTTAATTTAGGCCAAAGAAACTCTAAATACGTACACTTCAGCATAGCGAGAGATGCGCGTTACAGCTTCTTGGAGTCGGCAGTCGAAAGAATGCATCTGTGGTGCAGCCCAAAGATATTGAAAAGTAACCTAACTTGAGTATAGCGAGAACATCTTACGACAGCACCGTGGTAATAGTGTCGATGCTCAAAGCGAGAAGGTGTCATGAGGTCAATAGAGCTTTTCCTTCTCTATTGGGCCATAGAAAGCTCCAATCACCCATATGCAGAATCGATGATTACACAACTACTAATACACGAGAATAAGTTGGTTTTACCTCGCCCCCAGGGTATAGAGGATATACATGATACTACATCACTACGGCATGCATTAGGCCTTCTTCAGATTAAAGAATACCGTGGCGAAATGGTGATCACGAAGCAAGCCGTCTCAGATAGAGTTTTAAAGCTGGAGCAAAGCATCTTACTTAGAGTGTAGCTTGCAAACTAAGCTAGCTTACCATTAACCAATTTCTCCATCAACTTGCACACGCAGGAGGTTACAGAAATTGGGCAATAACCCACCGGGGTAGAGTGATCTCTCCTAATTTTGTGAAAAGTGAGGACTCTAGACATTCGCCAGGAGTCTGAGAGGATGCCCTCTTTCTAAATCTTGTTGAACAAAGCTTTAATAAAGTCCATGCCTCGCTCACCTAGTGTCAAAGCATTGTTTTGGGGATATGTTCTGATCCAGGAGAAGTATCCTCTCACGTTGCGAGAAAGAAACCTATTTTGCTTACCCTAAACCAGTCATCAAAGGGCCATCCGCCTCTAGATGCGAAGTATAGTTGGTGGCCCACAGCTAACGTGTGGTTTGCATTAAATGTTAATAAAGAAGCATCTTACGTGGACAATGCGGATAAAGTAGTCGTGTAGGACTCCGAGAGAAGCTCGGGTACTTGGCTTGAAATTTGCCTCAAGTGGTTACAACGCCCATTACGAAGATAAAGTTTCCGAGGCCACAAGGCAGTTACGGGCCCTCTATCGATTCAAACAACTCTCAATAAATAACAAGAAGAAACTGAACATGTCGTTAATAAGGCCAAACTTCCTGTATCCTGCTCTTCCCCTCCATACTCTGAGCAAGATCGTTATCAGAAAAACACAAGTTATACAGAACAATGCAATTCGCTTTATAACCAACGTAACCTTGTGGGACCACATCCCTTCAGAAGTCCTGCACGAAATGGTAAATATAGAACTCATCAACTTCACCCTAAACAGACGTACATGCAACCTATAGCAGAAGATCTATCAAGTGATCCCTGCTGAAGTACTAAACCCTATCAGAATACCTAACTAAGAACTACCTAACTTGACTTTTAAACGATCCTTCAAATTTAGTCAACTGCTGTCATTGCAGGAGACTTACCCGATTTATGGATAAACCTAACACATTAAACACTATATAATAAAAAAAAACTAAAAGACAAGCTAAAAACAAAAGATCCGAAGTGGACGCACTGTACAGAAAAGAATAACTTAAAAGTCTCAAAAGATCCGAAGTGGACAACTTTAGTAAAATAAAATTAACAATCTATTGATTAAAAGATCCGAATTGGACCAACTTATATTAAAAGTAAACAATTAGAATAAAGATAAACAAGTAATAAATTCTAGTAAATATGAAAATAACAACCGATCTAAATGAAGAAAGAAGACTGAAAGACAGCAAAAACAGAAGTGCAACATCAAGTCTAAGACCTATTACGAGTGATCATAAGCCTTATGACAAAGGCTTGAATGCTAAACAACCAAAAGACAGCAAATGTATTACAAAAAATAAACATTTACTGAGGTCGCCAGAAAACCTGGCACACATACCCTACTACTAAAAAAAACAACTTTTCTCTCTATTTGCTACATTCTATCCACACACCTTTTATCTTTTACGATCGATGATCGTTTTCCTTATTGAAAACAAGAAGAAAGATCATATACAAGAAAATGGACTCCACTAGAATGGTCCCTTTGCGCCTCCAGAAGGGCGCGCAAAAGCCCGACAGGATAAATGCTTTTCGAATAATATACGGCGATCTCGGAATAGTGCTTGTGAGACTACTGGACTACTCTAATTCATTCGTCGCAATTTGTCAGAGCGACGGTGATGTGGATTAGTTACTTTCGGAGAAGGCAACTGAAAGGTTGAACCCGATCGGATTTGAAACTAAAGTGCCCCTCCCCCCTAAATCAAAGCTCAGAAGAGTCTATTGTCGATAAATAGACTCATGGATAGGAGACTATAACTCTCCGATCCATAAAGTCTGAAATCTAGAGAGCCCAATCCTGGACAAAAGTAAAGGAGCTAATTAAGTTTATCAACCGGACAAATCATATGGAATACTCTCATGCCTTTAAAGTTATTTTTCACGAGATCAATATGGCGAGAAAGGCAAGAAAGGTAAGATTACTTGCTTTCAACCTCAAGATAACCCCCGACCAAATCAAAAGCTACGATTTCGTCAGTGTGAAAACCTGATTTAACTGTTTCGCTCTGGAGAAACATGTTACTAAAGACTACCCGATGAAAGAAATAAAATGGTGTTCAGAGTGCAGAGGGAAAGATCAGACGTGGTGCGAGGGCAGCTCACAAACGAAGAGGTGCCGGAATTGCAACGGGAACCATTGGACAATGGCAATGGCGTTCCCAGTCAAACGGGAAATGATAGATAGGAAGAGGAAAGAAAAAGATAGGGTGGAAGAGGAAAAGCAAAATCTCACTTTTGCCAAAGTTGCAAAGGCAGCGATCGAAAAGATACAAACGGTGAAGAATATTATTGAAATAAAACAAAGAGAGTCATTAAATATACTGCCATGCATCTTGCATGCTCGTGTTCTTAACGTAGCTAATCGTGGTTCTTATGCTAGATCATTGAATCTTATGCTCAAAAATAATGGGTTACACCAAATGTGGTTCCCCAAGACCCCCCACACCCCTCACCTCAGCAGACATCCCGAGCGTCCAATATAAACCAGTGAAAAATGATAATGCTCAAGCACAGCAGAGGACGGATATTCAAGAAGAAACCCTGGAACCCGCTAAAGCGGTTTAGGAAAAAATATACAACAGACAAACAAAGAAGTAATGGAAGTAGAGACAGCCCCAAGAGATATCGATAGTAAGAAAGCTACCCATGTGTTGCAAAACCGACAAGAGGAGCAAGTTGATCCCATCCCTGAACAAAGAGAAGAAGCTGAAGAACTGAGTGTTCGATTCTTCGCGTCTAAAGAACGACCCTTCCCGGAGAGTAACGCCGAGTTGATTCAAGGAAAGGAAATTATAAGTACGAGTTCGATGGTCCGTACTCGGACCGATAAATTTTCAAGATCATTACCAACGGCAACTTAGAAATACCAAGGGACCTATGCTTTACGGTAAGAAAGGAAGAATTCAAAAAGAAGAGAAGTGGAAAAATAAGTCACCCATCGAGCCTGAAACACACAAGGCTGAAAGAAGAGGAAGTCACGAGAGAAAATACAAATAATGGCCCATACAAGGAAACTAAAAATAATAAGTCACAACATCGCTGGATGGAATGATCAAAAGTTTGCTTTGAGTAATACATATCTAAAGGAATACCCAGAAATAGTTTTACTCAACAAAATAAATATAGACCATGAGATTCACAAGATAAAATTATTCAATTATACAGTAATAATAAAAAACAATAATGACAAAAATTTTGATGGTGTCGCAATTGCGATGCGCAATGACATATGTTTCAAGAAACTAAGAGACCTAGACGAGGCACACCTGGCGATAAGCGTTCGGACTTCAACTGGAAACCTTATCGTAGCGACTGGATACCAACCCCCAAGGAGAGATTATTTACCCTTCCATAACCACCGAAAATTTCGGACACAGAAATCAAGCGGTATTCATGGGGAATTTGAACGCCCAGAGCATATCCTCGGGCTATACCGTAAATTTCCAAAGGGCAGGAAAAAATCTAGACACAATATTGGAGAGAAGAATAGCAGAACGTATTGAGCCCGAGTTTTCGACCTACTTTGGCCGAACCAGAGCCACGAAACACGATATTGTCCAAGCTACCTTAGATTTACAATTCAACTGCCTAATAAAGAAAGGGCCTCCATCAAATAGCGACCATGAATTGAGTATCATAACTCTCTCCCTCGACCCTGTTCAGGTAAAATGCCCTCCAAGGAAGTCATGTAGGGACGCTAAATGGTGTGGCTATTCAGAAGATCTGGCAAGACACCAACAAAAAGAGTTGAGCGAGGCAATCCTGGAAGAAATTGCCTAGGAGCTCGAGAGATTGATGGAAGTGATGGTGAAGGCGGATAAGAACCCCATCCCCATTACGGAGTATACAAAGAACCTTAACACACCCTATCAGAACAGCGCATATACAAGACCTGGCGAAACAATGCATCACTACGAGAGATTCCATTGAACGCAATAGGCCCCAAAGAGGTGACAGGGCAAGGCTGTAACATATAAGAACAGACCTAATAGCGGCAATTGCCTTAGAAAGAAATGCAAGATGGGACAGATTCATAGAGGCTTTGGCCACCGAACTAAATCTCATAAAACTGTTGCAGAAAATCAATATTGCCAGAGGAAAGATAAAAACCAAGGCCAGGATCTTATTCCAACAAGAAATAGGTGAGGCAAAAGAGCCCCAAGAGAGAGAAGCGGCATTTAGAGAACATTGGAAGGGAATCTTTGACATCTCTCCCGAAGAAAATGAGAGCTTTGACAGAGACCATGAATTAAGAGTAGTGGGTGAATATGAACTTCATCGCCAGGAAATCGTCCCAAACAACAACGCCTCGCCGACGCTCCTAGCAGAAGAAAACATTGTACCGATTACCGTTCAAGAGCTGAGAAAGACGCTCCAAGCCACCAAACAGAGGGCACCCGGGGAATCGGGAATAACAAGTAAGCATATGATACGAGCACCAGACTGCCTTTTAAACAAAATAGTAGAAGTATTCAATGCCACGTTAAGCGCAGAATATTTCCCAGACGCTATGAAGAGGGAAAAGATCATTTTCTTGCCAAAACCCCAGAAAACCACAGAACAACCCAAGGAACTTTAGACCGATTACTCTGCTCGATGATTTGCCAAAATTGTTAGAAAAGAATTATCAACGACAAGCTTGTTAAACATCTAGAAGAAAGAACACAAATTCCTAACCACCAGCACAGGTTCAGGAGGAATAGGAGTACCGAAACGTCCACTGCTATACTATTCGAAACAATCGCCAAAGCCAAGTTGAACAAGAACTATACAGATGTTGTACTTAGGGACGTCCAAAAGGCTTTTTATAAAGTCTGGATGATCGGCCTTAAGTACAAAATATGGAAATTGGGGTTACCATCAGCCCTAGATAAATGTCTGTGCGATTATGTCATGGACAGGTCAGCTTATATTTCAGTGGAAGGTTACGAAGGTTCGAGCTTCAAAGTTCCTCAGGAGGTCCCCCAAGGGGCTGCCTAAGTCCAACTCTATACAGCATCTTCACAATGGATTTACCAAGGCCTGTGAATGACTACGAAATGTATACAATTTTCCGATGACATCACAATAATCACGAACAGCGCATATAGGAATCCTCCGACAATGGCAAGGATTACAGCGACCAAGATCGCTGTAATGAGTTTGAACGGAAGTGGAAGATCCGTACAAATGCAGAAAACTTTCAATTATACTAATAGGAAGAAGAAAAACCTCCAGAGTACAGATAGAGGAAGAAAGATATAGATACAAAAATGAAGGAAAGGTACTCGGGCTAAAGATCAACAGATACGGATCTGGGAAACACGTCAATGAAAGGATAAACATAGCGAAGGCGTACTTAAACTATTTCAACTTCGAAATCTTAGCGTCGAGAATAAGAAGAAGATTTACAATGCTATATGTAAAGCTGCATTGTTATACCCATTGAACATATTGCTCAAAACCAACTCTATGAAAATTCAGAGAATTCAGAACGCTGCGGTCTACATCATTACTAACACCAAAAGGCGAGAAAGAAGTAGGTTAAGAGCCTACAAGGAGAAAAAAGCCTCCCGGCCACAAACGTGTCCCTAAACTATAGAGCCTGTAATGTGTGGCACAAACCTGGGACAATTTTGAGTCAACATGTAAAAAGATCACTAGAAATCCCGCAAGAACACCGAAGTACAACATAAGAATATTTAGGTGCGGGAACCCCGATAGGGGAGAAGAACCGCCCCCAGTATTTACAGCTTAGTTGACATCGCAGAAAACTGCAAAATCTCGGTAGTCAAGATTATTTGCAACAAGCAGGACAAATTTAAGAAAGCAGATAGAAGAGTAATTGAGGCGTGAGAGCCTCCCAATAAAGAAGAAAACGACGATGAAGAAGGCTTCAACAAAATAAACCCAAGAGATGGCTGGTCACTCAGTGACTACCACTCTCTCTCACTAATTCTCCTTCACCACTTTATCCTTACGTAACCTAACCACTTTTATATTACTAAACACTTTTTTTTCTAACTTTTTCAATAGGTAAGGCGCACGTAAGACGTATTTTTTCTTATTTACTTGTCAGTCAGACTTAGGATAAAGCACGCATACTCAGAAGATATTTTCCGCCGATAAAGGAGATTAATAGAGCCTTGATTATTCGACATATGTCGAACTAAACTTCCCTCGCACTCCTCTCACCAGGGTAAAAGAGCTGAAGTGAGCTGAACTGCCATTCATCTAGCCTCGTCCGAACTATGACTTTCTCTATGATAGATATAATTACGGGCTCCAAGGAAAGCAGGTTTGAGGAGTAGACCACTGTGGAACTCGGCTTCCGAAGCACCCAAACAAAGGGCAGGACTGCAACTTCCGGGGAGGGGGTAGCACCTTCCCTATACTCCGGGAGCCCAGCGATAACCATAGAGGCAAGTAACACCCGTCTCTATGTATGCCGGTAGCAGTTCTGATACCTAAACCTTCGAGGGGCGGCAACTCCGGTTAGCGCTGGTTGATTCTGCGCTAACCAACAAATATCCGCCATGCAATCACAACTCGTCAGCCCCCCACCCCCACCCCCACCCAGCTTCACCCATCATCATCTACTTTCCCATCCGGCAGTTCACGCTTATGGAAGCTTGCTTACAACGGGGAGGGGGTTGCCTCTCCTCAAGCGCTCTTTACCAACAAGAAGAATTTTGGTCCCACATAAAATGGTACAAGAAAAAGGATTGATAACAGAGAAAATTCCACGAAGAAGGAGTGACCCTACAGTGGAAACCCCGCCCCGAGGGGCCCCCTCGGACAAAATGGCTCAAAATGTAAACACCTGGGTCCCGCTGCGAACCATTAGTGGCTACAATAGACCAAGAAGGGAAAAACTGTTCGATGTTGTCTTCGGAAAACTAAAAATCACCATGATCAGGCTGTTAGAAGTCCTCACTGGATACTTCGCTATTTGAGAAAAAGATGTGGAGGCCATGACGAAAGAAGATGCCGTCAAAGTTTTTCTCGAGATCGGCCTACAACCAGCCATCCCTTCGCAGACACAAACGCACAGAAGCGTGATCTACAGGAGATTAGATCCCTGGATTGGGAAGCATTCGAAGGAGGAAATAAAGAATGAGATCATGAACAATCAGCAATGGGCGAAGGTAACAGAAATCGTTAAATTTAAAAACAAAAGGGATAATTTAGACTATTTCCACGTTTTCAAGATGGTCTTTGCTGACACATCCATGGCTAAAAAAGCTAAAGAGGTTGGGCTCCTGTTTTTTAACGCTAAGATCAGCAGGGAGCAGATTGAGAGGGAGGAATTCCATCGTATCTAATTCTGCTTCCGCTGCTACACAATAAAAGCACAAGCCACAGGAGACTGCCAGGCGCCACATGAGATATGCTCTAAGTGCAGCGAACCAGGCCAACACTTTAAGAACTGCAGAGCACTCGGGAAAAGTGCGTGAATTGTGGGCAGGTCCATCGATCAATGGCAATTGCCTGCTCCTTGAAAAAAGAACTGATAAGGAAAAAATCGCAATAAAGTAAAGAAGATGCAACCAGAAGAGTTAACACAACATACGCACAGGTTACAAAAGCGGCATATTCTGAAACTGAGAATAAGAAAACTTATCTCAAAATCTGAAACGAGGAGTCGACAAAAATTTTGACGTGCATCCTGTATGCACACGTCAGAAACCTCTCGCAGCCAGGATGTTTTGACAAGGAACTAAACCAAATGCTCGCCAACAACGGCATGAGCCAGATGTGGTTCCCGGACGACTCTCAATCTGGAGATGTCCTTCAACTCCAAATGGTGGCAAATTAATCGACGCAACAGACACAAGAAGAGAAAAAGAAGGAGGAAAAACCGAAAGAATTGAATAAAAGACCAGACCCGAGAATAGAGGCAAGGAAGGAAAGGGAGGCTTCTGCCAAGTTGGCAAAACAAGGAAAAAAGAAGACCCAAAAGAAGAAGGAAGAAACGGATTCTTTGGATTCTACGGACACCTCGGACACAGAGGCCACGCCCAAAGATGGATACCGGGAGGCAACAGACCCTCGACAGACGCAGTCGAGATAACCCCACAATATATGCATCAGAGCAGGTACCCTTTCCCAAATACATTAGTGGATAATCTCGTGGTAGCGGCGGCCTATCAATCACCTCAACGAGCATACCTGCCCCTTAACAATTACTACACCTTGTTCGAGCATGGCTATATTGCGTTCCTTGGGGAAGACCTCAACGCCAGATGCCGAACGGCTGACTATGGAAACACGAACAACAGAGGCCATAACTTGGAAATGATTATGCATCGAAAGAACATCCAGAGGATATAACCGATCTTTCCGACCTATATCAGCTCTCGGGCAGCAATAAGGCCCGACATAATCATGACAAGTGATGGCTTCCCCTTCAACTACCATAGTGAGCCTAGCCCAACAGTACTCAGCGTCTATATAGCGATCTTGATGACCATCTTACTCGCACTGATCCAGCTTTTCCTGCTAATATTTCTCATCCATTTTGAATAATAATTTAAAATTCTTTTTCTAACTGCCGCTATTGACACACAAGGGATTGATGCCGTTTTCCAAATAGAAATTAACTTCACCGCTACTAATGTGATAATTTGTTTAATTGGCGGGTCTTTACTATTGCGGTTCTTTTCCTTTTCTCGCTCAAACAAAACATATTTATTAACATCTTTATAAGTTGGCAACACTCGTTCACTAATGGCGCAAGGTGCAGCAAACAAAGGGCTTTCAATTTCATGACGAGGTCTAAGTTTAAATGCCATAATTAAATATTGTTTTAATTTTTTTCTTACATATTATTTAGCTCTGAAATATGATAAAACGTGTATAAATATTTTTTGTACACTATAAATCACTGTTCTTAAATATAAATAGAAAAAGGTGATCACAAAACAATAGACACTAGACAGAGCCACACACGCACACACATCCACTCTCAACGAAATCCTCCGCGCTACTAAAACATAATTGTCATGTATGCTGCTATAATATGTCATTGAGGAACCTCTAAATATTAATCGATTACTTTCGAATTTCGTTTAATTGTTCTTTAAAATACATTAATTATTTGTTTGGAGGTATTAATTCAAAATTCAAATTTTATTTTCAGATATAATCCACGAAATTCAAAATATAGTTGAAAATCGCATTATTTTTAATTTTCAATGGCGTTGAGGAACCTTTAAAAATTATTATATCAAAAAATCCTTTGGCAGGTTTAATTTGACAAATAGCCCCATAAATAAATCGTGGTGGGAAAATAAATTTCAGAAAAAATGTTTTTCGCTGCATCATACAGTGTACAGGTTCAAAAACCTCAGCGCCAACACCATCAAGAAAGTATACACTGCCTTTGTGCGCACTACACTGGTGTACCTGGCAGTGGTAATGCAGGCATTTAGTTCTGCTTCTCTCAGACAAATGTAGGGTGTACAGAACAAAGCTGTCCTGCTAATAGCGGGCGCGCGCAGGATGGACCGTATCCGGCAGACAGAACTACATGCAAGAGCAGGTCTGAAGCCATTGAATATGGTCCTCCAAAGGTTAGGAAGAAAAACCTGGAAAAAGATTGAAGAAGAAATACTCCCGCACATAGAAGAAAACTTAGAAATACCACAACCCTTGATTGGGCGAATCACCTGGAGAGCCTTATCCCTAGCGGAAGACTGTGCTCCTGGGAAGACTAGACTGAGATCTACAAATAATCAAGACAAAAAGATCCTACAAACTAAAGAAGAAATACCAAAACGACTCCACAAATGAGACAAAATATACGAATAAAGACAAAAAAGAGGCCTAGTGCCCTAGTGAAACTAAATATAAAGTAAGATAAACAAAGGAAAAGAGGCGAAGTGCCCCAATGAAACTAAATATAAAGTAAATAAATACACAAAAAGAGACGAAGTGTCAAAAATTAGAAAAAATAAAAATAAAAAACAAGAAAAACAAAACTAAAAGAGTTTGCAAAAGCTATATTTGAAAGGTTTGAATGCCTTCACGACGGAGGAAAGAGTATATATATATATATATATATATATATATATATATATAGAGAGAGAGAGAGAGAGAGAGAGAGAGAGAGAGAGAGAGTTAGAGAGAGAGAGAGGGAGAAAGAGAGAGAGAGAGAGAAAAAAAAGAGAGAGAGAAAGAAAAGAATGAAAAACAAAAGAGAGAAAACACAAAAGATACAAGGGTCGCCAGAACGACGTCAGCTCAAACAAAGACGACACAAAAGGAGGAAGACTCATGAAACTCATGGTAGCGTTCATCCTTTTTTTTTTCTCTCCAGACAATCTATCTTCAAGAATTCATGAAGTTTAAGATTGGTGCTTTATCAGGGAAAATACCTTTTTTAGTCTTCCAATTCTTGTACCTACTGCAAAATATTAGCCCGACTTTAATCTTTAGTCTCCCTTTGCCCGGAGTTGGACCTATAACCACGTGATGTCGTCACTCATGAACAAGTTTTATACTAGTAGTCCTTAGCGGTGCAAAGGCACGCAACTTTAGGTTCCCCTAAACCGTCTCGCATTTTCTTTGCCATGCAACCCAGAGGGCTGAGTCCAGGACCCAGCAGAAGATAATGTTGACATCCACACGGCTCGCGACAAGTGTAGCGTCACGTATACCGCAGACCACGGGTGCGAAGATTCAAATGCCCTGCGAGCACTCAGGACACTTTGTGAAGTCGCTAAAGATCACAATCCGGTCTCCGAACCAAACATAATGCGTTATCTCCCTACCGAGTGGTCTATTTCAGCCAGTTCAGTAGTGAAGACAGAGGCAGCGCCCAGGAGAACCTAACTGACTTCAAACAGAGAGGATACGACGTAGAAGCAGATCCCCTCTTCCGAATTAGATCATCCGTGTACCCTATCATGGATCTAGCACCACACGAACTGTTCTCCCAAAAGGTGGAAAGCAATACTCCTGAGCAACTGGAACTGAAGGCATGGTGTTCCCAATGGGCAACAGAACCGCTTTTATGCAGTAAAAGAATGTATCTATGAAAATCCTCCGCTCATTTGAATAGGCCCTTGATATCATTACAATAAGTCAAGTTGTTTTTCAAAGTAAAAAATTGCTGTAGATGTGCAGAACGCTTCCTAAATACTGCAATTCAAGCATGTTCATCCAACAAGCTGGCAGGTTCCATTGTTGCAGAGGTGACACCAGGAGTTAACTCTGTTGCTTAGTAAGTGTTAGATCACGAACTAGATCATTGAGTTCCGGTTTGGTGATGAGGTGTGGTTTCTTTTCAGATTCAAACTGTGCCACATATGATGCAACTTGAGATTCTGAATCGTCTGAGTTGTTCGTGTGGATACATTATAAATTTCTTGCCTGGCTGTGATCACTTGCACAAATACTGGAAGTACAACATATTATGTATTTTGATCTTTTAAATTGATACATTTCTTGAAAATATATTAAATACCAGGAAATAAAACACATTGAATACCCACCTTTAATATCTATTAAGCAGAATTAGTCATCCGTTGAATGGTCCTTTGGCTCCCTCCAGACCAATGGTAGGTCAAACATGAGGCCAGGCGTTTGGCCTTTCACCCAGGCAGAAAGGAAACTTATACACCTGACAAAATATATGTGAAGTGCCCGGCGTTTGTCCTAGTCACCCACTTTACATCCAAAGTACAGCTCATAAAGTTTCTTGACATGTTTAGTCAACTGCCTCTTGTGTTGTCTTAATGTAACTGATCCATATATATAACAGAAACTGTCTGGGTATTTTTTGCATTCTCTAGGCATTTAAACTCTGTCACCTGTAAAAAAAGCACTGTAGTATGTAAAAAGTAATATAAATAGTAACAGCAACAAATATTAAATAAAGAAGTAAAAATAAGATGCATTTATAGTAAGTTACAAAATTATCAAGCGTTACGTAAGAGTTACCACGGATTTGGACCCATATAACATAAAAAATATTGTTTATACTTTCATAAATTTCATAGGTTAGAGTGACAAATATCTTAGGAATAACGCATTAGAATTATATCAAAATACGTTTATAACTTTTAGAGTTGTCAGTCTCAGCCCAATCCTGTTTGCATTCAATCCCTAGGGAACTATCAGTGTATTTAACGTAAGTAAGATGGTAATTTACGAGAAATTGGAGGGTCGCAGAAAAAGAAAGATGTGATATTCGTGATTTACGCAAAAAATAACCATAGAAAAGGTTATTCTCATTTCCGCTGGGTTTTCTTTTCATTGTTGTACAGTGTTATCGGTATCACGTTAGCGACCTCATGATATTGATCTATCGTTAAGTATATTTTCTTGATTATGTTTATTGATCACGTTTCACCAAATTAATTTACGTATCAGAAGCGTCAGCACATCAGAATATTCATTTTTATTATATTAAAGATATCTAAATTCTGGTCAAGCTGTATTTTTGAATTCATAAATTAAGCCTATCAACAGAAATGTCATCCAGATAAGCAATAAAATTTTGACAATAAACATAGAGAAGTCAGAAGAAAAGAAACCATTAAGATAACACTGCCAGCACGTCAAAGACAGTTTGGCATTAATGGCAATAGCTAATGAAAAATGAAAGATCTATTTTCAGTATGTTACTATATGTATTCAATAGGTTAGCTTAAATTTATTTGATCAATTATTTTGGAACAACTATTCCATTGAAATTGAATGTTTTTTCATCCGTAATTATTTGCATTGTAACTGACTGATGCTATGTATATTTATCATCATGTTTTTTACTATATTAAAATATTCGTTCTGTTCAGTAATAGATTTCATCAGGCGCAGATCCAGGGGTTGGGGGCTGAAGCCTCCCTCCCTAAAATAATTGACTCAAGTACACCTCAACGGTCTATCGCAGATCGGTGTTCACAACGAAAATGATGTTAGAATAGACAGCGTAATCATGCATTTGCCCAAAGGAACAGGAGATTGATGTTCATGTGAAAGACCCTGACCCAATACTATGTGTTAGCTGCCGTTATTAATCCTTTCATGACCGTTTATGTTTATATTTCTTTTTTAAGTCATACTTGTATTCTGATATTCAGAAAGAGTTGTGTACTAATAGAGAATATGTATAAAAACATTTTTTAAACCGTTGCGATCGAATTTACCTTATAAAATACAGGGAAATTTCAAAAATAATTATTAAATTCAGTATTATACTTTTGTTGACGCCCCAAAACTACACTAAACCCCAAGTCATAATTATCTGATGTGGGGCAAAAAATTCGGATCTGAGAGAATTCGTGCTCACTCCTGTGTTAGTTATTGTTATTTATTTTCAAGGTTGTAAGATAAACATTATTAATGATAAATACCATTTTCTCACAGTAAACAGAGGGAGGAATTCAGGTTAGCCCCCTTCCCCCAATATTTATCCTGGATTCGCCACTAGATTTCATGTTTCATTTATTAAAACGATACTGAGTAAATGGAAATGGTATATTTGTTCGGTTAAAGAAAAAAATTATGGTTTAGTATTTCTCATATGTGTTAAATTGTTGATAGCAATCAAAATTTCATTTCAGGTGTTTACCCAGATTTTAAAGTTCCATCCTGCCGTTCACTGAGCCGCCAAATAGCTTCCGGAACAGATGCAATTCATCGAAATTTCAAACAATACTCGACACCTCAACAACATGTCTTACTAACAGCTGACATTTGATCCACTAAGCATCGGAGCTTTCTAAGAAATATTCATTTCATTAATATGTCCTCCCGTCTCACATGCCGTGTCACATTTACATATTATGATTTGTAATAATTCAATGATTAATTATAATAAATAATTGGTGGATGATTAATGATTGAATTTACACTAAATATTAATTACTTGCAGTTAAGTTATAGAAATTATTTGGGGAGGCTACATGATCTGGTACTGTGGTTCCACAATTTACCTTAGAGTAAATTTCATAAATTAAATACAAGATGGGAAAAGATAATGAACATTTTTGTGAAGATTCTCGCAGATTTTTATATCTATAAAATAAAGCACGTCATTATCTATAAAAGGCTATAATCACGCTCTGTTATGCAAATGAGATTTGTGTTAATGATTTGTGGAACTTTTTTGAGATATTAATGAATTTATACTTTTTATCATTAGATTGAGGGAAACAATTATGGGAGAAGAAATGGAACTATGAGCTTTACAAGATACAAAGGAGCGAACACGTACCCTAGAATAGCAGAAACACTGGATAATATCCGGCAAGAATTTTCACTTGCTGAGGATATGATTACTGTAAGAGACAATGGTTAAAATTTTCAAAATTGACTGCAGAGAATATATGGAAGATGAAACAGAGATAAGGAAAATGAAGATTTATACATTTTAATTCATGTCTCTGGATTCACAAGAAACGAATAATTCTCTCCGGCCATTTAAGGTGCTCCTCTCACATTGTGAATCTAGTGGGCCGGGAGAACATCTTTGAATTTATTAACAAAACGAAGGATCTAGTCAAGATAATCGCTCCCTGCCTACTCTGTTAAGGATAATCCTTCCCCCAAATTACCGAGCAAAGATAATTCTCCCCAATAGAAAGGGAGGGGGGGGGTATGTTTACTCGGTCCAAAATCCAAACCAACGTGGTCAATTCGGTCAAAATCTTTGAATAAGTACAAATGAGTAAAATAAACAAAGTGACAACGTGTGGAAGGCCAATAGGGTCTAAAAGATTTCAATATACATTAACTATTTCTACAGTCATGTCAGTGCTGAATATTTAGCATACTCTGCTCAACAACTGTATAAATAAGCAGGCTGCCAACCCGTTCTTCACCCCAGTTAAGAATTTAATGAAGGGCAACGGTTTAAGTGCTTTGCTTATTAATATGCTGATGCCAACTTTGCCAAAATACTCACCCATCACGTACAGACACACGATTCCACACTCACATCATTACTTATGGATACGGACGAACCATCATATACTTAGACACATGCTCATCCATCCTTACCTCGCTCATCAAGTTTTAATGAGTGTTGGAATAAATTGCGCAAATTGATGAAATGAAAAATCATTTTAATACGATCTGAAATTCCCCTCTCATAACAACCCATGCCTAAAATGCCCATAAAGAGAGTATACAAAACTCAAAACCTTTTTCTCGTTGTAACTAATTCTATTCTCGTTTTATCTGCCCAGCTAACCCCTAGTAGCCCTATTAGAAATTCCGCTAAGTTCATTCATTCCGTTTTCAAATTTGTTAAGAACTTCCATTTTCACTTTTGTTGGTGAAAAGTAACATACCAGACTTTTATATCACTGTTTAAAAACTGCTGCTATTTATATATACTTGTGTGCTTATGACCCAATTGGTTCACGCATATTAAACAGAAAAAAATCAGTAGCAAACTTGTGCCTTATTAGGCGCAGCATCAAATGCCATTAGGGACGCCTAGGATGATATAGGAGTATGGCAGGTGGTTAAGATATAAATTAATACTAAAGAATTGGCAACTCTGAGTAAAAATTGGATTTCAATAGTAAACCCTATCGATCGTTTTAAAAGACTTCGTTAAATAATTTAAAAAAATATTAAAAATATATATTTTGCTCTTTTAAACTCCCAACACATTTATACACCTTGGAACTTCTTCACTAACGGAACAAATTCCAGTCTTTGAACATGGCTAACATTACATAGCACTTTCAAGTGAGGAAAATCCGATCAATCACCTCCATTAACTATGTTAATCTACCATAAAGAGGTATAAATCACATCAACGCCATGCCGGTACTAGTTCTGTGTTTTTGTTAAATAAATCAGATTCAAATATAATGGTTTATTATTATTTTTTGCACTGGATATATGATATATATCGCGTTAATGTGATATTTTCTTATATATATATATATATATATATATATAAAGTAGGCATTTTTTATGCAAGATTCATTAAAATCCACAACGAGGGCTGCATTGGATAATTTAAATTCCAGCTTATTAATAACTTTAAATATAATTTCAATTTATGGCTCGGAAAAGGCAAACTTTATTTGCCTAGACGTCGTTCGACCTAGTAGTAGGTCATCTTCGGTGCAGGATGGTGAACATGATAGGATATATTTTCAACATAATCGTGAGATAATCGGCGAATCAGCTAACTCAAAAATGTAAGGCTAATTTCTTATCTAGAATTCAAGGTAGAATTAACAACGTCCTCGAAAGGGACCAGAACACATCTAAAAAAAAAATTAATTTTGCATCCTTTTGTATATTCTCAAAAATTACAAAACTTTTAACTTTTTTTTCCGAAAATAAGAATCTAGGAAAAGGAAATCGTAGAAGGACTAGTTAAAGGAAAATTCAAGTGAGATTATGACTTAGATTATGACGAAATTGAGATCAACAATGCCCTTAAACAAGGCCTCATCCAAATCTAAACCAACTCATGCGTCAACCTCCCGGCCGAACAGTTCCGAAAAAAACCGCTCAGGTCAGATAATATCACAGGGGAAATCGAACTAGTTCAAGACGGTAAAAATCTCTAAGCAATAATGGACCAAGTCGTACGATACCTGAACAACCTCAAGGTCCTTACCCTGAACGTAATGGATGGAGAACAAAGAAACTAGAATTCTTTAATATAATAAGAAAAATCATAACCACAGAACACGCAGACATGCTACGATGGAACATCCATGGGAATCAGAAGAAGACTAGCGTTCTCTGCGATAAAAGAATTAGAAGAGTCAAATTTAGTCATCAAATTAACAAGCTCACCTGACTAAAAAGTCACGTGATCTCACATATTCTGATTTATGACCTTACGTCCTTGAAAACTTCCAATAATTCCTGGACTAACATTGGGAAGACCTGGACAATTCTAGCATTCGAAAGAGAACGTAAAGCAACATAAGGGTTTCAAATATCGTTAGAATCGGGCGTATAGTTACAATGTTATTACAAGAACTAAGCTAAACGGAGAGCGACCGACATAGTGAGATGTAGCGTCGCACGCGACTAAAGATAACTGGAGACCTTGTCATCGCCGGGAAATCCCCTCTCCCCACCCCTCCGACCCCCCGGCGCTCGTATCTCCCCCCCCCCCCCCAACTTCATTCGCATTTTCCAGCTTACGGAAAGAGAATAGCGAACATTGAACTTTAAGTAGCAATTCAAAAGTAGTAGAGAGGAGGTTCTAAACGAAATAGAACCACTTTACAGCTAAGACTCAAACGAGAAAAAACGTGAAAAACAACAGAAAAAATAAATTTATAAAAATGAATAAAAAAATAAGTATAAATCTATCGAAGAAGGAAATAAAAAGACATAACAGCACATGAGTGCGCCAATAACCAGAACCATAAGTAAAAATAAAAAATTACAAAGCTCGCAAGAGAACATTAAGAAAACAAAGGCTAAACTAAAAGAAACCCCAACACAAAGAAACTCGAAAACAAAGGCTTCTATGCTGTAAATAAAAATAATATAAGCGTTAGCCAAGCAAACTGGCACATATCACAATCAGCCTCATTAAAAATCATTTATCACAATCAAAACCTCTCCTCATTCATATCATCAACACCACTCATCCCTCACTTACACATCTTTTCTACCTTTTCTATCTCTCTTCCACATTTTCACCTCTTCTTTTCTCTCTATGGGTAGCCGACCTTCTTGTATGAGTTTGCTTATTCCTTAGCTTTCATTTTTAATTTTTATTTTATTTATTTTTATTAGGATTTTGCTTGTATGTGGGCACTTCGCCTCTTTTTAGTTTCAATTTTTTCTGTATTCTTTCTCTTCTTTGATTTAGCTGCCTTACGGGTAAAGTTCGTCGTCAACTATGACGTCATCAAGTTTCCGGTGGTTTACTGGAAGGATTTGGAACTTTCAGCGGTTGGTCTTAATTTTCCACGCTCAATCGAATCGATTGATGTTTTCAATTTCGGCAGCTGTCTCCCTTGCTTGAACTCCAGCGTTCCTATAGGAACTGGAGATGACTTGCGTGATGTAATCTGTAAATCGCAGGTACATCATATCCTTCCCAACAGGAGCAGGTAAGTCCAATGTGTACACTAGGTACAAGAGTGGACTCATACAGCTACCTGGTGGAACACCCGCCTCGAGTTCGAACTCGGTTCCTCTGAATCCCTCGATGGAGATTTGGGCTTTCCTTTCCCTAATGTAGTCACAGAAGACCCTTTCGAGGACCGGGTTTAGCTGGATGCCAAACCTTATCGAAGGCCTTTTGTACATCACGCAACACCACGTCTAGGTATTTCCCTTCAACTTTAAAATTGGCGAGTTTTGGGGTGAGAAAAGCGAGGGCTATGTGAGTCCCCCTTCTCTTTAGGAACCCATTTTGTTGAGGTTTGTGAGCTTCTAGCTCGGTTACCTGGTCTTGGAGCCTGTTAGCTAGAAGCTTCTCGTAGACTTTGCCCACGAACTATAAGAGGGATATTGGTAGAAATGAAAAGAAAACGGATTTTAGGGAAAATTTATTCCTCCTCGTTTAAACGTTATGTCAAGGGAACGGGCAACTTCTGTGTAAGCGGAATTTTAAAACAACTTTAAAGTTCGATTCCAGCCCGTAGTCTGGATGTTGATAGCTCGCCGTTTTTCGTTAATTAATATGGCTTCTAATGTGCTCAGTCTAGCTTTATTTCCCTCCTTTCTTTTGATCGTTGTGTTATTAACCAATATGTTTGCTATATGATTTGAAACACATGTAACATGCAAATCGGTTTATTTACTCCAGTTGTCGCTTATTCGAGGCAAAGAATGGTAGGCCATTCTAAAACCTAGACCGAGGAATGCACTCATTTCCTCATAACTTGTAGAAAATGGAATGCCCTTTCGCTCAATATAAAGCTGAGACTGACGAATCAGTATATCATTTCTAAGGGTACATAATCCTGTGATAGCTTTGAATATGTCGAGTGCTGTCGGAGTGTATTCACACCGGTCCAATGTGGTAACTAATGGCTGACTTAAAGTTAGTTCGCGAATGGGAGCACATGTTCTTTTCCACCTAAAGGCTGGTTCTCCTACAGATTGAGAGCTAGAAGATAGACCAACATAATTTGTATCAACTTTCATTCCCACTGCGCATTCACTTTGAGGTCTAATATATACTTCTTTACCAACAAAATCTGCATCACCTTCGAGAAAATCTTGATCTACTTGGTCCAAACAGTGGTCTTCTTCGTCTTCGCTATGGTCTGCTAATAAATTTCTTGAGTTTTATTACTTCCAAAACGAAATAGTCTTGTATTTTTATGAGAGGTGGCCATATCTGTGAATTGAAAACAAATAATTATGCAAAAATATATAAAAAATAATTTAAAATTTCACATCATTTTCAGCTGGTAAACAGGCGAATGGTTACAAATAAGATTGGGTCGTATATGAAGCTGTGTAATTTACAGTGTTATTATTAAAATACATTATATTATGTATCACTGAAAGTACAAAAATCTACTTATTTGTAAAATACTTAAAAAAGCACAATATAAAGCGAATAAGTAGGTTTGTTTCTCCCATAAGATGGAAAACTATATACAATACTTTCCTTGTTCTCAGCCGTGTCATAGGTTAGAAAAAAATGTATATTTCTTTTTTTCTTTTGTGACGTACCATATACATATAAAAGAACAGCGGTAAATACAATTTGTATCGAATCAAATCCTATTAGAGAAAGTTTCTGTTAAAGAATTAAATGGATTTAATTTGGTGGGTCACATATGACCCAAAGTCCATTAAGGAGTTAACAAAGTTCATGGTAGAGTGCGGTGCCACACTCACCGGCGTGCCATTAAGTGTCCGAAGGTCACATTTCATGGACGCGTCAAAGGGATCCGACACAGAAGGCTCTCGTCCGAGAAATGGGACACTTTCGGTTCTATACTAATCAAACTTGATAATGCTTTCCTATGATGGATCATGCTGCCCTTGGCCAACATGCTACCATCAGTAGAGTGAATAACCAAAAAGAATTTCGAGCTAAAGGGCTCGAAAATGCCAGGTATTCTCTCAATGAGGGGCTCGACATAACCAAGGCTCTGCTTAGCACACTTGCAACTTTGGTCTTGATCTTGGACCCCACAACTGGGGGTACCACAAAGCCGAACGTGCTGATCTTAGAATGGTCGCATACCAAAGCGTCAGTGGATTCGTTCGTCCCCGGAGCCCCCGCGGGAGAGAGGAACCTATAGTCCTCTTAGCCTTCTTCTTACTTCTTTTCTTTTGGGAAGAGGCGGGTGGGGAATGAACCCGCTTCATTCCACCGCCGGAAGGAGCCCTTAGGCCGGATGGATCGGCCTTGTCAAGATCCTTCTCCGAGATGGAGATTTTCTTAGCTGTCAGACGGGCACCAGCCTGGAGGTGATGTCTCTCTTTTCTCTGCTGTGAGTCCTGGGAGTCCCGAGCCGTTTGAGGAGAATGTTGGGAAGAGGCGGGTCCAAGTTCGGTGTTTTGCACCAAACTCAAGTTTGAACCTATGGAAAATCCTGTCGTCTTGGGTTTAGTAACCTCAGGGACTATGTCCATCTCAGTGGAGCCTCTGTGTGCCCTTTCCCTCTGCAAAGCATCATGGATCCCATTTGAGGTATCTTCCGTCGAAGTCAAGTCTCTGGGGGGCGAACCGACCTCAATTGGGGAAGAAGGGGAGGCAGTCACGCTGACCTCAGGCAATATCAAGATGAATGAGTTCAGGAATGCAGCGCGCACAGCCCAACGCGTAGCGCTCCCCCCCCCCTCCCCTAAGAGGGTAGGCCCTATCGAGTCTCTCCCACCGAGAGCGGTCATTTATGGGCCTGTGATAGAATCGGAAGAGTGCAATTTGTCGAAGGATGGTGTAGTTCACGAGCGACTCCACAAAAGGGCCCAAGAGTCGCTCCAAAGATGGCAAAGAGGAAGCCCATTTGCCGCATGGCGATGGCAAGAGGAGAGCCCTCCACGGGTCTAAGGGGGGCCTCGATTTACATCGTCCTTCCAGACATCTAGGGAGGGCTAAGCAGCGTTCGGAGGCGGATCTCCAAGCGCTTTCCTACTAATGTCTTCTGTTGTCACCAATGACTTGGGGGTTGAGAGAAAAGTCTCCATAAGATCAGAAATTCTAGAATGTGTTCATTTACACATACTCGCTCCAAGGTGCAGCGTTGATGGGCTTCGTCTTCCCGGCTCACCATTCAGGCGAAATTGTCCTGGAACTTTAACCATAAAGGATGGCGCCGACGGAGCCACCTTATATGTGCACTGGAGGAAGGTGAGCAGAGTCGACGGCTCAGCACACTCCGTACCTAATGCTTGCACGAGCGAGCGGGCTTTCAGTCCTCGCATCAGGCAGGGACCTCACGGTATACACTGCCACTCGACTAAGGGCCCAAAGAGGACGAAAGTGCGCCGGGCAACCAGAACCCTTGTAGATAGGAGAGCAAGTTTAGAAAGGGGTATGAGGGTAGGTAATACGGAGAAATAGAGATAAGAGGGTCCACAAATGAGTAGGGTGGGTGATCACCTATTATTATAATACCCTGGTGTTGGTGATCCTGGGGTGGCATGCAGTCCATCAAGGCACCATGGCTACCAGGCAGAACTCTGTACAGGTGGAAACAATCCTCCTGGTACAAAGTGCGGGGAGAAAAGATTGAGTAGATAGCCGTAATGATAATAATAATTAATACTTATAATAAATAATAATAGATAAATAAATAACTTATACTTATAAAAAATAATAATAATGATAATAGTATTTCATAATAAATACTACTAATAATAATTAATATTAATCATAATAAATAATTACAATACATAAGGAGAAGAAGAAGAAGAATGATAATAATAATGCAATACTAATAGTAACTAATAATAATTCTAATAAAAAGGTAAAGTAGTGCTGAGTGGAGACGAGGGAAAACGCACCAACACCTGTCCTAGGCCCCATTTGAGAGCTCGAATCAACCCATTGATGTGGCTTGCGTAATTTGCACTCAGGCCGGGAGGACGTGCAGCTCCTCCAGATATCAAGTATAACATGTGGAGGCCTTATTTGGGATAGAAGGTGGTCAGTTACCTTCATGGTAGTGATCACTTTTCAATTCTACTATAATTTTATGGGTCGCTAATTCCTGAGTAACAGCCTCGGTGGTGCTTGGAGCGTGTGGTGGTCTGCATTTGAAGCTTTTGGGAAGGTATATGAGGCCGTTGAGTTCTTCTCCGGCAACCTCGTCACGGTGGATATAACTATTATTGCTAGAACACCTTGCTGTTTTGCACGCTTTCTGTTTCTTTGGTGGTGGGGTAAGTGTGAGATGGGCCTAAGGCAGAAACGATACGCTTACATGCGCTTTAAGTCCCGCCCAAACGATTTCATCGTCGGTAAATTTCGTCGACCTAGGGCTAGTTTCCCTTATGTCTCTAGGAATCCCTGCCGCTCTTGCTCCGGACTATGTCACGTATGCCATGCTTCGACACCTAACTCAGTGGTGTATGGCATCTTTTGCTAGGATTGTTTAACATAATCGACTAACCTCCTAGGTTCCCGAGGAATGGCCATTGTGCTAGCTTTTCGTAAACCGTGGATAGATCACTCTACCCCGACCTGTTTTCCCGCAACTTCTCTAACTTCCCAAGTGTAAAAGTTGATAAATAAATTAGTAAATGTTAGACTAGCTTACTTCTTGGAAAGCGGGGCACACGTTTCTCCTGCGCAGTGTGGCCTTTGCAAGTTCCTCTCCATGCCGGATCCTCTGCTACAGCTGGGAAATGCTATCTGAGAGGCCTTCCTTAGTAGACAACATTATGGCATGCAGTTTTATGATGGCGATAGGGTATCATGGAGACCCTCCATAAAATGTAAGCGAGTAGATGCCTCCCAATTTTCATATCTGTATTTCGACGTAATCGTCGATTCTGCGTAGTAATGGGGGTGGGCACTATTTGCCCCAAAAGAGCAGGAAGAGGACTTCCGGCAAAGAAAGGTCCTCAGTGTCACACGCTTTGCCCTGAGCATGAACGGTATTAAGTCGGCTAAAACCAGCTCGCGACCGCCACTACCGAATGGCATCCGTTTCCCGTAAGATGTTCATGCTACATTTTAGGTTGACGAACTTTGACTCTCTATTGGTGTTACCTAGAGGCCAACCCTGAAGCGTCGACTCTAACGTTCATCTCTTTGTATGCCGCAGCGCATAGGTTTCGGCTTTCTTTGGCCAAGACTAAGGTAGTGCAATTCTGTCAACATACATAAAGTGAGTTGCGCGGCCCAGATGCCAACTCTGGAGCATCGACACCACAGTAATTGAACCGAGTCTCTAGCTATACTGACGCGCACAGGCTTCTGTTTTCCTTGGGCAAGACTAAGTCGGTGAATTTCGGCCGCAATCCGCGGCTCCACCCTGACCCAGACTCATTTCTAAATGTGGTTCGCCTGGAAGTGGTGGAATTGCACCGTTTCCTTGGTCTTGTTTTGGACTGGCCCTGGGAGGCTCAAATTTGAGGCTTTAGGGTCTATTGTACCCACATGTAAAGGCTATCGTGGAACCCGGTTCACACGGCCCTAAAGAAAATACGCACATAAAAATTATAGAAGACCAGGGATCTAAAGGCCTACCAGAAATTTCCCAGAATTGATCAGGACGGTGCTAAATTATGAGGTATCCGCAAAGGGTTAAATAAATACACATATAAAAAGTATTTACAGTATTATTTACAACAAAATTAAAAATCAAATAAATTAACTGTTAACAAAATATACGGGGGTCATCAAACAATAAGAAAAGTCACAAATGCTTATCACCATCGAACGACCATAAGTCGTTTTAACCAAAAGATATTCGCGCATACAAAAATGGGTTCTATGAATAAATTGTTTAAAGCCGAAACAACACGCCACGTTGAAGATGAAATAGGCTTCGCTACTCTAGTGACAGGTGTTCCCGGAATAACCTCCCTGTCTTACGTCCCTTACCCGAAGGCCCAAAGTTACAAGAATATCACTTATAACACTTAATTAATTTAAAAGGAATGTAAGAAGAAAGAAATACTTTAAAATAACTAATACCAGAACAGTGAAGCAATAACCCACGTGGGAAACTCAAGCGAAAGAGGCTCGTCGATGATGAGGGAATTCGAATCAAGACCACAGGGGTAAATGCGATGACGGTCTTCAGCGAGGAGAAACCCACAGATGGCGATATCGTGGCGAAAGGCGTCGAGACCACGGGGAATGATGATTCGAAGGCCAAACAAAACGAGAGAAGGAATTCGGATGACAGAATTCCCCAAAGAGGAGATAGAAAGGTGACTAGGGAAGAACTTTCACGTGCCCAGTGTGAACGGCTTCCCAAAGGAAAACACTTTCAAACGCAACTGGAAGAGCACAATTCGATGCAGCAGACAGAAGGGCAGCGAAAACGCTGTCAGGAATCAATGGCAGAAAATCCTCGCTGTACCAAGGAATCCAGTACGGGTCTCCAAAATGAACGTCAAAGTAAGTGACGGACACGATTCAGCAGAACATTCAGGCAGAATTCCCGCAACAGAATAAATTAGAAGGCTTCACGGCCCCATTTATATACTTCAATCCGAAATGGGAAAAGGAAAGTGGGCACAAAAGGAGGGGGAGGGAGAATGAGTCGCTTTCCCTACGCAAATTAGGCTGGTAAGTTAAAGGAGTTCATCACTTTGGGTGCTGATCGTGCTACTGCCTTACTTTTATACTAATCATTTGTTTGTTCAAAGCTTGACTACGGATGCGAGTTTTATGCATACACAGCTGAACGTTAATTGCAGAAGTTGGATATGATCTACCATGACAGGTACCTTCCACACGACCTCTATTTAGAGATTGTTTGTCGATGCCGGGGAGATGCCTATGACCATGCTCCGTTCACAGCCATTATGTGATGGTATTGCAGGCCAGGTATCTATCTCGCTTAGTCGCCAAAGTCTCTCATTTAATCTGTAGTCGATATTGCGGTGCACCTTACTGCAACTACTGCGTTGTCCCTCAGACTGCTCGGCATATTCTTATGCATTTTTTGCTTTCTTTTTGTTTTGTTTTTGCTCTTGCAGTGTGTATTGTTTTGGTTTGGTTTTTAAAGTTGCTTAATAATAAGCTTAAATTAGATATAACTACTTATGCCTTTGATGGCAGTCGCTTTATAGGCACTATAAAAAATCACTCTCACTCTCACTTTATCATTCTTTCACTCCCATTCTATCACTTACTCACCTCCCTAACTCTGGCGATATCACTCTATCACTCTCATAAAATCACTATCACACACTTTTTCCCTATCACTCTCACTCTATAACTCTCACACACATACATTCCCCCTCTCTTACACACACACACACACACACATACTCGCTCTCTCTCTCTCTCTCTCTCTCTCTCTCTCTCTCTCTCTCTCCTCTTTATCTTCTCTTCTCCGTCTCCCACTATCCACACTAATTGGCGACTTTTGCCTTAGTTTGCAGTCGCCAGATGGGCATTAAAAAAATACAAATCTCTGCCCGAAAAAGGATGATTCAACACAGCTTCTAAGCGCAACAGTGTAGTTAAGTCCCTCCCCAAATGCTGTGAAGAATAAAGCGATAGTATGAGAGGCACAGGGTCGGGCTTCGTATTTGACGGGAAATCACAATTCACACGTGACACAGTAGATTACATTAACTCTTAGGAATAATAATAAAAAACAGATTCACAAAAGAGCTTTCACCTTTTTTTTATAAGACCAAACAATGATCAAAATATCCCGTTTGCCTTCTCCCTTCCTTCTTTCTTAATTTATTTTTGATCCTTGTTTGGTTCAGAAAAAAGATGAACAGCGCTTGTGAATCAGTCTTTCCTTATTATATATATATATATATATATATATATATATATATATATATATATATATATATATATATATATATATATATATATATATATATATATATATATTATATATATAAGAACATAAGAACATAAGAAAAGAAGGAGACTGCAAAAGACCATTCATGGCCTACACTTGGCAGCTCCTGTAAAATATATATATATATATATATATATATATATATATATATATATATATATATATATATATATATATATATATATAGAGAGAGAGAGAGAGAGAGAGAGAGAGAGAGAGAGATGAAGTGAGTTGATTCCTGGAGTGAGAGAAGTAGTTGAAGCTTGATTGTGGCGGGAACACCATTTTCAAGTTGGAACAAATATTCTTTCTCTGCTATATGATTCGAGTTCTATCATGAAGGTGTCCACCAAATAAGTTCTTATTTGGATTTTACAAACAACTTGATGAAAAATAACTTTATTTGGAACTTGAGATTTAATGATAAGTTGTGAATTCAATCCACCGTGTTATCGTAGCCCGCCATGGACAACGTCACTGGCTATTCGATTATCCACGAAGTTTCGATTCCTCAGCCCACTAGGGAAATATTCCCCAATCCTGCGAACTCGTCCCAAGCCCCCCCCCCTCCCTCCGGTGACGAGGCATGTAAGAGCCGCTCTGTCTCGTCCCTTGCTGCTAAATGATGAATCGACTCCGCCTCCGGATTAAGATGTCTGGAGCTTGTGACTCATTTTTTCAAATTACCCCTTCCCCCTCAGAATCGGGCATTTTAATACTCGAGTTCTACTTTTGTTCGAGGAGTCCAGCCCGCACCTCAAGGCAGTCCTCATCCTCTCAAGTCTAAGTAAGTCCCGTGAGCGTTCGTCATACATCAAGACATTCTCCGCCGTAATTCTACCCCAGTCAATTGCTAGCTTCTGTGAACGTCAAGCTTTTGAATTTGCGCAACAGTCTCCCTTCTTTTAATCAAACCGAAGAAAATCCCCATCGATTACCTTTGAGAAAAAGAAGTTTCCTCTCCCAGTGGAATTACGAGTAATCCCACATTTCGCGTCGAACGTCATCTTTAAAGATTGGCTATCTTCATTGGAAGGTTGGTTCGGATCGTGCCACACCTGCTTCATTTGGACTTTGCCCCACTTGCCTCTTCGGATCGTGCCACACTTGCCTCATCTGATCGTCCACCACTTGCCTCATCGCAAGAAGGACTTTCCTTGAAGTCACCAACCCGTAAGACTGAAACCCCCCTCCATTATTAGTATTGTCAAATTCCCCCTTTTGATTGAGCCTAGTAACATTAATCAATTAATTCTATGTGAGAATCCCTCCTCATATTTATCAACAGACTATTTTAATTTAAATAATTCCCTTTTGCCCCTTATTGTTCTTATTTTGATTTTTGTAAATAAAATTATATTTGTGTTGTTTCATCCTTAACTAACCTTGAACTATACTCTCGGCCTATTCAAGTAAACCTCGCCAACCAATTATACACTCTGTCTCATTTTTAAAGATTTGAAACCCAACGCCTCAAGTTTGACCTTCTAGTCAGTCGTTAAACCCTGCGAACAGTCCTTCAACAGTTCGCGTTGCAGTAGGTGCTTAAGTCACCCCCACATAATATAGGAGTAGTCTATGGTATAGAGTGGTGTACCACGATAGTGATGAAGACGAAGTGATTTGATAGACTGTGTGGATTATGAGAATATCTCAATGTAACAATGAGTCCTTGTTTTATATGTGTAGAGAAGGTGGGCGTGACCAATGGGGATTCTGGGGGAGGAGCTTTTGTTTGAAGTCAATGTTTGTTTGAAAGAGAGAGAGATAGAGAGCAGAGATTGTCTATCAAAGGAATTTGATCGATAGGTAGTGATAAAAGGAATTTATGATAACGAAGTTTGGAAAACAGAATATCAGTGTTACAGACTGGCGTCAATAAGCAGATTGAAAGAAATAGTTAAATGACAGTTCTGTGGGAAAAGAGTTCGTTGACCTAATGGAAGAGAAGTGACCAAGGCGATTAAATGAATGTGTGCAACTTTTGTGCCCCTGGATCACCGGAAATTATATATATATATATATATATATATATATATATATATATATATATATATATATATATATATATATATGTATATATATATATATGTATATATATATATATATATATATATATATATATATATATATATATATATATATATATATATATATATATATATATATATATATATATAGGGCAGGTTCTATTGAAGTCCACAGCTGTAGCAGCGTTATTAATTTTAACTTGTATTTTCTTACTATTTCTTATAAGTTTTTTAACGGGGTCTTCGAGGCGAGAAAAAACATCTGCGAATGGCATTCTTTATTCCTAGACGTCTTTCGACCATGTTAGGTTATCTTCAGGGAATGAACAGAAATGGAATTATTCGATGATATACTCAGTTTTTAGTAGAAGTTGGGATAGTGGAAGATATAGTAGGTAAAAATTAAAGCGGGGAGGGTTGGGGGGAAATTTTGCCCTAGTAGGGAGGGCATCACTTTATTTTTTATTTATTTTTACCTTTGCTTTTGTTGTTTGTTTGAACTTTTTATCCTATGTTTGTGTAATTTTATGAGCTTTAGTGTTTTTCTTATTGTTTGTTCTCAAATGATTAGTTGTACTTATTTTTGTTGCAAATCTTCAGCTTTCAAGCCTTTGTTAGCTCTAATTGTCAACAAATTTACCTCGTGTTTCTTGTGCTGTAATAACTGTATTGTTCGCTGTTTTCTTATATGTTCTATTGTGTTTTGTCTATGTATATATTAGTGTAATGACTTCTTGTGTGCATAATTTTGTGCTCGGGAACCGATGTTAGTGTGAGACTCGCCCGTAGCCTTGCAGGTATATTAAGCCTGCCGCCTGTTTCCTGTAGCTCAGCAATGAAACCATTCGTTAGAGTGGACCAGACCTTTTTTCCAAGTTTTTGAGTGAGGACATTGATATGCACCAAACGTTTCCTTCTGTGCAAATCTCTTTGCCTAAGTTGATCACGCCTTCTGGCTTTGTTGATAAGCAGAGAAGCAAGGTTCTCGACACGTTGTAGTCTTTTCATCGAGGTTTTAGCCCGGACATACATCAGATATATTTTCCTGATGTTGGCTGAGCTAAGATCTCCAAACCTGTATAGCTTGGAGATTTCTTTCCTTGCCAGGTTCCACCTCTCCGTGTGGTGTCTCGAGTATCCATGGTCGGCGATTTTAAGACCCAGGACGGTGCCTTCGGCGGAGTAGCGGTATCTCCTCTCATCTATGATGATGGGCAGTGTCAACTCGCGGCTCAGCGGGACGATCTTGAATTTGTCCCTGTTGGTCCTGATCTTCCATCGTATCTCGTATTGGCTGATATTGTTGATTTCCTCTATTGTGCAAATCGCCTGAGCCCTTGCTTTTCTCTCCTGGCATGGAACAATTTGAGTGATGTCATTTGCGAATTGCATATACATCGTGTCCCTGTGCACCGGAGTTGGGAAGTCGAGTGTGAAGACCAAGTAAAGCAGAGGTCGTGTAACCGTCAGGGAAGTAGCCTGTATTCAGGGCAGCGTTCATTGTGTTCGCCAAACCCTGAATAATTTGCTTTGGGGCATTTACGAGATTATTCTTTATAATCCCAGACCAGCCTGGAGCCCTCTGCTTTAAAAATCTTATGGTGTTTAAGGTCTCTTCGACAGTTATTGGGCTTCCGTGGTCAACCATCACTCTTTCCTGAAATACTTGCCGGTGAGGGTGGGTTCTATGTATCACTGTGCTGATGTCATCGAGCAATTTGTCTTCGAAGCCCTGGTCGAAGTTGTCGTTCTCTTCGGGTCATATAGCGAAAATCTCTTGACAGTGGGCTCTAAATTTTCTCTCTCTCTCTCTCTCTCTCTCTCTCGAGAGAGAGAGAGAGAGAGAGAGAGAGAGAGACTCTGGGTCCTCAATAATGTCACCTCCATCTTTGATTTAGGTTCTGGGTCTGGGAGGCAATCCCCTAATTCTTCGGATGTTATTCCAAAACCTTACAGGATTGTTCTCCCAGTCCAGCCTCCCAATGATGCCACTCCAGATTGTTCTTTGTTTTTCCATTATTATGTTTTTTCTTCCTCTCCTATATGCCTCATTCTGACCGTCCTTTCCCTATTGGTTTCTATCCTGCCGATCTTTTCATAGATTTATCCATGTTCCCAGGCGATTTCTCTTATCTCGTCCGTCCACCTAGGTTGTGGGAGCAATTTATAGGAGATTCTGGGGATGCATCTCTCGTCAGCTTGTATGAGGAGATTAAGCGTGTTTTTTAATCGCGCCATCTTGAAGGATCCCTTCCCTTTCTTATATCCTCATAAGTCCCCAGGAGTCCAAATTGTGACCCAAATATACGTTAAGGCCACAAACTTGGGCTTCTGCTTAAACGGTTGTTCTGAGTGTCCTGAATGTTACAAGAGATCAGTCATCAATGCCTTAGTTAACACGACAATTTCTCATTCATCCTCGTGGACGGCTGTTGATTACGAACTTAAGAGGGTTTCCCGAGTTCTCGTTATCAACGGCTACCCACAAGGATCCATCGAGGCCATCATGAAAGATAAAATGAACTTGGCTGCTGGTTCTGGCGTCAGGTCTACACCGAAGAAAAGTAATATCGACCTTTATTACAAGGCCAATATGAACACCGGCTACCGTGAAGATGAAAAGGCTCTCAAAGGTATTCTCTATCGTTACGTGATCCCCACTGACCCTAAAACGGATATTAATCTAATTATATACTACAAGACCAAGAAAACAAGTAGTTGCATCATGAAGAACAGCTGTCTCCCTCCAACGAGCGAACGAGCGAACTCCAGGAGACTAACGTCGTGTACGAATATTCGTGCAAAGTTGTTGCTTGCGAACACCGCAATTCAAAGTACATCGGTGTGACCTCCACAACCCTGTCAAGGCGACTGACAGCTCACCTTCAAGATGACAAAATTAAAAAACACGCCCAATCTCATGGCACCACCTTAACCCGTGAAAACTGAATCAGGACACCTCCGTCACCTTGAGACTCCAGAATCGCAAAAGAATGCGGATGGCCGAAGCCGTCATCATTAAAATGAAGAAACCGGCAATTAATGTGCAACTTCAGCCGAAAACCATACTCCCAACATCTCGGCGTCTCTGGGTTGACTGCCGTTAAAATATGCACGTTTTCAAACAAAAGTCAGACTTGTCTTTGGGGAAGTGGTGAGTAAGTGAGTGTGAGAGATAGTGGTGTATTAGAATAGTGGGGTTTGGGGATAGTGGTGAAATAAGGAAGTCTGAGAGTTGCAAGATTTGCAAAAGGTGCCTGGAATCTCGCTAATCTCTTTCTTTCTTTGTTTTTGTTTGTTGTAATATTATGGTTTTTATAGATGCATATATATGTATACAAGTATGTATGCATGCCTATATTATTATTATATAACGTTCAAACTTTTGGATTCTTGTACAATTTGCTTTAAATTATTAGATTGACGTGTAATTTGATTGTTTAGATTGATTTTATGATTTATGTTTCTTCTTCAATTCTTACGTGTTGTCATATTGTGTTTATAATTGTTATGCTATATTCTTATTTAATATTTGTGTTCTGTGTGTTATTTTAATTCTGTCACTGTTTTTCTATATTCGTATTTGGTAGCTATGTATTTGTGTGTTCGTATTTAACCTTTTTCTTCATCTTATTCTTCTTTCTTCGTTGTCTTCATTAAGTTGTTTTGGTTATTTTAGTTCTTGATGTATAGCCGGTTCGGTTGGTCATTTTCGGTTAGTTTTCATCATTGGCTTGGTCGGTAGTTTAGTCCTATGCAAAAAATGGGAAAATTGCGTCTTCAAGCTTGCTGACACTGCTTGGGAATCTTGCGCGGCTGGGACCTTGTTGGTTTTCTACGATGAGTGCTCTGATTTCTTCATTGCTATACATTATTATATTTTCTTTCATATCTGACGCTCTTTCCTTTAAGATCGTATTGAGCGGTTTGATGTCCACCGCTCTGTGCAGATCCACTTGCTTCCTCCACTCCCTCCTTCTTGTGTTAGTAATAAGGTACATCCATTTATTTTGTACCTTTTGCAACTCTTGTTGCAATGTTTTTGAGGCTCCGTACAGAGTTGCAGAGGGATAGATGAGAGTGGGTCTGACTAGCGTCATGTATATTTTCTTCTTGTTCTTTTGGCTGAGGTTCTGAAGCTGTAGAGGGTTCTGACTGCTGGGGTTGCTTTTTGAATCCGTTCAGTGAGGTGCTTTTTGTAACCGTTCTATGAGGTGCTTTTTGTAACCGTTAGAAGTGATCTTCAATCCGAGTACATTGCGCCCGTTTGTGTAGGGATAACGCGTATCCTCCACTCTCACATCCGCTGTTTTTCTTCTTCCTAATGGGACGATCTTGTATTTGTCGCCATTAGTTCGGATTTTCCATTTGGATTCGTAAGCGTTGATTTTTCTTATTTCCTCGACAGTCTTTGAGCTTGCAAAGGCGCGTTTCTATATCCGCTTACTATGATTTGACTTATGTCATCGCGAACTGGATATTCAGGCTTGAGGGGTGGGTTAGCTCTGGTATGTCGGCTGTATATATCGAGTATAAGGTTGGACTGAGGTACCCGCCTTAAGGCAATCTTACCTGTAGATTAAAGGCGGGACCGTCCGTGCGCCCTATACTGATGTAGGACGACCTCTCCATGACATAATCACAGAGGATTTTTTCCAGTTTTGAGCTTAAACCCACCTGTAGGATCTTGTATTGCATCCCCTTTAGCCATACTTTATCGAATGCCTTTGACACGTCTCTGCATACTATGTCGATAAAGTTCCTGTTTTCTTCGCTTGAGCAATCTTTTCCGTAATGACATTTATTGCCATCTCGGTGCTTCTCTTCTTTCTGAAGCCGTATTGTTGTTCGTTGTAGAGCGAATTTTCCTCCAAGTGCTCGACGAGTCTTCTGTTTAGTATTACTTCCATGCCCAATTTCCAGAAGGGATATGGGGCGATAACTCTCTTTCCTCGTCGTCGGTTTTCCAGGTTTGGCAATAAAGATCATTTTTGCCGTTTTGTATGCGTCGGGAAAGTAGCCTACATTTAGGCAGGCATTGAAGAAGTTGAGTAAACCTTCCCGCACGCATCTCAGTGCTTTGACGAAGTTTAACTTTGTCAAGCCTGATCGTCCTGGAGCTTTTTGTTTAAAGGAGTGGAGCGCGCTTTCTAGTTCTTCTAGCGCCACTCTTTCTTCTTCTCCTTCCTGCCTGTTTACTTGGTGGTTAGGATGCATCCTCTCATTGATCTCATTCAGCTCTTCTATAATCTGATTTTCAAAATCTATGTCGAAGTCTTCAGTTTCTTCTTCACTGATTTTGAAAATCTGTTCCCAGTATTGGTCATCTTCTAACTCCATCTTTCTCTTCTGGGGCTTAATTCTCAATCTCCTGATTTTCGCCCAGAATTCTTTCGGTGTTACTTCGCTATCTAGTTCTTCGATAGCTTTATTCCATCTTGCCTCTTGCTGTTCGAAGATTATAATTTTCAGTTCTTCTTTTATCTCTCTCATACGGTACATTATATCACGGGATATTCCCGTGTTGATGCTCAACTGATATAGTCCTTTCAGTTCACGGTGTAAACCTTTCATACGATCGGTCCATTTGTATGTTGAAATTTTTTTGTATGTACTTTGGGGAATCGACTCTCTGTCAGTCACTATCATCTGGGTCTCTAGTCGCTCCATTTCTTCGTCTATTTCCTCGAGCGTTGCTTCGTCGAGGTTTGCTCGGATGTAATTTCTTAGCATTCGCTCGTAATTATCCCAATTCGCCATGTTGTAGTTCTTCCTTGTATGCGATGGTACCATTATAGGGTTACCGTTTATTTGTAGATTAATCCCTATATCGTCGCTACAAGGTATTACTTCAGGGCTCATGTGATAGTTGAAAGGTAATAGGAAGTTGGCCAAGCAGATGTCCGGCTTGGTGGCACTCCTTTCCGTGATGAAGTTCGGAAAGTCGGGGCCCAGTCTTTGGACGAAGTTCCTGTCCATGAGAGTATTCAAGCATCTGCCTGCACCATTGCTTCGGGTATACCAGATTCGGCACAGCGTGCTTTCAGGTCTTCTATAAATATCGTGGGGACCCTTCGCCCAAATATACTCGCAAGAGTGTGATTCGGCAAATAGTCGCGTCTTGGGAGTTAGTATCCCGTGGCCACGACCATCTTTCCCAGGCTTATCTCTACCTCTATGGCGAGGTAGGATTCTTCCAGTTTGTGACTTGCTTGAATTTGATTCCCTTCTTTATCGCAATGGCTGCTCCGTCGTAACGTTCTTGTGAATGGTTTACTGCTAACACGTCATAGTTCCATATCTTGATTATCTTCTTATCCATGTTAATTCCGTGTTCCGAAATGAGAATGATATCAGCATCGATTTGTTGGAAAATATTACCGTAGTGCACTCTTTTTGTGGTCCATCCGTCGGTGTTAATACTCAAGATTCTTAAGCTGTCTCTTTGCATTATGAGGACTTAACTACCGCTTCTTCAGTTTGGGGTCCGTGTTAGGGACCTTTTGAGGTGCAAGGGATGGATTTTGTTTCGTCTCTTCGTGGATTACTTCCATGCCCTTGTTCTTCTTAGTTAGTTGTTTTCTGGGAGGGCTGGGAGATTTAGATTTAATCCTCGAGGCCCTCTGTGACCTCGTTCTTGACTCGTTTTCTTCTTCTTCTTCTTGTGAGTCGTTTGATGACTCTTCTTCATTGTCATCCAAATCTTACTCAGATATAGACTGCTTCTCTTCTTCGCCTCGTGGTCGTATGGATGAGGCTGTGCTCATATTTAGTATTTCTAGGGAGTCCGGCGATTTGGGCACTTTGATGGTTGGCAGGTTGTTTGCCTGAAGTAGTGAATTGAGTTCACTCTCATAGCTACCTGGGTTTCCCATGTTAGTGATATGGGCGTGGATGACGCATTCAAGAATCTTAGAGCTCAGCTCTGAGTTGAGCTGCATTGTCGGTTGTCGGTTGATTTACGACTGTTTGATTCGATCTCGATGCTGCGGTCGCATAGCTTTGGGTGCTACGGACTCGAGCTTCTTCCTCCTTCTTTTTTATTATTTCTTTTCTCTTGAGGCAGTTAAGTGCTAAAGTTCGGTGCTCCTCGTTGCAGTTTAGGCATTTTTTTGTTGTTGAGGAACATTCTTTAAATCTATGTCTCTCTTTCCCGCAATCTGAGCATAGCTTCTTGTCCTTGTTGGGGCAAGAGTGGCTTGCATGTCTCTCCAGTGTGTAGCAGGAAAAACACATTTGAATATTGTGAAATTTTCATGCTTAATGTTTTCCGATGGGATCCTCATACTGAAGGCTAGGAGCCCGTCTCTTTTTGTCTTTTGGGCTATCTCGTAGTCTCGAGTGTGATTTTGAACACATGGGTGTGGTTATTGAATTTGATTAATTAGTTCCTATATCTTCGCCCATGTGTTTAGTGCCTCAATTTTCTTCTTTATCTCTTCGGTGGTTCTTTCTCCAATCCATCCTTCGATTTTGCGGCAGACGATGATCCTATTGGCCACCACCTGGGGGGGGGGGGGGTTCTTGCCTTAAGCCCGATTTTCTTTAGGCCTTCCGTACCTCGGGAGGACAGTAGCTTGTCCACGTCCTTCGTTTCCGAGCACATAGCAATGTAGCCATTGGTTACGTCGATTAAACGGATCAATGCAACCTTAAGTTCTTCGAATAGAACCCAGCATACATCAGCTTTGGCCGGAACTGCTTGGCCGGGCAGTTCCCTGAGGGGGACTCTCTTCGTTGTTTCCATCTCCCCTGAGGGGGGGGGGGTCTTTGATCCGGGTGATTCCTCTTCTTATTTTCCAATTCTTCTTTCTTGAATCGTGTAATGTGTATAAGTTTTATGTAGGTGATGTTATATACTTTAGTGTTTGAGATAGAAAATTCAGAATAGGGGTGTTCCCCTCCATAGTGTGGCCCCATGCCCCCGCGAACCAGTACCGCAATTGATGGGGTGATGAATGATCAGGGATGGGCCCGGGAAGGGATCCTCCCAAGGGGTGAATTATGGCGGACTTGATGATGGATGAAGGCCGAATCAACTTCCTTCACCCGGTGGGTGCCGCCCCCTTGGGTTTTTTTTAAATTCGCGACTGCATCCTCCATAGCATAGAGACGGTTGCATGTCCCTATATGATCTTGGGTGGTAAACCCCCATCGATAAAGCTAAAAGCTAAATCAACAGAGTTCGCAGTCCGTCCCTTTTCCCGGGGGACCTCTGAAATTGATTTCAGCTGTGGGCTACTCCTCGAACCAGCTTCCGTCAATTCCCCCAATTATGTCACATCACAGTCGACTGGCATAGTTGGGATGAGAGTTAGGAGCAGTCCAGGTCCACGATTGCACGGTGCCCGCCGGCGGGGAACGATGTAGGAAGCTTAAGCGCTCATGTCAGTTTCTTCGTGAAGAGGAAGAAATAGCAATACTCTCTTTCTAAACGCAACCAGAGGGCTGTTTTAAATTCGGCTGGCTCGGCTTGCGTGTCCTTGCTTCGAACGTAAGGATTCCGAAAAGCGCGAATATTATTCGGCGAGAAAACTTTACGTATGCACGTAAAGATTTAACCGAGAATAACGTTCCGTTAATAGTCAGACTTTGGACTTTGGACATAATAGGTGGTGAAATTTAGGTAGAGGTAGAGAGAAAATAGTAAGAGATTAAAGTGGTTAAAGGGTGAATTTAAAGAAAAGATGATGTGTGGGAAACAGAATAAAAAGGTCCCTGGTGAAAGGGTAGCTCTGTTGTTTTGTATTTTTTATGGATTTTGTTAGTTTTTTGGTTTTTTATTTAATAAACTATAAATTTATAGTTTATTTAATTAAATTAACAAGGTTAATTTAATTATTAGTCTTTGATCTTAATGATGATCTTTGGCATTCAAGCCTTTATTTGAAACGGGGTTTTTAATCCCGATGTGGGTATTTGAACAGATTTTATTCTAAATAATAATTTGAGTTTGAAATTTTTATCAAAGTATGAATTTGGATATTGGATTTATTTTGGAGTTAATTTTCACTAATAAAAAACTTGTGCATTGCACTAGTCATTTTCTGTCTATTGTCGATTCTGTAATGTGTATTTGGGAGTCACGTCACCGTCAGACTGTATTTTGCTGCTTTTAAATGGTCTTATTTGTCGGTCGAGCTCGATGTCTAGGTGTGTACGAGAGAATTCAGGGGTCAAGCGGGCACCAATGGCTTGCCATATCCTCTTAGTTCTCTCGTGGAGTGCCACGTTGATTGGAGATAATCCAACCGAGTCGTGGAGCTGCCTCTGTCGTTTATGCTCTCTTCTTCGGGTGTTTGTAATAAGTAAAACCGCTTTATTCTGGATGACTTGTAGTTTCGCAATGTGGGTCTTGGCGCTCGCGTTCAACGGCACCGGAGGTATAAGAGTCTCGAGCGAATGCACGCATTGAATATCTTGAGTTTATTTGAGCGATTTAGGTGACGAAACCTATAAAAATCCCTCAAATCTCTCTTGCAATTCGCGACTGTTCGTTCGATATGACTCTTGTAGCCCCCAGTGGTGATTTTGAGCCCCAGAACCGTCCCTTATAGGCAGTAGGAGATATATCGTCAGCGAACTGAACGTATATCGTACCCTCGGATAGAGGTTGTGGTAGATTGCGTGTATATATGTTGTAGAAAAGAGGTCTGAGACAGCCGCCTTGTGGGGCCCCTGCTTCGAGCTCGAATTCAGGGCCTTTGTATCCTTTGATATGTATGTATGCTCTCCTCTCCATTATGTAGTCGCATAGAATCCTCTCAAGAATGGGGTTAAGGCATACTTGAAGGATCTTAAATTGTAGTCCTCTCTTCCAAACCTTATCAAAAGCTTTCTTGACATCGCGGAGCACCAGGTCGGCATGCCTTTTGTCTGCCTTGATCTTAGCAAGCTTTTCGTTGATAACGGCTAGTGCCGTATCAGTTCCTCTTTTCCTGCTGAATCCGTGTTATTGCTCGTTATTAAATTTGGCTTCGTCGAGAAAAGAGTTGACCCTATTTGCCAATATTTTCTCGAAGACTTTACCAGCAAAGTCTAGGAGAAATATCGGCCGCAAGCTGGCAGGGCAGTCCGGGGGCTTTCCCGATTTGGGAATGAAAATCATCTTGGCCACTTTCCACTGACCGGGAAAGTAGCCCGTGTTCAGAGCGGCATTCATGATGTTAAGCAGCCCACTCCAAACATTAGGCAGGGCCTTGATGAAGTTCTTCCTGGTCAGCCCCGTGGCACCCGGTGCTCTCTGACGAAAGGATTTTAGAGAAACGGAGAGTTCTAAGGCAGTTATTTTACTACCATAGCCCTCCATCGCTCTTTCTTGCGACACACAATGATGAGGAAAGGTTCTGTGTATTTGTGTGTTTAGTTGTTGGATTATGTCAGTCTCGAATTTGAGGTCGAAATTGTCATTTTCTTCTGGGGTAATTTTGAAGATTGAGGAGCAGAAAATCCTAAACATTTCCCCAATCTCTTCAGGCTAGTCAATTTCTATACCGTCGTTTATAAGCGTGATTCTGTTAGTGGAGGTCTTCCTTTTAAGCGTTTAAATGTCTGCCAGAAAGTGGGTGAGTCTCTTTCAATGTCGAGTCTTTCTATCAATCTGTCCCATGTGAGTATCTGTTGGTCCGTAATTAGTGTCTGGAGTTCGTCTTTAATCTGTCTTAGTCTTCTGTGGGTATTGTGGTTGGGGCCTATCAGCGCTACTACATTGGACAGGTCCTTATATTCCTGGGTCAGGGCTTTTATGAGAGGGGTCCAATAGGGAGCTGGAAGGGTTTTATATTTAATATGAGGATTACTATTAGGAATTCAGTGATTCTATTCAGCTCTTTATCTATCTCTTCTAAATTGGCATCGAATAAAGGGTCTGGGATATAATTTAGAAGATAATTTCTGTAGCTTTTCCAGTTCGCCTGCTTATAGCTTTTGTGTTCTGGGATTGCAATTTGAATGGGATTTACTCCAACTGTAATTTTAATAGCCTGGTGGTCGCTCGGAATGATGGGGCTCGGTTCAATGTAGTAGTTGTATGGAAACCTGATACTGGATAAAACAATATCAGGTTTCGTTGCTTCTTTTCACGTTATGTATGTTGGGAATTCTGGTCCGATTCTTGTCACGTATTGTCTGTCAAGTAAGACTTCGATGTTTCTGCCTGCATTGTTGTAGGAAGTATACCCCGCCGCTGCATACCTTGCATTTAGATCTCCAGCAAAGATTACATTTTTCTTATGGCTGAAAATCTGTAGAAGGTTGTGCATGGGCAATAGCCGCGTCTTGAAGTTGGTACTCCGTAGCCACGACAAGCCCCCCTAGGGTAGTGCCTACCTCAATGGCAAGGTATGATTTATCTAAGTCGGGTAGTTTTTTGTATTTTAGTCCTTTTTTGACGGCTATTGCGCAGCCGTCATACCGTTCCTGCCTATGATTCTTACTAATGACGTCGTATTGAAATATTTTTAATTCTTTTTGTGCGGTCAGTCCGTGTTCGGAGATAAGTACAATGTCAGGGTCACTTTGTCGCAGAATATTGCCATAGATGGAACCTTTTCCGTCCCACCCATCGACATTCATTTGTACAATCGTAAGTCTGTTGGTCATTTTGTGTAATGTTGGGTCTTTTAGTGTGTGGTATTAAAGTAGACGCTTATTCGCGATCTACTTTAGCCCCATGAGGTGTACTGGGCGGGGTGTGCTCCCTGCCGTTTCGTTTTCTCCTGTATTCTGTGTCAGTGATTGTGTGGAAGCAGTCGGTGGTAAATTTAAGCATATTTTGGGTGAGAGCCTCCTCAACCTGCCGTTCAGGAACCTCATCTGAGCATTCTCACTTGTATCTTCCGTTTCTGAGACCCTCTGATACTTCGCGGGAATCGATTTTGGTTGGGGAGGGCGCCGATTCGGGGGCATATAGCTTGAGATTGAAACCTCTTGCATGATATTTGAGTTGGTGTTCCCTGCCTCCAGATGAAGAGGTCGACCTTGGGCCACGAGTTTTTGAAGTTTTTCTCGACCGTAGAGACCTGGTCTCTTTTGTTCGCACTGCTTCCTTGTTTGGTGTCTGGGTTTGTGTTTTTGGTGTAGCGGTATTATCTTTTTGGGGGTGTAAGTGGCGCTTGTTTTTCTGTTTTTGTTGTTGGTTTGGATTTGTTCAGACGTGGGTCACGTGTACTGGATGTGTTTTTTGGTGTGGGTACCTTTTTGGCACGTTTCCTGGCACTGAGGGGCTACGCTTATTCTCATAATCTCCTCTAAAGGAGGGTCGTCCGGGAACCACATCTCCTGCAGGCCGTTCTTTACTATCATGCGGTTGACCTCGGTGGAAAAAGTACCTGGGCGTGTTATGCTGGCTATATGTGCATAATCAATGCAGCACATTATTTTGGTAGAGTGTTGATTTTCGATGTTGAGAAAAGTCTTTTGGTTATTCGTCTCGGCAATCGTGGCTTTGGCTACTTTTGCATAGGTTGAATTTGCCTTCTTTTCCTCCGTTTCACGTCGTAGCTGGGTTTGTTTTTGTATTTCGTTTTTCCTGATCGGGCATGCCATGGACATAGTCTGGTGGGGGCCTTCACAGTTTAGACACTTTGGAGAGGTACTCTTACAATCGCTCCAAAAATGGTTGCGACCGGCACATATCGAGCATAACGTAAGATCTTTCTCAGAGCAGCTTGGAGTGGTGTGATTGCCGTACTTGTAGCACCGAAAGCACACTTGCAAGTCGACAAATTCTTCACTTTCAATCTACTCTGGGCAGACTCTTACGTTAAAAAGAATTAAACCAAGATCCTTTGCCTTTTAAGCCATTGCCGTGTCCTCGAAAACAACCTTGAAGACGTGCGTGTAGGTTTTGAACTTAATTACCTCCGCTAAGTTTGCCCAAGGGTGGTTCCTTTCAATCTCATCCTTAATGTCTTTTGTCCGACCCAGGAGTCGAGGCGCCTGTAGATAACACTACGGTGTGTTTTGATTTTTTTTTTGTGGGGGGGGGGTCAGGTTAACCGTCTTCAGGCATTCAACTGCTTTGCTTGAGGTCAAGGCTTGCAGTCGGCCTCCCTTGCACAAATAGCAGAGTGTCCATTTTGGATGTCAATTATTCTGACCAGTGCAATTTTCCAGTTCCCGTATAGCTGTTCAAAAACCTTGCCTCTGTCCGGTTTCTGGCACTCCGAGAGGACCCGAAGAGTGATGCGAAGCGCCTCCCTCATTTCTCCTGCATGTTACCCTAATTTAGTTGGTAAATATTTATAAGTGTAAATATGTATATAATGAAAAAGGAGGAGAGAGAGAGACAGAGAGAGAACTAAGGGCCAATGTCCAAGTAAAAAATTTACCCTAATATTTTTCTTTGCTTCCGGCTTGCGAGTGGGCCAATTGAGGCTTCAGTCCTCTCTCCACGAAGGAGCGAAGATTCGTCCTTCACCGTCTTTTATCGAAGAAAGCCAGTGGTCCACTTTCCGAACGATCGAGCTTTTTCGCTATTCCCAGTTTTTATTATCACTACTCGAAACGAGTCACTATATTCACTTTGCTTTCGCAGAAATTCACTTTATAAAAATTCCGAGTAAAGAGTTGTCACAGCGGAAGATCAACTGACTAAGGCAACCAAAGCCGTCCCCGTCAATAGTCAGACAATCTGAGCCTGCCAATTTTATATGTTTCTTGTAGCGCTTAGTTTCCCCTTAAATATTTCCTGCGCCGTGATTGGCCAAATTTTGTAAAAATACTACATATAATGTAGCAATTTTTGAGTAATTCCATTTCTTTCCATTCCCTGAAGATGACCTAACAAGGTCGAAAGACGTCTAGGAATAAAGAATGTCAATCGCGGATGTTTTTTCTCGCCTCAAAGGACCCCGTTAAAAAAAGTGTAAGAAATATTAATAAAATACAAGTTAAAATTAATAATGCTGCCACAGCTGTGGACTTCAATAGAACCTGCACACAACATGGCCTTTTACCTAATTCCACATATAGTATATATATATATATATATATATATATATATATATATATATATATATATATATATATATATATATATATATATATATATATATATATATATATATATATATATATATATATATATATATATATATATATATATATATAATATAATATATATATATATAATATAATATATATATATATATATATATATATATATATATATATATATATATATATATTGATATAGGCACAAATGTACAAATGCTATTTTCTAACCATCATCAAGAGCTTGAGCGTGAGCTCCTCCACTCTTTACCATTTAATAGCCCACTCCATAATTTGATTTATTACTCATTTTTTTCTCCTTTCTTTCCTACCATCTCTCAAACGTACATCCTAAACCATTTTGATTCTGGTGGATTTATAGATACCATAAATTAACTCACCCCTTAATATTCCCTCTCTGCCACCCTATTAGAATTTATTAAAACTAGACCACCATCTTCTTAAAAATTGATTTTTGAGATTTTTTGTTAAATTAAAAAAAAAATCTCATTGAAAGCCTTTGATGAAATATAACCTTACCTCAGCGAATCGTCAAGATTGACATAAACTCTAGTTTTTATACCAAATTACACCAATTTACTTCGTTCCAGGGTCTGTGTTTTCTTTATCCATAAAGACCGTAACTCTATTCAGGATGTCCTCCAGCCTTAAATTAAAATCAGAAAGGAAATAGGAGTTTACCCGCAAATTAAGGTCTCCGACCCCTTCTATAGAATTCTCCTGAAGCGAATTGTATCAAATCGCCCGGAGGAAATTGAAACACTTTTTACCATAAAGTAAACTGTTTGTATCTATTGAAAAGGCTTTGTTATATAGTGCAAGCGATTTATATAACTTCATTTAGATGCATGCCATAATCTTCCTACTGAATATAGCATTATATGTTCTGAATACAAGATTATGTCTAGTATTACACACACACACACACACATACCTACATATATATATATATATATATATATATATATATATATATATATATATATATATATATATATATATATATATATATATATATATATATATATATATATATATATATGAGGAATTCAACCACATTCTCTGAAGACAATTTAATTCAGAACAGTTTCGGTGTATCTCACACCCTTTTTCAACTGACACTGGATAGAAAATATGAGAAAAGTGCTTACATACATAACACAGGGTCAGGTCGTGAAAGATCCCCTCTTTTTCCCCCCAAATCCCCTACTTGAGGCTAATAAGGGGGGAGTTAGGCCTAAACATATTGAAGGGCTGACATTTCACTATTTTGTTTGTTTGCTTTCGTATTAAAGGATTAAAAGAAAATTGACCCTCAGATAGATTTAAATTAGGAACTGACGATATCAAGCTCGATTCTACGATTCTTTTCTTAACATAGTTAGCCGATTTAAATACCATTTTCCCCTCATTGAAATCGATCGAATGATTCATGTCTCTAACATGGCAAAATATTCCACTGCTTTGGCTGCCCACTCTAATATCTCTTTTGTGTTCGTACAATCTCTTGTTTAGATTTCTCCCCGTGTTCCCTATATAAACTTAATGGCAATCGTTGCATGGTATTGCATATACTCCTATGTTATGATGTTCTTTGGGTTTCCTGGAAATCATCAATTGGTTTAAGGAATTATTATATTTAAAGGCTAGATTAATACCCGCCTTTCCAAATATGTCCTTTAAACTATTTAATTAAATTATTAAATGGCAATGTTATACATTTGTTGAAGTCATTAGTGCGGGAAGGCTTATTACCATAGAATGTTTTCCTAGCTGCAAAATGGGCAGACGATATGAACCAATCGGAGTAATACAAATTTGAAAAAATGGTCCTGATAATGACAATTTCCTCATCTAAATAGGAAGGATGACATATTTTATATGCTCTAAGGAAAAGGTTAGAAATTGCCGATTTTTTAACAGTATCATCGTTAAACGAAAAATAATGTATATAGGTATTCGAGTGGGTTGGTTTCCTATAAACGTCAAGTTTTAATTCATGGTGATCTTTATTAATGAGGACATCTAAAAAGGGTAATCTATTATCATATTCCCATTCATATATATATATATATATATATATATATATATATATATATATATATATATATATATATATATATATATATATATATATATATATATTTATATATATATATATATATATATATATATATATATATATATATATATATATATATATATATATGTATATATGTATTTATATATATATATATATATATATATATGTATATATATATATATATATATATATATATATATATATTTGACAGCAGAAAAGGCATTTTTTAGTTTCTTGATAACTTTCATAAATGATTATCCCTTAAAAGAGGCGGGACCATAAATATCATTTTAAATCATTATTTATTATTCGCCCGAGGCGCCTTTGAACCTGCTTGGTCATCTTTAAAGAATTCCTGCTCTATAAATACAAAATAGATGTAGATATTTTACAAGATTTTGAGGAATAACATAGAAAAAATAAACTTGAAATCAAAATGAAAAATAACCAATTCATAATATATACTCATTCCAGCGAGGCCGACAATCAACAGTTAACTGAGAAAGATCGATGCTCAGATTTAAAATGTGAATTTGGAACAAATAAGAAAATTCAAGACGAACTCATGTCTAAGGTTGAACTTCTTGATGATAAAAAAAGTTACAAGAGGTCTAAGTCTATGTACCAATATTCATTTCAAAACGGTGACTGTGAGCATGGTAACTTTAATACATAGGCGTAACATCAAGTCGTTTTTCAATCATATATGCAGTCAAACTATTTCAAGAGGAAATTATGTATGAAGCTCACTGTGAGAGAACGGTCTGAGGCCGCTTAAATTCAGGCGCTATCACATGTTAGAAACACATGCTACCCACGTGCATCTGCGAGAGGAAGCAGAGCACGTTATCGCCCACCATAGCAAATGTTTAATCAAGGAGGTTCACTTCCCCGTTTCGCCTCCATACGTCGATCTCGCCAGATTGAGTTAGGCTTATGGGCAGATGAGGTATTTTCCCAGGCGCGACCGGGGCATTCCCCCGAAGTCCCCCACTCAATTATCCCCTACGCCATGGAGATGGCTCCATGTACTTATACAATAGCTTTTCCCACTTAAAGCAGATCCCGATTATCTTCGCGAGGCATCACGCCAATCCGGTCTCCCTTGTGCACCTAGGAACTCTCTACCTCGAGAACCCCCTTATTGTCCAGAAGAGGACAATATCCCTTGAGTGCCAAGGTTCGTGCCTTCGAGACGCCAAGTCAACAAGGCCCTCCCTGTTGTTCAGAAAGAGAACAACGTTAGAACAGCCATTGTTCTTTGAGCCCGTTTGACAAGAGACGGTTCTCCCTCCCCCCCCCCCCTGTTGTTCAGAAAGAGAACAAAGTTAGAACAGCCATTGTTCATCAAGCTTGTTTGTCAAAAAACGATTCTCGTTCCAAAGACATCACGTCAGGATAATTTAATTCCCCCCCTTTTTAACGTTCTTCAAGAGAACGCTTGGTTTCAACAATAACCTCCATTGTTCATCTAGAACATCTCCGATTTGCTGTCACAAAGATCGCTCGTACTTCCGATCCCCACTTTGCTCTCACTCTTCGAAGACAGTCCTTCCCCTTCGTTAAGGACAACCCCCGAAGAACCCTTCTGCTCGAAATCGCCAGTGGACCGAAGATTCCTTCGCATCGTCTTCCTCTGCAGAACAACTTTTAATTACGTAAGCTGAGCATTACCTTTAATCATCTAACCTTTTGTCAACGCTACCCTGTGCTTTAAATGGTTTGGCGAACCATTCCTCTCCTTTAATTTTTATTTGTTTACCTTTTTAAATCTCTCTAAATCTTAGTCAGATATTCCCACGACCCTTTACATTCTCCGTTTATGTAAACATTTTTTTTGGTGTGTTGTTGATAGTTTAATTAATAAAACTCTATTTTATTAATGATAGCCATATTATTTATCCTTGTGCACCGTTCCACTTCTTTATCATATTAAAGATAAATAAGCCTCTCCAGCCGCCCCCCCCATTTAGACTAACCTCGGTCATTCAGATTACCACGCACTCGAAATATTAGAATAATTCCCTCAATGAATAGTTATATATGGTATATCGTCGAGAGCCTATTTTACGACACTCACATTATCTATGAAAAAGATAAGTACTGGAAATCTACGTCTTTTTACCAACAATTATTTCAAACCGATGATTGAGAGCATCGAAACTTTAGGTAAATTGGCGTGAAATCAAATATTATTTCAAAAAGAGATGTGTTACTTTTGCTCTTTTCTCCTGTTATTTTTTCTAACATATGTTCGTTCTAAATAGTTTAATTTTAAATTCAAAAATTTTTCATTTTGATCTCAAGTTTATTTTTTCTATGTTACTCCTCAAATCTTGTAAAATATCTAAATATATTTTGTATTTATAGAGCAGGAATTCTTTAAATTTATTAGTATAGCCCCTGAAGATGACCAAGGTGGTTCAAAGGCGCTTCGGGCGAATAATAAAGAATGATTTAATACGATATTTATGGTCCCCACTCTTTTAAGGGATAATCATTTATGAAAGTTATCAAGGAACTAAAAAATGCTGTCAAACATAACAATTACTATATTCAACATGGCCTCTATATAATATATATATATATATATATATATATATATATATATATATATGTATAACTGAATCACGAAAATAAGGAACGTGAGGAATTTATGAATAACGTTACAGCCACGAGGAAAATGAAACGACGGAGAACTGCGAGGCCTTTCGACTAATGGTCCTTTAATAAGCAGACTAAGAGACAGGCAAAAAGAGGAAGATATTTATACACCTGATTAATGAAAATATGGGATATAAAGATTAAAAGGGGTGGGATTAGCAGATACCTGGAAAAATCCTATTAACGAGATTAGCCGTCAGGGTTAAAAAAAAAAAAAGGTTTACGGGTTTCTAAAGAAAGGGGGGGGGCAATGTTTAGGAATCACATATGCAATATGAAAACAAAAAAAGTTTACACATGATAACTAGAAAATATGACAAAAGAAAAATATGAGGAAAGGTTTTTTTTATAAATAAGCTAAAATAACTTCTAGGTGGTAATCATTAATTCAGAAATTTTATCTTTAAAATCATTCTTAAACATTCTTTTGATACAAGGGTCTAAAAAATACATTCCAGGGCTGAGATTAAAATTCGAAGTCAATTGTATAAATGCTGATTCTAAAAGATTTCGTGAAAAAAAGTCATTTGATTTGGCAATCACAGAACTCTCCTTCCAATTAATACGATGGGAATTTTCACTCAAATGGATAAAAATGGCATTTGAGTGAAAATTCCCATCGTATTAATTGGAAGGAGAGTTCTGTGATTGCCAAATCAAATGATTTTTATTCACGAAATCTTTTAGAATCAGCATTTATACAATTGACTTCGAATTTTAATCTCAGCCCTGGAATGTATTTTTTAGACCCTTGTATCAAAAGAATGTTTAAATTTAATGAAACTCAGGATCATCGTAGTGTAGTCCCCATTGTGTTTACCCCCACACGAGCCGTCAACTTAAATGTACTCCAAAAACGCGAAACATTTTGGAACACGGACGAAATAGTACGTCCCATCGTTCGCGCCGATAATCTTCATATTTACCAAAAGTTTTGCTTCATTTTTTATCGCCGCTTCATCGATGACTGCTTCGCCATATTTCATAACAAAGATCAGGCAAACAGTTTTTTAGAGTTTATCAACGCCCTGCACATCGACACTGTTGAATTTGAAAACGACATTGTCGATCCCCTTTGTGAATTATTGATTGACAAGTCAGGCAATAAAATGTCTTTAATATTTATGATAATTCTTGAAAATTTTAAAAACAAGCCTCTATTGTCTTATTATTCACAATGATTGTGTGCACTACCATCGCCAAAGTGAGCATATTATTATTTTCTTTTACTACTTTTACGAGAAGTCAAGTTTTGGGCTGTGCAGCATTATAGCTAGGCATATGTAACTATTATTTTAACGTATGAATCAAACCAATATTATCTATGTTACTAATAATATCATCAAAACACTTTTAAAATGTACCCTGGTTCATTCGATTTAATGTTTATATTTTTTTTTAATTATGAGAGCTTCCGTTAATTTTAGGGGCTACTCATCGTTTGATCTGCACAGGTGGACTTTGTAATACGCGCAGTATAGGTTCCGAAAGTTAAGCGGGCAGGAGCACTAAGCCCAGCTCCCTTGCTTCGATTTTCTTTTTACGTTTCACGGGAAACTGATTTATTTTCATCTTTCATAAATTGCTAAAATAGATTAAAATGCATTTTAGATATGAAAATAATTATAAAAACCTTGATACAGACTTATTTCGTAGCATTAATTGATGTAGGAAAAAAATACATAATATAATTATATTACTACCAGGCAATGGCTTCGCTACTAAGATTAAAATTTAAAATCTAAAAAAATGCAGCCATGGTTAAATTTTTATAAATTTTCTGAACTTCGCCAATTATAATAATTTTAAAAAGGAAATCTAAGCTATTTCATCCCTTTCAAAAAATCACATTGCTAAAATATAGTTATAGATAAAATAAAAAAGCAGCCTTACTTAAATTTGAATCAATTTTCTGAACTTCACCAATTGTAATGTATTTTCTTTTAAAATGTTCTAAAGCATTGGATAATCATTTATTTTTTCTGAACTAAACTATTTTGTTTTTTCAAACTCTATAGAAATTCTTAGGAATTTCTTTGATAAAAATTTAAAATATAGTTAAGTCATAATCAAACTAAGATGAAATTAGAATTCAAATACTCCAAAGAATCCCGTTCATAAGTTATAGAGTTGTGATGATGATGATGATGATGATGATGATGATGATGATGATGATAAAAAACAATAAAAGAAAATAACCTTTAAGATCCATGTTTAGATAATATATTGAAATTAAATTGGTTAAATACAAGGTACAACGAATTTTAAAATATTTAATTACTCAATGCTTTCGTGCATTTTCCTATAGAAATTCATAGGTCCATCAATAGAAAAGGAAAATGCGTTGCTTCGATCAGGATCTGCTTCTATTTCAGAGATTATTTTTTTAACTTCCTCTGGCATTTTTCCTGTCTCGTCTACAATAAATAATTGGCTACAACGTCAACATCAGTAAGAGTTGCCTCTCATTTATGGTCGTTTGTCTTAATAGTTATTAGAAATTCTACTAAGTTTATCGATTTAGAAACCTGCATTACTGTCATTCCGTTTCCAATTTGGTTAAGAAGTTCAATTTTCTCTTCTATAGTTATTTTTAATTCTGAACGCAGATTTTGTGGGGTTTTTTCGCTTTATCGTTTGTACATCTGTGGTCATTTTAAATTAACAGAGCAGTTACTTGTTGGTGAAAAGTAACTCACCAGACTTTGCAATCACTGTACATATAATACAGAATGATGCTATTCATATATAGATTAATATCGGAGGAATGAAAAGAAGATCGAGATGCGCGTTGTAGGAGCAATTAGCCACGTCATTACTTTTATCGTTTCAAAATGTTCTTCGCGTACTCAAATTGCCGCCTGTATATGTCCTTGAACTACCTCCTTATTTGTCATCAGGTGTTCGTTGATTTTACTTGGTGAATCTTTCTTGTTTTCCTCTTGTTATTATGTCCTTTAGGTTATATGACGACGCAGTCCTATATTCAGTAACTGAAATAATACATAATTATTGTTTTGATATTTTGGTGCTGTGGGAAATTTGGATTATAGTTTGGCGCTCTTGCAGTAGCATTGTTTTATCATCTTTGTATTGTTTGAAATGAGATGTTGTCTGAAGATGTTTTCAGTGACCTTTCTTTTGCATTTGTTTTATATGTTTTTTACGATTTGAAGTAACATTTGATTTCGGGTTTGTCATTAGTACTCGTAAAATAAGAAACGGTAGAGCACATATTAAATATTAATAATGCGACAATAATAAAAGCTTGTTGTTTAATCGTTTCATTAATTATTTTAAATAAATCAAAATGCAACGAGAAATAAATAAATATATCATGAATTGGAGATGAAATCTAAGAAAAACGTAAAATTAAAAGCTAAAATCTAATTTCTTAAATAATATTACTTCCCCAAGTATACATGAATAAGTTTAGCCTTTTTCTGTGTGGAAACAGCAGTAATCGTGTAGTAATTATATCATATAAAAGGAGATTATTAGAGATCATCTTTTAAATTATATAATCTAATTATTTTCATGTTTTTTACATCTTTATCTTTATTTTAACCCTTTTGAAAATTACTCGAAATTAACGAAAAAATATTTTTTGCTTCTCTTTTGTTACTTAAGGAGACTTGGAGTTCTATAGGGGTACTAAGTTCTAAGTTCAGCCTCTATGCTAGAAATATAATGAGTATATCGGCTCCAGTTTTTTAGGTTGTATTAATTTGTTGGGCTTTTTTTTTGGGGGGGGGGGAGGGATGGCTATTTGCGTTGAAATTTGAGGATTATTTTCAAGCAACTACTTCTTAGCACTACCCAGCACCTATCCCCATGCGGTAATTATATTCAACACCAGAGTTTTCAATAGGAAATTGAATAAAAATCTGTTCTGTTGCCTCACTCTGGAACTGTGCTCATATTTTATGACTGTTCCTTTTATACACATGTGAACTTTTTCACATTGATCATTACATTTCTGATCATTCGCAAGTAAGGGAGTGCTTAGTCAATTGATTGAAGTGTTTAAAATGGTAAAAGGGTTCAGTACTGAACGAAAGGAATAAAAAGGAAATTTCTGGCCATAATGGATTCAAATTATTAATTAAACTCTTCCACGCGGCCCTAGGTTAAACTTTCTTCACTCGTAAAATTACTTAAATGTGAACTATTCTACTTTCACTATAGTGAGCAGGTATTTGAGTCAACATGTCTATTAAAGTAGCGAAAGGGGCAGCAGTGAAAAACAAAAGATATGCCAAGGATCAAAACTCTAAAAGGCATGCGCATTCTTGTGTTATCCTTATTCCTTCCCAATTTTCTTTCCGTTCTACCTTTTGTACCACCAGCAGAGGTCTACCTGCGGAAAGAAGACCTTTCCAATTCCTCCCTATATTGTAAATGCCTCGTTTGATCGAATGTGCGTGGAATCGAGTAACCTTGAGTGCGGTTGTGATAGCAATTTCTCCCCCAAGTCGTTTTGCATCGGGCGCGTTATGGGACGCTACTCATCTACACCAAATGGGGTAGATCAATTTAACAGTCCTCCTAAAAGACGGTGAAAACGAATTCATGTTTGTGACGGCTAAAAATGAAGCTTAAAATAGAATAATTTAAATAGTTTGGGGGTGGGGGCAAATATGTTGCGTCAGTGCAACATATTTTGATCAAATAACCTTAGAGTAAAGTAACAGGAATCTTTGGTGCACCTACGGATAGGTGTGGACCCGTAGTCCAGGATCTAAATAAAAAAAAAGAGATAAGAAAAATGCAGTAATCTTTGTTACAAAGAAGCTGCCTATCTATTATATTCTTTTCTCGGTCTTATCTTGAGTATATTTGAGGATCTTTGTTTTTTATGCTTGCTCTTCTTTTTCTTATTCTCCTATTTATCTTCTTTTTATCTTTCTCCTCGTTTTCTTCAATATTATATATGAGGCCTTATTTCATATGTTTCTCTCACTGTTTTTATCTTGCATCTCAAACTCTACGGAATCGAGCCTCTTATGATTTCCAACACGCGGGTTGTCTACTTGGCTAAGATTTGGCCCAACTGCGAATATACCCCATCCCCCCAGGAGGATGTATTGTGTGGGACCATAAATCAGTTGAGGAAATGACGACAAATCCCAGAATGATGGTTTTTAAAAAAGATATTCGTTAGCTTCTTTTTTTCTCCTTCTGAAATGCGCCTAATTTCGTTATAGAATGAAGAGAGTTGAGCGCTTTCCCAATCATAAAGGCGCAAAGTATTCTCTTCATTTTGGCTAAACAATCTATGCACCTTACACATATTTTTAGTTCTGGTTTCATCGGTTTCTTGTGCACCTTTTTTATGCTTGTTCTTTACTAATTTTTGTGCCTGAATCCGAAAATCATTTTGGATTTTTCCCCTCACATCAAATGTTTGCATAGTTCACATTTTCCACAAATCACTAAAAAGATGTTAATTAGCAAATGATATATGATGTAAACACATTTATTGATTACAAATGCCACTAGAGTGTTTTTCAAAATTTAACAGTTATCAGACAATTATAGTAACATCAACTGAAATCTGTAAATTACTTTGATTTTCTAGGAAAATCTTTGTTTTTGAGACTTTCTACAGTAGCATTCGGCCATCATGTGAGTGTCGTGCTCTCCTTTGTATCGTTCTTCCATTGTTGTTTTTTTTATCTTGATGGAACCTTTCACCTTGTTCATCACTTACATCACCTAGATTTTTCCGAAATTTATCAAAATTTCTGTTGAGAAAATGAAGTTTTATACTCATGTTGCAGCCCTGGAGGTGAAAATCTGCAAGCTTTGTCCCTAAAACATCTTTGTAATTTTGGAGTTTCTTGTTCACCCAGGAAAATTTTAGCAACAGTCACAAAAGAATTCCATTCATCTTTCTAAGTAATCCTAAACACCAAGTTCTATTTTATTTCAGTAATCCTAAACACCAAGTTCTATTTTTTTTCATAATTTATAGCTAGTACATAATTCGTCACAAATGTATTTATTGCAGGCCCTCTGTACATCTAGAGATGTTTGTCTTTAGCCGATCCCACAAACACAAGAAACAGGGATACTTGTGTATCCTCCTTGTTAAACAAGTAAAAAGTTAATCATTTTGAGAACCTCCCAGATATTTAGTTATGGTGCCCATATTGGAGTAACTTTCGAACTTATACAGCCTTCCTTTAGATGAACTGAATGACCAATGGAAATAGAGCCATATAAATTTGCATTGTAGGGTAATACACACTTTAGACTGCTTTTTGAAGTATCCCAAAACAGGCGTCATAATAAAAGTGTTTAACAAACCTGACACATCATGACAAACTAAGCCACACTAAACTTTAAAGTATAATAAAAGGACATCATCATCAAAATCTACATCATATTCATGTTCCTATTTTTCTCGTCCTCAAGTGAAGGAAGCCCTTTAAAGACTGGCACAAATACTTTATATGAATACGGCATTGAGCGTATTATTGATTCAAGACTTAGTTATGTAATTTTATTCTTATATTTTTTATTATAACCCAAAGTCAAGGCTAGGCAAAATACACATAATCTACATGTTTTGTTTTTTTCACCATATCATTGGAACTGAGAACCCTTTAATCTGCCCTCATAGGATCTCTGATGCAATTCGTGAACCATTTTCGTTGCGTGGTGTTGCAATCTTTCGTGAATTTCTACGTCCTTTTGCAAATAAGGACACCAGCGTTGCACCAATATTCCAAGTGCGGTCTTACTCTTACGATGGACTTGTACAATGGAAGAACGATTTCTTTTGACTCGTACGATAAAACTTCTACAAATAAAATTTAGCGATTGTTTTGACATTTTTAAGTTGTTGTTGAGGAACACTTTTTCAATTGCCACTTTACCTAAGGACATACTCGTACCTGACGGAGCACCAACAACTTAGCGCCGATAATTCCGCGCAACCACAATTCCGCAACTCTGCAGACAGCCACAGTCACAAGAAAATATGAAGTTTAAATTTTAAGTTTAAATTTTCATTGGTTGTTTCATTTCGGACTACAAAATAAAACTCAAGCATTGTATGATAGGTACTTCAAGAAATAAAAAAGTTTAATTCTGATGTAAAGCATTTTATGCGATTTAGAAAAGTCATTCCATAATGCCGTAGCAGCTGTTTTCCCAGTCAGTGTGTTTGGCGAAATGTCCAAAATTTAAATTTCACTCAACTCTACTTGGAAGATGAAAGCATTCGCCAGTTTTGCAGGATGTTAGCAGCTCTAGCTTTTGTCCCAGATGATAAAATTGTAACTATATTTGAAACATTGCAAGATGAAATACCGCCTTCACACACACACACATATATATATATATATATATATATATATATATATATATATATATATATATATATATATATATATATATATATACATATATATATATATATATATATATATATATATATATATATATATATATATATATATATTTATGTTGCTTCATCCTATCTGGAAGACATTTGAAATACCTTTTGAGTACTGTTTGAATTTTATCTCGGTGAGAAACTAACAACTTTTCCTCCCCGTTATAAATCATCAGTTAATTTTAATATTATACGAAAGATTCATTGTCTCTATCATTAATATTGATTAACCTTATAAATAACCACAGTCCAGATACCTGTGGAACTATATTATATACTACCTTCCAACCCAATTCAAACCCTTTAATTTCTCTGTTTTCTTCCCGTAATCAGTAATCTATCGATGTGAGCAAATTTCCTCGGATGCTGCTTGCTAGTTTCGTGTTTTTTAATCTTTCGCTGATCACTTGGTTTTGCGTTATATATTTATTACCTATTTATTAAAAAACAGCATTTAGTAAGGCACGATTTGTTTATTGTTTTGTTTTTTCGAAAACTGCATTGTTTCTCGAATTAGTGTTTCAAGGTTACATAATTTGTTTTGTTGTCTGACTAGTTTTTAGGACGTTGTGGTTTGAGTTAGTGTATTGGAATAAATGTTGCTCTTCATTCGAGTATTTGTCAATTTTGTATACTACTTGTTTTTCTTGGTTATTTTAGCGGAGTGCTTTGCTTGGCGATTTCGGTTGTGCACTACGATTTGCGTTTTCTCGCCTTTGTTAGGTGGATATCGACTGGATCAATGGCGTTAATGAGTGCTGGTGCTTCCACTGAATCAATAAAAGATGTTGATTGTTTGTACTATAGGTAGCAAATCATAACAACCTCTTTCTGAAGCCAGTTTTTTTCTCTTTATCCTCATTTTGCTCGCTTTACAACCTATTGAAGTGCTTGATTTTAATAAAGAGATTGCTAGACATTGAATAAAGCTGAATGGTTGGTAGTTTTAAGATTCATTGGATATTTCTTTTATGTAACAACCAGTCAATGGCTTCGCCACTCCCCACTACGGGGGGATCTTCCGCTTCGGTACTAAAATTAAAATTTAAAATCTAAAAAAAAGCAGCCATGGTTAAATTTTTCTAAATTTTCTAAACTTCGCCAATTATAATAATTTTAAAAAGGAACTCTAAACTAAATTTCCCCCCTTTCAAAATATCACGTTGCTAAAATATAAAGTTATAGAAGAAGATATATAAAAATAAATTTTCTGAACTTCACCTTCTGTAAGAAGGAGTGGCGAATCTCTCCTCTCGTTATCTCAATTTTTAAAAATCGACAAAACTCACCAAGTCATTTCCAAAATAAGAAAAAAAAAGTACTTACTATTTTCCCCCAAATCCCGTTGTCGTATAATGGCCCTTTCTGATCACCCCACAACTGACACCACTTTTGTCGTAGAATCTGGCCCTTTCTGATCACTCCACACACAAACCGCGTTTGTCGTGGTATTTTTTGTGGTATTGATATACTTCTTTGATGAAGTAGGCTTTGTTCTAAGAGAGCTAATATTGTTATTTTAAAGAAGAGCCGTCTCAAACACGTAAGAATATAGAGAAACGCACAATAATTCCCCAAAATAAACTTATATTTTAAATTTAACAATTTAATACACAAAAACTAAACATTGACCAGAGAAATACTCCGAATATTATAATACACAATAACTACTCTAATTAGCTTGCCCCTCTAAAATTGGCTAAATTCGCTACGCACTTCAATATACAAGATTTAGGCTTATTGACTCTACTGGACTTTAAATACCTCGGGAATGTTATTGTCTCCAAGACGCGTGCCAACCGGCCAGATGGAGGTGGTCGAGATCACGAGGTACTTTTGGCGAGGGTAGCAGATGGGGGTCCACACGGTATTCAATGGAGGGGAAGTCTTCAAGGACGAGAAAACCACGGTGCTTTAGGCGGCACCAAGGCAGGCGGGGTCTCTCTGGCGAGAGTAAGTCGAACTTGGTTATTAAACCAAGTTAACTTAGAGTTCGGTGTGATGACTGGTTAACGGGCTCAAGGAGGAGCTTTTCTCCTTCGTTACTTAATTCTTCATGAGCAAGGACTGTACTCGGGGAGGGTCTTCTTCAAGGGCGAGGATCGAGTAGGGGGGTTTCTCTGACGAGAATAAGTTAAACTTGAATAAGTTAACTTTAAGGTCGGTTTGGTAAGCAGGAAATAGCTCGAGGATGAGCTTCTTCTTAGTTCCAGTCTTCCTCAAGGGCGAGGATAACGGAGGGGGGGGGGTCTGACGAGAATAAGTTGAACTTGGTTCCTCAACCAAGTTAACTTATGAGTTTGGTGTGGCCACTGGGTAACGGGCTCGAGGGGAGCCTTTTCTTTCTTATTACCTTAATTCCCCAAGGACGAGGAATACCCGGGTGTTTAAAATGCACCAGGATATGAGGAGTCTCTCTGACGAGAGTAAGTTGAACTTAACAAAGTTAACTTAACGTTCGGTTTGATAACCAGGGACTAGCTCGAGGATAAGCTGCTTCTTAGCCCCTTAGGTAGGTAGCCCTGCCTCTCTTGCAGGGTACTTCGTAGTCTGGAGACCCAAGTAATTTACCTGTCCAGTCTCGGTAGCCCGATCTTAATCCGGGACTTCGTCACCTGGAGACTGACGTATTCTACTTATCCAGTCTTTGTAGCCCGGGGTCTTAATCCGGGGACTTGGTCACCTGGAGACTGACGTATTCTACCTATCCAGTCTCGGTAGCCCGGGGTCTTAATCCGGGGACTTCATCACCTGGAGACTGACGTATTCTACCTCGATTTTTATCAGTGTTTCTTATTTATACCTCGTCATGCAACTGGGAGAGGTTTAGAAGGGGGGAGGGGCTTGTGGTTGGGCCTAGGAGGGTTCTTATTCCAAACGGTTTTTCTCACCAAGTCTTACATCGGCTCTCGTTGGCCTTCGAGCTTGAAGGAAACGCGTCTCCAATTTCTTACTTGAGGTGAAATTGAATATCACTCTCGTAGGGGAGATCTTGCATTTTAACATTTAGGCCTATCATAGCGACGAGTGGCGAGGCGCTGTGGTTACGTGCTTGACCCGCGTTGCCTGGCCGGATGTTCTTGCTGTTACCATCTCGGATCTCTACTGGAAGAGAACCGGAGGGTGCCCATTTCCCTACACCCGTTCTTAAAATATAGACTTATCTGGCCATCTTCATCGTCCCTAAACCAGCGTCCACGCAGTACAGCCTTGAGCTGGCGAAATAAAAAGTAGTTGCTAGGGGCCAGATCTGGACTGCAGGGGGGATGGTTGAGCTCCTCGACTCCGCACTCGCACAGGGCAGCTTGTGCAACTCTCGCCTTATGGACTTTGACGACGTTGAAGTCGATAATGGGGCGTGAAGTTTCTAGGGACCCAACGGGCAGAGACCTTGGTCATGGCCAAATTGTTGTGGATGATGTTGATAACACTTCCATCTGATATTCCAAGTTCTCGCTCGATTTCTTCGACCTTTACCCGTCGATTTTAGAGGATCATCCTCTCCACACGGGCCACATTGTCCTCGTTGGTCACGTCTGACGGGCGTCCTGGACGGTGGTCATCTTCAAGGGACTTACGACCATGGTGGAACTCCCTATTCCAGCGAGCAATGGTTGCGTAGGAAGGGGCGGTGTCGGTGCACACTGCAACCATGCGTTCATGGATCTCTTTTGCATTCTTGTCCTCCTTGGTCAAATATTTCATCACTGCGCGGTGCTCAACCTTCTTCATTGTTGAAAAAATTGTGACTGACGATCTGCGATCAGCTACTGCTTCTTAAATAGACGAGGCAGGAGCGTGCGGCCGCAGGTCCTGACTTGAAATAACTTTTCCTCAACCCCCACAAATAGCTATCCTACTGCCTCTGTTTTGCCCTACCGATTTGCATAACTTATTAACCGCCCCTAGTATCTGTGATTTTACTTTGTAGTGCCTCTGCTTAGCTTTTCTTCCTGTGTAGACTGTTACAACTTGTACCTGGAGGAGCGACACACCCTTCCTACCCCATTACCTCCGGCATTCTCAAATAAGATTGAGATTATTTTGGTTTTATCCTCCTAGAAATTTCTATTCTACCCTTTTCCCCCACAATTCTTTACAATCTTCTCACCTAATTTCTTAGTCACCGCCCGACCAACCTTTGCTCATTTATCCCTGTTCGGGGCCGAGAAGGGGGAAAGAGGCTTGCCCCTCTCATGGCTCTGGATGAGCCTAGATCTAGTGCCCCGATCCTTCTTTTCCATTACAATATATTTTAACTCGGAGAATTTTTCTGGATTTTTATTTTTTAGTTTGTATGTACAAATTTACGAAGCGCAAATCTCGGGATATAGTCATGGCCCAAAGTTTTGATCTTAGTTTATCGATAAGAGTATAATTTAACCTTGGAAATTTTGAAGGAAAAAGAATGACAAATGGTGAAGTTTATAAAAAGAAATTGAGAATCTTTTTTTAAATTAAAGCATGGCTGGTTTTTTTTTTGGTTTTTTTTGTATATTCAAATGTTTTATCAAGTTCTTTCTAAAATAGATTTTATATTTTGAAATTTATCATAAGGAAATAGCTACTCGCCCCTAAAAACGAGTAAAGCAAAATAAAATTATTACAGTAAATTTAGATCAAGAAAAAAAGGGTAAAGTTGAAGATAAGCTGCTCGGCTGTAATTTATATTTATAGATTATTCGTATATGTGTTTGGTTATTCAAATATGTTTTTGTTACTGGAAGCCGGTTTTGAGTCGGCTTTTTTAGGAGGGGAGGGCGTCCCACTCGATACGCTCGCCATCAGGAACAGGTAGCCGAGCATCTCATCTTCAAATTTACCCTAAAAAGAATCGTTAGGAATGCTTTTTTCGTATTTAAAAGAAATTCCAATCAAAGTTTTTTCTTACATTTAGGCCTCGAAAATAAGCATTGATCTGAAAAAAAACATAGACCAAGAGTAAATTATGAGGAGATGTGAACTGGAAGCCTTCGACTTTGTTTTGGCCAAAAGCCCTTTGCCAGAACGGGATATACCGTAAGCTACAGATCGAAGTTCTACCTGCGAAGCACAAACTCCTCTCTAAGAAGTAGTGGCGAAGCCGTTCCGCTTGTCTTGTCTATTTCTTACGCCCATGACCTGGTGGTGCATCAGGCAAGGGAACGTTTAGATACCTGTCGGGGAAGGTGGTACAAAGTGGTACTAAACTGGTTGTCGTAGAATGGACTCTCGACGATATACCATATATAACTATTCGTTGAGGGAACTTATTTAATTATCTTTAGAGTGCGTGGATGTCTGGGTTCACCGATATTATGTATCTTCGATATGCTTAAGAAGTGGAACTGAGCTCAAGGATAATAATATTGCTATCATTAATAAACTAGAGTTTTATTAATAAAAACTATCAACAACACACAAAACGGAAAATATTGACATAAACAGAGAATGGAAGGGTCGTGGGGAATCTAGCTAATCCGAGGATTAAGAGCGATTTAAAAAGGTAAAACAAATATAAAGTTAAAGGGATGGGATGGTTCACTAATGATTTAAAGCACAGAATAGGGTTGACAAAAGGGTTAAATACTCAAAGGTAACGTTCAGCTTGCGTAAATACACTTGTTGTGCAGAGGGAGGCGACGTGAAAGAATTTTCGGTCCGCTGGCGAGTTCCAGCCGAAGGGGGGGGGGGGAATTAAATGATCCTGTCGTGGCGTCTTGGGAATGAGAACCGTTTATTGACGAACGGGCTTGAAGAACAATGGCTATTCTACGTTGTTTTCTTCTAAACAACAGGGGGGGGGGTGAGAACCGTCTCTTGTCTACGGGCTCGAGAACAATGGCTGTTCTAATGTTGTTCTCTTCTGAAAAACAAGGTGAAGGGTGAGAACCGTTTCTTGGCGAACGGGCTAGAAGAACAATGGTTGTTCTACGTTGTTCTCTTCTGAACAACAGGGGAGGTGAGAACCGTTTCTTGTCAACGGGCTCAAAAGAACAATGGCTGTTCTAACGTTTTTCTCTTTCTGAACAACAATGGAAGCCTAGTGGACTTGGCGTCACGAAGGCTGGAATCTTGGCACTCAAGGGATATTGTCCTTCTTCTGGACAAGTGATGGTGGATCTCGAGGTCAAAGGCCCTTTGGTGCACAAGGTGAGACTGCACCGTAGTGATGTCTCGCGAAGAAAATCTGGATCTCTAATCTGATCTTAGTGGTAAAGTTTCCAAATAAATAGTCGAAACATCCCCTTGGCGTGAAGGACAATGAGGTAAGAGCTTCGAGGGAATGCACAGCCGAGCCTGAGAACAATACCTTATCTGCATATAAGCCTCACTCAATCTGGAGAGGTCCGCGCATGGGGTGAACGGGGGAAGATAAACCTCCTTGTTTAAACATTGACTCAGGTGGCTGCGATAAGACACCCGGCTTCAAAGCGAAGATGCACGTGGGTAGCATCGTGGTTTTAAATAACATGTGATAGTGGTTGAAATTAAGCGGCCTCAACCCGTTCTATCACCCCCCTCCATTCCGGGGGAAGTTGTCTCTTCGAAAAAAAAAGAGAGAAGGGATAACGATAGAGCTCCGTTGTGGGGAACTCGTTTTCTTGTACCAACCGCACCTTCATGCACCTAACTAGTATTACCTCAATACATATGATTATTTTGATCTTTTGATTATAGGGAAAAATAACCTTTAATACAAACTTAATAAAAAAAAGGGGCATGGAACAATAAAATGATATAAAATTAGTACATATGGGACAAAATGATTTATACGTAATTTAATGGGTACAAATATATATACATACAAAAAAATAGACATTGAGCGTTACAAAATTCAAACATATACATTAACTAATTATATTACAAGAGAAACTAATTTAAGTCGTACAAGACGGTATATACATACATGGAGATCCTAATCCTACGAATACAATTACTCTACGCTATTCGGTAACGCATTACTACTGAGTGCGTCAGCGACCTGGTTATCGGAACCTTTTATATAATTTATTTTAAATTGATACTCTTGCAAGAGTAAACTCCAGCGCATAATTCGGCCGTTGGAGTGTCGTACATTCCGGATATAGGCTAACGGACGGTGGTCGGTTCCTATATGAAATTTTTTTCCTATCAAGTACATTTTGAATTTGTCTATAACCCAGATAATTGATAGAGCTTCCTTTTCTATAGTGGCATATCTCTTTTCGCGTGGTAATAATTGGCGACTAGCATATGAAACTGGATGACTCGTTTCGTCATCCTCGTATTGAAGGAGTACACCTCCAATGCCCTCGTTGCTCGCGTCGGTCTTAATCCCAAAGGATTTTTCCGGGTTGGGCAATTTTAAAATGGGGGCAGAAATGAGCTTACCCTTGAGCTGATTAAAATTGGAAACAGCGACATCATTCCAATGTAGACGATCGGGGGAATTCTTTTCTAAAAGGGAGCTGAGGGGCGCCGAAATTGCAGCGAAATTCGGAACAAATCGCCGATAGTAAGAAGCTGATCCTAGGAACGATCTTAATTGCTTCTTTGTAATCGGCAGGGGCATGTCGGCGATTGTCTTAATCTTGTCCTCTTGGGGACCTAACTGGCTTTGTCCTATTTTGAAACCCAAATATTTTATGGTTTCGTGGGCAAAATGGCATTTGCTAGGGCCAATGGTGAGGCCATTTTCGCGCAGTCGCTCGAAGAGAGCTAATAGGGTGGTTAAATGGTGACTCCATTCACGAGTAGCGACGTAGACATTATCGAAGTAAAAGGATACATTCAGAAGTCCAGCCAACAACCTTCTCATGAGACGGTTATAGTTGCTACAAGCAGTGACGAGGCCAAAAGGAAGGCGCTTGAATTGCATAAGGCCTTTCTCCGTTGCAAAGGCGGTATATGCTTTCACCTCGGGCCGGAGGGGGATTTGATAATACGCCTTGCACAAATCGAGTTCTGAGATAAACTTGGCGTTTTCAAAAAGGTGGAGGTTTTGGTCTACAAACGCGATGGGCTCGGCGTCGAACACAGTTACCGAATTTAACTTCCGGAAGTCGATGCACATCCGATAAGAGCCATCAGGTTTCTTGACCATGATTATTGGGGAACAATAACTAGAGTTGGAAGGTTTTATTATGTCTAAACTAATTAAATTATCAACTTCGGCGTTAAAGGCTTGGCGTAAATGAATCGGCATGGGATAGGGTTTTGAACGGACGGGTTCTAAGGTTGTTAATTTGATATCATGCTCGAAACTAGTAGCGCATCCAGCTTCTCTGAAATAACGTCATCGAACTGACATAATAGTTCTTGTAGCTGACTCTTTTGATGTGGTGTCAGCTGTGCGTCGATATCCAGGTGAGAGGGTTCAAAAGGCTCGCCTGGTAGGGAAGGAAGAGGGTAATTGGCATCAGGTGGGATGCACACTGTCTGAATGACATTAAGGGACTCCGCGGGGTAATCCTCTTCAAGCGCCGATGTCTCGTCCAGTGCTACGAAGGTATCTCCATGGGCGCGTCGGTGGTACTTTTTCAATAAGTTGACGTGATAGAGCTTACCGCCTGCTGGGGTACCAATGAGGTAATCTACCGGTCCTCGTACCTCGCGGACCGAGTACGGACCTTTTCATTGGCTCAGTAATTTATTACTGGCTGTGGGAAGGAGCAGGAGTACTTCATCACCGGGCTTAAATTTACGATCTTCGGACCTGACATCAAAATAGGTTTTGTATTTCTCCAAATTGACATCGGCATTTTCATAGGCGATGTTTGCGCATTTCTCGAGCCTCTGGCGTAGGTCCAAGACATAGGCGTAAGATGACTGGAGTTCTTGATCCAGTTGGGGCTTGATTAACAACTCCTTTAAAATACTGAGTGGCCCGCGTACATTACGTCCATAAAGGAGCTGGAACGGGGCGAAGCCTAATGTACGGTGGGGAATTTCCCGATAGGCGAATAGGGTGACCGGGAGATATCGGTGCCATTCGCGGGGCTGCTCGGCACATATCTTCTTAATAATGGATTTTAAATTTCCATTTAATTTCTTGCACATCCCGTTTGCCTGTGGCCGGAAGGGGGTGGTAAAAAGGGGCTTTACCATGAGCAGCTTCCCTACGTACTCCATCAACTCAGAGTTGAATTGTCGGCCTCTATCGGAGAGTATTTCCTTGGGGACGCCTACCCTTGAAAAGATGGAAATGAGGGCCTCGGCGCAAGAAATACTGTCGATTCGGCGAAGGGGGATAGCCTCGGGAAAATGGGTAGCAAAGTCTACCAAGGTGAAAATGTAGCTGTGCCCTTCGCTCGAAGGGTCGTGGATAGGGCCAACCAGGTCGATGGCCACTCTGGAGAAGGGTTCAGGAATGACTAGTCCCCTTTGTAAGGGAGCAGGTCTGACCCGGCCCTTAGCGGACGTCTTCTGACACACATCGCACGATCGACAATGCTTTAAGATGTCAGCTGCAGCACCCGGCGAATAAAAATATTTAAAAATGCAATGGCCCGTTTTAGTGTGACTAAAATGACCGAAAAAAATGCTGTCATGAGCCACTTTGAGCACTATAGGGACATGGGATCGTGGAAGGCACAGGACAGTAGTAACAGCGTTATTACTGTCCTCGGCGGATCGATAAAGTAAGCCACCTTGCTGCAGGTACCTGATGACTTTGGGTCCACGGACAGTCTCTGTGTCCTGGTTTTGGGCCTCATCCCATAAGGGTGTTAGTGCTTCACACTCCTTTTGTGCCGTCCTAAAGTCCTGGTTAAGGATCTCCGAGAATTCGGACGGTATCGGGGTTCTGAGGGGGGCGGAGTCCTGGGCTTCCTTCTTAGCTCGACCTCGAGTAAGGGCGGCTTGGTACACAGGGTCGGAGCTTACTTGAGGGCTCTGTCCTATAAGTACAAAACAAAATTTTATGGGTGCTGAAATGACTTCAGCCCAGCCATCATAATATTGACACTGTAGGTAACATCTAACGACGGGGAATCGGTTCGCCCGCCCAAGGTAGTCATGAACCACCGCAAATTTTTCGTGGTTAGGGTTCACTGGGGAGAGGAGCTCGTCGGACACGATCAAACACGTACATCCTGTGTCCCTGACGAGAGTCGATACTCGGCAGCCGTTCACGCTGCCCTCCTCAAATTTCAAAGTTCCCGGTGAACTTTTGTCAAAAATAAAATTTACCTGGTGGCCTGACGGAGGGAGAGAAGTTGCTGCTTGAGTCTGCACCACCGGGGGAGCCGGGGTGGCATTAATCTGGTGAACTTGGTGAGCTGGTCCGCTTTTAAGCCTAGAATTTGGGGGGCAATTCCAGCTCATGTGGTTTTCTACACCATAGGTGAAGCATATGATTGGTCGCTTCGAGAAGAGAGATGGAGGAGAAATCTTAACGGGAGGTTTGGAGTCCCGTTGTTGGTTTTGGGGAGTGAAGTTTTGGGGTTTTACGGGGCCCGGAAACTTCGTCAGCTTTCCTGGGAAGGGGCGCGTATCCTTCCTTCTTTCCTGGTTAGGGGGTTGGTGAGAAGTTCGATTCTCCTTTGGGTATAAATTATGGTACATTCTTTGAAGGTCTGGCACCGACGATCCTTGACGAACGCGCAGATCTCCGTCGGGAGAGACGCCAAAAATTGATCCCGCAACACGAAGTCGGTTAAGGACTCGTAGTTAGGATCAACCTTTTGAGGATTCTAACCAAAATTTTAAATTCCTCTGAAGAATGTATCCGAATTGACGGAACGTCTGTCCGGGTTTAATACGACCTCCTCGAAATTCTTGGCGGTAGAAATCGGGAGTCATATTATGAGCGGCCAATAACTCAGCTTTTAAGGTGCTGTACATTCAGATGGTAAAGATATAAAAATTTCGCGCAATTTACAATTTAACAAGGGAAGTAATCTGACTACAACTTCAGCCTCGAGATTTATGTTATTGATTTCGAGGATCTTTTCGAAGTGGGCTAAAAATGCTCCGAAATCCTCTCCGTCCTTGAAATTGGGGAGCTTTAGTTGGAGATTGGGGGGACTTCTGTACGGGAACTGGGTGACTGTATCTCTGCTTGAACACGAGCTATTTCAATCTAATGGTGAAGCTCAGCTGGTCTTTTCCGTTCTTCTCTTTCTCTTTCTTCTCGTTGAATTTCTCTTTCTCTTTCTTTTTCTTCTCGTTGGATTTCTCTTTCTCTTTCTTTTTCTTTTTCTTCTCGCTCTTTTCTTTGCTCCTCTTGAACGTACTCAATTAGTTCTTTTCCGGAAAGTCCCAAGGATTCTCCTTGCGCTTTAAAGATTTCGAACTGAGTCATCTTTGCACTTGGGGGCGCAATAGTCAACCAACTAAAATTTCTTGCAACAAGAATTATGCCTTCTAGAGAATTAGCCTACCTAAATATGGGCACTGACCTATTCGTACTTGGTTTCTCGATCTAAATAACCACTGACTAAAATTACACAAAAAAAAACACGAACAAATTATTATAACAGTTCCTTGAGCTACTCCAGCTTCTTAAGTTTCAAAAAAGGGGATAGCAATCGTCAAAACAAAAGGGAACTACTATACTCTCTTATTATAACGAATAACACTATGCTTTACTCGACTGAGACCAGTGTTTGCACAGATATGGCGTTAAACCTTACACACTTGATACCAAATTTAAATAGTATATATATATATATATATATATATATATATATATATATATATATATATATATATATATATATATATATATATAAATATATATATGTCGTAGAATGGACTCTCGACGATATACCATATATAACTATTCGTTGAGGGAACTTATTTAATTATCTTTAGAGTGCGTGGATGTCTGGGTTCACCGATATTATGTATCTTCGATATGCTTAAGAAGTGGAACTGAGCTCAAGGATAATAATATTGCTATCATTAATAAACTAGAGTTTTATTAATAAAAACTATCAACAACACACAAAACGGAAAATATTGACATAAACAGAGAATGGAAGGGTCGTGGGGAATCTAGCTAATCCGAGGATTAAGAGCGATTTAAAAAGGTAAAACAAATATAAAGTTAAAGGGATGGGATGGTTCACTAATGATTTAAAGCACAGAATAGGGTTGACAAAAGGGTTAAATACTCAAAGGTAACGTTCAGCTTGCGTAAATACACTTGTTGTGCAGAGGGAGGCGACGTGAAAGAATTTTCGGTCCGCTGGCGAGTTCCAGCCGAAGGGGGGGGGGGGAATTAAATGATCCTGTCGTGGCGTCTTGGGAATGAGAACCGTTTATTGACGAACGGGCTTGAAGAACAATGGCTATTCTACGTTGTTTTCTTCTAAACAACAGGGGGGGGGTGAGAACCGTCTCTTGTCTACGGGCTCGAGAACAATGGCTGTTCTAATGTTGTTCTCTTCTGAAAAACAAGGTGAAGGGTGAGAACCGTTTCTTGGCGAACGGGCTAGAAGAACAATGGTTGTTCTACGTTGTTCTCTTCTGAACAACAGGGGAGGTGAGAACCGTTTCTTGTCAACGGGCTCAAAAGAACAATGGCTGTTCTAACGTTTTTCTCTTTTTGAACAACAATGGAAGCCTAGTGGACTTGGCGTCACGAAGGCTGGAATCTTGGCACTCAAGGGATATTGTCCTTCATCTGGACAAGTGATGGTGGATCTCGAGGTCGAGGGCCCTTTGGTGCACAAGGTGAGACTGGACCGTAGTGATGTCTCGCGAAAAAAATCTGGATCTCTAATCTGATCTTAGTGGTAAAGTTTCCAAATAAATAGTCGGGACATCCCCTTGGCGTGGGGGACAATGGAGTGGGGGCTTCGAGGGAATGCCCAGCTGAGCCTGAGAACAATACCTTATCTGCCCATAAGCCTAACTCTATCTGGCAAGGTCGGCGCATGGGTCGACGGGGGAAGATAAACCCTCTTGTTTAAACATTGACTCAGGTGGCTGCGATAAGGTGCCCGGCTTCAAAGCGAAGATGCACGTGGGTAGCATCGTGGTTTTAAATAACATGTGATAGTGGTTGAAATTAAGCGGCCTCAACCCGTTCTATCACACTGGTCAACCGGCATCTCTACTATATTCCCGCTCCGACTCGGGCAACCAGGACGGGTGTTTATCGTTTAGGTCAGGAGGTTAACACCGGGTCATTGTGTCCGATGATTTACAAAATACACCCTTAAAAAAACAACAAACTGTGAAAGGGCTTCTACTTTATATATGGGGAAGCGGTTGCCTTTTTACCACCTTGTTGCGAGATTCGCCCCAGGCTGCTGCCTCTCCAGCATGGAGAGGCAAATATTTTTTCCTTAAAAAGGTGACGACTGACAAATCTCTCTGGCGAGTTCCTCACTTTGCCAATTTGTTTGTGTACGAATTGGTAGCTTTCATACTGCATACATCACATTTTGCTATGCTCTAAAAAAATTTATTTTTTATTTTTATGTGATAAACCCTTTTTCAAAGATGTCAAAATCTATTGCATGGAATTACTTTAAAAATCGTTCTAAAAATGAAGCCGAATGCTTAAATTGCAAAGCAAAATTAATGTGTACGGGTGGTACGACTTTACGACTTATCAAACATTATAGAACGAATTACGGAGAAATGAAAGCACACGGTGATGAAGGTTCTCCTGCTTTTAAAAAGCAGAGAACTCTTTCAAATTTTATCAAAAGATATTCAATGGATGAAGAAATTGCTAAACTTACTTGTCAAGATGGTCTAAGTTTTCGAGCTGCTGTTTGAAGTAAATTTATTCAAAAATGTTTTGAAAATTCCAGTACGACAGGCAACCTCCAACTTCAAACATGATGTTAAAAATTTAATGCGGAAAGAAGACAGATTTGGCTGAAGTTTTCAAGAAAGAAATTAAAGAAGCCATAAATATGGTAGAAATTCGATTGAAAGAGTTCAATCTTGGTCTAAATTGTGATATTGTAGCATATACCACAGACGGAGCTCCAGTCATGTTAAAATTCGGCCAAGATATTCCAGCAATACACCAGCAGTGCTTAGCAGATGAAATAAATGAATTTTCTACTTAAAATGACGAAAGTGATCATATCGAAGAAGACGAAGAAGAAAACCTGGTCAATTTAGAATCTATGGATATTCAGTCAGATATTAATGAAGACTTTGATTCAATAGTACGCAAAGTTTGAAATATATGTCGAACATTTCGTAAATCACCACTCAAAAATAATTATTTATAAGATTTTGACTCTGACCAGTTTCAAGGACAGCATTTAAATTTGATAATCGATGTTAAAAGCTTCTCTGAAGAAATGTGCTAAGTAATTTACAAAAGCCTTTATCCAGAAACCAATGAAGAAACTACTGGGTCTGGTACTGAGGTAAATCAAAATGAAGAATAATTAAACGATGAAGAATACTACAATGAAGTAAATATACTTTCATCTCCCAGCACCTCAAATATTTGATGCTAACAAAGAATTCAAACTTTTTGAAAGGCTGCGAAACACACAGAAAGAGTGAATAGATTGCGAGCTGTACTTCTTACTATCAAGCCTACAAGTGTCGAAAGTGTCAGCTCCTGGACTTTCTATCAAATATTCGGTCTTGCCTATTTCATTGAACCTTAAATGTTCAAGTTTTCTTGAAATATTACCTTAAAAATTGTGAGAACAAAATTCTAATACTAAATATTTACAACTAAACTTTCATGCCAAATTATGTTTATCAGTTTGATTAATTTCTTTCAAAGTATGTTTATTAGTTAAATTTCTTTCAAAGATTTTATTTGCTTAAAGGCCTGTTTTACTTTTTTCAATTATATGATGTTTCTAAACTTTCTTTAAATCTTCCTAAGTTATTTAGCAAGAGATTTTAAACCTAATTGATCTCAATGGTTAGGTTTTTTATGTCATTTAGAAAAATAAACATTGGTTAAAAATAAAAATATTTAGTTTGAGGAACCAGGATTTCCCGGTGTCGGAAATTTTTCTTGGTATCAGTCCCGGTTCCTAATTTTCGGTACTCATACAAACCCTACCCAAGGGCTGCTTCCCGAAAGCTCATGGCGGTGAGAGGCTTCCTATTCATCTACTTTTCTACAAGATTCCCTCCGTGAGGCGTTTCAGCACTCCTCAGTGGGACACTGGCCGAAAAAACCCCTTGTATTCTGCTACTTTGTTTTAATCCAAGACTTGGGTGTCATGGGGAGGGGGGCTCTGATTCATTTGGCCCTCCCGTTTTGTGCTACTGCACCAGCCCCCATAGCATTCGTGGGAAGCAGCACGGTGCCGTCCTGGCCGCCGCCAACTAGAAACTTCCACTTGGAGATCTCAGATAGTAAACCTGACACATCGAGAGGGGAAGACTAAGGTGGCTCCACCACAGGGGGCGGAGTCTTCTCGAGGATGGATCAAGTCTTAACGAAATATGCCCCCAAACCATTACCATACGCGTAGATAGGCCCCTGGCTGTGGGTCGCCTAAAAATAAAATAAAAGGAAAACAAAGGGGCTCAATCTTCCCGGGCAGGGAGGGGGTTCCTGCCATCGTCATTTCGGTAAAGATACCAGCCGAGACGAATTCGTCCAACCTCGGAACCCTTAGGAAGTTGGAGAAAAAGAGTTCCAAACCTTAACCTTTACAATATAAAAGAATTAGACGAGGAAAGTGAGTAGAGACTCCTAATTTCTTAGTCATTCGCACTAATGATGTAGACAGGTGGTCTAACAGACACATGCTCCCTCAGCTACAGAGCTTAGCATCGTTTCTAAGTACAGTACCAAAGATCTCTCTTTTCTCCGTAGGGACCATTCTGTCAATGTGATAAATCCTCCCAAGACTACAAAACAGTGTTATTCGGACACCTAATTGCACATATGTGCGGGTCAATCTACACTCTATCCCTAACATCGCAAAAGTGATCGACTCAAGCATAAAACGGAAAAACTACTCATTTGAGATCATTACTGAAACGTTAGATTAATAGTGGACATTCGGCGTTTAACGAGCGTCAAGTTAGGAGGGAAGGGTATTAAGACTTATCCTACGCACTTCGTTACTTTGGATCTGGGGGGGCTCGATGAGTCGGTAAGTGGCAGCTGTTATCGCTACTCCGGGACAGCATTAATGCCTTTACCGTGGAGATGTTATCATTGCCACCGATGTAGACTCACTAATAAATCTTGTAAACGTGCGCAAAAGAGTCATCCCTCTATCTATTTAAAGCTGCTTGGTGAAATGAGTCAATTTAATGTTGGTGAAGGAGGTCGATCATAGACTTAAATCATTACAATTTGTATTGTTTGAAAAGGAGGTCCTGGTCGTCCAGGCTGCAGACCGAATTTAATTTTCAGAAGAGGCTAATGAGATAGTCTTCTCGCAGTCTGCATGACCAGACACCTCCTACACCTCCCAACTAAAAAAGCATCTTATGCTCTAATCCCTTTCTGTATATTCCACCATATGTTTATATAGACGAGCTTGAATTCAGCCGTTTTGTAATATTAGTGCTAAGGTTCTTTGTCTTTCTCGTATAGGTAAACAATAGAAACCCCATCTTGCAAAACGACATGTTCAATCCTAGGGGTTGGATCTTATGGGAAATCGCCGAAGTGGTGCATAAGGTGACTTTAGATGGGAGGTGAGTGACGACCTCCATGGCATTCAAATATCCCTAGAGCGTTGGCGGCTCCAACAGCCTGACCTGCATCATTCGTTTTGGTGAAATGTGAGACTTTCTGTTTTCTTTGAGCAAGACCAATGCGGTGTACTTTTGCCATCGTCGTTGGCATCACGCCACTTAGGACTTGTTCTTTAATGTGGCTTGTCTGGACGTGGGGAAATTTCACCGATTTCTTGTCCTTAAAAATGAGTACACCTTCCCTGGGAAGCGCACATTCACAGCGCGAGGGTCTCTTTCTAGCGGCGCCATAATAATTCTCTGATCAATAAGGTTCACTGCGTGGGAGTCTTTTATCGCTACACTATTATTTTTTATTGCACACTGTTCACTTAAAACCTGACCACGGGTGCGAGTTTTACTCCTCTGTTCATGAAGTGTATTTAGAGTAGTGGATTCGATTTACCACGTTGATCAACTGTTAATGACTAGGGCTTTCTACTAGTTCCTTATAGTGTCTTCTTTTCGACCTATGGGAGGTGCAATTCGATGACATCGTGCGCAGTGAATGAGGCGCTCATACGCGCAGGTTCAGCGTCTGCCCCAGTTGGCAAAGCCCTCATTTCGCCCGCAGCTAATTTCGACGATTTTAATGTCGCCAAGGGACATCAAGCCCTCCTAAATCGAGAGTCAGTGTAACTCTCTAGCTTGTGTCGCCGATTGCGCTGCCCAAAACACCATTTTTGGAAGATACCATCTTTGAACTTTTCCTGCCACGCCTCTACCCTTACAGCTTCTTTAGCACCCGGAGTAATGTGCTCAAATTTTTTGGAGTGTTCATCTTTAAAAATATTTTACGCGCCCATTAGGCAATTTTCACATTGGAGCTGAACCAGAGTACCAAGATAGGGGCAAGATCAAGGAGGGATTGGCTTCCATGCTTCTCTTTTTGAAGCTGAACTGGATTAAGTGCCCTTGAGAGATTGAGTTTCCACATCCCCTTGTTCGCAGTAACCTAGTTGCCATGGCTGCAGCAAATCTGGAGGATAGCAACATTGTCTCCTGCAAAAGGTTCTTCGACTTAAGTGTTCCTGGGAACGAGAATGTTAACGAGGGGACCAGCCTCTCTGCAGAGACTGAGCAGCTAGACCGGTGTCTTTCTCTTCCTCACTAACTGCATGGCAAGGAAAAAATCAGCCAAAGAAGATGGAAGAGGGCGCCATTCCATCCTAATTTTTCACCTACCCTCCACCAATGTTTGATGGTATCGAGTCATTTTCTGGCTTTATGAATGTAACAAACTCAAGTGAAGCGGCGACGTTGTATAAATAACTATCTTTATCCTTTCTGGAAAGACCACTTTGTCTCCAATTTTTGTTCGAATGTCCTAGGTTCGGGTAGTTCCATGCACACTAACTCTTCCGTTATTATTTGTCTTTGGTGCTGGAGTGCCATATAGTTTGGGGAAGAGGTGGACTTCCCCCATACTAGTTGAATTTTAAAGTTTTTTGCGGCTCGTTTGGGTCACAGAGAGGCGAACCACCACCCCAGAGGTACTTGAACATGCTTCTTCAATGCTGATTTTCTTCTTTTTAGTATATGTAGTTTTTGTTAAATTAATTTATTCAAACTATTGTTGTTTTATGAGTTTTTGCTGTGGTTATACTATCGTGGGCTGCCGCCAGATGAGCGCGCTAAAACAATAAACTAAGACAATCTATTTTGCATCCTTTTTCTTTCTTTGATTGTCTCTTCAAGCGGATTTTCATGAAGTGGTTTTTGAGCGCGTAGCTAAAAATTGGGAACCAATTCCTTTTGGATTTTGACAGGATTCTTTATTGAGGCGAAAAGCTTTCTTCCGTTTTGGATGCTAATTTCTACCTTGAATATATTATCTTGTTATCATTTGTTTGCGCGGGCCTTTGGTCCAAAGTCTAAAACCCTAAAAGTTACTACAAAAGACCCCATTCGTCTTATATTACATTCTATTGTCCTAATTGCACTCACCCTCAGTTATATATTTTCACCAGATTTGTATCATTCATTGTCCTAGGACCTAGCTCCCTAAGATGGATATGAATAAGGAAGAAAGAGCTGTTGGATCTTTTATCTACTTATGGCGCAATTTCGTTTCCTCAGTCAGATGGCTGAACGGCCGGCTGAGGCGACTGTACTGCCTTTCTCATGAGCGGGAATCGGGCGACTGGGATCATTTCTATGTTATAAGTATTTAGGGGGTTTGGGGAGGTGAATAAGAGGAAACTAAAAAAATAAAGCTAAGGAAAGTTAAAAAAGTGAAAGCTAAACAATATTTAATAGATAAAACTTTACAATGTCTTTGTAAATTTGAGCAACTAAGTCTTTACCTTTATTCCTTGGACTCTATAAAAACTCGCACACATAGGAGTCCATTGGCAGGCAGTCAATGCAAGCAAGGGAAACAATGCTTCCCCTATTTAAGAAAAAAAAGAAATTACACCTCAACAATTAATATAACAGCAGAATCAATTTTATTCTCACATTATGATTGCTTATAAATGTATGCGCCATAGGGTACCGTACACTTTCAATTAAATTGGCGTTAGACACTGATGAGCCCGATTTCAATTGGAGAAATGCATCCTTTTCGTCGAGATTTCCTCTATTTTTTTTCTCTTAATTTCACTAATAGTTCTGCTTTTTGGTGCTTTGGAATAAATAGTTTAAAACTTATTTTTCTTTTCTTAGCAATGATATACAATCATTAGAGGTTTATGATTTTTATCTAGATATTTCAACGCCGTGTTAGAATTAAGAAACAAATAACCTATTTATATAAGGAAAAGAAGGCAAACTTAGCTTTGCAGTCAGTGGCTTTCACCTGGCAATCCGGCAGGGTTACCAGAATCAAGTAAAAGGCAACAAAATGTATAAGACAAAATGACGTAACTATTATTATGCTCTGAAGTTGAAAGATTTTTTAGGTTATATTTAAATACTGGTTTTGAGAATGAAAGCAGCTGCATATAATAAACTCTGTATGGTTACGCTATTGTGTCTTAAGTAAGCATTTTGTTAATTTTTCCTGGATTCTGGCAGTCAAACCGGAGTCACCCCTCATATCTTTGAGATCAGTAGCTGCGAGGCAGTGGAATGCATTGTTTACAAAATAAGTGTGGCGTATTGTTTATTCAATTTTTTAAAGTGATAACCCCTTTTTAAGGAAAATGGATGCAAATGAATTTGGGAGAAAATGCAATTGCATTATTGAAGACATAGAGAAACTATTATTAAAACAGGAAGGCCTACGCCAACACTAGATCTGTCATCTAAAAAAAAAACTACTTAAAGAAATAAAAACAGAGGGTTTATACAAAGTCATCGATTTATTTAATGAACAAGATGGAACACTAGAATTAATTTTTAAGTAAAGTGAGTAGCTTACAATTTTATAGTTAATTTTAATAAAAAACATATTTAATTCAATTAACATTTTTTTTTGTAAAACTTAAATTTCTTCCTCATCTTCAAGAGGCACCACACACCACTGTAGGAGTCTATCCGAGAACGAGCAGCTCCGCATTCTTTTTTATTCCCAACAAAATTACAAATTACAAATTAGGTTAAAGTGGTGAAATTGTGTGGTAGGTATATAAAGGTGTGAATAAGTTTTCTAGTTTGCCCTGGTGTTAGGGCATCACTAGCATTCTTCATGTTGTGTATTTAAAAATTTTTTTTATTTCCTCCGTCAAAAAGTAGCTGGCTGTCATTGACAGCCAGTTTCCTCCGTCATAATATTTGTATTTCTTTATAGGTATTTCCGCCTTCGAAGCATTCAAGCCTTTCAAGGTTGACTTTCTTGCTGAATGATTCTCAGTGTTGATTGCTTTGTAGTATCTTAATATGGGCATTTAGCCTCTTTTCTTAGTTTGAATTTTGTTGACTTTTAGTTAATTTATTAACAGTTGGGTATTGGGAGTTGGGCACTTCGCCTCTTTTTATTCTTGACTTTTGATTATTATTAGTTTTTAGTTTTGGGCACTTCGCCTCTTTTATATTTAAATTTAGTTTTATTTTATTAATTTTTTACTATAATTATTTATATTTGGGGGGGGGGGGACTTTTAACGTGGGCACTACGCCTCTTTTTTCAATATGTTTCTTAAAATTTGTCAACTTGGTTGTCCAATCATCAAACTTTTTAGTCTTGGTATCATGGGGTCACATAATTTAAGAGAAGTGGACTAGTACTACGTAAATATAGGTAGTACCACTTCTCTCGCGCAGGTTCTACTGCTTGGGAACAAAGCAGTTCTACCTATAGCGCGTCTCCGGTTTGCACGAATGGTTAAGTTTAGGTTCAAATTCGGGAGTATAGTTAGATCTATCTTGTCCCATGTCTTTCTCCCTAGCCTTTGGATCTCCGTATTGATCGGCTTTAGACCGATTCTCTGGTGAAGAGTCGATTGCCGAATACGGTCGATCCTTCGCGTGCCTGTAATCAGCAGCGTGGCTTTATTCTGCACTCTCTGCATCATTCTGAGAGAGGTACAGCTTGCCATCTGCGTGATCACGGCCGGGTACACCAGGACTGGGCGTACCAGGGCCATATACAGTTTCTTGCTGTTAGGCACGCTGAGGCCTCTGAAGCGGTAAAGTTTCTTCAGCTCTCGTTTGGCTAGGGAGACTCTGGTATTTATGTGGGTCTTATATCCAGATTTAAAGAGTCGTAAGCCCAGGACATTACCCTCATTGGAGTACGGATAGTGTTCATTATTGACGACAACGTCATCAGTTTTTCGGCGGTTCATTGGAACGATCGTGAACTTCTGGCGGTTGGTTTTTATTTTCCACTTTCTTTCATATCTATTGATATTTTCTATTTCGACAGCTGTCGCCCTCGCCTGGCTTCCAGCGTTCCTGAATGGACTCAGGACGATTTGTGTGATGTCGTCTGCGATTTGCAGATACATCGAATCGTACCTCACTGGAGCAGGCAGGTCTATTGTGTACACGAGGTACAGCAGAGGGCTGAGACAGCTGCCTTGTGGAACTCCCGCTTCCAGTTCGAATTCGGGTCCTTTGCAGCCCTCGATTGAAATTTGGGCTCTCCTATCGGAGATGTAATTACAAAGGATCCTTTCCAGGAGTGGGTTAAGCTGGAGGTTGAGGATCTTGTATTGTAATCCTCTCAGCCAAACCTTATCGAAGGCCTTCTTAACATCACGCAGCACCACGTCTACGTACCGCCTCTCAGCTTTACTGCAAGCGAGTTTCTCCGCAAGAAGGGCGAGGGCTGTTTCCGTCCCTCGTCCCTTGCGGAACCCGTGCTGCTGAGGGTTGTGGGCTCCCAGCTCGGCTAGTTGTTGTTGAAGCCTGTCAGCTAGGAGTCTCTCGTAGACTTTTGCAATGAACTCCAGCAGGGCGATTGGCCTGTAGTTTACCAGTTGATCAGGGGGTTTACCTCCCTTGGGTATGAAGATCATCTTCGCAATCTTGAGACCTTCCGGGAAGTAGCCCGTGTTCAGGGAAGCGTTGAAGATATTAACGATTCCCTGAATGATCTGCTGTGGGGCGTTAACCAAGTTGTTTCTGGTAATACCCGTCCAGCCTGGTGCCTTTTGTCGAAAGGCTTTTACAGTGGCCTTGACGTCCTCTGATGTTATGGGACGTCCGTGACCCGCCATCTCCCTGCCTTCGTTGACTTGCTGTAGTGGGTGTGTGCGATGCGTTTCCTGATTAAGTTGTTCAATCAGTTGGCCTTCGAATTCCTGGTCGAACTCAACGTTTTCTTCGGGTGTAATCCTGAAAACGTTTTTCCAGAAGTTCCTGAACATATCCTCGAGAACCACCGGGTTCTCAATGTGGTCTCCGTTCTCCATTATCCGAGTCTTGAGTCTTGGTGTAAGTCCCTTTAAGTTCCTGACTTGGCGCCAGAACTTGGCCGGGCTAAGTTCGCTGTCGACTTTGGCTATCAAGTTGTTCCATATTTCCCCCTGTTGGAGGTTGATAGCCTCTCTAAGCTCTGAGCTTAGGCGTCGGAGCAGCAAGCTCCTTTCCCGGCTGGGACCCTCCCGTCGTACTTCTTCGAACACTTCCCTGTGAACGCGAGCGATATCTCTCATCTCCTCTGTCCATCTGGGCTGAGGAGGTGTTTTATACCCTGTAACGGGTATGCTCTCGCGGTCCGCGTTTAGTATGGACGTTGTTATCCTCTCCAACTCCCTGTCGATCTCCTCTAACGACGCCGTGCTGAGGTCAGCTGGCGCATAGTCACTGAGTCGTTGCTTGTAACGATCCCAGTTGGCCATGGCGTAATTTTTCCGGAGAGGGGCTGGGAGCTGGATTGGTGCGAGAGATATTGTGGTGAGAATCGCTATGTGATCACTAGGGACTGTCGGGCCTAGCTCACTATGGTAGTTGAAAGGAAAGCCTTCACTTGTTAAGATTATGTCAGGCTTAGTTGCTGACCGGGAAGTGATATAGGTCGGAAAATCCGGCCCTATCCTTTGAATGTTCTTTCTTCCCATAATCAATTCCAAGTTTCGGCCTCTATCGTTGGTGTTACCATAGCCTGCCGCACGGCATCTGGCATTGAGGTCTCCCCCTAAGAATGCCATTCTGCGGTGCCCGAACAGTGTGTAGAAGTTGCATAACGGGAGATATGCTCGTCGAGGGGGTTGATATGCCGCAGCTATCACGAGGTCTCCGACCAGGGTGTGTACCTCGATTGCCACAAAGGACTCATCGAGTTCTGGCAGTTGTTTGAAGGAGATGTTCCTCTTGACAGCTATTGCAGCACCATCAAACCTTTCCTGGGAATGGTTCTTCATGATCACTCTGTAGCCCGGTATTTTAATGCGACCAGCTGTAGTGTCGATACCGTGCTCCGTGATGAGAATGATGTCAGGGTCGTGCACACGGAATATGTTACCATATGCCGTGGCTTTCTCCTCCCATCCATTCACGTTGAGTGTCAGAATCCTCATTCTGTTGCTTACTCTCTCCATCTATTTGTCACTTAGTGCTTCTGGGTGATGTTCTTTTTCCTCCCGTTTCTCTTCTTCCTAAACTCAGCGTTTGAGATCTGCTCGCATGTGCTGTGATGTAGAATCACATTTTGCGCGAGCAGGGCCTCCTCCACAGTTTCGGGATCTACTTCTGAGTCATATTCCCATTTGTAGATCTTAGACCTTATGCCCTGGAATATGCTCCTGGTTTCCATCTCCTCCGGGAAGGGGAATTGCTCACAGGCGTATATCCTAAGGTTGATGTAGTTTGCCCTTATCTTCTTCACTCTCTTCTTCTGTTCTTTCTTATCCTGGGGTTTGGGTGTATCAGTGTCTGAGGAATCTGAGGATTCCGAAGAACTGCTATTGTCTGAGTTGATATTTTTTGCCGATTTTTGTTTACCATGGGTGGGAGCAGGAGTTGTCGCCTCGACTGCTACTTTCCGTGCTTTATTATTAGATTTCTTGGTTGTGTCCGTAAGAGTCGTGGTTGCAGTATTCTGTTCCTTCGGGGCCATCTGCAGATGCAGCACGTCCCCCGAGGGTGGGTTGTCCGGGAACCACATTTGTTCCATACCATTCTTTGCCAACATTTGGTTTAGGACTGTTGCAAATGTACCCGGGCGGGCCAAGTTCATGACGTGTGCATGGAGAATGCATGTCATGATTTTGGTGGAGCCCTCGTTTTCTATTTTCAGATACGTCTTCTTGGCGTCCACCTCGGAGATGGCCGCCTTAGCCGCCTGGGCGTAGGACGTGTTCGCTCTACGCGTCTCCTCGTTCTTCTTGGCTTCCTGCTTTCTTCTCATAATTTCTTTTTTGGCGGGGCATGACATGGCCATAGTCCTATGACCTTGCCCACAGCTTATACACTTCACCGTGTTACTGTCACAGTTGCGCCAATTGTGGCCCTTCTGACTGCATTTGGAACAGGATTCTTGGGGCTCCTTACAGTCTTTGGTGGGGTGAGACTCCATCTGGAAGCACTTGAAGCAGAACTGTACTGGGGTGTATTCCCCCTTTTCCACCTGTTCTCCGCTGATCTTGGCATTGAACATTAGTAGTCCCTGTTCCTTTGCCTTATGTGCCATGGTAGTCTCCGTGAAGACCACCTTGAACACATGCGTGTATTCACCGCCGTCCCTTCTATTAAGAAACTTAATAACCTCGGCAACCTTGGCCCAGGCTTGCCGAAGCTCAATCTCCTCTCGGATCTCCTCCGCGGTGTGCTGCCCAATCCATGGGTCGATTCGACGACACACCACGCTCCTATGGGCCAGAATCTGGGGGGGTACTGCTGGCTGTAGTCCAACTCTATTTGGTTCATTGGAAACCTGTTTTTGGATTTTTAAAGTTCTGCGAGTGGTTAAGAGGGAACTGCTTATAAAGCATCTCTGGCAAGGATTAATTATAGATAATAATGTTTCTGCCGATCTATCAGGAACTGCATACATGAAACACTCGCACGTTTCCCTGCAAATCCCTCTGAAAACCCACTGCACTGGTAAAACCTTACAGACATTGTTTTTTTTCCACCCATTAAGGGACGCAGTGATTTGCCTTACAGCCGCCGTGCTGACGGGAGTCAGAGCCCCATCCGGCCCCAGCTTAGCCTCTTCTTCTTCTTTTTGACACCCTGTCTTCTTACCCTGCTTCCTCACTTTCCTTACAACCTCTGGCACAACTTTCTCTGGTCGGCCTCTAATTTCACAGGGTAGACGACGACCAGCTTCCTCTCACACAATTATCAAGGATTGGGGCTGAGGGGGGAGGGGACAATGTTCCCTCACCTCTGAGCTTCGGCCTCGGGTGGTGGGTTTTTAACAACCTGCTTGATCCCCACCCACACCTTCCTCACATACACTTTCTTCCTTCTCTCCCTGCTTATCAATTTTACGCCGTGCCTAAGGTGTATCCGCCATGCAGTTGGGCTGTCAGGCCACTAGGCGGGAGGAGTAGCCTCAAATGACAGCAGAGAGTTTTGCCTGCTCCTTGTTAACCCATCGCAGAGCGGGCTACTGCGTGGTGTGATTAGCGTCTGCGTCTCGTAATTATTATAGGATCACCATGCCCGAAGATGGATACCTAATAAACAAACCTCTCTCTCCCATTCTGCTTTACCAGCGTCAGGGCTGAGGAACCACCAAACTTCACTTACTGGAGAGGAGGCTTACTTTTCTCATATGCCAGGGGACTTCCCCTCGCCCCCTTGTCTGGAGTCGCCCTTGAGCAACTCCCTTTCTCCAGCGGCAGTCCCCCCTAAACTTTCTAAGGGGACTGCCAAGAAAGCATGCAGGGGTTCAAAAATTGACCGCTGCTGGTGGAAGCGGTTCAATAGGGCCAACCCCCTTTAGGGGGCAAGGGATAGCAGGGCCTGACTGCCCGTGTCCCTTAATGCACTGCGTACGTACGCGACCAGCTTGCAGGGGGTCAGTATACCTGTTCTCCTCCCTTCCTCGATGGATGCCGGTTCGCCGGCTCAGGAGAGAATAAAAGGTACCTCGAATAGGACCTGTGATTTCTTAGGGGGAGATGGCCACATGGAGGACCCTCTGAAGTAGACATGGTCATTCAGGCGACCCAGCCCCAGACAGTAGGATCTTCCTTGGGTCAAGCCCGGTCTCAGTGCCAAACACAGAACCCGTGTCTGCTCCTATGCAAGCTCCTCTTTAGACGGGTCGTGTCCCCGAGGCCTCACAAGGAGAGCAGGGATATGCTTCCCCGTCTAGTGCTCCTGTGACAGCCAAGACTTTTTCCATTTCTGAGAAGGATCTTGCTAAGGGCAATATATCTGGCCTAGGGGCTCCTCCTGCCGGCAGAGGGGAGAAGCGAGTTCATTCCCCGCCCTCCTATTCTAAAAAGAAAAGAAACAAAAAAAAGACGAAAAATACTCGGGGCTCCTCTCCCTCCGCGGGACCATGGGGATGGATGGGGCCGCTGCCGTTTCGGTAAGCCACCAAACCAAGATCGGCACGTCGGGCCCCAGTGAACACCCGAATGGGGAGTCCCAGACCAAGACCATAAATGCAAAGAGCGGAGCCTCGATTAAGTCGGGGCCTGTCATGTTGGCTAAGGGCAACATAATCCATCAAAAGAGAGTACTAGCTAGCGTAATTTGCAGAGAGCCGAAGGTGAACCGTTTCTCGGACGGAAGCCTTCCGTGGTGGCCATGATGAGTGCCCTTCGGATACTTGATGGCACACCGCTGAGTGTAACTCCGCACACTACCATGAACTTCGTGGAAGGCGTGGTTTATTCGAGGTAACTTGTGGACTTCTCCATAGTTGACATCACCTTAGAGCTGCCAGCGTGTGATGAGAAAACAGGGAGGGGCCTTCGATACTCACCCCTACACTCTTAGTAACGTTCAATTCTGAAAAGCTCCCTGAGTCTGTGCGTACCGGTTGGTATCGCTACCACGTGAAGGCATTCGTGTCACTGACGCAGAGGTGATACTACTGCCACCGCGATAAGTCCAAATCGTTTGTTCAAGTATGTCAATTGCGAAGGGGCGCACCCCGCTTATTCGAAGCAATGTGGTGAGTATCTCCCTGAGAAGGAAATCCTAGCCGTTCAGGCCCAGGATCGTCTTTCATTTCGCAAGGCTTAAGACTTGGTCCTGGTAATGCCAGCGCTGTCTGGGACGTCCTAGCCTCAATGTTAAGAAAGACACCCTCTGCTGCTAGCCCCTCCAGACCTACGAGCACGGTCGTTTCCGCACCCATTCAGAACCCTTCTGCGGGTTCTACCCACCCCGGGTTGTGCCCTGGTAAAGCTGGCGGCATAAAAGGTTCACACCCAACCCCATTTAAAACTAGGGCCATAGGTATTCTTCGCTTCGTAACGTTCAGTGCTCTGGGCGCTGAGAGAGCTACTGCCTTACTTTTTCATCGATCCTTTGTTCGTTCGAAGCTCGACTATGGATGCAAGTTTTATGCATCCGCAGCCGAGCGTGTATTGCGAAAGGTGGACTCGATCCACCACACCGGCCTTCGCCTGGCAACTCATTGAGACCCAACTTGTCGATGCTGGGAAGATATCACTCGCTCTTCACCGTGCGCAGTGCATTATTCGCCTGTACACGCGAGCTCAGCGCCTTATTCAGTCTCCAACATCTCTCGCTGCATCCGCAGCTAATTTCGACTGTGCCTATGCCGCCGAGAGACGCCAGTCATATCCAAAGCCCATTGGGTTTAGGGCCAGAAAACTCCTTCAAGAACTAGGTATAGTCCTCATGCAAGTGGCGCCCCTGGTTCTGCCCAGGATGTCACCTTGGAAGGTACCACCTTTGACTACTTATCGCCAAGCTCCTGCTCCAAGATCTACGACAGCGCCGGGAGTATTGCGTTTGGTCTTTTTGGAGCATACTTTGTGTCACACTGGAACCGTGCCAGTGTATACAGATGGCTCCAAGTCCCAAGAGGGGCTCTGTTTCAACGCCGCTTCCCTTCTGTTTGAAGGGACGACGCGGCGGAAGTCAGCCACGTCAAGGTTTGCTAAAGATAGAATGTACGCTGAAATAAAAGTATATTTCATATCGAGATATACTATAACTGCACTGTCACTGCCTGAAAAGAGATATTTAAAACCAGAAGGAGAATAGAGACATCATATCTGGCGTACATCACGCATCATCTTGGTGGCTGGGTCGCAAAACTTTTATAACCCGCTCGACATCAACATGGTATCCTGACGGCAAATAGCTAGCAAGGCACGGGAAGAGACGAGAGTTCGCAGCTCCTCCCAGTTAGCCCATAGTCCACAGCCATTTCAATTAAAGAAAATATCCTATGATACCCTCGAGAAAATAGCTCGACGGAGACGAAGGGGGTCTCCTCGATGTAAAGACCCTCACAAGAATGACCAAAGCTATTCCAGACGCAGAACTCCTGAGAGTGGTGGAGGTAGAAGGCGCTGCTGCCTTCGTGGGCTTAATGAAGGAAGATGTTTTGCTCGTCTACGAGCCTTCTCCACATGCCTCGAAACCTTTGGCGAGAAGGTTGAATTTGGGTTCGAGTGTCCCTCATCTTTCGAAAGGTCCTAACTTTTCAAAAAGCCTCGTCCAGCCTTGTACAATAGCAATAGAGCCGAAGCTCCCTTATTTGCTACTCTATTTTCGGGGCCCAGAGTAGTAGCCTGGTGGATGGTCCCGCGATTACCTACGCGGGCTTGACTCTTGTGAGCCGACTTAGCTGAATCACGCGGCTGCTTTGCCTTCTGCAACAGAGTCGTATAGTGGGGAGATGGTCCCTTGGTTTTATCCAGGGCCTGGCAAGAGGCCGTGAAACTGCCGATTCTAACAGATGCTGTCAACTGGGTGAAGTAAAACCCGGAGAAGGGTTCTGAATTGCCACGGTGGCTTCCATGTTTGCGAGATTGTATAGGTCAGGAGCAAATAGTTTTTTTACAACTGCTATCTGCCGTCAGGATACCATGTCGAGCGTGCTCCTAAGTGGCATAGGGTGGACAGAACCAATTTTTTGGCATTTCGAAATGAGATTGGGTCTGCATCCTGAACATCAAACACCTCTTTTTTGGAAAGATACGAATCACATTGCTTCGAGAATATAGACTATGGCTCCATAGTGCAGTTGCCATCGGGTTAGTTTCACCTCTTCTAAGAACGTCCCCCCCTCCCCCCCCCCATGTGCTGTCTCAGGGGCCTGTCAACGTCTTTCCAAGCGGAGAGGGTGTTTACCCTCTTCACTATATACGGGTTCAAAGGCTACCCCCTTAGCTTACAAGGAGATGAGTGAGCCCCGATCTTGCTTGGTGCCCTCTTGACGACTTAGGTCTTCTTTATCTTGGAGAAATATCTGACCGAGTCTGGTCCATCCGGCCTTGGGGACCCCGGAGGAGGAGAAAAGTGGGTTTATTCCCCACCTTCATCTCCAAAGAAGAATAAATGCAAGAAGAAGAAAACAAATAAGACAAAGGATAGTTCTCCCTCCGTTGGGGCTCCGGGGATGGACGGGTTCGCTATCGCTTCGGCAAGGGAACAGGCCAAGAGCAGCACAACCAAAGACGAAATTCGAAATCGCGTTGAGAAGAGCCTCAATTACATCGGGGACCCTCATTCGGACACTACATGCTGTTTTTGAGCCCTCTATCTTCAAACTTTTTTTAATTCTATTTTCTAGATAATGTTGCTAGGACGTGTTATGCCTCAATTTTTAAAAAAGGCGCCTTCTGCTCCAGGCCGTTCCAGGCCTACGAGCACGGTCGCTTCGAGCCCATTCGGAACCATTCTGTAGGTTCTACCTACACCATTCTGGGGACTCCCATGGTAGAGCTGGGGGCAGAAAGGGTTAGCACCCAGCATCGGCTTAAACCCGCCCCCTCTCCAAGGGTTACCGTTTCTCGTAAGATGTTCTCGCTATGTTCTACGTTAAGGGTGAAGAACCTTTGGGGTTACCGGGCAAATATAAAATTGAATGTTTGTTCGCAGGCAAAAATAAATGCTGCTAATTTGACTTCAACTCATATTCGATTTATTTCAGAATTTTTTATAGTAAATGGGCATTCAAGCAAACAGTGAATATGGATAATTAACAATATTCAAGTTAACGATTATTATATTATTCAACTTACACTTATAATAAGTTATTTTAATGAGATGGTGGCACTTGTTTCTTTTAGGACAGTTCTTTAATATTTGATGAATAGTAAAGAGAACGACCAGCATTTGACTTGAAAATTATCGTCTGTCAATCTTGCACACAAACGATTCTTTGTTAAATTTAATTGAGAAAAATTGTTCACAATGATACTCGTATGTTGTACCAAACATAGAAAATATCTTTAATGCATGCTTTCAACGGTTTAAAAAAAATGTTCTTTAAACACATATAATTAGGAGAACTGGATAAGAGGTACAATGTTAAAGTTTGCTTTTAATGCATATCGATTAACTCCAGTTAAAATAAAGCAGGTGCATTATCCGGAGGAAAATGAAAATGAACTTCACATACGAAGTTCTCTTTTGTTGATTATCGTGGAATAACCTTTTTTCGAGTAATACTTTTTTGTTGAAGTATGCTTTGATCTAAGAGTGCGAATTTTTTTGTTTTTAAGGAAGAGCCGCTTCAAGTGTAAGGATATAAAGAAACGCACAGGAATTATCCCAAAATAAACATATATTTTAAATTTAACAATTAACTATGACAAAAAAACATTACACACATTTATATCCTCTTTCTGCACTAACCGAGACTAACCCAGTAGGCAACTGGGCCTATTACAATATCTTCAATGACAAAAATAAACAAATAGGCTACACGTAAATACACCAATTGCCGATTAGTATTTTTATCGCGACCCTTCTAGATTAGCATTAAACATTAAATTAAAGAACTCTCTTCTACTAGCAAATATGACAGGGGTTCACGCACTATTGTTTCTACTTCCATTAAATCGAGAAACGTACTAACCTCATACTATTGCAATATGAATATAAATGTTCTTTCTAACTTACATGACAGACGGGATCAGGGATTGCCGGATGTCGTTGGAGGGCTTATCTCGCGCTTTGGAGATTATGAGTGGCCGATGTTAGAATTTCGTCGAGATGGGATGGAGGAAGCGCTGTAGGGCGATGTGAACTTCTTATTGCAAATTTTCCTCTGGTGTAAGCGGGGGTTTTTTCCAGTCAGACTTCTTCCAAGTCTGTAAAGGATTCTTCGATATGGCACCGATACAAAACTTAGCAATTTATGTTAATTCGGCACTGGGGGCGGAGGAAGATCGATCTTTTCAATCTGATCCTTTATCATCTCTCCTCGAATAATCTTGACTGGCTGAAGGAACGATCTTCGCGAACTTATCCTAAGTCGTTCTCACCGAATAATCTTGAATGGCTGAAGAATAGATCTTCACGAATTGATCCTAAGTCGTTCTCACCGAATAATCTTGACTGGTTGAAGGATCGATCTTCACGAACTGATCCTACGTCGTTCTCACCGAATAATCATTTTTCTTTCCTTCAGGGGCTTATTTATAGGCGGACCACCGCCCCATCTAAGGGAAAAGGGGCGAGGCCACAGAGGGAAGCACGAATGATGAGTTCGCATCTGGGAGAGCGAGAAGTGCGGAGGTTGGCACTGAGGTGCCCAAGTCGGCTTGTTAATTAGCGAGACCCTCAACCGCCACACTCCTCAGCGTTCCTTTTGACTGGCACCGCTTTTTGGTGACATAACCACGGGCCTACGGATCTCGTAGGTAATTGGATCTTTAGAGCGTCGTTTAAGGGCCTTTGGTGGTTGCCTTAACACAGATGGTGGCTCTAACTACCTATGCGGCGGGGAGATCAAACAGGGTATGCAGTTACTGTTATTCGCCGGCTACCGTTCCCACGAGTCTCCTCATGGGGCTCGCTTCTCCGGCTTTCTCCACAAGGGGAAGGGGACTTTAAGGTATATGTCCGCTTGGCCCTCCGGGAGGCTTTATGTTGTCATTCCTCTACATAGATGATAGATTTCGTTCTTGGTAGTGTTGGAAAGTGAACCATATTTCCTTGCTTTAGTTGTATTATCCATAATATAAGCATTATTTAAAATATTTCACAGTTATAAAAAGCGATGGGATCATCTTTTCTAGTTCTTGTAGTTTCATATTCAACTTATATAAATGGCTGGTAATGTCAATCAAAAATGGTTAGTCACATATTCACTGTTCATTTCCACAAAAATATTAATTTCATTTTTCAGTAAATATAATCTATTAAGCATTGAGGTTTTGCTTACCCAACACACTTCAGAATAATACAATAAATAGACGTAGTCTGCTTTAACCTCCACCCATAGTTCCTGAAATTGTCTGCTATTCAGTCCTTTGCTTTTTATAAAATTAGCACACGTCACCACAATGGATATCACATTTTTTTATATTAAATTATGCGTACATAAATGTTCTTCAGGAATTATGCAATGACATAATATCAAGTTATTTGCATTTAATTCCCTGATTTCTAATTCTTCCTTGATCAATGAGACTATTTTTTTACCCAATCAGTTTTTCATATAAAAGAGCGAAATCTCATTAATTGATAATTTCATTTCCCCCAACAAAGTTTTCACCTATAGTAGTTCAATGTAAATATTTCAAGCATGATAGTTACTCTGAAATTTCGAAGCTAGAAGTAATTCTCACAAATACATATACAGTTACGTGCATATTTATTGGCAACACATCTCAAATTTTGTAATTTACGAATTTTTATACGTTAGTAGTTCGAAATGTACATATTTATAGTATATTTAATTATATTAGCCTAAAAGCATTATATTATAATGTATAAATGATAATAAAACAAATTATTAGCATTGAACATGGTGTTTATTAGAAAAACACAAGAAGCAAAAGTATTGGTACCGTTTTAAAAAAGCTCTGCTGGAAAAGAACATCATACCTACGCGAAACATGGAGGTGATTCCATCATGTTGACGAGGTGTTTTTCTGCTGTAAGGTACTGACTCAATTTGTGTGATAGAAGGCACTATGAATTCCGAGGGATATCAGGGAATTTTAGATGAACATGTAAGACAATCGGTGAGGAAGCTTAGTCTCGGCATAGGGTTCGTCTTCAAACAGGATAATGATCCCAAACACACGAGCAAATCAACGCTTGAAAGTCATGAAATGACCTTCTCAAAGTCTAGATTTAAATCCGATGAAAATTTATGGAAAGAACTGAAGTCACGTGTTCATAAGAGGTCACCAAGCAGCATCGCAGAGTTGAAAGCTTTTGCAGTGAAAGAGTGGAGTAAAATTTCTACTAAAACTTGCAAAAACCTTGTTCATACGTACAAGAAACGTCTGATTGCTGTGATTGCTGCCAAAGGTCATTCCAAGTATTAATTTATAGTTGCCAATAATATATATGTAATATTTATGAATGTTGTATATCCTTTGCTTCTTGTGCTTTTCTAGTAAACACCATGTTCACTATTAATAATTTGTTTTATTGTCATTTATACATTATAATATATTGCTTTTAGGCTAATATAATTAAATATAATATAAATATGTACATTTCGAACTACTAACGTATATAAATTCGTAAATTACAAAATTTGAGATGTGTTGACAATAGATATGCGCACAACTGTAGTCAACTGAGCCGTATTAGTAATGTTTGTAATTTTATCAGCAGCTAACGAATAAAATTGAATCATTGACGTTTTGTCTCTCAATGTTGTTGTTATATCATCTGACATTTCTTTATTTAATTCAATGGGATATTGTTCTTCGTGACAAATCAATGTTCTTATACCAATTAGTTTTTTCAGGATTCAAAATGTGAGCTGTAGTTAATAAGCATTCTTTTATTAATTCACCTTCCATGTGTGGTTCTGTGTTTTTGCAATTTGTTGATTGATCGCATATCTGACCTGAACTATACCATCATTTGTCTCTATTACTTGTTACCATGATGATTACTGTTTTGATCGAATATAATCCTTCCATAAGATTGCTAATTTTGTGTAAACGCATTTGACCTTTTAATTCATTAAATATTTTCTGTTTGTTTCGTAATGACGCTTAAGATTGTATTTTTCCATTACTGAAACTAATTCAGAATATATTATACATATTGGCTTGTGTTTTATTTCAACCAAAATATAATCATTAGTCCATTCTTAAAACTTACAGAAGTCGTCTTCATTTTTTTGTTCATTATGAGGGATTTGCAAATATTTTATAATTTAAAATTATAGAAATTACTGTATTAATTCTGCACCATAGACAGTAAATAATCTTAAAAACGCACATGTGTCGTATCTATGATAACTGGGTCAGTTGCAGAGTTGCCAGATTAAAAATGTCAGTGTAACAGAAAACAAAAACTTTGTTGATACCGTGTAGAGCGTCCATTTTAAAGTGGATTAGGATCACAATGAAGTCTTACAAATGAGTGTCATATAAATCCTATGAAGTGTTAAGATGGGCTCGCAAATAATTATGCACATAAAAATAATCTAAAAATTGTATAGCAGTCCATAAATAAGAATAGCTCTCTGTGTAAATAATATATAACATCTTTGTAAAATGTATATAAAGCTTTCGTCCAGCTAAATAATAAGACAAAAGTGCATTGCAGGGCGGAATACGTTCAACAATGAAGCCTCACAAATGAGTATCATGTGAATCCTATAAAGGCTTGTAACAGGCACATAAATCAAATATCTTCAGAGATAAAGTTGCCTTCCTTAAGAGCGACAGGTTGTCTCTTCTTCCTCGCTATGCAGAAACACACGAGTTTCTGCTTGCTCTGCCCAAAACTAAGGTGGTGCACTTCTGTCACCATCTATGGCTACATCCAGACCCTGGACTTGTTCCTAAATTGTGCTCGCCTGGATGTGATAGATTTGCATCGTTTTCTTGGTCTTGTTTTTTTTCCTGATATGGGCATATTCACAGCCTTGAGGTATCTTTTATCCGGTCCGTGACAGTCAATACTAGTGTGTAGATAGGAGTTTTGCTCTGCTTTTTTACCGCTTATTTGTACGGTCTAATGTAGAAAACGGAAGCGATGTTTACGCATCCGCAGCCAAGAGTGATCTGTAAAGCTTACTTGTCAGTTTTGGTGAGATGTATCTTGCTCTGTGTCGTATAGAGTATATTATATGCTTGTGCGAGCGAATCCAGAGTCTCCTTTAGTTGCATTTGATATTATAAGTTCTAAAATTCTGAAGAGTAAAAGATTTTCAAAATCGGGCCGCGGGCAGAGGGTTCCCGAACCCTGCTCCACTCTTTTGGTGCGACTTAGATGTCAATTCTGGAGAGTCTACTCTAACAGGCATTGAACCGCATCTGTCCATAAGCCGAAGGGCACAGATTTTGATTTTCCCTGACCAAGAATAAGGTAGAGTAATTCTGCAGCCATCCAGAGCTACACCCCGACCCGGACTTGTTCCTAAACGGAGCTCGCCTAGAAGGAGTTAATTCGCACCGTTTCTTTGGTCTTGTTGTCAACTGATGCCTCACCTGGGAGGCTCATATTCGCAGCTTTAAGGTCTCTTGTACCTGTGCCATGGACATTCTTCCTTCTGTAACGTTCAGTACTTAGGGCTTTTAATAGTACTACTACCTTAGTTTTATACCGATCCATTGTTCGTTCGAAGCTTAACTGCGGATGCGAGTTTTACGCATCCGATAGGAAACATATAGTTGCGTGTCATTGCGCTGCGAATGTTCCCATGGACCTAATCTCTAATGCTGCGACGGCTTCAGCTCGCTTTCTGTCGTCTCCGAATTGGACACACTCGCGGGACGCACCGCCATTTAAATGAAGCGCTCTCCAGCACCTTACTGCAACGACTGCGTTGTCCCCCAGACTGTTCGGCACCTTCTTGTCGACGGTCCGAGTCCAGGTGATCTTCACGCTCGTTACCTGTCCCGGTGACGGAACGAGTGAAATCGCTAATGTTTGTCCCTTGTACTCGTGACTATTTGACTTTACGGATGAGACTGGCTTCTTCCATTTTATTTTACTCTGGTCTTGGTCGCATAATCCTGCTCCAGAAAGAAACTGGGCTTCCCCCGACACCGAATCTACCTATTTTCTTCTATTTGACTTTGTTCTGTTTCATATTTTTTGCGTTTTGTGTTTGTTGTTTGGTTTTTATTTTTTCTTTATTTGGCACTCGCCAGATTGCCACAGTAAAAACAAAACCTCACTTTCTGTTGGCCCTCTGGATGTGACATCCTTAGCCTGGTTACCAATTGAGTTGACAGGGGGCGCGTCCTTCCCTGGAATCCCTATTTTTCTTTATGTTAAGGACGAAGTGCAGTATACCCTCTTCTCCCACCCCCACAAAGGCCGTACAAACCAGCCTCAGCCCGATTATTCTCCAATATGGGAAAGGATCTAGCTGTCTTGAAGTTCCTATCAAAGGTAGGAAATTGCTCATCTCTCTTCGAGTCCTCGGGGTCTCTTATTGCCATTGAAGGACCTTGCCCAGAAGTAGAATGTGTCAGTGGTAATTCTCACAGTCATTATTCTCTCCCTGGGAAGACCCTGACAACCGGGGCAAAATGGTAAAGGGAAAGCCGTTCACCTGTTTGGATGGTAAGAGAATAGCTGTTTTGCCTGTATAAGAGGTGGCTCGATTGAGCTCGTCCTCACTTTCACCCAGTGGGTACATATAGGGAAGGGATGAAAGCACTAGCTTTCCCAGTAATAGGCTAAGAGTTCAAGTCAACCCAGGCCTTCCCCGATTGCACTCGCCCCGGGATTTATTGGGTTTCTAGTTAAATATTTTAGCGCTAATCTATCGACTATCTCCTAGAGCATAAATCACTGTAATCTTCCATAACTTGTACTTAAAATAAGTACAAAAAGACACCAAAGACCAAAACAAATAAAAAATAAAAACAAATCAAGAAGCAAAAAGGAAAGAAGAAAGCGCACTCCGGCGTTTGGGGTAGGCCCACTTCACCGCGGGACAGGAACATGCGACCTACAACAAAGAGAGACCAGCCTCATCCAAAAAGTCAGATAGTCGACAAGTCTGCTTACACAAACCCGTCCAGAGTACAAGGGACAAGCGGTAGCAACTCCGTTCGTCCCGATACAGGGACAGGTAATGTGGGCGAAGATCACCTACACTGGGACATTCTACAAGAACGTGCCGAACATTCTGGACGACAACGCAGTGGTGGCAATAAAGTGCAGGCGAGCGCTCCATCAAATGTCAGTGCGTCCCGTGAGTGTACCCAATACGAAGACGACAGAAAGCGATCTTAGCCTGTCGCAGCATTAGGGAATAGGTCCATGGTAACAGTCGTGGCCCTCTCCAATTTCTTTGTCAAGCAGCCCGGAGGGCTACCCTGATTCACCCCCTGTAGTCGTTATGAGAAAGAGACAAACACTGGTCTGGTCGCCCAGTCCTCACGACTTTTTGACACCTTCATCAACCCGTTCATCCTCCGCAATTCCCGCATATCTAGAACCCAGCAGAAAATAATCTCGACATCTACCTGGTTCGCGACAAGCTTAGCCGCACGGATACCGCGAACCAGGGCGCTTTGTGATTCGCTAAAACCCCGGGACTGTAGTGAGAAGAAACGCCGTTGCCATGGTTTGCTGAAAATGTCTAAGAGGTATACCATGTTAGGCCTGTTGTTAGTTCCCGTGACCTTGAAGCTCCCCTGTCTCCTAATCTCAGGCTTCATGTCTTGAGCATCCGTCGTCAAGGATTCCAGTAGCTCAGTTTATTCCAGTCATTAAATGTTTATCCCCACGATCCTGCAATATGGCGCTCAATGGTCGATGACGGCAGCAATCTTTATACTTGCAAAGTGAATATAAATCATTGAGATCTCTGGCATAATTTCTTATGGATTCACCCGCTTTTTGTTTCGTATTTAAAAAAAGTAACCGTAGCTCCGATGACAGATTTATTTACTTAAATTAAGCTGTAAGTTTGGATTCAATGTCAGTGACGTTTGCGTCACAGAGCTTCGTTGATTTATGTCTGCGCTCAATATCGGTTATAACTTGCCCTGGTAACGATTTACTTAATATCACAGCTTTCCTCAAACCGTCGTCATCTGCCTCTGCTAACTGATCTGTCGCCTGCATTTTAAACTTCTCGAGAAATTCTTCAACGCTTTCAAGTTGTGGATTGAATTGAGGGAAAAAGGAAGCCATCTCAACTAAATTGGCAAATGAACACTCGTTACCAACTTACTTGTATATTGTATGGGTCAGCAAAGGTCTGCAAAACTATAAACTGGTAAATACGCTTTGTAGTAATCTCCATCACGCACCGTATCCCGCAAAGGGAGGTATTACGAGGTAGTTACATGCTACTGGTTAATAATACTCCGGAAGTATCGGTCTTCAACAGTTTTTGGTGACTAAAAAAATACGAAAGAAATCAATAAAATTTAGATGCATCAAGTGTAAAGGAGCCTAAAATACCATTGAAAATTGGAGTCAAGTATTTAAAAATATCTTAAACCTATATATATGAAACTGATGGAAAATTAAAAGGTTAACATCAATTAACGTAATATGTAAAGGAAGAGACCAATAAAAATAAGTTATGAAAATTTTGGAAACAAATTGACCCTGACCAATGGAGTTGATAAGACAAGTAATGATTAAGGAGAGTCATAGCAGAGAAAAAAGAAAGCTCTGTTGAGATTTGATTGGTTGGTTGGGTGTTTAATTACGTTTATGGTAAACAATTTTCGGGAGAAAGAGTCATCACTAGGTTTCGGATTTAATTGTTTAATGAGTAAAGATTCAAGCATAAGTTAATAAACTAGAAGAATCAGAATTGACAGGATGGTTATTGGTCTGTGAATGCTGTCTAAGTGAAGCGAATTCAATGTTGGACAGGAAGATGTTGGCTCTGTGTGGTCGTTCCAAGTGTTTTGCAATAATATATTTTAAGCGTAGACTTATTGGCTTACCTAGTAAATTTGGCAGGCCACACACGTAAAATTATATACGAGTATAACGGGGGATCACAAAATTAGTGAGAGAAAGATTTGTGACGATAGTAGAAACTTAGACAACGAGAATTGTAACTTCGGGAGATGAGCTGACATTATAGGAAGTAGTTATTAAAAATATAGATCGAATTTAATTGAACGTAGTAGTAAGATTTTTAAGATATGGTAATTTATTAAACAATTTTGATTTGGGAAAATTGTGGATTGCGTTTGGGGGGAAAACTGTTGCCATAAAAATTCGAACAAAAATTAAGAAGTGCCTTGGATATTCTATTTCAGAATTAAATGAAAATTTGTAAAGAAAGATTCGATATCAATGAACTCATTAATGGCTTGTTGAAATTGAGTTGGGAAATATTATTCACAGATTCAAATGAATCTTGCAGAGTCAGCGGGTCAATAAGAGGGGCCAAAACTTTCTGGCAGAGAGAATTGGACAGGAGGGTATTCTAACTTTGTGAATTTTATGAAGGCATAAATAATTCCTGGGAAATTACACGAGACAAAAATTTGTCTATAAAAGTTACAAAGAATGTTGTGCTTCTTGAAAGAACACAAAAACTTATTTATCTCATCCTCAATTTATAGGTACATCTAAGAACAGTTCGGATTTTTAGAATTGGAATGACCACACTCTGATTTTTGTTGTATTTGCAAACCACAATCGATTGATAATTACGAAGGTTGTACAAAATTTTTAATTAGTTAAAATTAAATAAAAGGAAGAAAACTTAAATATTATTTATTCTAGCTTAGTCTTAACATAGAAATGGAACTAATTTGTTAGCAAATTTGTTCGAAATATAAAAAATAGTGGTAAAAGTCAAATTTAAAAACTACTAAATGTTATTACCAAGGACAAGGTTGGGGTGTTTTTTTATGCTTCATCTTATGCTTTGTTAATATATATATATATATATATATATATATATATATATATATATATATATATATATATATATATATATATATATAAATAAAAAAATATATATATATATATATATATATATATATGCAAATTTTGTTGAAGACCATTGGGTATTTGGCCTTAATAGATATCCTTTGGCAACTTTTTCTTCTTCTAACTATCTTGAATCCATCTTATGGATGGTGGATTACTTTTCCTGTACTCATCTCTTTGTTAAATGAATGTGTTTGGTAAAAACCAAACTAAATTGCTGAGCTTTCAATCTTATTCGATCATCTTCGGAGTGTTTTGAAATGATCTTGCCTCCTTTACCGATGTAATGAGTGGAGTGAGGATCTGGCAGAATGTGAAAGAAAACGATTTTTAAGGAGTATTTATTCTGCCTTGGTTAAACTTAACGTTAGAGGAAATGAGGCATTCCTGTGAGTGGAATTTTAAAAATAATTTCAATGTGCGATTCCAGCTTGTCGCATGCCTGTTGATGGCCGGCTTATCTTCATTTATTAATATGGCTTCTAAGATATTAAGCATTGCTTTATTAACCTTTTTTATTTTAATAATGGTGTTATTAACGAGCATATCTCTCGTTACATTAATATTATGGACACTCTCCATAGGGTTCTTAGACCCTCCGCTTTGTAGATGCATAGTTAACCGTCTCGAAAGTGTGGTAGATGTCATGACAATATATTTAGAATTTTTATAAAGCTTACAGTCTTTATCGGGGTAGATGAACTTATAAACTATATTGGTTGACTTGAGATTCGAGGAGTTTAAGCAGATGTTATTTTTCATCAGAAGATTGCTGGCTTTTGTTGTTTTATAATAAATGATGAGTTTGATTTTATCCGTTTGATTTTTAACCTTGATGTTACGGTTAATAATCTCCTTGATGTTTTTTCATCTATTTTATAGGCCGTGGACATCTGGTTTCTGTAATACACTTTGATGTTGTTGACTTCTGCATGATTACTTTCAGTTTTATCCGCATGTTTGTAATGGTTATTTAAAAATGATTAGAGTTTTTTGGCAATCATGCTGTTTGAGTAACCATTATTCACAAGTATTTGCTTTACTCGTGCAATCTCTTGGTAGAAACGTCTCACGTAGAGCAGCATTTATATACTCGGCCGATGTATGAGCCGATTACGCTTATTTTGTACATTTCAGGGCATTCACTTTCTGCATTGAGGCATCTTCCTATGTCCATACTTTTCCTATGTACTTCAGTGATGTAGCTGCCATTGATGTTATGAACCTCAACCTCCAAGAAAGGGAGTGTATTGCCCATACTAAAATCATAAGTGAATTTTAGCACGGAGTTCTCCTCAAAATGTTGCTTGATGTTAACGAGATGTTCTTTGTTTTGGACGTTGATGTAGATATCATCTACGTATAGGCAATATGTGTGTGGCTTATTTTCCATGATTTCCAATAATCTCTCCTTGAGTTGACCCATGTAATAGTTTGCGAAGGTCGGCCCTAAGGGTGACCTCATAGCCACTCCATCCACTTGCGTGTATAGATTACCGTCCGGTGTCCTGAACGGCGCCTCTGATGTGCATGAACGTAACATGCTCCTTAAGATGTTTTGGTTAAGATTTGGAGAAGACATTGTAGGATGGTGGTACACGTTTTTATAATAATGTCGATGATCTGAGCGATAGGCATGTTCGTGAACAGGCTTTCTACGTCAAGGGATTATATTAGTCTTGACGGTCTTGTAGCGTGGAGTATGTCGATAAATTCCTCAGTGGATTTTATGCTATATTTCGAAGGTATGTATGGTTTTATTAATGCATTTAGGGTTTTGGATAAACAGTATGTAGGAGTCGTGACTTTAGAGATGATGGGCCTCAATGGGTTCCATTAATTTGTATTTTTTTCGGAGTTTTGGCATATTCCTTCATACATAGAACAGCGCTTCATTTCCGTTAGAATAAGGTTTCTGTCTCTTCTGTCTTAGTTAATCATTTCCATGATCTCTTCGTTTATTTCCTGATTAAACATCACTTGCATATTTCTAAACTGTTATTTTATTACTGTATTAACGGGTTTTAACCCCGCCTCCCTGTGCAGCTCTTCTTGGCGTCTTTTTTCTCACCTGCGGGAACCCGTAAATAGGTACATGCATTTATTCTGCACGACATGTAGTCACTTCTTTTGTGGGAGCGAGGTAGAGCAGCGTAGATTTTACAATTACATTGTAGATCTTCTTACTATTATTCCTTTGAGGCTTCTGAATATGAATAGAGTTCGGACTGCAGCCAAGGCCTCTCGAAATTCGATCTAAGACGTGCTTCCAGTACCAGAAACAAGTAATTTCCATATCAAGTACATCAAAGTACGTGGTGTAGGGATAGCGCCTATCCCCCATCCCTACATCTGAAAGTAGTTTCCTTCCAATCGAGACCACCTTTGAATTTCTTGTTGTTCGTTCTTATTTTCCTTTTGGCCTCGTAGATGTTCAAGCTTTCGATTTGTGCCGCCGTCATTTTAGCATCTGAGTGAAAATGACAAAAATGGATTTTTTTCTGCATAATTAGGTTAATACATGAATATTGTTTTGAACCAATCAAATGGCAGAAAATTTCAAACAATAAAATAATGATTAAACAAGCGAACCACTGCTCTCATATCCGGTCATTCCCATACATATCTTAAGCAATAAATGCTCTGGTTACCGGAAGCTAGTCTCATTTTTCTTACTCTTGGTAAAGAAATTGTGCTTTTTAATATTTCAAAGCGAATTAGTGAATTGGAACTAGCGAGTTTTGTGATATAAATCGCTAAAGTTTTAGCAAGTGATAAGGTGAAAATTTGTCATTCACGGATCTGTGCTTTTAAATACGTGTGAATTTTTCACTAGCTTTCGAGCCCTGTGCCGGGGACTGAACTTGCTCCCACCCTCCCTCTTTAACGAGTCACCTTCGGACGGACTTTAACCTTGGTCGGACTCTTGAAAAGAACCTCCTGTTAAGGTAAAGTGCCTAGGGGGAAATATTTTAGCGTGGGACTCTGACATATACTCCAGGAGCTATTTCTTTTTTTCAACCTTGGTGATAGACTCTTTTACAAACTCACACGCACATAATCAACACACATCGACACACTCACTGCGCGTGGGTTTCCCTTCTTTGATTTATTTTTCCAAAAACTCATATGAGCCGATGGAAAAATAGATAAAGGAGACACGGCGGATACCACTGAAGACCCTCTTCGATGCCCTGAAGCCTCACCGAGGGAAGGTTTTTGCAAAAATTTATGGTGATTTGTGCATAGCCCTAGTACGACTAATTGATACTCACAATGGATACGCTGGTATCTGCTCTGAGGAGGCAGATTGCGAAGCACTCACCTCCACAAAAGCTGCAGAAGTCGAGGAGGCTTTACTCCAAGGCTTGATTAAATTTAACCCACACACCCCACCGCAAATAAAAACTCACAGAAGTGCCATCCTTCGCCGCCTCGATCCATGGGTTGGGGGGCACACTGTAGAAGAAATTCATACGTAGGTGGAAAAGAACCACACTTGGGCGAAGGTATCTGAAATTATTAAGTTTAAAGAATACACTCATCTCATATTGTCAAGATAGTCTTTTGTGATGAGGCAATGGCGGTTAAGGCTACGGAAGGAGGTATGCTCTTCTTTAACGTCTGTGTCTGCTGTGACCAGATCGAACGGGAGAAATCTATCGACCTCGAGATGTGCTTTAAGTTCTATAAGTACGAGCAGCACAGCACTGCCACCTGCACCAGAGGAAACGTCCTTTTGTTCTCTATTTGCTCCTCAAATACACATTCATGGAGGGACTGTAATAGCACCTCCTTGAAGTGCCTAAACTGCGCAGGAACGCATAAGACGCTATCCATGGCATGTTCGATCATAAAGATCCACTAAAAAAGAAAGGTAATGAAAAAAGACAGACTGAAGAATTAAAAGCGAACAGTACCTACGCCAAGGTTGCAAAAGCTGCTGTTGCGGAGTCTCGGGAGACAAAGACATACCTGCATGTTGATGAGGAGAACTCGACGAAAATTATGTGTTGCATTGATTATGCTTACATCGCAAATATCTCTTCCCCGGGATCCTTTGCGAAGGAGTTAAATAGAATCCTGACTCATAATAGGATGCAGGAATTGTGGTTCCCTGAGAATCTACAGTCTGAAGAGATTATCTAAAAATTAGTCGTTTCAATCCCCAGTGCGAGAGTAGTTGCCAGAAGCTCCCCACCCCCGGCAGCGCCCCAGTTCCTTCCATGGACCCCAGGATCCAGCCACAAGCAGCACGTGACGCAAACCCACGCACTGAAAAATAGAACACGGAAAGCAAACAGACAGAACAAACAAACACACACAAGCACCTTCGGAAATAAAAGTTTCGGTGATTGAGACTGCGAGACCCGAGGGAGGGACGCATTCGTCCCGCTCTTGGAAAACCTCACAGAGATCGTCCTCTTCTTCTAAGAGGAATCAAGGCACGTTTATCATTCAAGAGAAATAAACTTGAAGGTATACGATGCCGTTTCGGTAAGGAGATGACTGCCCTTGATGTAACGGAAGGAGTAATAACTAGAAGATACAAATGGTAATTCACCTCGGACGACTGCAATGAAAAAAAAGTCGAGGAGGCTTTATTCCAAGGCTTGATTAAATTGGCTCTCGAAACTGTTATCACTCTCACTGACTGCGAATACAGGAAAAAGCAATCAGGCAAAATAATTACGCCACCTAACAGTCCTCAGGGACCAAGCTCGTAAGAGAATAAGTTCTGAAAAGAACACAAACGCACACAGGATTCTATAGTGAACAAGACAATGGACACACTAAAAATTTTACATTTTAACTCGAACGGTTGGACGAACAAAAAAGTAATGTACAGTAACGTAACATGACAATGTGACCCAGAAAGTTGTATTTATTTCAGAACACGGGATAAATACAGACGGATGTGAAATAGCTGTGAAAAGAGGTCTTTACTTCATATCAATAAGTGGATTTGATGAGACATACCTTGCTGTGGAGGTCTATACGGCAGTGGGCCACTGGTCCTGGTAACAGAGTACCAGCCCCCGAGGAGAAGGTACATACCCTTCCACAACTTCCTGCAGCTTTGTGGTCACAGCAGAACCGTTCTTTTTACCGGCGACCTCAATGCGAGGAGTGCTGCCTCGCATATATATATATATATATATATATATATATATATATATATATATATATATATATATATATATATATATATATATATATATATATATATATATATATATATATATATATATATATATATATATATATATATATATATATATATATATAAGTATGTGTGTGTTTGTGTCTCTAAAACTCAAAGTAGCGCGTGAGTAAGCGATAATGTAACGCAACCCACAAGGAAAGTGAAACAAATATTCCGCGCGTTCGAACTCTATTTTAAGTTCATTATCAAAGGAATATCATAAACAACAGAATACCAAAACATGGAAGTAGGAATGGGAACGCCTACAACAAGGATAGAACTAATGGGAAAAATATATAAATAATGAATTCAAGGCACTTGAAAATAAATTAGTAGGAACTCGCATGCGATTGTTCTCAAATGCCCTTGAATTCATTATTTGTATATTTTTCCCATTGGTTCACTTCTTGCTGTTCGTGTCCTCTTCGTCCGAGTTTATTCAGGTTTTCATCCCTTGCTTTACCATCACGAGGGGAGCTTTATTGGTACAACTCGAAAGTTTGTGTCAACTAAGTGTTGGAAAAGGGGTTCTTTACAGCAATGTTAAGTGCAGAAACAACGGCGTTGCCCGATAAAGTAACGGTCCCGTGCTTTCAAATCCAAGCGTTAGTCGTAACCATGGCAACACATACAATGGAGAGCCACAGTCCGGTCTCAAAATACGGATATAAATATAAAAGTTTTTCCCGTAAAGAACTCAGTTGCCCAGTAGTTTAGGTGGGCAGAGAGTTATTTTACAGGTTCCTTTTCCGGCAACTGAAACTGTGCAGCTGTATTCAAAACCTGAGAGTTGTGAGAAAGCTATAGTGTCTCGCTTCCAGGGAGACACTATATCTCCCTTCGTTCGCAAATGGAGCCATGACATGCATTGGAAATTGTTCCTTTTGGACAAATTTGTCCCTAGAGAAAATATGCCCTTTCCAGCAACTTTTCTTTTAGGAGTCCTTGATTCTCTCGTTGGTTTCACATCTTTATTCAAATCATTATTTGACCTGAATGGTAATCAAATCAGCTTAAAATATGGAGAAGATTTAAATGCGTGAAAGAAAGAAAAGAAGAGTGTAATGAGATTAAAAATCAGGATTTCATTAACATATTACACCTTAACCTAAGAAGTGCGGAACAACACAAATTATTTTGCAACTTATCTTAAGTGAATCAGCACAAAATGTGCCTCAAGCAATCACGAAAACATGAATATGCTAAAAGTTATTTTATAATTCAAATCAATTGAATATTCATTGCAATAATATTATTCTTCATTATTTATCAATTTATTTAGGTATAATACAGGGAATTGGTGTAATTGTGGTGGTTGCTAGCCTCACACGTAGGAAATTTCAACTCTAACAGCTCCGTCAAGCAATCTCTATAATAGATGCCTGGAAATTCTCGGCCGTTCTTCTATATTCTTCTAACAGGTATTCGAAATTGCTTAAAGTCTTTGATTGGTAACACTTGGTAATTAATTTTCCAAATCTCAGCCACAAGAAGGTGTCCAGAGCAGCGCCAAGTAAAGATCAGATGGCCACACAAATGTCTGTTGTCTGTGTCTCCTCTACGATCTTAAACTTGGATGCAAAACAGCATAAAAGGGTACCCAAGGACCACGCATCCTCTGGTGGAGCTGAAGGAAATAACAGTACCTTAAAGGAGGGCAAAATGTTTCTAGCTGAAATGGGAAAATTTGAATAAATTCTTCCATAGGAAATTCGAAGAGTATTAATGACGATGGTATGAAGTTTTGTATTGAATTGAATCTACTCTGAAAATGTCAATGATTAAACTATGGGTTAACAAGAGGGAGAAGACCTCTCTGCGAGCATCAGACAAATGCTCGTGTGTTTGGATTCATCTGCAAAGGGTCACGAAAACCCAATGACTATTTCGGACGTCTGATATTTTGTGGTATTTCGTCTAGAAATTTTAGAGAAGAGCAATTGATGATCATTCATCGAGACCACATTTTGAGTTTGTGGCAGCAAATAATTCTAAATTCGCAAATTGTTTACACTGAGAAAGTCATCAGCTCTCATTCTCGCTCGCAAAAATGTCAGAAAAGTTCAGAAAATCGACGCATTTGGGACAAAATTATTAACGCAAATACATAAGTGATATTATTTTTATTATTTTTTACTCCGCCGGACCCAATTCCGGTTCGGAGACTCGTGTCACAACCTGGTTGACAGCGCCCCAAGTTTTGCTTCTCTTTGCCCATTCCTATTTACCTAACTAAGCACCTTTCACGCATATTTACTTCCCCTAAGTTGACCATTTTCATTACGAGCCTCTTTTCAAACATCTTCTGGTCGAATTCCCAAATTAGTTTATTATAATTAACAAATCACGTTTGGCGATAGTAGTGTCGTTCTCTCTTTTTTTTCAATTTTAAGATATCGTCATGGCAACGGCCAACGAAGGCATCGTCGTAGCATTCAAACTCCTGTACGTCGTGGGAGTGCTCGGTTATTTCCTTCGAGCGGGTCCCCGTTTTCCTCCACTTTATGGAGACGATCTAAAGAAGATGTCCCTTGAGGGGCCTTTCATAGACCAGGAAGTGTTGGATCTTCACCAGCCTCTCTATCATCTTCACATACTGAAGTTCCCTGCCTTGAAGTTGTGTCGCATTCTCCAAACCACTGCGAGAAACGTTCGATTTGATGTCGCCATCCTCGTGGAGTCGCTGTTCAAGGGTTGAGATGAAGAACGTAGGCGTAGGTTTCCTCTGACCTACGTTACGTTTCAGTGTACATAAGGGAATTATTTTATGTCTTAATGTTTTTAAAACTTTAAACCATAAACGGAACAAATACCCTCAGATTACATTTTTGCATCTGACACTTCTAAAGGATCTGTCCACTTATTTTGTCTCGTCTGCGGAGACCGAATGTAACGATAGTCCGATTTCATTTTGAATAATGGGGATTTTTTATATGGCGCTTTTAAAGTCAATGAACCTTCATAAAACGCCTGTCTATCAACTAAAAAAAAGCTTGATAAATGAAGTGGGTCTCAAAGTAATGCGAAAAGACAAAAAGTAAACCAAAAGAAAGCAAGTATAACGCAATATGAAAGAAAAACGTAGAAGGTAAAGAAAACGTAAAAAGTAAGTAAAATATAAGGAAAATTGAGGAAAAGCATGCAAGTTCCCTCTCTAGGGGACTTAAATTGGGGATTTTGAGACCGGGAAAATAACGCTAAATTTCTGGAACCAGATACTTTTGTGCGATACAGGGCTAATGATTCTCGTTTCAGGGTTCCAGGGACTGTGGATTCGGGTGATCGTTGTTTCTATCAATAGGGGTCTTAGTTCCATGGGTTCTATACCCAGGCCCAGATTAAGCTAGTGAGGGGCCTGTAGAATATGTTATAAAGTAGCCCTGACAAAAATACACTTAAATATTAAATAATAAATGATTTTTACTTGAATAGTATGGTATTTTTTTCATTTGTTATACATACAGCTAAATATGGTTGACACTTTGCTAATAATATTACATGTATGAATTATTTTAAATGTTAAAGTAGCAAAACTACAATTTAAAAGTTACATTTTCCTATTTAGCATGAGCATATTTGTTAATGATACTGGACATGTATATTTTACTCAGTAGTTCATGTTTACTGTTCATTCGAGTGAGATTATTCACTCTGTTTTGTCCGATGGTGTTTCTTAGTTCATTTTCAATCCTCTTCACTTTTGAAAATGATCATTTCCACTGCAGTGACAGATTGATGCGCAAGGCATTTTCTATATTTGGAAAACAAGACTCCAAAGAATTGTTCGTTTTATGAAACGGTACGATTGTATCTGTACAAGGTCTTGTTTGTCGACAATATGAGAAGCAAGATCAGTTTTCAGCAGTTCAGTAAAATAGACACATTCTTCACCATGAATTTCTTCTAAATCTTCCGGGTAGGATTTGAAGGGGTCCAATGCACCTTTTACCTTTATGACGTGTTGACAGGGCAGAAAGCGAGCTGCTGTCAATAATGAGAAGAAATGCTGTTCGGCTTTTAAACTCCTGAAAAGAGTTTGGGAGTCAACAAATGAATCAAGAGAGGGTGGAACCACTGAAATCATCATACGCGCGATTTCGTTTGTGTTTTCTTTGAATATGTTGTTGATAATTTTATATTCTAAAACTAGTTAACTTGTGTCATCTTAATGAAAACAGAAAAATATGATAAGTAAATAAAGATGCTCCTCCTCCAGAATGTCAACAATGATGTTGCCAGATCGTGAGATAACGATTTCACCAGACAGCTTGAAATTTTTAAGTGGGAGACACTTAGCATACATATGCTATTAAATCCGGTCCTGACTATACGAGAGAAGAACTAGTGCTAATTTTAAATGAAAAGCAAAGGCAAACAAAAGCATTTTGATATAGAATTTAGGGGAAGCGAAAGGTGAAGGCGAAAATGTGTGGCAGTTACATTAGCCGATTAGATAAGAGGAGATTACTAGGCGCGCTGCGGGACGGGGAGAGACATGGATGAATCTATGGAGTCCTTAACGGAGTTAACTATATGGCTCATAGGAGTAGATGACGTAGAATAATAACCCTGGAAGATTCCTGGTAGATCCAAAGGCTGGGGTTAGGGTGAATGGCGACACTGAGTGGCGCCACATAGTGGCGTGCGGTGTTTTTAAAGATGAGGAAGCAATTCAATTTGTACAAAAATAAATATGTTAATTGAAGTGAATATGTTGTTCATTAAAAATAACTATAAAATTGTAAGCTATTCACTTTATTTAAATATTATTATTTTAACTTTGTTCAAATGTTAAATTAGCTTTTGTGTGTATGCACAACCACAAGCCAAGATGTTCTATCATATTAGCCCACATTGTATTTGCGAGTGCAACACTTTGTTCTGGAAGACAGATAATAATAATAATTGGTTTATTCATCAAGAAGCAGTACATTGTACAATGTGCAATTAATCAAAAGATCTCGATTTACAAATTCTGTGAAAATATATTGACTAAAATAATTAAAAGCTAACATTGAACAATAAAAATTAAAATAGATAAGATCTTAATAAAAGCAATTAATGTCCAATATGTGTAAAGTCTACTTGTTGAACGGGCGAGCCACATAGGGTATGGTGGACCTCCTGTAGCGCTCTGTTCGGCACTTGGCTAATAGTGATCTAGCACTGTGTCGTGTTTGGTAGCAAGATGGTGCTCTTGCTGGCAGAATGCTCAGGTGGTCATTTTCCCTTAGTTTCTCCCCCAAACTAAAGGTGAGTTGGCTTCTCCTGTTCTCCAGCGATGGCAAGCCAAGCGTGGATAGCGTAGCACTATAGCACTATAACTGTAATGGCCGACAGTCTTAATAATTTTTCAATAATGCAATCTCATTTTCTCGCAACTTCATTTGCATCCATTTTGTTTAAAAGGAGGTTATCACTTAAAAAAATTAATAAACAATACACCACACTTACCTGACCACGGCCTCGCAGCTACTGATCTTAAAGATACGAGGGATGACTCCGGTAGGACTGCCAGAATCCTTGAAATATTAACAAAATGCTTAAAACACAAGAACGTAACCATACAGAGTTTATGCTATGTAGCTGCTTTCATTCTCAGAACAGGTATTTAAATATAACCTAAAAATTGTTTAAGCTTCAGAGCATAATAATAGTTACATCATTGTGTCTTAAACATTTTGTTGCTTTTGCTAGATTCTGGTAAACCAAGATAGTTGCCAGATGCAAGCCGATGACTGCAAAGCTAAATTTGCTTCCTTTTCCATATACAAATAGGTTATTTTTTTATTAATTCTAACACGGCGTTGAAAGATTTAGATAAAAATCATCAAACTCTAATGACTGTATATCAGACCTAATAAAAGCAAAACATCTTTTAAACTATTCATTTAAAGCACTCAAAAAACAGAACTATTATTGAAATAAGAAGAAAAAAAGAGTAGAAATTCCGACGAAAAGAATGCATTTCTTCGCTTGCAGTCGAGCTCACCAGGGTCTAACGCCAATTAGATTTAAAATGAACGGTGCCGTATAGCGTATACAAGAATAAGCAATCATAAATGTGAGAATAAAATTGATTCTGCTGTCATATTCATTGTTGGGGTGTAATTCTTTTCTCTTATTCATAAATAGGGGAAGCATTGCTTCCATTGACCGCACGCCACTCGCACCAAAGTCCGCTCCCCTCTCCCAAACTGAATTATCTTTTAGGGGGAAATCTAAAGAAGAAGAGGTCATGCCACTTATTAATTGCACCACTCGGCCATTTTTGCTATGAAATCAATAGAGGGGGCATAGGGGATGAACTTCGTTGGGGGGGGGGAGATGCAGGGAAAGCGGTAGTACCGCGTTCTCCCTTTCGCGGCCTAAGGAAGAGCCACCCTCTACACTTCAAAGGAGTGGGGATTAAAAACACCGTTACATTCAGGAGACCAAAGAATGATGTGTGTCAACATTTGGAAGGAAAGAGAAGGTGGTTTTGTGATGATGTGGGTGGAAGTGCTTGAGCGCATCCGTCAGACGACATTACTGCATGATTTACGGAACCTCCCTACTATCGCCGAGTAATATTTCACAGCAATGACCGAATATCCCCTAAATTATATATATTCGAATATAGTTAGAGGAGAGGGGGCAATATGTGGGAGGTTATTAAGCATATTAAAAAAAAAGTATGGCAGGAAATGAGAAATAAAAAAAAAGTTTTGTTTGCATCCTGCCAGAAATCTTTCGACCCGGGGCCGACATATTTTCACGAAACATAGGAGCGAAATGCTCTAATATGACTTAATGTGTGTAAGTGTGTCTGAGTGCGTAAAAATGTGTGCGGATGTGTGAAATATAGTTGTGTGAAAATGTCTGGGTCAGTAAGAGCGTGTGAAGCTGAGTGTGTAAAAATGAAGGAGGTTGTGTAAAAATGGAGGATGAGTAAAAATGGAGATTGTGTAAAAATAGATGTGTAAAAAGTGGAGATTGTGTAAAAATGGAGGAGGTGTGTAATAAGAGGGGAGGTGTGCAATAATGGAGGACGGTGTGTAAAAAAGATGGAAGTCTGAAAAAATGATGGAAGTGTGTAAAAATTGAGGAAAGCGTGTAAGAATTGAGGAGATTGTGTAAAAATTAAGGAATGTGAGTAATAATGGAGAAGGGTGTGGGAAATATAGAAGTGTGTGTAAAAAGGAAGGGAGGTTGTAAAAATGAAGAAGGGTGTATAATGATGGGGGAAATGTAAAAAGGAAGAAGGGTGTGGAAAAATGGAGGAGAGTGTATAAAATGTCGGAAGGTTTGTAAATATGGTGGGTTACGCATAAGCTTCCTTTTCAATGATTTACAATTTTATGTTATTTGCACATGCTGTTATGTAATATTAATATTTAATATAACCATATCAAATCTACCCTAAGTAAAATAAGGGTATTATAATTATACATCTAGGGTTGGGTAAATTAGTACTTAATACATCCTTGGTTTATTTCATTAGTAGCAGAAGTTTATTGTACGTTCATTCTTCAAGACGAGGCGGAATTTTAAAATCCATACTAATAATTACAACACAAGGTTCTCCAAACTACCTAAAAGGGCTTTGGCTAATAAAGAATGTTGAGACATAAGAAAGCATCTCAAAACTTGTAACAGAAATATTCATATAATGAGTTTTCGATTTTAGATTCATGTCTCAACAGACACTATTGAGATAGTTGGGAATTTTATACATCCTGAAAATCACCTCGAAACGTTACTAACAAAAATCCAACCACTCAACGTTTCAGACAAAGGCAAACTAGTCTATCTCCAATAGTTATTTGGCTTCTGAATTTACTCGCAGGATTGGAATTTAATCTAATACAAGGACACCTTCAATATACGAGGGGCGGTCAATAAGTTTTGCAATTCGGATATAAGGAAACGAGATATGAGGAAAAGTGTTTTATTATTTTTCAATATAACTACCCTCGACTTCAATGCACTTGCGCCACTTGTCCCTGAGGCTTCGAATTTCCGACAACCATAAATCTGCCGACTGCTGTTCAATCCACTCCTGGACGGCGAGCTGGACATCTTCATCGTCCCCAAACCGGCGTCCACGCAGGGCAGCCTTGAGCTGGCGGAATAAAAAGTAGTCGCTAGGGGCCAGATCTGGGCTGTAGGGGGGTGGTTGAGCTCCTCGAATCCGCACTCACGCAGGGCAGCTTGTGCAACTCTGGCCTTGTGGACTTTGACGACGTTGAAGTCGATCATGGGGCGTGAGGTTTCTAGGGACCCAACGGGCAGAGACCTTGGTCATGGCCAAATTGTCGTGGATGATGTTGATAACACTTCCATGTGATATTACAAATTCTCTCTCGATTTCTTCGGCCTTCATTCGTCGATTTTCGAGGATCATTCTCTCCAACGGGCCACATTGTCCTCGTTGGTCACGTCTAACGGGCGTCCTGGACGGGAGACATCTTCAAGGGACTCACGACCATGGAAGAACTCCCTATTCCAGCGAGCAATGGTTGCATAGGAAGGGGTGGTGTCGGTCTACACTGCAACCATGCGTTCATGGATCTCTTTTGCATTCTTGCCTTCTTTGGTCAAAAATTTGATAACTGCGCGGTCAACTTTCTCCATTGTTGAAAAATTTGTGACTGACGATCTGCGATTAGCTACTGCTTCTTAAATAGACGAGGCAGGAGCGTACGACTGCAGGTCCTGACTTGTCATAAATTTTCCTAACACCCTCACAAACAGCCATCCCCCTTCCTCTGTTTTGCCCTACCGATTCGCAAAACTTATTGACCTCCCCTCGTAAATTACAGACAAATTTGCTTACCATACATATATGTAAATTTTGTTATAGGTATTTTTCTCAGCTTAAATTGTCACGTTTCTCTTCGATAATTCTACTTCAATTCAATAGGTCGCTCTTTAAGATTCGCTTATTATTATTTTAAGTGTAGTTTTGAAGGCTCATTTTAACGACTTATATACCATTGACAGAAATATTGCCGAGAACTCCACCACTCAGCACGATTATATATATATATATATATATATATATATATATATATATATATATATGAGGAATTAAACCACATTCTCCGAAGACAATTTAATTCAGAACAGTTTCGGTGTATCTCACACCCTTTTTCAACTAACACTGGGCAGAAAAATGAGAAAAGCATAACACAAGATCCCCTCTTTTTTCCCCCAATCCCCTACTTGTGGCCAATCTGGGGGGGGGGAGTTAGGCCTAAACATATTGAAGGGCTGACATTTTACTATTTTGTTTATTTGCGATCTTATTACAGGATTAAAAGAAAATTGACCCTCAGATAGATTTAAATTAGGAACTGACGATATCAAGCTCGATTCTACGATTCTTCTCTTAACATAGTTGGCCGATTTAAATAACATTTTACTTCCATTGAAATCGATCGTATGATTCTTGTCTCTAACATGGCAAAAAATTCCACAACTTTCGCTGCCCACTCTAATATCTCTTTTTTGTTCGTACAATCTCTTGTCTAGATTTCTCCCCGTTTCCCCTATATAAACTTTATGGCAATCGTTGCATGGTATTGCATATACTCCTATGTTAATATGTTCTTTGGGTTTCCTGGAAATCATCAATTGGTTTAAGAAATTATTATATTTAAAGGCTACATTAATACCCGCTTTTCCAAATATGTCCTTTAAACTATTTAATTTATTATTAAATGGCAATGTTATACATTTGTTGAAGTCATTTGTGCGGGAAGGCTTATTACCATAGAATGTTTTCCTAGCTGCAAAATGGGCAGACGATATGAACCAATCGGGGTAATACAAATTAGAAAAAATGGTCCTGATAATGACAATTTCTTCATCTAAATAGGAAGGATTACATATTTTGTATGCTCTAAGGAAAAGGTTAGAGGAAAGGTTATAAGCTCTCCAAATGGCTCGCCAAGCATTTATCTCCAGCAGTTGGAAGAATCTCATCTGCACACATTATGAACACTCAAGATTTCGTTGACCGCCTCAACCACTTGCAATTACCGGATGGAAAACTTGTGAGCTTTGATGTAAACTCTTTGTTTACTAAAGTTCCGGTTGACCACACCATGGGCCTTCTGCGGAAAATCATGCCTAGACTTAATTTGGATCTTCCCATTTCTACGAGTAAATTTATCGATTTAGTTGAATTATGTCTCTCTGACAATGTGTTTCAAGTAAATAATGAGTTTTATAGACAAATATTTGTCCTTAGCATGGGAAATAGTTTATCTCTGATATTGGCATGTCTCTTCATGGAATATTTTGAGACTGAACTCCTTCCCACAATTTCTCCCCATAACTTTATATGGTTAAGGTACATTGACGATGTATTTTCTGTAGGGCCTAATGGCCATGATTTTGATACCTTTTTTAATAATTTGAATAATTTGCATGTCTCCATCAAATTTAAATATGAATGGGAATATGATAATAGATTACCCTTTTTAGATGTCCTCATTGATAAAAAACACCATGAATTAAAACTTGACGTGTATAGGAAACCAACCCACTCGAATGCCTATATACATTATTTTTCGTTTCACGATAATACTGTTAAAAAATCGGTAATTTCTAACCTTTTCCTTAGAGCATACAAAATATGTCATCCTTCCTATTTAGATGAAGAAATTGTCATTATCAGGACCATTTTTTCTAATTTGTATTACCCCGATTGGTTCATATCGTCTGCCCATTTTGCAGCTAGGAAAACATTATATGGTAATAAGCCTTCCCGCACTAACGACTTCAACAAATGTATAACATTGCCATTTAATAATAAATTAAATAGTTTAAAGGACATAGTTGGAAAAGCGGGTATTAATCTAGCCTTTAAATATAATAATTACTTAAACCAATTGATGATTTCCAGGAAACCCAAAGAACATATTAACATAGGAGTATATGCAATACCATGCAACGATTGCCATAAAGTTTATATAGGGGAAACGGGGAGAAATCTAGACAAGAGATTGTATGAACACAAAAGAGATATTAGAGTGGACAGCGAAAGCAGTGCAATATTTTGCCATGTTAGAGACAAGAATCATACGATCGATTTCAATGGAAGTAAAATGGTATTTAAATCGGCTAACTATGTTAAGAGAAGAATCGTAGAATCGAGCTTGATATCGTCAGTTCCTAATTTAAATCTATCTGAGGGTCAATTTTCTTTTAATCCTGTAATTAGAAAGCAAATAAACAAAATAGTAAAATGTCAGCCCTTTAATATGTTTAGGCCTACCCTCCCCCCCCCCTAGATTAGCCACAAGTAGGGGATTGGGGAAAAAATAGGGGATCTTTCACGACCTGACCTTGTGTTATGCTTATATGCACTTTTCTTATATTTTCTATCCAGTGTCAGTTGAAAAAGGGTGTGAGATACACCGAAACTGTTCTGAATTAAATTGTCTTCGGAGAATGTGGTTTAATTCCTCATCTTTTCTTGCGATATTGCATTAATTTTCATCATATATATATATATATATATATATATATATATATATATATATATATATATACAATGAAAGCACTTTTTGAGCACAAAGTTTATTGAACCGGAATAGTTTCGTTATGAAGTTTTCCATACCGAAACTAGTTCCGGTTCAATAAACTTTGTGCTCAAAAAGTGGTTTCATTGTACATTGTACATATATATATATATATATATATCCAACACACCGCAAGAAAGAGAAAACGATTATTTTTTTCCTTCGGAAATAGTTATTTCCTACTTCGAAAAAATCCGAGCCTGGGTGAGATTCGAACCAAGCACACTGAGGCAGCGAACAACTGCTTTGATCTCAATTAAAGGGAGCCTTCGGCTACGCGGAAGACAAAAACTTCCGATCGACGCTTCGCAAGGTCGATCGGGACTGTTAAAGAGAGAGAAATTAATTGGGAATTCAAAGGACAAAGGAGAAATTGAGTTAAACACGCGGCGAATACACAATGTACATATCTCATGATATATATATATATATATATATATATATATATATATATATATATATATATATATATATATATATATATATATATATGCAGTGAATTTGTCTGGATTGGAGAAGTTCGCAATCCGTAAAAGATGTCTAATGCCTTATCGCCGAAAGACAGTCCCTCATAAAATCCCCTTTAGAAATGATTGTGTGCCTGTTCGAGGAATATGACACCCGAAAACCCAAACGCAGACATTTCCAGCTTATTAATAATTGATGTTTGCTAGGGCATTAATGCTCTGATAAATGACCACGGCCGTCAGCAGGCAGGGCATTCATAGATCAGATCAACCAATAGTGACTCCGAAATGTGGAGACACGTCGACACTAAGGGAGCCTGTAATCTAGCGAACCCTCAACGGTTGAAAGGGGAAATATCAAGTGCAACTATTATGTTATAGCCAATCCTTCACACTTCTTGATGATTGTCACTCATTCATTGTAATTTTTCTTCATCGTTTTATTCTCGTTTCCCTCCGCTAAATTAACTTAGCTGCTGTTAAATGTGTGATATAAAGTCCTTGTAAGTCGTCTACGTTTTCTCAATTGATTTAAGATAATTTTGCACCGAGGGATCCCAAAATGACATCTTTTTCCTTCGATCAGGTCAGGTTTTTGTGCTAAGTCGATTTTTTTTTTTAAATCCGATCTTCTAACTAAATCAATTACATTTTTATGACATTTTCGATTGTATTTTTGTCAATATTTATCATCCGAAATAGTGTATTAAAATAAATAACATAGTTTTCTAACAAAATTTATTAATAAAATGTTACAAAATTCAATATGTATAATGCATATTAAATAGTAGACATTGATAAAGGTAAGTACATGCTTAATTTCGATATTAGGTCATCATTGTTTAGAATTCAGGTCATTAACTTCCGTTTCTTTGAACTCAGCGGTAGGAATGTCTCTTCCGAGCCCAACAGTTATCAGCAATCATGACTGCATCCCAGCGTCCCTGAAGCCTGGTCTCCATCTCTTCAATATCCTGATGGAATCAGAATGAGAATGAGAATAAGTAATGCATTTTGATGTTCATGTTGCATCCGATGTTTCTGAAAGCAGTCAGCATATTAACAAGTTCTGTGTAGTTTGTGGCCTTCTTGTTGCCAAAAAAAGTACTACACGACCAAAACAAAAGCCTTCCACACTACCATCCTTGTCCTGAGCTTTGGTGAATTGTTTGATCAAGCCAAACTTTATGCGCAAGGGTGGGAAGAGTCTCCTGTCACTGTCCAACAGATATTGCGCCAAATCTGTGCAATATCTGTACAGTACATCAAGTCCTTTTCTTCCGATTAAAAATGGAAGTCAACCTGATGACTTTTGATTCTTACAATTTGGATGCCAACAGTTTGGCAAAAGACTTTGACAAGCTGAGATTGGAAACTAGATCATTTAGTTCCTTTTGAAAAAAAGAATGCGGACCATCATCGGTCAAAAACCACTTCTTCATTTTCTTCAGCATTGGAGAAATCTTTGTTACTAATGTCAGGAAGTTCTCCTTAGACAGGTACTGGAATTTCATCACAATAAGCTTCAGGACGACGTGTTGATTGAATATCAGGATACTTGAGGCTGCTCCTGTTCTTTCTGTTGATCCCAGTAAATTAATAGCGCAGAAGTAGCAGCCAGTGCCATGGTTTGCCGGCTACCTCTAAACCATGGGAATTCCAAACTTCACACAACTCTTCTTGCCCCAAGTCCAACGACCTAGATACGTGGTGCCTGTCTTACATACCATGTGTGGCGCCCAAGCTTTATCCTGACTACCAAATTCCATACTAAAATAAGCATGGTAAGCACGCTTTATGAAACTTGTGACTGGATTCCTGCTAGGAACATCTGTGTATTCACCGCTACTGTGGCAGAATACATCGGACGTATTTTTGCAAGATCTTCTGGCCGAATCCATTTCATTCACCTGCAAAATAAAAATACCAGATATTCAAAAAGTATCAGTTTTAAACTCTTCAGAATTCGTTCTTTAAAGAAATCAGAATTTTTTTTACATCATATAAATAGAAAAATACACGTACATGTTAAAAATACGTAAAGAGGACTATATGGCGATAAATAAAAAAGTTGACCTGATTGAGGAAAACCACTGGGATTTTTTGGAATCAGCACATAAAAATTGACCTAAATCATCTAAAATACTTAAAGAATAAATTTGGTGTTGGCCAGTGTGATTGATTTTCTTTATAAAGGTTGTTTTTTTTATAACTTCCCTCGGAAGCCCAGAGGGTGTTTTACTTCCGGCCCACGAAATTGGCTGCTGAAAGTCGATTACGAACACCTCGATCACTATAAAAACTTTGCGGCGTGGTCCAGATATACTTTTTCGTAGCAATGGAATGAACGATTCCTAAATACCAGCTCATACAAAAGCAGAAATGGTTCACAAACAAAGAGCAAACAAACACCTCGGTAAGTGAACTTATAGCAGTATTTCTTTCCCAGAAAGAAATACTGAGGTGGGCACTAAATACATTTAAAGTATTTAAATAATAAATATTAAATACATGAGAAAAGTGTATTTAGATACTAAATAGTAAATACATTTTAAAAATGTATTTAGTATTTAAATACTAAATACATTAAATATATTTAAATACATTTTTAAATACATTTAAAATACATGATATATAATGACAATCGATAAGGACCATTGGTATCACAACAAAAAATATCCATTAAAATGAAATTGTATATTACAATTACTAATGTAGGATTAGATGACAATTGGACTTAGGTTCTACCAAAATAATAGAAAGTTCCATAGAATTAAATTTCAGTTAGCTATTTATATCAGTATTACATTTAAGTAATATCAGTGGCTGAAATATTTCGTCAGATAAAGAACTCCGTTTTGGAGAAGAGCCGTTCCACAGGAGCTGACGACGGAAGGGTGGTGTTGTATTTAATAAATATTTATTTTAGCTTTGGATATCTAACTAAACTTTGAAGTCTTTTATTTGAATCTTGAAGGTAACTCAACACTTCTAAATTTGGGTTGATCGTGTTTGAGTGGGTTTTGTAAATCCAAAATAATCGTCACTGTCCCATAAACCACTGGATGATTCAGCTTCGGGTCTTGCTGCTAAATCTCAATCACTTGAATCATAATATTTTTAACAAAGTCTTGGTGGCTTGAACTATCCCATGAAATACTGATATCTAACCAGCGAAGTTTGAAGAATGGGTGGCTTGTTGATGCAATAATGGCATCTGTAACGCTGTCTTCATTTGCCAAGGTCAAATAAGATTGATAGCGCTTTCCAAGGCCCTTAGTGACTGCACTTAGAAGAGGTTGGCAAAGTTTCAGAGAACGTAACTAAAGGCTCTTCAGCTTTATCTCCACAGTAAGCAAGGTAGGGATCAATTCTTCATAAAAACAGTTTTGCCAGCCCTGTAGGCGATCAATTGCCACTACAATGGGAGCCAAAACTGAGACATACTCCCAAGAAATTCAATTTCGTGACTTCTGAACACTGGAAGTTCAAGGGACGTCATGAGTTGATGTAATTTGTCCTTGTGTTTTAAAAATAATGACAATGCTTTAAACAGAGAGTTCCACCTTGTAATGCAAGGCACCTTTAATGAGCAGTTGATAATAGTTTGGATAATCTCTGCTGATTTTTGGACGACCGGTTTTTTTCCATAATGCTGAGCATTTCCCAATAGCAGCATGATCGATATTTGCAAAAAAAAGATATTTTAAGTGCCTTTTTTGCATCAGTTGTGGCGACGAGACTGAGTGTGTTTGAAGCAAAGAGCGCATGTTTAGGTAGGCTGAAGCTGCATGGGTCAAACGAAAGGTCTTTTTCCTGATCTAAGGCACTTCTCATTAAGAAACTATCCTCCAGCTCGTGCGTACTCTGATCTTCTTCACCTACCTGGATTACATCTTCTGAATCTGTGGACATATTTGCAGCAGTGACTGAAAATTCCTTAAACGCTTTAACAAAATTAGAGCCATTAACAGTGAGGGTGATCGTGATTTTCGGCAGGGGTATATCGTATTTATTGGTGATATTCTCCATATGTTCAGTAATCGTGATGTAGTTATGTTCTCCTTTAAAGGGACAAATTCCTAAATGTAAAAGACATTTTCAATTTCATATTTCATAAAGAGCAAAATAACTACGCCCGAAAAAAAGGGACGAGTTGACCAAATATCTGCAGTAAGACATAAGTAAGAGGTGCTGTCTAGTTTATTCTTCAGTAGAGATCTTGTCACTTTCTCTTATTCTATAAGATTTCGACCTAGCGTCTGCCTTGAAATGGCATCAACTGAAGAATTTAGACATGCGGTGGTGGAATGTGTGATTATTGTGAGTTAAATTGATTTTCACAGTGAAATGAGAATATATGGTATGCATATAAAACTTTATATATAAAATGTAGCTATATGAATATCCTATAGCTATATAGGACTGGTACATTAATTCATAAATATATTATTAGTCCTTCATATTCAGAATTACATAGTAAAATATTGACTTTCAGTATTGTTAGGAATATATACATTATCAAGCTTTATTTCCTACATTTTTGACGAGCGGACATGCTAGTTTTGACATAAAGATATACATGTATTGCTACTATAACGAAAGACATCGTTATAGGAATTCACCTAATAACTACATATAATCAATCAATAATTCTAATTATTCCTAAAAAAATTTATTCAATAATATCTTCAAGTAAATGATAGGGCACTTTAAGAATCTATGTATGTGGATTCTCAGGAAATTATTGCCATATATTAACCTCTGTTGTTTGTACATGTCTTTCTTTATTTAACTTCGTTATATAGCCTACGTAGTGACCACTGATCCGAACGCATTAGTATTCAGTTGTTATAGGAGCTTAACCTTTACTACTAATACTATAATTGTAAACAACATTTGTAACTCAGAACTCACCTTTAATAATCTCACAAAAGCTGGTTACTCCATGGTTGATAGGGGATACATACCTTGTATGATAAAATCTGCAATCAGCTTATCAACAACAGATTGTTTGACCTTCTTAGTATTTACCACAAAACACTATGGTAATGTCTTTACTTTAAAACCGCTGCATTAAAGACCATCGTCTAATACTGAACATTTTACTTTTGAATCTTTTCTTTGAGCTGTCACATAGTTATCCGCTTTTTGCACCAAAGCAGTATGCTTTCTCTGTTGATAAATGTACATAATCAGATAATTGGAGGACATTTGTTTCACGGTGCCATAATTCACGTTAATTTCAATCAGCATATAATATAAATAAAGGTGTTGCAAAAGGAAGCAGGTAGGTTCGTGCATGGTAAACCTACGCTATTTAACATTATCGTTAGCTACTACCAATTTCGCCATTTTTTTCAAAATAAGAAATAGTGAAACTTGTCAATTCAATTAAGTATCATATAATTAGCTTTAATAAATTCTTACCTTCAAATGAATGTGTAGTTTGGAAGTAGCATTGCTCGCCTAGAGATTTCGCTATTGCATGATATACATACACACTTCTCTTTTTTCTGACGGAAGATTTCCCTCTATAAAAATTAATATCTAGTAAAGGATGCCTATAATTACATGATTCTTTATCTTCCTCGTCTTTATTATTGTCTATCTCTCCATTTCACACTCTTTCGAAGAAGCTGTAGTTGCCATGCAGCATTTGAAATAACACTGAGCGCTCTCACTATACAACCGAATACAACTATGATCATCTGTTAACTGAATTTTAACTGATGAAAACAATCTTCCCTCGCCGGCTCTCGCAGTCAACCTTTTGTGTCATACAAGTTTCAACAAGCTAAAGTATGCATTACACGTTCTTAACAGCTATATAAACCTATTATAAGTAAAGTATTTGCAAAAAGTATTTAAATACTTTCAAAAGTATTTAAATTCATGATTTCAAATGTATTTACAAATGCAATTTTAAATACATATATGTATTTAAATACTGCCCACCTCTGAATATATATTATCCTATTCTACAGGATCGTTCGTGAAGGAAACAATACCGTCGCTAAATTCAGTCCTACACAAATTTGGAAAAGGCAAGCTTTGAGGCTTTGGATTCACGCCAGGAGCTTTAATGAGAAGAACTTCGAATGGTTGGGTGTCAATCTAATGGTCAGCAAAGAGTTGATGAGTCAAGTTGGGATTACGGGGAAACAGCGATTCGGAAACCACTCTAAGTGCTCTATTACGAAAAGAAACCCCGAGTTTGTCTTAAAGATCCAGGCCATCATGCCCGACGATTCCAGCAGGTAAATGAGATACATAGCCAAGGGCAAAGTAATGTCAAAGGCTCTCAATAGGCAATTAGTGGAAGAGAACATCCGCCACTACTCATTCAAGAGAAGAAAGGGCCAGCTACTGTCGCAGAAAAGGATCATTGATGTTCGCTTATCTGATGAATGAAAAAAAGAGAAAATATTAGCCCCTTATCAACGTAGTCATGAGTTTGAGCAAAATATTTATGTAATTTGGGTTTAAACTAATCAGTTGAATGTACTCAATGACGTTACGTGGGCGACCATTCCATAAATTGACTATTCGGTTGAAGAAATATTTTGAGACTCCGTTTTCCCTTATGGAATTAGATTATTCAATTATAAAGTACTTGTTACACTTCATATGAACTATGCTTTTGGCGATTTTAATTACTTGAATTAGGTCACCTCTTAGTCTACGCTGGGTTAATGCAAAGAGATTTAATTCCTTAAGACGCTCCTCGTCTTGCTTGTTTTTTGACTAGGTGTAATTTTGTTAACTCTACGTTGAATCCGTAGGAGCACCAGGCTTGAACACAGTATTCCCGAAGATGCCGGCCTAAAGAGTTGTAGAGAGCAATTATTACTTCTCTTGTTTTATACTCAAATGACCTTCATATGAAGCCAATTATTTTGTTCGCCTTCTTAATGACTTTTGTGCATTGTAAATTGGGCTTTAGGTTACTCGATGCTGTTACTCCTAAATTCGTTTCTTTATCTAGGCTTTTCACTCGGGAAGCACTTTGCTTTTATCCCCATTGAAGCACATTTACCAAGTTAGAGTTTAATGTGATAACTTGTGAATTTACAGCATTGCTTATTTTTGTATCATCGTACTTTGAGATTGTGCAAGTCAGAGTTTCATCAATGTCGTTAATGTAGATTAGAAAAAGACAGGTCATAAAACTGCCCCCTGTGAAACCCCAGTTGTAACATTGACCTATTTAGATCCCTTGCCATTTAGGAATACTCTCTGCCTTTTTTTTCTTAGCCAATTCTCAAGCCTTCTTCTGTATTCCGTGTGATTATAATTTTACCATTAGTTGTTTGTGAGGAACTTTGTCGTTGGCCTTCTGAAAATCAAAGTATTAGGTTGAGGAATAAGTTCTTGCGTTTTTTTAATGTTGTGTTGATTTAAGTTTTGTTAACGTGATTTGTGCACATATTAAGAAACAATAATAAATAATGAGAGCAAAATTTGCAAAGATTAGGCTAAGTCTCTTAACAGCGTAGATTATTAGGCCTTTGCTTAGGCTACGTCTTGAAGTTGAGTAATAAGTCATTGCGGTTTATTTCAAAATTGTGTTAATTTAATTTTTGTTCTGTACCCTCAAAATGGAATGTCAAGTTGAAAGAAAGGCGCATTTTCGACACTTGTTGTTATTCATTTTCAATCGAGACGAGAACAATGCAAACGCAGCCGAAGCTCGTCGCGATATTTGTGCTGTGTACGGAGAAAATGCTTTATCAGAAAGGACAACTCAATGGTGGTTTTCACGTTTCAAAAACGGTCATTTCAATCTTAATGACGAAGAACGTTCTGGTCGCCCCACTAAGTTGGATGAAGATCGATTGAAAGACCTTATTCATGGAAATCCTCGTTAATCGACTAGAGAATTGGCTGTACAATTGGCGTGTGATCAGAAAACTGTAGTGAATCACGTTCATTCGATGGGGAAAGTTAAAAAACTCGGTGCATTGGTTCCGCACGCTTTGAGCGAAAGCAACAAACTTCAACGCTCCATTGTCCGCAGATTTCTTCACCGCATTATCACTGGCGACGAAAAGTGGTGTATTTATGTCAACATGAACCATCGAAAACAATGGCTTAGCCCCAATAAAAAAACACTTCCGCGATTAAAGCAAGGACTTCATCCACGAAAGACGATGCTGTGTGTGTGGTGAGATTGTGAAGACCTAATTTTTTATGAGCTCCTTGTGAACAACGAGATTTTCAATGCAGAACTCTACGTTCGACAAATGTATCGACTCACCGAAGCTATTCGTGAAATGTGACCTCATCGACGTTATGGAGTCCTTCGGCAACACGACAATGCTCGTCCTCACATTGCCAATATGACAAAAGACGCCATCCAAACGCTAAATTTCGAAATCCTGCCGCATCCTCCATATTTGCCAGACTTGCCTCCATCGGATTTCCATCTGTTCCGATCGCTCTCTAACAATTTGCGCGGCGTTTCGTTCAATACTGATGTGGAATTAAGAACCTGGTTAAACGAGTTCTTCGAATCAAAATCCGGAGAATTTTATTGCAGAGGCATCGAAAAACTAGTTGAACGTTTGGAAGAAGTCGTAAATAACAACGGAGAATACATTATTGATTAAATTGCATATTGTTATCAATTAAAAATGAAGTTTTTCTAAAATTGTTAATGGTAATGAATAAATTTGATAAAACAGCAAGAACTTATTCCTCAACCCAATATAAGATATCGACGGCTTTACTTTCATCATATAGATCAGGGGTGGACAATTTGCCGCCATATAGCTACATGCGCCCATTACAAATTCTAAATGCAGCCATTTGAGGCTTTTTAATAAGACACATTTTTATAGCTTTTGTTTTCTTTTTCTATTTTATGAAAATAACATTTCAATTGTCTAGCAAAAATAACTAATCTATTGACAGTTAATACACCTGTACTTGCTTACAGCCTTCATAAGCTGCTAGGTGTGAAACCCATCTTTACCAATCCTTTCCACCATAGTGGGAATGGTAGGATCGAGAGACTACACGCATCTCCGAAGGCTATCCTCCATTGGTTATGTGCCGAGAAGTCTCGTGAATGACATAGATATCTCATTCAAACTTGTTTGCCCTCAGAGAACTTCCGAGCGGCCGGGCTGGATTTTCGGCCTTTGAACTACTGTATGGTCGTTCAGTTAGAGGTCAACTCTCCGTTCCGAGAGATCTTTGGGAAGATCGCACCCTTCAGGAAGACGAAAGAACTAGCTTCCAGTAGGTTATCGAACTTCAGGAGAAGATGGGTGAATGTTTCCGGATTGCTGCCCAACATGCTGACATTAGCAGTTCCCGGTACAAGACTTACTTTGATCTCAAGTCACAAGTGCTGGTACTCCTGCCTAGTGATACCAGTAAACTGCTCGTTACATGGAACAGACCCTATAAGGTACTGGAGAGGCTTGACAAGGTAGACTATCTTATTGAGGTTTCTCGGGGACCCAGGCTTTATCATGCCAATCTGTTGAAAAAGTATCACCGCATGGCTCATGTGCAGCAGATGGAAGTACTAGACGAATCTTCTACTCTGGAAGAACTTACCGCTCTTGGAGAAGAGAAAATGACTGTCGTTGCGGGAGACACTGGTTGTTTGCAGCTGCCCTTTACACCATATGGTATGCTACGCCCTCTCTCAACTGGCAGCGCTGAGGTTTAAATACTCAACTGAGACCAACAACGTCAGCTTCAGAAACTTATGAGTAGGTACCACGATGTGCTTTCTAATAGACCCGGATGTACCTCCACCCTTATTCGTGACATTACTTTAACAACCATAGAGAGAGTAAAAGCCAAGGTGTATCCACCTTAAGCCTTTCCTCGAGAAGGAGGTCGAGACCCTCTTCCAACAAGGGATTGCCAGATGATCCTTCTTTCCCCATTGTTCGTCTGTTGCCATGGTAAGGAAAACTGATGGTTCTTACAGGATGGACATTGTCTATCGCCAACTGAATTATGTCACCGTGTTCCATGCCGAACCTACTTGTAACATGGAAAAAGATCTTCAAAGTTCTCTGGCGCCAAATACTTCAGTGAACTAGACCTCTGAAAGGCTTAATGCAGGGTACTGCTTTCCGACAAGGCCAAAGTTTTGATTGCTTTTCTTACTCATCTGGGTTTGATGGAGTTATGCCGTATACCTTTCTGATTGGTTACTCCTTGTGCCACCTACATCCGCTTGATGAGACTTGTGTTAGCTGGACTACCTAACGTATGCTTGTACTTTGATAACATCTTCGTGTTCTCTGCACGCTTGGATGAACATATTCAAGCTCTCGATCGCGTCTTTAAACGACTACGAAATCACCATCTGACTGTTAAACCATCCAAGGGTCGTTTCTAGGTTACTTCCATCCAATACCTGGGCTTCGTTCTATACAAAACATCTTTATGATCCCAGAAATTGCTAAGAACATTCCTTGGACTAGACCCATTATATAAAATGTTTATTCCACGAGCTTCTGACTACACGTGCCCCTTGTTCGACCTGCTAAGGAAGACTACGCCGGAACCGCTCCCCTGGAACGAAGATCTTTTGGAGCGCTTCTTTCATCTGATAGCTGCCATATCTTCACAGCCTGTCTTACAGTTGACTTATCCTAATGTGACCTGTTTGTGCACAATATTTATTTAATACATTTGAGGAAGCATTCCTTTTATTATTTTACCCTGGCAGATATTGAGTACCTTCCTGTTAGACCTCACTTTATTTCTGTCTAGGCCGGGAGAACTCAGTTCCTCGTCTTGCTTTTACAAAAGGAAAAAAAAGAACAGTCAGGAATTTTCTATAGTAAAGGTGAAATATATCTATTTACTAGATTTATTTACATTTGGTGATTTTATTTTGAGCTACCTTTTGTCTACGCTAACTTTTCGATGGTAACATTAATTAGCATTCTTGTTCATGCATTTCAATATTTTAGGTTTCTGATAACATTGTCCAATCAATATTTTAAATGTTTCTACAGTTTGGCTCAACACTAATTCTAATGTCAGCTGATTCTACCCTTTTACTATTTTATATGTAAAGATTTTTCCGCATTGGGTTGTTCTAAAGGGTTTAAGAACAAGATTCACGCCATTGTTAGGTGTAAAATTTATATTTAATTCAAACCAGATAGTGTGGTCGACATTTTCTATTCCTCTCAAAGTTTTGTATAATTCGATTAGTTGACCTCTAATACTTCTGGTTTATAAGCTGAATAGGTTTTACTTTCTACTTACGTTTTGTAATTGTATTTTTTTAAATGTGGAATTAATTTCGACCCTTTCTAATCTCTCAATGTTTTTTTCAAATATGGCGACCAAACCTGCGCACAGTACTCCAGCTAGGGTCTCACCAAAGCATTATATGTATTCAAGATTATCGATTCATTTTTGTAGCTAAACTGTCTTTTAATATAAGCTAGTATTTTGAGGTCTTTCTTTTTCACCTCTACACATTGCTGAGAAAATTTAAGATCACTGGTCACGTAAACAGCTAGGTCTTTTTCTTTTTTTTGCATGTCATTGTCCTATCAAATATCTTGCAATGCGCTTTGGGATTTTTGTTGCCTATGTGCATTACTTTACATTTTCTAACTTTAATTTCGAATCCCATTTAACACCAACGGGCAAAGTGATCACTATTTTCCTCAAGTCTTTACTAATTATACCTTTACTCAACATATAATCATCAGCAAATTTTGAAATCTTTGATACCAATCCAGCGTTAATATCGTTTACATATATACGTGGGCTGTCAATAAGTTTTGCGATTCGGATATAAGGAAACGAGATATAAGAAAAAGTGTTTTATTATTTTTCAATATAACTACCCTCGATTTCAATGCACTTGCGCCACTTGTCCCTGAGGCTTCGAATTCCCAACAACCAGAAATCTGCCGACTGCTGTTAAATCCACTCTTGGACAGCGAGCTGGACATCTTCCTCGTCCCCGAACCGGCATCACGCAGCGCAGCCTTGAGCTGGCGGAATAAAAAGTAGTCCGCACTCGCGCAGAGCAGCTTGTGCAACTCTGGCCTTGTGAACTTTAACGACGTTGAAGTTGATCATGGGGCCTGAGGTTTCTAGGGACCCAAAGGGCAAAGACCTTGGTCATAGCCAAATTGTCGTGGATGATGTTGATAACACTTCCATGTGATATTCCAAGTTCTCGCTCGATTTCTTCAGCCTTCACCCATCGATTTTCGAGGATCATCCTCTCCACACGGGCCACATTGTCCTCGTTGGTCACGTCTGACAGGCGTCCTGGCCTGGACGGAGGTCATCTTCAAGGGACTCACGACAATCGTGGAACTCCCTATTTCAGCGAGCAATGGTTGCATAGGAAGGGTCGGTGTCGGTGTACACTGAATCTATGCGTTCATGGATCTATTTTGCATTCTTGCCTTCCTTGCTCAAAAATTTGATCACTGCGCTGTGCTCAAACTTCTCTTGTCCATTGTGGAAAAATTTGTGACTGACGATCTGCGATCAGCTACTGCTTCTTAAATAGACGAGGCAGGAGCGTGCAACTCAGGTCCTGACTTGTCATAAGTTGTCCTAACACCCCCTAAACAGCCATCCCCCTTCCTCTGTTTTGCCCTACCGATTCGCAAAACCTATTGACCGCCCTTCGTATATAATGAAGAGCAATAGTCCCAATATTGACTCTTGTGGAACTCCACTACTAACAGATGTCTAATCGGATGCTTGACCATTGATCAACATACTCAGCCTACGATTTTTTAGCCAGTTTTCTATCCAATTTGCAACGTCTCCAATAATTCCTAATTTTGATTTTCTTAGTTAATTTTGCGTGTGGTACTTTATCAAAAGACTTCTAAAAATCTAAATAAAAAATGTCAACTGACTTTTTTGTGTCATAAAATGAGTTAATATGGTGAAAAATTCCGAGATTAGTTAGACACGATCTTTGTTTTCTAAAGTCGTTTTTGAGAGTGACGTAATAATGCATTCACTTCAATATTTTCAACTATTTTTTTCTGCGATAAGGCGCTCGAGCATTTTCCACATTACCAATGTTAAACTTATAAGCTGGTAATTGTTGGATGACACTTTGCATCCTTTTTTTTAAATATTGCCGTTTACATAACCCAATTTCCAATCTTCTGGTATAACTTCTTTTTCGAGGAAAAACTCTATAATTTGTGTCATATGTTCGGCTATGGAGTCTGTAACTACTTTTATGACCCTTAGAAAGATCATTTCCGGACAAGGCGATTTAAATGTATTCATTTTTTGATGAGTCTCTAAACATCGATAAGTGAAAATTTTATTGATTTTAGATTATTGACAAAGTATCTGCTGTTAAGTGTTGAAATAACGTCAGATTTATCATTGGTGAATACCGTTGCAGAGTATTCGAATAAAACATTGGCTAAAATTTGCCAAAACATTTTAAATTTCTTTATTTTGTTAAATTGCAAAACGCCATTCTTATCTTTGATGGGTCGTATACAATTTTTGACTAAATATCCTACTGTTTACTAGTGCAAAGAGTTCTTTGGGTTTGACTTACAGTTTAAGGCCACTCTAGTTAGTCTATTCATTTCGTTTGGCTCTTTTAATTTCAATTTTAACTTTTCTTTTCAGGTGGATCTATTTTTATTTGGTGGTGCCCAAGTTTTTAGATTTGAGTAGTCTATAAGCTCTCTGTCACTAATACTTTTTCTAATTTCTTTTGTTGGCCATTTAAGTTGTTTGATACTATCAATTTCCCATGATTTTGATTCTTGCGGTTTTCGTTTTCAGGTAAATATGGTGGAGACAATTAAGTTTAAATTATCAATCGCTTTGTGTGATCGTTAATCATTGATTGGTTTAAATTCAGTGACGTCACACATGCATACCCAGTTCGGGTCGCCGATTAGTTGAAATTTGTGACCTCGCACCCAGGCCTCAGCCCAAGGTACAGTTAAGTTACGGCTAACACTATTTAATATTTAAGGAAATCATACAAAAATTGAATAATTTTCACAGAAAATATATTCCGCGACTGTTATTTGATATAAAAAATGATTATATTTTAACTTGTTTTTTCTAGTGAAAAGCGAGATTCCTAATTAGGAATCTCGCATTTCACTAAAAAAAAAACAAGTTAAAATATAATCATTTCTTGTATCAAATAACAGGAGAATCACTGCCCACAACTTGACGGAACGACCGCTAAAACGCAACCTACAAGAGTTAAAGAGACAAATTTAGAGAGGAAGACAGAGAGAGAGAGAGAGAGAGAGAGAGAGAGAGAGAGAGAGAGAGAAAGTGAGAGTTAAAGAAAAGGTAAGATAGTTAGAGAAAAAATTAGAGATAGAGTTAGTATGTAATTGGTCAACTGGACAGGGGTCTTAACTTGCTAGTCTGTAAGTTGTCAACATGAAAATGGCTTTAACTCTTTAACTTGCTAGCCTGTAAGTAATCAACAGGACAATTGCCTTAACGGCTAACTTGTAAGTGGTCAATAGGACAATGGGCATTAACTTGCAAGCCAGAAAGTGGTCAACAGGACAATAGCTTTAACTTGTTACCCAGTAAGTTGTCAACGGTACAATCTCTTTAATTTCTTAGCCTATAAGTGATCAACGGGACAATTGCCTTATCTTGATAACCTTTCAGTGGTCAACAGGAAAATGACTTTAACTTGCTAACATGTAGGTGATCAACAGGACAATGGTGGTAACCTGCTAGCTTGTAAATGATCAACGGGACAAGTGACTAACTTGCTAGCCTGTATGTGACAACAGGGGAATGGCCATAATTTGCTATCCTTTAAGTTGTCAACAAGACAATGGCCGTAATCTGCTACCCTGTAATTGGTCAACAGGACAATGTCCTTAACTTGCTAGCCTGTAAGTTGTTTACTGGACGAGGCCTTTAACTTGCTAGCCTGTAAATGGTCAACAGGACAATGACCTGAAATTGCTACTCTGTAGGTGGTCAACAGAACAATGGTCTGAACATGCTAGCCTGTAAGTGGTCAATATGAAAACGGCTTTAATTTTCTAGCCTGTAAGAGATCAACAGAACAATTTCTTTAACTTGCTAACCTGGAAGTGGTCAACTGGACAATAGTCAATAACTCGCTAGCCTTTAAGTGGTCAATAGGACAATGGTTTTAACCTGTAACCTAGTAAGTTGTCCACAGGACAATGATTTAAATTTCTAGCCTATACATAACAAACAGAACAATCGCCTTATCTTGATAACCTGTAAGTGTTCAACAAGGCAATGCCCTTAACTTGCCAGCCTGTAAGTTTTCAAAAGGAAAATGGTTTTAACTTGCTAGCATGTAAATGATCAACGGGACAATGGTCTTATGCTGCTAGCCTGTAAATGAGCGGGACAAGTGACTTCGCTTGCTAACCTGTAAATGACGACAGGATAGTGGCCATAACTTTCTATCCTATAAGTTGTCAATAAGACAATGGCTGTAACTTGCTAACCTGTAATTGTCAAAATTACATTGTCTTTAACTTGCTAGCCTGTAAGTTGTTAACAGGGCGAGGTCTTTAACTTGCTAGCCTGTAAAGGTTTAACAGGACAATGGCCTGAACTTGTATCCTATAAGTAGCAATTAATAAAACGGCTTTAATTTCCTAGAATTCATGAGATCAACGGGACAATTATTTTTACTTGATAACCTGTAAGTGGTCAACAAAACAATAGCAATAACTTGCTAGTTTGTAGGTTATCAATAGGACAGTGGTTTTAACTTGTAACCCAGTAAGTTGTCCATAGTAAAATGACTTTAAATTTCTAACCTGTAAATGATCAACAGGACAAGGGCCTTAAGTTGCTAACCTTTAATTTTCAACAGGACAATGGTCTTAACCTGTTAGCCTGAAAATCATCAACGGGATAACTGAATTAACATGCTAGCCTTTAAATGACAATGGGACAATGGCCTTAACTTGCTATCCAGTAAATTGTCAACAAGACGATAGCCTGTAACTAGTCAATAATGCAATATCTTTAATTTAATAGCCTGTAAGTTGTTAACAGGACAAGCCCTTTATCTTGGTAGCCTCCAAGTTGTGAACTGGATGATAGCCTTAACCTGCTAGACTGTAAGTTGTGATTAGAAAAAAATAGCTTTATCTTTCGAGCCTGTAAGAGATCAACATGATAATTTCCTTAACGTGATAACCTGTGAGTGGTCAACAGGACAACAGGCTTACTCGCCTAGAAACACTGCAAGATGTGCCGTGTCGTCAAGTGGTCAATAGGACAATCGTTTTGACCCCGTAAGTCAGGGGTCGGCAACCTTTTTCAGCTTACGGGCCAGAAGCAAAGTCTATGAAGTGATGGAGTGCCACATTCATAATTTATATTATAAAATTTGAACTATTATAATCATAGATGTTATATTCGTTACTTAATAATAAATAAATGAACGTAATAATAGTCAAACATGAAACCATAAATAATAATAGATTGTTTTAGTTTGTATAGATTATAAATTTTACATTGAACTATTGATATATATAGGGGACACAATTAGTGTGATGCTTGATATTGTTTTTGGCTCGAAAGAGGTTGAAGCTAGAAGCAGTACGTTTCCTAAAATGTCATCCAAGATTAGTGCCCTTGGCTTACTTTTGGTGTATTTTAGTTTGGAAAATAATTGCTCGCACGCATATGTGCTACCGAACACTGATGCCATTTTCATCGCATGACCAGTCAAGAAGGTATACATCCTGGGTTGAAAAAGATATTCATAGAGATACATCCTTTGCGTGAATTTTTTTTTATTTTAATACTTCATTGCATTGCATGTCAATCAGTTCCATTTGAAATTCTTTTGGTACGTTCTCCACTTCTGCATCAAACGGAGTTGCGAAAAGTTTGAAATCGACCGTGTGTGATCGCATGGCAGCGAACCGAAAGGAAAATTCCGTTCTTAGATCACGTATGACAGTCACAAATATGTTGCCATTTGTATGTCTAGTCTCCTAGAGTGCATGGCAATGAGCATAATTTAATTTCTCCAGCTGACATTCCCCAAATCGTAGTTTTATTTCACATGCGGTTAGGTATCCCAACAAGTCATACATTAATAGATTTTTTTCCCTAGAGCTGAAAATTCAAGCGGTTTAAATGGGATGTTAAATCAATAAAAATGCCAGTCTTTAAAGACATTTGGGATCGCAAAATTCTGTGGCATTCATGTTTTTGTTCTAAGGGAATACAACTATATATTCCCGCAGGAAAATACTCTTTCCAGCTTAGCACCTCGCCTGAGCCAGCGAACGTCGCAGAAGTAAACCAAATCCTTATTTTCATTCTCTGCTTCCGTTATAAGTTGTCGAAACTGGCGGTGGTTTAATTCACTGGACAAAATTACGTCTACTGCTCTCACTACTACATTTATTACGCCCTTCAACATTGACGTCTTAGCTCACAATGCTGCTTGATGAGTTATGCAGTGCACTTTCATAAAATTGTGTTTATTTTCGAGACCTTCCACCTGTTTCTGAATCAGAGCCATGGCAGCTTTAGTTTGTCCAAACATAGCCGGAGCTTCATTAGTTGTTATAGATACTAGCTTTAATAGATCCAAATTCATGTTTGTAGTACACTGTAGTATAGGTACCAGTTGAACAAATTTTGATTTTTCACCTAGAAACAATGCAAGATGTGCCGTGTCGGTAAAATCGGTGCTCTCATCAAGTGCTATTGATAAGAACTTTAAATTGTTGCAATGATTTTTTTTAAATTAATTTTCAGATCCACTCACACTTCTTCTATTCGTCGTGTAACTGTTCTTGCAGAGAGACAGACATTCGATAATAAAGTTTTTGTCTCGGGACATAAAATGTCTACTACAACAAGCAAGCATTTTTTCACGAATTACCCGTCAGTGAAAGGTTTTATGTTTTCTGCTATCAATTTCGACACTTCATAGATTGTACGTGCACCTTTTTCTGATTCCATGTTTCGTTTTTGGAACATCGAACTTTGTTTTTCTAAACTCACTTTAAGTTTTTGAACTTCGTGCTTCCTCTTTTGCCCAATAAATTTACTGAACTTGGGGTATTTAGTCCCATAGTGTTGAACTCCTTATTTACGGCAACAGTTACTTGCAAATAAGGCAAATGGGATTACCGAAGAGTTGAATAAAAAAGTACTTTTCTGTCTATGTGTCTTGAAAACCTCAACACTTCGCATCAACCTTCCCACGTTGGAAGTTTCCTAAAGAATAAATTGGCAGTTAGTTTCAATGTCCCATAACTATCAAAACCAGTCATTAACACTTTAATTGATAAGCCAAATTTCAGAACAAATATTGGATTCCTTTTTTATGGGGCATTATGTAGGTCTCCCATTCGATGCAAAATCATTCTCTTAGACTATACTACAAAAATCAATATATTTCAGAACCAAAATAGCCTCATTTTTATGGGATAAACGTTATTCAAATGCTAAAATGCATACATATCATAGTTAGCCATATTTTCTCTACTTCAATGGCTTTTGTAGATTAAATGGGAAAATATTTGATAAGTAATTCTACTAAAGAAAAAGACTTATGTTTTGATAATTTAATTAACTCATTTAAAACCATTTATTAACTTGAATAAAAATTTATTTTACAATTTCTTAACATAACGTTTGAGAATCCAAGAAGTCGTATCTTGCCAACCCTTGCAGTAAGTTGTCAAAAGGACAATGGTCTTAAATTTCTATCCTTTAAATGATCAACGGTACAATTACTTTGGATTGATAAGCTGTTCAACATGACAATGACCTTAAATTGATAGCCTGTAAGTTCTCAACAGCACAATGGCTTTAACTTGCTGGCTTATACGTGGTCAGCAGGATATGTGCCTTAACTTGCTAGACTCTACGTGGTCAAGAGGACAATGGACTTACATTACTAGACTGTAAGTTTTTAACAAGACAATGCCCCTAACTTTCTAGCCTGTAAGTTGTCTATAGGACAATGACCATAACTTGCTAGCCTGTAAGTGGTTAACAAAACAATGAATGGCCTTAACTTACTAAGCTAAAAGTATACAGAAACTTCGACTTGCAACTGTAACCATTTCTCCACCAAGTTTCGTTGTGGCCAATCAGCTCCACGAAATATAAATTCCACCCCGCCCTTCCAATCACATATACCATCACCACCAACAACACCGCTCTATGGAATTAACGGGTCAAGGAATGATTGGTAACTATTTAATAAATTAAAGGATATATTAAAATAAACACATAGCAAAGGCACTTAACTTTGTTGCACAACGTATTAAACCCCCATACCCACAAAGGTTTAAGAGTTTGGTACCCTGTACTTTTTCACTTTCCACCCACATTTATCATTTTTTTACGAACCTTCTTTTTAAAACTTTCTGGAAAGTTGGTCTCGTTGGCTTTCTATTTTTTATTAAGTAAAAAAAATAGTGATAATAATAATAATCTTCCATTCTGTCTAATTCACTAAATTGGGTCGTCAAGCCTCTACGACGTCTCATGAGGAATTGCAATTGATTGCTCGAGGATTTGATCAAAATCTTTTTCCTCTCAGATATTTTTTCTTGCCTTTGATACAATGGTTGGGCCAAGTTGGAAAAGGTCCTTAAATTGAGTTGTGTTTTGTTTAGTTCCTGTCGCATTCGCTGATGAATGGAAATTTTTCTCGTCCTTATATCGGGAATGTTTCTATTTTTGTGATATGTATGTGTATATATGTATACAAATAAATTTTTATATAATATATTCTAGCAACCAAAAGCGAAAGCTCAACAACCGAAATTACCCCAAACTCTCTTTAGGCCAAGCCAATCAAAAATTAAATTAACAAAAACAAACCAAAATGCAAAATAAAAAACAACAGCAGCGACAAATAAATATATACATCCCCCCTACCGTATATACATAAGGTGAGCCACAAAAAGATATACCAACATTTAATGCAGAAATCAATTTTACATTAGATCATAAATTGGTTGCAGCTTAACGATTTATTTGCACTTATTTTGGTTAATGCATTAATTTATAATAATAAAAATAATCTATCTATAATAGTTTAAAAAATTAAATTTAGCCCTTATTTCAAAACCAGTCTCCTTTTCAACATTCTATTCAAACAAATGTGGGCCCTATCTCTATTCATCTGGATCACTCTTTCGCATCTTTCAAGATGCTGATTTCATGCGTGGAGCAGTTTCTCATCTATGTTGAGAGATGGTCATGAATAAACTGCATTCTTTGTAGAACGATATCGTGATTCCTAACTTCTAAGTAAGTTTTCCCATAAATATTTTTAAGTTGTTATAAAACAAAGTCTGCTAAGCAAAAGTCACATGCTCTCACTTATTCTGATTTTTTACCTCACCACCTTCAAAACTCTCAATAATTCCCGGACTAACCTTGGGAGGACTTTTGCAATTATATCATTCGGAAGACAATGTAAAACAACATAATATTTTCAAATTTAGTTAGAATCGGACGAATAGTTATGATGTCATTGGTAAAACAAAATAATTCCCGAGCTAACTTGGGAGGACTTTGACGAATATATCATTCGAAAGAGAATATAAAACAACATGAGGGTTTCAAATTTTGTTAGAATCAGCCGAATAGTTATTATGTTATTTCAAAAACGACATAATTCCCGGGCTAACCTTGGGGTCTCTTGGTAATTATAACATTTGAAATAGAATCTAAAACAACATAATGGTTTCAAATTTCGTTGGAATCGGACGAATAGGTTACAATGTTATAACCCCCCCAAAAAACAAAAAAAAACGGAGACCGACCGCTCGACATAGTGAGATGTAGAGTCACCGGCGACTAAAAATATATATAATTCTTTTATTAGGATAACTAGGCAATAGCTTCGCTACCAAGATTAAAATTTAAAATAAAAAAAACAGCCATGGTTAAATTTTTATAAATTTTCTGAACTTCGCCAATTATAATAATTTTAAAAACGAACCCTAAACTAAATTTTCCCCCTTTCAAAATATCACGTTGCTAAAATATAGAGTTATAGAAGATATATAAAAATAAATTTTCCGAACTTCACCATTTGTAATTCTTTGGGTTTTAAAAAATTCACAAAATTTCGATACTTAGATTTATTTCTGAACTTCACCATTTTGTTTTTTGATATTATAAAAGAATTATTAGAAATAACTTTGATCAAAAACACATAAGTCATAACCAAACTAAAAGGAAATTATTATTCGAAAACTCAAAAAAATCCCCTTCTTAAATTATAGTTAGTGATGAAGTGATGATGATGTTGATAATGAAGAAATTTTAAAGCACCAATGAACTGCATGGACACACCTGGTTATGGTTAATGGTTCTTAATGAGAGTGTGAAATTTTAAGTGAAAAGGGTGGAAAAGTAAGTAGACAGCCCACACCTACTATGACGAACAAATTTTACTTGATCAGGCTTTGGAATGCAGACAGTGACTAAGTTAAACAGAAGATGACAGTTCTGTTTTGGAGGGGCGGTGTGATCTAGGGAAAACGCATTTATGGAGCCTCATATCTTGATAAGCGTTTCATCTCCAGAGATAGCGAGCCCAACCGCAAATACCAAAGGAAGCTTCTGATGAAAGGCGTCTGGGAGAGTGTAAAGTGAATGACTTTCCCACAGGGAAAGAGAAAATTCTTTATATATCACCCAGCCTTTTGAAGACTGAAAATTATTATTTGATGAGTTATTTGAGGAGGGCAAAGAGTTAAACTTTGAATCGGACATTTGGGATTTAGTCAATACTCATAATTAATAATAGAAAATAAAGGAATGGTAGAATCGAAAGACACACGAAATGGTTGGAATGACATATTGTAAGAGTGCCAATTAGTGTTGCGAGTGCTAGGGAGTACTAGTGTGGCATGTTGCAGCGATTGTGTGTTGTAATCATTGCTGAGTGTCAGCGACAGAGCATTGCTAGGATTAATTATCTTTTCTGTTATGTTCCTAATTAGTTCTAAAGCACGAGCTTCGCTTGGAGAATGTATGATGCTGAGTAATTTTGTAGATGCCATTATTGCCTAGAAATCGGTGTCTTCTAGGAGGTGGTGAGAATGTTTACTTGCAAGAGCATTCGAGGTGAGTTTCTTATTGATTCTCGAACATTTTAATTCTGGAAGTTTAAATGCCTTAGTAAAGAATCACAGTGTTTTCCATCTCCCCTTCTCAAAGTTGTTGGAAAACGAAACCAACGCCTAATTTGGATGCTTTTTTTAATGAGACGCAATGGACAGCCTCTTTTGAGTGAAGCAAGAGAATTTCTTTGGCTATTCTCCTTTATATCATTGAAGGCGGATACGAGGGTGTTTATTCCATTTTTCAACACCCTTGTGATAGTAATAGCGGCATGTTTTATCAATATTCTAAAGAAATTGATTTGTCCAAAGAACCTCTGTAACTCTTATAGTGCGTTACGTCTAGGATAATCCTTGATCGTAGTTATCTTATCCTCTTCTGGTGATATGCCTTGGGAACTAACTTCATAGCCTAATAGGTTGCTTATTGCGGGTTGATTTGCAAAGCATGCAATTTCAAATGTTGCAAGTGTTGAGCCTCGTTTTCGCTTGCAATGAATAATTCATTAACATAAGGAAAAACGAAGCTTAGCTTACCGAAAATATAGTCAATAAAACCCTGATATGTTTGAGAGAATTGCAAATCACTTGGGGAGGTACCAGTCACACAAAAAAGTCCCCCGGGTGTTATAGTCTGTGATTTCTTGAATATGATTATTCCAATGGAAATTGTAACCTTTCAATGTCTCAGTGAAGTCAGTTGAATAATTATACACTGGCCTGCGTTTGAAAAAAGAAATTATGTTCCTCAGGATTTCTTTGTGGTTTCTTAATGAATCAAACCTCCTGAGCTCAAAAACTAATGTATTTTTGTTCAATCAGGTCAAATTTTCTCAGTACAGCATACACCATTTTCATTGAGATTACCTCATTTTTTCTGATAAAAAAGTCCAAAACCTTTCTCTATCTAATAATGCATTATTATTGTAATATCACAGAAACAGGAATAAACGTATGTAAACTATAATCCTTTCAATAAAACAAAAAATTAAAGAATGCAACATAATAAAGAAAATATTTCTAATTTCCAAGAAAAGACGCCCTTGACGATTTTTGTTTGTGCCTCTCATCTGGTGAATCACGCTTCAAACATTAACAGTAGTCAGCAAGCATGTTTACGTCCCATTTATCCTGGTACCTGGATTCCATTGTTTTTATGTCATAGTGGAATCTTTCCTCCTGTTCTTCACTGTAATCCCCGCAGTTGTCGGGAAAATAATCCAGATAGGACTGTAAAAAGTGTATCTTTATTTACATTCGAGCTCCCAAATAGTTCAGATTTGTTAGAAGCTGATTGACCAGGGCAACATATTCTGGGATTATTTTATTGCCAAGAAAATTGATAACTAGAGCTTCGAAAGCTTTCCCAAGCATCTTTTTCTATGTCCACCATTGATGACTCAAACTTCTGATCTCTCATCAAGTTCCTGATCTGAGGTCCATCAAAAATTCCCGCATGGAGCTTAGCTTCACTGATTTGTGGAAATTTTTGAAGAAGAAATTTAAAAGCTTGGCCTTCTTTATTAAGGGTTTTGGCATAATTTTTTAATATGCCAAGCTTTATATGCAGTGGAGGAAGTATCATTTTGTGAGTAGGCACTAAAGGTTCAGCTATCACATTGTTTGATCCAACTCTAAATGCTTCTCGTGGATGCCAAACCTTCTTTTCATAGTGCATACTGTCTGCAGGACTGTCCCATAAATATAGGAACAGGGATGCTTCGAGTAGCCTGTTTGCATCCCAAGTATAAGAGACACTACCTGCAAAGAAATTTAGCAGCTATGTAAATTCAAAGTGTAATATTTCTAAAATCAAATTCAAAGAAATACGATTATTTCTTAAAACAATAGAAATATGAATATGTACTGAAAAGTCCTGTATGCTGATGCATTAAATCATTGTATTGGAAGTAATTGGATATATGTACATCTTATTTTGAGTTTATTGAGTTATGTTTTATACCTTCTCAATTAAGATAAGTTCCCCATTAACCCAAAAAGATGCATTAACCTATAGGAACCCATTTCAATAAAAAACTATAACTCAAAAATGATTCATGATTTCCAGATTTGCATTCTTGTAAAATGTAAGTTGACCAAAAGGTGTATACAAGTATTAACAATTAAAAATGAAAATTTCAATATTAAAAAGCTTAGAAATGCCAAATATAAAATGACCATGCCTTTAAGTCACCACATATCCGCCAATTGTGGGTAGAGTAATTTATTGCATCCAGCAATTTTTTAATATTTTCATAACTATCAGTAAGTTTGATTGAATGGCATATAGGAACGGTAGCTATCTTGTTACCACTATTCAGTAACACAGCTTTTAAACTTATTCTGGAAGAATCTATGTAAAGTCTCCATGCTAATGGGTTGTAGGGAATTCCAAGGGCATCAACAAGTCCTTTAATATTGGCGCAGTATACTAATGAGCTGGAAGAATGCTGTAAAAAATAGCTTCAAAACTCTTGGTCTCTATTTCTGTACCAAAGAAATGTTGTTTCTTTAGCAAGAAGATTACTTTCACGAGGTCGAGAACCAAGAAGTTGTGCATTCTCCTTTGAAAGCCACAGATCCCTGGTCAGGTCATTTAACTGAACTGGAGTGAATGGTCTTGCGACTATATCATGTGTGGAAACCTAATAAGACTCAGATGTGTCATAATCTTGATCAACTTCCATATTAATCTCTTCATGGACCTCTTGATCAGGGGGAGAAGGTATAGGAATTCCTGGACCATGGGGCAGGGTTTCGATGGCAGAAGGAACATCGGGATATGCCACACTATGTTTATTCTTCTTATTTATACCTGTGGAAATTATAATTGCATATTACATAAAGAAATTGATTTGGAGTTGCAGATAGTACATAAATGTTTAGTAAAAGATATGTTCATGCTGAAGTAAACTATGTTAGTTTTTAATTTTATGATAAGTTTATGCATACTAATGACATTTCCAGGAGCCATTATAATACAGAAAGCTTAAATACTTGATACAATGCTCACCTTTAAGATTTGTCATGCAAAAATAGCAGTCCGTAGTGTGGTCGTTGCCCTCTCTCCACAACATGGGAACACCAAAAGAGAGAGACTTCTGTTCGCCCTGACTCCAGCGTCTTAAAATTATGTAGCATCCCTTGCAGCAGATATGTGGTGCAAAACTTTTATCTTGATCTCTTAGCCTTACTCCAAAATATGCATGATACAAAGATTTAATTACAGGAGAGATTATACATTGCTGCTCGAAAAAAGTCACTTTGCCGCAAACATAGCAAAATCTGTCGGAGCTATTCTTACATTTTTAACTCAACCACTATTATTATTATTGTTCTTATTATAATAATGCTAAGCAATTTCTAGCCTGCAAAAATATAAACATATTAACATAATTACTAAAAAGGTACACAAAATTTACTGCTAATACAGTAGTGCAAAAACTATTGAAATTTTGATGTAATATTGGACATGTATAAACTATAAAATTATTATTCCCCCCTGTATCGCCAAAACTAGACCTGATAGAGAAAACAAGATGCCAGATTTGGATTTAGGAGGTCAATTTTTTTAAGAAACACTACAGAAAACCCAAGGTACATTTTTGACGCAGACCAGTGTCATGGAGTAATTCTCACGGATGGTGAATGCATTTAGTCGTCGGAAGTTAATATGAAAGAGATGAACCGGACTTTCTTAGGGCTTGAGCTTGATCTTAACTTGCCTTCTCTTTTTAATTTTGTATTTTCTCATTAAGAGCACTCATTAACTTAGGAAACAATTTCTTAGGTTTCTCCGCAACTGGAGGGTCAGTGTTAAAAATATAGTGGTACTCGTAATATGGATCAAACACGTTCGGTACCTTTTTATAATTGAACTTATTATTATACTAATTTAGCAACTAATTCACTTTAAATTAAAAAGGAGAGTGAATGAGGCCACCAAACACGCACTCTTTAAATCGACTGGAGATTTCCTCTTAACCTTAACGAAAGATTCAGTGCCTGCTCACCGAATGTTCATATGAGAGATCCTGCCGCTGCTTGAAGTGAGAGATAAGTTTTCTCATGTTGTAGGTCGTTGTAGTTAGCGCGGATGATGGATATAATGGATCCGGTATACACCAAAAAACATATTTTCGCGATAAGCTCTATGTCGTAGTGACAGGGAGTTTGGGGAGAAAAGGATGTGAAATTCTTCATTGCTGCCACTCTCTGGAATTCCCCTAGTTCTCTTGATATCCAGGAAAATAACAGGGGCCCTAGTTTCCGAATTGACGATGTTACCAGCAAACTTCCTCCCCCAAAGCGCCAGACTTTTGCGAACAGGATGTGGAATGTCGTCTAGGGTAGCCTCTAGATACCTCCAAATTTGATATATTACGCGATGGATTGGTGAGCCCCTCCATTAGCTCTCGGAATTGTTGAAAAGGGCCCTTTAGGACGGAGACCATTCTCGAATGCAAGCGGCTCATGGCTTGGACAGCAGCGGTCGCTAATTGTTATAGGGAAAAGCCAGGAAATAAAATCTCGAGCGCCTCCTGAATGGGGTGGGGGGCAAGGGACAAATGATTCCCTCAAGGCCGATGTTGTCACTAAGGATGAAAGTTCCTCATGAGGAAAATGACACAATCCAGAGGAACAAAACAAAAGTTCCATTTTTTTAGCATGTGTGGGAGTGAAGCGATTTAATATATCGGCTTTTAAAATTTGATACCTTAAGCTATTAGGCTCCTTTATCAAAGATGATAGAGCGTCAATGACTGGATATGGCAATACTCTACAAAAATGATAGTGAAACCAATTTCATTGATTGCAAAGGGATTTATTTTAGGCACCAACACCGAGCAACTATTTAACTTTTATTTTCAATAGCCTTAATTACTTTGTAAGTATAATTGGTAACGCTGAAAGAACAACATTGCATTGGAACATTTCAAAGAAGTTGTGGTAGCTCGATTCTGTTTATAGGGTGATTTTCTAGGTTACCAGTTTATGGTGATATGCCGAGTGATTACTTGTTTACGGAAGGTGGTCACCACCTTTGGGGTGACGATGTGTTACCAGAGTGTGGGTGTCGGGCGAAGGCGGTTAAGGTCTTACTGTCGAGTTTCGTCTGACTCCAAATGTTCTTAACAGATAATCCGCTCGTAGGCTTGGTTCGAAAGGAAACTTGGTTATAGCTTGGTAGAAGGGAGTACTCGGAAAAAAATGGCGGTTTTTGTAAGCTTTAATCTCGGCTTAGAACTACCTCAGTTTGGGCAAACGAAATAGTCGAGTCTTGGCTATCAGTGTTAAGTTTCGGTGTTTCGTGTAAATCTCCTTCTGCGTTAGATTGTTGGTGCTATAGACGGATGGATCAAGGAGGAGGAACTGACTTGTAACGCGAATAATAATAATACTACAAATGTACAATTCAGTAACGAGAATCATGAATCATCCAGAGTGTTCCTATCCGTCTTATTTATGCTAAACTCAATTAAGGGGGTCGTGACTTCCATTCCGTAATCTGAACGCGATGCGGAGACTATCGGGTCAAAACAAAGTGTGTTTGTGCGTTCTTTGTTAAGACTGCTGGGCGGAGTCAAAGGGTGCGTGCGTTTTCAGTGTGGACACATGTGTATTAAGAGTGTATTTGCATTTGGCAGCCTGATCGGGGCTTTATCACACTCGCATTCATAGCAATGTTGATTCCGCCGTTTCACAGGTTCACTTAAAATCTGGCTGGTCAAATCAGACTCTGTGCTAAATTTGCCCAGCTGCCTGTGTTATCTGTTTCCAGACCTTTTCAGCTTACATCTGTTTCCTCGTGTATGTATGTTTGTAAATTCTGCATTAGTTCTTTGCTACTACATGTCATATTATTTCAGAGTTCAATATGTGTGAGCAAATTCAAGATTTAATAGGGCCAACATGGTGCTGATTTGTGAGGTTCCTCGTTTGGTCTACTCTCCCTTGCAGGACAACGATCCAAAAGATACAGCCAAAGGCACTGCAGCGTGGTTATGGGAGGGTCAAGTCAGTCACCAAACCTAAATCCTATCGAGAGACTGTGGCGAGAATTAAAACTAAAGATTGAGAAAAGGGACCCAAGAAATCTAACTGATTTAAAAAGAATATGCCAATATGATACCAATCTGTATTCAACGTTCAATTTTCGATTACTTTGCTGTTGTGTAACTATGGTAAATAAACTTTTGACCATATATCGGATATTTATTGCGCGAACTGTATATATATATATATATATATATATATATATATATATATATATATATATATATATATATATATATATATATATGTATAGATATACGAGTTAGCCAAGGCAGTAAAGAAATTGCGAGTATGTATATATATATATATATATATATATATATACATACTCGCAATATATATATCGAGGTCTTCATGGCGAGGAGAAATAATGAAGGAAAAACAAAGCCCACCTGGGTTTCTCTGAGCCCCTCTAACCGGTCTCCGGTAACATACAACAACGATAAAAATGGTAAATTTAGAAGACAGTTATTCCTAATCTCTGCTCAAAATACCTACCCTCCGAGGGTGTATTTATAAACAAGCAAGTCAATAATTCAAACTGTCGATCTCGTGTTACGCTCTCTCCAGAGCGCCACGACGCCAAAGCACGGTTGAATTGATACCCACTTCTGTCGATTTAACATGAGGTCCAGTTTCCCTAATTTCAAAATGTCGAGGAAGAGAAATAACCGACGCCCAAAAGGCAGGGCCCCCTTGAGTCTCACCTTGCTATCCCCCCCCCCTTCCCTCCCATTACCCCGCGGAAATAATTCGAGTATAAAACTGTTCGGCAGGAGAAAAAAAGGACTTTTTCGTTTTCGTCACGACATCGAGAAGAACTTTCCGGAATAGAGTTCCCCAGTAGTTAAGAAGGACTTTACTTTTCATGGGCAATAACAGATTGCACCAAGCATAATCGGCACAGTTCAATTACCAAAGATTGTCATGAGATCTTACCTCCAAGCATAATCGGCACAGTTCGATTACCAAAGATCGTGAAGTGATCTTACCACCAAGTATCGTCGGCACAGTTCGATTACCAAAGTTCGTCAAGGAATCTTACCCTGTCTGAGTTTGACACCCACAAACTAGATAGATTTCTCACCCAAAAGAGAAGCTCTACAAGCGAAACCAAATCGCTAGAAAATTATATAGCCAGCTGCAAGCCTCGTCTGAGAAACCCTTTTCAAAGTCATAAACTCACGACCCAATGTCTCCTCAATAGGTGTTTTGTTTTGATTCTTGCTATTCGTCGTCTCGAAATTCCGCGTGACGTCACTCGTCCAACCCTCGTTCAAAGTAACGCCATCTAGTGAGAAGCAAATAAACTACACTCACGGTGCCTCCCCGGACAAGATTCAACGAAGGTATTTCGTTTGGATTTTGGGGGTAATCACCACTACCTAGTGTAAGTAATCAATTCTATTTTCATATCTCCGTGCATTTAACGTAGATTATTTGTATATCTTAAAGACGAATTTGTTTTAAAGTAAATAGTTCTCCCTTAAAGCAAACAGAAATGTGAGTCGGTAAAAGGACTTAAGAACCATTTTTAAGTTTTATTTTGTACGTGTATATATTAATTTTGTTTGAGTTGATTAATGTACAGTAAAAGTCTATTTTGGTTGAAGTGTTTAAATTATCCTTGAATGAGTTGCGTTGGCAGTATTTAGTTTACTAAAGAGAGAACTCCCCTTTATATTGATTCAATAGAATAAAAATAAGAAAAGTGCTCTTAGAGATCGATCCTGAAGCGATCACTGGAAGTACGAACGTACAATCCATTTTTATTAATCATAATAAAAATATATAAGAATAATAATAATAATCTCAGCTAACCCACGATAATATATATACATATATATATATATATATATATATATATATATATATATATATATATATATATATATATATATATACATTAGCAGAGATACCCGTCGTTGTCCGGGTAAAATATGCGTTCGTAAATAAACTAAGACGGATTTGATCTTCGTAGAATTGACCGTTAAAAGACAGGGTTCCTCTAATTTAACTATCCAACTAATAGAGTCTCACCTTAAGATTTTTTTAATTCACATGGGGAAATGTAGTCTTTGGAATTTAAATGGCAATTCTTGCCCTGAGGGATTTAGTGATGGTTGCCTGAATAAAGACATCCTCTCCTTTTCCACTTCCAGTAAGAATGGTTGCCTTTATGACATTGGACATCAAATTATTTACCACCGGACGAGTGAAATTAGAGAGTTTTGTTAGATCGAAATTGCGCAAAAACATTATTTAGATTTACTAACTTCAGTTCAAGTTGGTGAGGAGTCTTGCCAGGAGGTTCTGGAGAGTTTAGAAACTCTGTGGAATAATCGACTATGTGAAGATGATCCGAAATTCTATCAACTGACTTGTAAATTTGTGGACTTCGTGGGAAGGAAAGAAGGGATATTTATTGATTCAGCAAAGAGTGTTTTACTTGGAAGCCAATATAGCTCTTTCACAAAACCAGTTGTAGTTTTGCTGAGGATTATCAACAGTATTAATAACTATGTAGACAGGAGATATTTCAATTCCACCATCCGTTTCAAGAGGTACTTTGCCATTTACCAGTGGCAGAATTGTTTTGGCAAATTGTGCTCACAGTTGATAACCAAAGAGCTCTGCTCTCATATTTGGGTTTAGAGAGAGTGTTCTAATATTTCTACGCAAAGATCATTTTAGGCAAGCCCGGACCTCATCTGTCCTGGTTAATTCATGGATCACTGTAAATGTCTGCTTGAAATCAACTTACTTCAAAAGAGTGACACCTCCCATCGGAGCCTCACAATCCCTGATATCTCCATTGTCCTGCCTAGGTCTACTAAGGATCACTTATGAGCCACTGAATGAGGTACCCGATGTTGCCTGGGTAAATAAAAATCCTAAGCAAGATATAGATTGAAATTCTTATATTTATTAAAAATTATTCTTTAATCAATGCTACAATATAACACTTCTTGGTAGACAATATACCTCATTTTTCCTTGTGTTGCATGGACAAACAGTTTTCTTTTGCTTCTCACAAATGAATAATCATGTAGAGAAAATCTAACCTGTCTCTAGGGGTTTAAACCCAGCTCACGTTCCATAGATTGAACAGACGAGGGGGGGGGGGCAAGTTTGGAACGAGGCCTGTAGCTCCATATGAGGGGCATCTAGAGCCTCAGGACCACTTCTATTATCTTCCTCAAAAATCTTTGCATAAGAATACTTATTAGTTTTTAAGTATATTGTCTAACCTTTCTTCCTATAGATGCACAGATACACACACACACACACAGGTAGACAGACATACTTCATTTTCATTATTATATATTAATATGGCCACCAGGCCACCACGGACAAGGTTGTTGAATTCTTTTTATTTGCTTATGTAGCTTCTCACGCAAAATTCTTCAACTCTAGAGAGCAACTTCAACGAAAAAGCAGAAAAAAAGTTCCAGACACAGATTTTCCTGATTAACCTGAACACAATCAAACCAGCAAACAGCATAAAAAAAAGCAAGTTCAGCTACAATAACCCCAGATATGAAAATATTAAAAATTCCACAAACGAACGAAATTGCGCAATTGAACTTCGAAAACAAATTTTAGCCTTCACTGGCAAAAGTCAAACAGAGTTCTCAATAAACCCAGATTGAACAGAAGCACAAAATCAGAATACCTCTAAAAAATGAAGGAATATAAAATTGAAACCATCGACAGAAATGGTTTGAATGGTGGCACAAATCTGCTTAACCATTCTATGCCGCGGCACAAAAGCACAGAAGACTACATATGTGAATGGCTCAAGAAAAAAATTAAGACGATAGCCACAATGTTTGAGCGGTTACCATATTTACCAAGATATTCAATGCTCGTCAAATCTTGAAATCGTCAAAATTATATTTAAGCAACAGGCCCAGCACAACTATATCCGGTTTGCAATTACTACCACCCCTGTTAGGGAAGAACTGACCACACCAATGGAATGTCGCAACTGCGTAAAGTTTGTTAGCGCAATTGTAAAGAAGATAATCACTGCTGTTTCAAGTGTTCATCAGAAGAATACAGCGGCAAGGAGTGCATGGCAGAATAAAAATGTAGAAACTGTAGCGAAAATCTCCAATTTTTCCTCAAAACTTGCCCGCACTACACATTTCACCAAGAAGCACGATAGCATAGGCTGCGTTATGGCATACAGCGACGTCAAGCCATCTTACATATGGCAAGTGAGGGGATTACTCTTGGTATCCCTACAGATGCTGCAATAGTGGCTGTATTCAACATGAAGCATCCAATAAACAAACCACCCGGAATGATGGTACAGCAAAAAAAATCCCACAAACCACGCAACCCAAGCAAAAGAAAATATAAAGATGTAACAATGCCCATTTCATAATATCCGACGTCTTTAAAGATCATCAACCGATTTGAAATCCTAACATCGTTATCAGACCCAAACTTCCAATCAGATCTAACCCTCTTCTCCAACAACGTATTCTCCTACGAAAAACAGTACCTACTTGCCAGTCCAAACTCAAAACTTCCAAAAGCCAACAGCATGTCAAGTTTAGAAACGATAACCTTTTAATCAGACATACTTGAGATATCAGAAAATCTCTGTTCTTTAAAGGCAAAATCAATATTAAAATCAGCATCTAATGAGGACGAAGAATCGGAGTCAACAATTCAAGACACAGGCTCTCGGATCACTCAGTCCAAGGTAGAACAGCGCCCTACGCAGAGAGCCCTCCGAGGGACACTATAACCCAAATTCCGATATGACAAGGCGCAAGAACTACACAAAGTGAGGAATTTTAACCAAAACACTTCAGGGAAAAATTATACCGCCAAATCAATTAAGAAACAGCTCTTTATTAGAGACGAAAGAAAAGCATATGTCATATGTAAAAGACTATATTTTATTCCAATAGAAATAAACCTCACCTAATCCCTACAATAGTCAGAAACTCGATCATAATCTGCTCCCCTCCCCAAGTTTCTAAGACTAAATCTAATCTACAAACACCTAAACAAATTAAGATCCCAAGATACCTGTTAATTTCCAATCCACAAACCCGTCCTCTTCCAAACAATCCACCTGCACCTCTACCAAGAAAGAGGATAAAATACCTAATTAGCAAATTCAACAACATGAAATCTTTTCGCAAATTTCTGTTTCTTCAATGGGACATCTGTGGCCTACGGGTCTACCTTGACTTACTACAGGGAAAAATATAATAAAAGACACGGCATTTATATGCCTCAACGAAACAATGCATGAAAACCCTGCGACTAATTACAGAATAAATACAACTGTTAATCTCTACTGTTGGCTTCAACAAAACAAAATATTATATACATGCACTCGCCGTGATATCCACACACCCCATATGAAACTAAATACATGTAGAGTTCACTACCATATAGTCGGTGTACTTGTTTCTCAACTTCCCTCTACCAGTAGACTGATACATGTGGACCAAGGGCCCGTAAGGAAGGCCTAGCACACTGAGTTGACTTTAACTCTGCGCGGGCCTAGGGAAGCAAATATAGGGAAGTGCGGTTTTGCTCCAACAACCTCTTGTCAGCGCTTAACGTCCGACCACCTCAGCCGTTGTCGGGTGCATAAGTCTGCACTGCCTAATAGGACGAGCTTTACTGCCTTGTTGCTTGTCTGTCCAAATAAAAGTTTTGAGTCCCCTGATGACATCCTCAGACCCTGTCCGTCTTGTCGACGACTAGACCAACTTCTGAGGGATCCACTACTCTCCCATCAATCGCCCTCAAGAAGATTCACTGGAGCTGCTCCCTGCCTTTTCTATTGGAAAGCCAGCTTCATCCCTCTAGCACTTCTCCGACCGAGGGTTTTTGCCAATTAGGCCCTTCATCAGAGTCGCCACTAAGCGGCTCTCTATGTCATCAAGCGCCATCACCCCCTTCTCTTTCGTAGGGGCCCTCCAGCAACAACAAAACAATCATGCGTAAGCAGAGATCCTCACTCTCAATGGGAGAAGTTGGATAGAGCAAACCCCCTTAGATGCGCAGGGGGTATCTGAGTCCATTGGGCTACGCCTGCTGCCGTTGGAGTTCAGCTGTTGGACCCCTGTGATGCATCTTTTAGCATCCTTTAAACTCACAATAGTACATTCTATGTGCAATCTCTTGTATGACCTTTTATTCTCAGAAATCTTTGTAGCTATCTCCCGATTCCATCCTTAATTGCTTCCTACATTTCTTCCTAATGGCCTTCTTTTGAATACACTATTCCTGAAATACGCTGAATATATTCTTAAAAGTATTCCACATCTCATAATTATTCTTACGGCTAAATTCTAGATCTCATTTATCATCTGATGATCACAACTTCTAAATGCTTCCCCGACAGTCATTTGCTGAACCAAACGATTAGCTTTTATAAATACTAGATTTAATATATTAGCTTTCCTTGTTGGCTTATTTACGAATTAATTTAAACATTATTTTTGAAGCATTCAATATACTTATAACCTTCATATCCATTTTCTCAGTCCACAGAACGTAATTTAAAGCCGCCAAGAATAACTGCATCTACTTTACATCCTTTAACTATTTCTCTTATCATTAGTTCAGCAATATCATCTGTCTGTCCTGATGGTCTGTATAAGGCTCCTAAGTGTAGAATCCTATTTTCTACCGACCCTAATATGTATCCACAGTTACTCAATTTCCCGCTGCTTTATAAAATTATTTACATTTGAAATAATGCTATTTTTTCATATAAATAATAATCCCTCTAACAGTCCTACCCGTCCTTTGAGTAATGTATATATCATAATCGGCTCGATCAAATTCACCTTCATTTTCATTACATTTAATTTCATTACCCCACGAATCTGTTACATATACTCTATCTATATCATTGATATAATTAAATAATTCATCCTTCTTGTTTCTGAGACTACGAGCAATGGTATAGAGACAACTCAGCCCTCCTACCCCTGAAGCACCTATTTTAACCCGATGCTTTCCCTTACGACTATCTTGAATTTCCTTTATATCAAACAGTGCCTAGTTCCCTGTCTTTAAAGACATAATCGCAAGATCATACTCCTTTTACAACACATTCTCCCAGGGAACTGAATCTATTAGCCAAGCTAATAGTTTCCGTATCTCTCTGCCTCACAAATCTAACATGCACCGACCTACCTAAACTATTAACATTCAGCCAGAAAACACCATCATCTGCATCTTCCATTCCTGACTCATACCTAGGCCTGATCCGTCTCACTAACTTACTTATGTAAGATTCATTCCACCATTCATTGTCACCTTCCACTCTATATCGTTCTGTCTCTTATCATCCTCACTCCTACCTAAACTCTAATATCTTTCTGAGCATCCTCTCTCTCATTCATTCTCTCAATCACGTTTCTAAGCTCACTAACGTCTAGCTAAGACACGCCTTCTCATTCATTATCAATCGTACAACACATTCATAAAATCTTGAATTTCTCAACACAACGTAGGAATTCAAAAATTAGCACCAGAAGACCTGAAAAGTATTTATTTATTGGGGTTTATTTTAAGGTAAAATTCATAAAAATCCAACGAACTAACAAGTTAATCCGAGCCTTGCAAAAATAAACAAACATCTGACAGAAGATAAAATGACCTAATTCGTCTGAATACCACATGAAATAAGTAAAATGCAAATATAGTAATACCTTCGGTTTCATTATATAATTTTCTAATTAAATTCATTTTAACTCAGTCGAATATTTTTCCAAACAATTAAATGACAATTTTGGTTAACGTCAACAAACGCACGACCGAATGTAAGCAAAGGCTTTTACGACGGACTCAACTGTCAAACTCCCCAATATATTAAAAATTCCTTGTTTTTTATTGAAACACACACTGTTAGCTATATTCCCGAATTTAAATATATTATACCATATAGCAAAAAATTTACAAACTAATCCGTATTATTAACAGAGCACTACGAGACACTTCGATAACATAAAAAATATAATTTAACGGATTGACAAATGCCGCAAGGACCTATCAGAGTGCATTTATTAGATTTCCTCATAGCTCGTCAAAAATAAATCATCCAGCTACAATACACATTAATAATATAATATATACAATTTTAAAAATCGCTCCAAAATCTGGATCCACAAGAATGCGTTAAGAACATCACCTCCAAAACAATATCGATATTACAAGAGGTAATTTGCCTCGTGACAACTCAAAAACTACGCTCTCCATATACTTATCCAACCTGATTTTAAAAACATTTAAATTTGGATTGATTATTGTCTCTTGTGGTAAACCATTCAAGAAATCTAGCACTCTGTTAGTGAAAACATACTTTCTCACGTCCAACCTATATCTCTGCTTTTGTAATTTTCAAGTGGTGGACTCTAGTCCTCTTGCTATCTTCTAACTCAAAGAACTTGGCAAAATCCAACTTATCCATCTCAAAACAAATTTTCAAAAGCTCAATCATATGTCCTCTCACGCATCTTCTTTCAAATGAGAACATACCTACATATTCAAGGTGCTTCAGGAAAGGTATCTTTGCTGCCCTCCTCTGCACTGACTCTAGCAGGTTAATATCATGTGTAAAGTGTGGAGGCCATGCTTTTATACTGCACTCTAAATGTGGTCTGACATATGAGTTATATAGGTGAAGGAAAACTTCCTTACTTTTGTAACTAACACTCCTCTTAATAAAGTCTAGCACTCTATTTGTTCTATTTTTTGCCTCAATACACTACTTATAAAACATGGGTAACCTATCTACTACTACTCTTAAGTCCTTCTCTTCCTCTACTGCATTCAGCCAATGTGCATCCATTCCAAAACTAAACTCTTTATTATCCCTTCCCATGTTAATAACTTTATATTTTCTAATGTTAAAATTCAGCTGCTACTTTTTTGCCCAATCTAATAACTCACTCTGAACTTTAAAATTAGGATCAACTTCATTTACTACAGCTGCCAATTTAGTGTCATCAGCAAAAATTGACACTGCTATTTACACCCTCCCCAAGATCATTTACATAAACTAGGAATAATAATGGGCTTAGAACTGATCCCTGAGGTACGCCACTAGTAACATCCCTCCATTGTGACCTTACCCCACCTATCCAATTCAAAACTTTCCCACATATCCCATGCAGTTATAATTTGTGCACTACTCTCTTATGTGTAACCTTATCAAAAGCTTTGCTAAAACGTGCTATGTGAACAACTCCAGCGTCTTTTAAAATTTGGGCAATACTGATTTTATCTATCTTTCTCCCACATTTGCGTTGAGTCCAATTTTTAAATCAATTCCAGACTGACTTTGGCCTCAAGGCTGTATATATGCCTCCACCTTTCTAACCTATCGGCTCGGAAATCCCTGCTCCCCGCGCCCAGAGGCCATTAGAGTGAAAATACGATATAATTTATGTTTCCTTCTAATGTTCGCCGTAGTTCGATCCATTCCATCTACTATAAAGGTCGGATACGGTAAAAGCGACCCACGATACCTGCTTTTAGCCTAAGAGCGGACTTATCAAACCTTTGCGAGAAGTTTGGTCTTATATCTTCGTAATTTATCCGTTTTTGTCCCTTTCGGAGTCATGACTATCAACATTGACGATAAATCAGGCTTCTATATTGTAATCACCCGCTCTATATCGAGGTCCTCTGCCGAAATATTGCGGTTCAAGTTTTTTGGAGGCAAGTCCCCAAAAGGGGGGGTTTTCGTTGTGTATTTTGTATTGTTTTCTTTGTGGATTTCACAATCTATAGGATGAGTGGTAGTAGATGCGGGAAAGTTGAACGCCATTCTATACAGAATTATTTATTTTATGTGATATAGGCCAGCATGCTGCCTCTGACATTTTAAAAATTATGTGCCTTCTGATAGCATGGTGAATCTGAGACTATCATGCCCAAATTTTCACTTCCACCATCTTCCCAAATTTCTTAAAAAATCTCTTCTTAGAAACATCTGCGGGAGTTGCTGTCGTTAGTTTTTTCTTTTAATATTATGTTCTCATGAACCTGGTACACCCCAATGGGGCGACGGCTTCAGGTCGCTCTCTGTCCTCCTCGAACTGGACACACGCGAGCGAAGCAACGCCATTTGATGGACCGCTCCCCTGCACCTTACTGAGAGGACTGCGTTGTCCCTCGCACTGTTTGCGAACGCTCGTCCTTTGGTAGTTGGGACGAGTTCGTGCACACAGACTTGTAGACTATTTAACTTCTTCGAGGAGGCTGGTCTCCTACATTTTATTTGACGATCTTTGTTGTTTGGTCTCATGATCATGGGCAAGGGGGAGGCGGGCCTCTCCCCGACGCAGGATCATGCTTCCTTCTTCTTCCTTCTTATTTTGTTTTGTTTCTGACTTTGTTTGTGTTTGGATGTTTTTTGTTTTTTTCACGTTCGTTTGTTTTTAATTTAGCCTAGCATTAGGGTGTAAGATGATTACGGCGATTTGTGCCTTATTAGGCAGTCGCCAGATGGACACTGAAGAAAAATCGCCTTTAATATTAAAACATCTTCCAAATTCGTTCTTGTTGAATTTACTTATATTGCTTATAAACAAAAATAATAAACACATTTCAATTTCATTCTTAATATATTGTAACTCCACGATGTTGTCAAGACGAGACAAATAGGCAGTTGCAACCATTTAAGTTGGCTTCGAATTTTCGAATTTTCTTGCTTAATTTGATAAGATACTCGTTTTTACCCATTTCAAGTGGCTTCTTATTGCAACAAAACTAAAAATTAGATTTTAACTCAACCCTAAGCAAATATCGGGTTTTGCAAAAGTTCTTTTACAATCGGGTTGGGTTTTGTTTATCTTTTGAGAGGTTTGCGTGTTATGAAAAAGGTTCTGTCAAATAAACTTAAAGTACTACTTTTCCATCATGTATCATTAAAACGACTTTCCATTGTATGCAGTTGTCTCGAGATAGAAGTACGAGACATGCTGCTCAATGTCAGCCGGAAGACTAAGCGCTCGGCCTGCGTGATGATGTTCGGCGTCGTGGTTTCGAAAGCGAGTTGATACCGCCGCTTTGGCTCGCCGCCAGTTACAGGCTAACCGCGGCCGATTACAGGAACATCTTGGCCACGAAAATCATGCACTGGGTGAGAAAGATCACGAAGAAGGCGGACTATGTCTTTCAGCAGGACAGTGCCCCGGCCCACAGGGCCAAGACCGTGCAAGAATGGTTGGGCTCGAATAACTTTGGCCGCCGCAGTTCCCCGACTTCAATCCCATCGATTATAACGTATGAGTGCATGTCGAGGGCAAGGCTTGCAAGGTCCGCCATAGCAACATCGACGAGCTGAAGTCCTCCGTCAACCGCGAGTGGGCCAGCATGATGAAGGACTTCGTCCGCAACGTGTGCAGGGCTTTCAGATCTCGCCTGGAACGCGTGCTAGCCTCCGAAGGCGGCCACATTTATTAATATTGCAATTTCAACAATTACTTATATGTTAGAAACAATGTAGATGTGTTTAGCTGCATCAAAACTATCATTGTGTCCTTTTATGAGACATTGTAATGAGTGTAAGAGGACTTTTGTAATACCCGGGACAATGTATTTTATAACAAAACTCTATAACTTTTAGCCCAGAGGTCATTATCAAGTCTATAGAATCCATAGCTTCTGTTCTATTACCTGGATATATTTTGTGGAAGGAAAGGAAGCTAATGTGAACATCGAAGGAATTTCAAGCAGGCTTGAAGAGTCGCCTCTTCCCTTAAGCTTTGCCTTGAAGAACACCATATAAAAAGTCTTATTATTATAAATTTGATAAAATGAAAAGAATGGTAATTGTAGTGAAGGTTAATAATGACAACTATAATGGCAGACGTCAACTTTAAATTCTCTAACTCAGTTTTTACGAGATCATTAACTCCGTGTCTTGGTGGGGGGGCCTCTCCAGTGTCCTGCACGAAATTGTCCTCGGCGTCACGCTTTTTGCAGTGATCCATCAACTAGATCACCTCTTTCTTGCCAGATGTTCTAGTCACGTTTAAGGTATGAGACTGTTCGATCCCTTTGCGCGCGGATCAGATGTTTGCAGTGGAGACCTGGCTCCAACAGGCTCTTAATTGTGTCTTTCGTTAGGGCGAGCCGGCCGAATTTTGGTTCTCAATGCCTAAATCAAGACCATGGACTTATGCGGTTATCGTCGGCATCACTCCGTCCCCACAACTGTTCCTAATTATGACTCGCTTGAATTTGTTGGACTCTTGCCAAATCTTTTTGCCTTGTATTCGACCGAGGCCTCCACTAGAACGCACATATCCACAGCCTATGAGTCTCTTGCACTCCAGCCGTTTTGTGAGATTGAAAAAGTAGGAGTGCTCACATGGGGCTCCATTCTTGTTTTAAGGTTAACTGGTTCACTTAAAAATTAATAAAGTTTTCAAGATATATTCTTCTTTATCCGAGCATTTATTTCGAATGCTGGATTGAATCCACCACACCGGTCGTCGTTTGGCGACTGGTGCATTCAGTACTTTCCCTACATAGAGCCTTTTCGTCGACGCGAGGGAGATGCCTCTTGGTTTACGCCGGAAACCGTGCAAGATGAGCATTTACACGCGGGTTGAGTGTTTCTTCATCTCACTTGTGGCTCTCATTTCACACGCGCCGATTTCGACGGTGACTCTGCTACCGAGAGAAGCCAATCAAGCAAAAAAAAAAGAAAGAAACTTGAGGTTTTAGGCAAAGGAAACTTCTTTGAGAAATCAAGGGAACTCTCAGAGCAGTGGCGATAATGATTATATTATCTTGAAACAATAAAGACGTCCTATTATAAAAAAATGGCTCCAAATCAGAAGGAGTTGGATTCCATACTACCCTCCATGTTTGAAACCGTCGGGTTCTTCCTGTCGTTGCATCTGTCTTATGACCAAGCTGGATTAAATTTATCGTTCAGTAGGACAGATTTTCCCCCGTGCCCTGTTGGGAGATCATTCTGTATCCTTAACTTCATTGCTCCTGTGAGTTGCGAGGACGTAAATATTATTCTACTGAGTTCGTAGACATGTAGGGCTAATGGAAAAAAGTGCGATGATGAGCGGAGGAGGCTGTATGAACAAAATCACCAACCAGACCGGTGTTTCACTTTTTTCATTCTGACTGCAGGGCGCGCGGAGATTTAAAGAAGAGGGCCATTCTTCCCTTAGACCTATGCCTCAATGTCTAGATGGTATGAAGTCGTTTCCTGTCATCTCTTAATCGGACACTCTCGCGGGAAGCAGCGGGATTAGATGACGTGCAGCCTTGAGTCATCCTGCAAAGTTTGCAAGATCTCTTAGACTGTACTCCACTTCTGGGTTCAATATCCGAGTCTGGATGAACTTCATGCCGGATAATTCTCCCGGTGCAGTGGCGAGTAGCGTCGTTACCGCTTGTCCTTCGTACTGGCGTCTGGCCACTCCTCCGCAACACATTGTGATGTAATAGAGTTTTGGGAGGCCGCGGCGGGAGAAGGATGGGGGGGGGGGTGCTCCTCCTCACTATCTAAATGTTTGAATTTTATTTTTGGCTGCCCGCCTCGATCTTCCCTGAGGCACCTGACAATGCGTTTGTTCTTGCTCTTTTTATTATTGTTGACATTATTTTTTATTATTTCCCTTTTGGTTTATTTGAGATTAGCCTTGAGTTAGTTAGGCTTATATTTGTATTTTGGCCACTCTGACTTCATTGAGCGCTTCTAGATCAGCCTTTTTGATTAGCTTGATGTTAGGCCTTTTGGGGGTTGTTTTTGACATTACCCTAGCATTTTTCTAACCTGTTAGCCTTCTTATCTTAATTATCATATTTTTCTAGCATTTTTTAGATAGTTTTTAACCTTTTTAGTTGGTTCCTATCTATTTTTTTGCACCTCGTAGTTAGCTTTGTCATCTTCTTTTGTTATTATTTTTATTCGTCTGCCTCTTTCTTTCTTCTCTTCCCCCACGAGAACTTGATTTCTTTACTTTACGGAACAAAGGCAAGTGAGGGATGATTGCTCTCCCACTCATTTGCTAGCACACACCTCTTTTGGGGGGATTATTATCTTCTCTGCATTCCCACGTCCTCGAACTTCATCACCTTTCCTTACAAACTTCCTTTAACAACTTTCATGAGATGCCTTCGTCAGTTTTTACAAAACAAAAATTTCAGTAATTTCAAACTGAGGTATCCTACTTACGTTATTATTCCTCTTAAAACTCCTTCATTACATCTGTAACATCCTGTCATTCGTTCCTTCTCTCCCCCACTTCCCAACCACTATTTTTCACATTTACATATGCCTCCATTCTTTAGGAGGCAGCTTCCGGGTTTATTTATATCGTTAATATATTTCATTGTTTTATTTTTGACCTCATTTCTTTATACAACAACAACAACCTAATTCTCCAAAGTGTTGCATGACCATAATAAGCGCAGGTTTCGTTGTCTTAAAACAACAGTTTAATCTTGTTTATTTACGTTTCTTAGATATCGCTGCTTGATTATTTGATTGTGAGTCTACCGATGATTTGTGGCTCAAAATAGAAAGTATTAAATTTGTTTACTGGCTAAGATACGAGTATTATACGATGAATGATAACCGGCCCCTGAATTTATATGTATAATAGAATATGGCATTGAGGGGTATACAATTTCTGTTTATGGCTAGACTGATAAATGACTGCATATTTTCTTTTTATTTATGGATGGCGATGTCACGCTAAATAGTATTTTTTTTAAAACGAGTTATATTAATGGTATTTTTTTAGGTAAATATATTGTCAGCAATCTAAATTCCTCTAAAGCAGAAAATTTAGGCTATTCGTTAATATAAAGTAGAGGGTTGGAAGGGAGAGGCATTACGAGAAAAGAGTGGAAGCAAAAATTATTGCTTTTGACACGACACCTTAAGAAGAAATTTAGAAGCAAAGTATTTTCGAACTAAGAATATATGTTGAGAAATCCGAGTAAAAGAATGTATAGATGCGTGGTGTGATTTTGTATGGGAGGGGTGGGGAACCTTCACCCTTCCTAAGAATGAAGTACGACCTTCAGGAACCTTGTCAAACAAACAAAGCCAGGCAATAAGAATTATAAATTATTTATTTTTCTGCTTATTGTTCTTGAACCCATAAAGCCATAGGTACGCTACAACAATCATGTCAAAGCGCAATTTATTCTGATGAAGGTAAAGTGTTATGTATTTGTTTGGGATCGAATTTTTATATTACTTCATTGAGTTTTATCATTTGTATTATGTGTAGGAATATCATTAATAATGTTTAAGGCTTTACGCAATATTTCAGATTTGATGTTTCAATTTAGTTTTTTATATTTAATTACTTTTCTTTCTGCTAGTTTTAGGTGTCGTTCGTTGCTGGGTTCTTAAATAATTTTAAAGTGTGGCGTTTTTTGTTTACTTTTGTCATTTCACCTACTGTTCTAAGTGTGCGTAATTTTGAGAGCAAAATTACCGGCCCCCCATGAGAACACATTCGTCCCATTTAATAATAATACGCGGATAAGGGTACAAAACACACACACATCGAAAAAGGTGTAAGAGAAAAAAGAGAAGAAAGACAGACATACAAACCCAGCGAGGGAGAGTAGAAGAGATACGAGTATATCGAGAGAGAATGAGAGAAATAAACAAGTACTAGAAGCAATTAAATTCGGTAAAAAACTCATTCGACGGAAAAAACTATTAGAACCATATATCCATTTTTCCTCTCTCTTTCTTTTCATATCGGTTAATATTAACATAGGTCGTAAGACGCCGAGTATCTCACTTTCGACAGCGCATTCCCCGACTCTCTTCGGAATAATAATAACCGACGAAATCATTCGTTGAATTATTTTCAAGGAATAAAACGAACAATGCACCCGTATAAGTATACACCCATGCACGTACACAGACATTTTTGCCTGTGGAGAGTGTGGAGTGGAGATAAGAGACACATCCATAGTACTGTATGTGTTGAGGTGTGTATGTGTATGTGCTGGGATATTATCTTACACCCCTATTCAAGCGGGTCAAACTGACATAGGTTCATTCTGGTCTGTATATGAAAACTTGTACATTCCCAAATCCAACGATGGCATCGGAGAATACGGAGAAAATAGTGCTAACAAGAGTGAATTAAAAATCATAGCGTACATAAGCAGATAATATAAACGTGAGCGTAGTGCTAAAAGAAACAAATAGGAACTAAAGGAAAGAAAGAAACTAAAATATAAAATTTATATTTACCTTTTTCCCACCATTTCCACATAGCATTCATTTGAGGAGTCGTGTGATTATAAGTTCCCGTTTCTTATTTCTAGTTCGATGCGAAATATCTAACGCCACCTCCACAGGCCAAGCCCCTAACGTTTGGCCTCTTATTCCCAGTAAACCCTAACGAACTCTACCCTATCCTTACCCTGATAAAGTGTTCTCATATCATTAATAGTTGTTCCCGTATCTGGGGTTAATCGCTTTTATAATAATAATAATTTCGGGTGTACGGCTTGCCAGGATTAGAACCCTTCCATAATAATACCAACCCTCGGTGCTACTCGAGCGTCCGCTTTACCCTTTTATATTCCATAGTAAATAGAAAAGTGCATATCTTTAATTTTTATACCATTAATTAATATTTGCTAAAAAAAACTAATTCACAATACAATGAACTATATACCACTGCTCACTAACACTCGAGGCTACGTTTTACATGTCTCAATTTGGACCGGGAAACAGAGCGGCGACCCTGTCGTAAATACCACATATGAGAATGTATGTGGTCCTCGAGGTATTGTTTCTTACAGAAATTAAGATGATTTTTATATAGAAAGCAGAGTTCCCAGCTATTACTCGCCCCCTTCTAGGCAGAATATCGGCACAAATGATCATAACACGGCCTCAATAATCTTTTACTTCGAGATGTTATGGTGTGACAGGGATGTTTCAGCCATGCCTCTTTCTTTTGGGAAGAACTACCTCATCCATACAATAGTGCCAATAGTAGTATTTAAGATTCGGTAGTTGTGTATCATCTCCTCTTATCCATGAAAAGGCTGAAGACTTGGAGCATCTTTCAATTTCCGGCAACTCTTCACTCTCGACCTCAGTTAAGGAGGGTTCAACCGTATCCTATTTCTTGAACCATGGCCTGAAAAATTCAAGTTCTTGATAGGACAAAAGTTCTTCGTGGGAATGACGGGTATTCATCATTATTAGGCAGCGCAAGTTATCACCCAAAATTTACTTTGAGTAAGAAGAAGAAAAACAAATTCTGCTGACCAAAAGTCGCGTGCTCTCACTTATTCTGATTTATGACCTTACGACCTACAAAACTTTAAATAGTTCCCGGACTAATCTTGGGAGGACCTTGGCAATTTTATCTTTCGAAAGAAAATATAAAACAACATAGTTGTTTCGAATTTCGTTAGAATCGGCCAAATAATTCCACGGCTAACCTTGGGAGGACTTTGGCAATTATATCATTCAAAAGAGTCTGTGGAATGTCGTAGAATGACCAGCATATATATATATATATATATATATATATATATATATATATATATATATATAGATTAGTGTAGTTGGGTAGCAGTCTTTCCTGAATGCAAATTTTGTTGAAGACCATTGTGTATTTCGCCTCAATTAATTTCCTTTGGCAACTTTCTCTTCTTCTAACTATCTTTTTTATTCCATCTTCTAAATGGTGGATCACTTGTCCAGGATTCATCTCTTTTTTTAAATGAATGTGTTTGGTAAAAAACAAACTAAATTGCTACGCTTTTGATCATATTCGATCATCTTCGGAGCGTTTTGAAATGTTCTTGCCTCCTTTACCGATGTAATGAGTGGAGTGAGGATCTGGCAGAGTGAAAGAAAACTATTTTTAAGGAGTATTTATTCCGCTTTGGTTAAACGTAACGTTAGAGAAAATGGGCCACTCCTGTGAGTGGAATTTTTGAAATAGTTTTAATGTGTGATTCCAGCTTGTCGCTTCTCTGTTGATGGCCAGCTTATCTTCATTTATTAATATGGCTTCTAAGCTGTTAATGCTCGCTTTATTAACCTCTTTTCTTTTAATAATGGTGTTATCAACGAGCATATCTCTCGTTAGGTTAATATTATGGACACTCTCCAAATGTTCTTAGGCTCTCTGCTTTGTAGATGCATAGTTAACCGTCTTGAAAGTGTAGTAGTTGTCATGCCAATATATTTTGAGTTTTTATAAAGCTTACAGTCTTTATCGGGGTAGATGAACTCATTATCTATGTTGGTTGACTTGAAATTTGAGGAGTTTAGGCAGATGTTATTTTTCATCAGAAGATTGCTGGCTTTTGTTGTTTTATAATAAATGATGAGTTTGATTTTATCCGTTTGATTTTTAACCTTGATGTTACGGTTAATAATCTCCTTGATGTTTTTTCATCTATTTTATAGTCCGTGGACATCTGGTTTCTGTAATACACTTTAATGTTGTTGACTTCTGCATGATTACTTTCAGTTTTATCCGCATGTTTGTAATGGTTATTTAAAAATGATTGGAGTTTTTTGGCAATCATGCTGTTTGAGTAACCATTATTCACGATTATTTGCTTTACTCGTGTAATCTCTTGGTGGAAAAGTTCCCACGTAGAGCAGCATTTATAAGCTCGGCCGATGTATGAGCCGATTACGCTTATTTTGTACCTTTCTGGGCATTTACTCTCTACATTGAGGCATCTTCCCATGTCCGTACTTTTCCTATGTACTTTAGTGATGTAGCTGCCATTGATGTTTTGAACCTCAACTTCCAAGAAAGGGACGTCAATTCATAAGGGAATTTTAGCACGGAGTTCTCCTCAAAATGCTGCTTGATGTTAACTAGATGTTCTTCGTTTTGGACGTTCATACATCCGCTGAGCTTGTAAAACAACATAAGGGTTTTAAATATCATCAGAATCGGCTGAATAGTTAATTGAGCGCTACAGACTGACTGGGTATTTCTACAGGACCTTGAGAGGTTACCTAGTATTGAAGTATTAAAAACAAGACTATCGTCAACCGAAATATTATATCACGTCATTATATCGCTCTACCATTAGTTAGAACATATAACAAAACATAGATTCAGTCTATCTCCATGTTTCTTCACTCTAGAAGAGCTCTATCTTCTAGGCTTCACCTACAGTGAAGAGTCTACCACAGGAGGGATAGGAGTAGGAGGTAAAAGAGGACGAACGGGAGAAGTAGGTGAAACAGGTTTTAGTACAAGAGCTTCTCTAGCAGGAGCCCTTGTGGATCTAGGAATCACCTGATCTTGGTGTCTTTTTACAACATTTCATGTAGATACACTATAAAGGACCTGTCTGCTCCTGCACCTCAGCATGTATCCACTTAAAACCATTAGGGGTATAGTTCCTGCTCATCACGGGAGATGGTACCTAGGAATGAACCTTCTATAATAGTTAAGCAACCCTAAGTATGAGTTTAGCTGAGTCACATTAGTAGGAATATGGGCATCTGTAATAGGTTGAACTTTGTCAGAAGTGGGGTGAATACCCAGAGCATCAATATGATAATCCAGATAAGAGAGTAGAAACACCAATAGCACACTTCTTCAAACAAAGTATCAAAACAATAGTCTCTACTATCTTTAGTACGGATCTAACTCGCTTTTCATGCTCCAGTTCAGATGAACCACATATGAGCACATCATCCAAGTAGCAAACAATACCTGGAAGAACCCTTAATACATCTTCCATTCCAGATGCGGGGGAAACTCTAAAACAGAACCTATGATATTTAAACAACTCACGATGTGTGTTAATCAGGCATATGCCTGAGACATATCTAGTTTGGTAAATAGCTTACTACCTGAGAGACTGTTAAACAGATCTTCAATCTTAGGAATGAGGTAGGTATCCAGCCTAGCAGCTCTATTTACTGTAAGCCAATAGTCCACACTAATCCTCACTTAAATATGGGTACCATCGAGCCATTCCAGGCAGAAGGAGGTATAGGAGAAACTATACCTTTTTCCACCAATCTATTCAATTCATAAATTCTGGTTTTACAGAATTTATGAGAGATATTTGGATTTACCTCAATAGGGAAAGTTTTACCTTTAAGGCGACCCAAACCAGTATAAAATAAATTTCGGAATCCTTTTATTAGATCAGCTTCAGTTTTTGATACACTATGAATATCTGAGATATTCCTATTATTTATATGTAGGGAATTAATTAAATCTCTCCCTAAAGGAAATGGGCCTGATCCTTCCACCACAACAATAGTTGCTTGACAATGATTAGCAGAATCAAGTCTAGCACAGACAGAAAACTCGCATCGTACCTTGAAGGGAACATCAGCATAAATCTTAACGTTTATATTGGAGAAAGAAAAGGTTTGTCATACTCAATAGGCCATAGATGAGAAAAGTATTCTCAGAAATAAGGGAATGTGCAGCACCTGTATCTATTGTCATAGTTACCTACCCAGATATTATATATAAATATAGTGACATTAAGATTTGTTTTAGAAGGAGTAACATTAAAGACATAATCATAACTAGAATCTATTTCAGTGACTTGAACTTTTTACAGTTTATGGATTTTATCATTACATTTAGATTGTTGGTTTAGTTCTACCAAAATTAACACTTTGCACATTTCTGCTCATGGGTTTAATATGCCATTTCTGATTACAAACAAAGTAGCACCCTTGAATGGACACTCCCGCTTCCAATGTAATTTACTACAGCCAGAACAAGGTGTATTAGGTTTTAATGTAGTATCCGCCAACCCAGCTTTCAGCTGAGAAGGCTTTTGCTTGAAATAACGGCTCTGCTCATGCAATTTGCTTAGATCAGAGTGTCCCATAACTTGCACATCTCTGAAAGCTGTTTCTCTTGGACTAGATATTTCTAGATGCGGAGGCCTACCGCATCTACTTCTAACTAGGCCTGAATAGTATTTTCCTTTGATTGCCGTGGACTTCGGGCTAATTGGGAGGAGCTTCGGAGGCTCGTTTCCTACCGTATCCCTTTAGTTGTTCGTCTTCAGCAAACCATGTTTGGTGCGTGTCCTATGGCCACCCTCACGGGGTATAGATAAGGGTTTTGTAACCACACCACCACCTGATGTTGACTAGGACGTGTATTTTCAATTTATACCCGACATGTTGTCTCTGTTTTTTCTTGGCTGTAAATAATTCGATTAAAGCAGTAGTAGTGCAGCTACACTTGGCTAGAACGTGGAGAGAGCATTCTATGTCGGTCGGTTTCCACCCAATTCCTTCTACGTTTGCATGTTGATGAAGAAATTGGTTAGTATTAGGCTAGTTTATATAATGGGGGGGGATAAACAGAAGTCATTGGTCTCCTGCAGAGTGTGGTTTTTCAAGCTCCACTTCGGCTGGAAAATGCTATATACGTATGAGACCTTCCTTCGTGTGCAGAACTTTGCTATGGTGTTCGTTGATCTGAAGAAAACCTATGATATCAAATGGCGAGATATCATGGAGACCCTGCATACTATGGGGGCCTGGGTACCCCTCCTATTTTCTTGTCTGATTTCTTGCGAGATCATTGATTCTGTGTACCGGTGGGGGAACACTCCTGTGTAATATGGCAGGCAAAGGCGTCCCGCAGGGCAGTCTCCTAAGTGTCATTCTTTTTGCCTTGTTCATCAACGTCATCTCTTTGGTGTTTAAAGATGTTCTCACTACGCTCTATGTAATCGACCTTTCGATCTCTTTTGGTTCGGGCCAGATGCTTAATTTAGTGCGGCGTCACCAACAGATTCTGAACGGCCAGAGTACACGGATTTTTTTGACCAAGACTAAGCCGGTTTCAACCAGGTAAATTTTTTTTCTTAAATGGGGCTCGCCGAGAAAGGGGGGATTCGCATCGTTTCCTTGTTCTTGTTTTGACCGACGCATCACCTGAAAGGCATATATTCGCACTATTAGGTTCTCTTCGACCCGAACTATGGACATTCTTCGTTCTGTAAACATGGACATTGTGGTGCAGATAGTGCTACCTTTTTAATGTTCTTTTGTTAGTTCCAGGCTTTACTACGATTGCTAGTTAAATACGTACATTACCAACCGATAATTACGGAGGGTAGACTCGACCTACCACACTGATATCCGACTGGAGACCAGGGCCTTCCACCCAGTCTCTGAGGAGAGCCATCTTATTGAAGCTGGTGAGATGCCGCTTGCTTTATGGCGTATAATTTGTATTATGTCCTAGTACGCTTGAGTCCCCTGTCTCCCTTTATCGCCAATGGCTCGCATTTCTTTTACGTTAATCTTGAGGGGCAAATAAAATCCTTCGAAAGCTCGACGTAGCTCTGGGGCCGGTTGTGCCGCTTGTTCTGCTCAGGATGCCTCCACGATCGGTACTGGAGAGTGCGTGTCATGCCTGGTTCGGAGACAGAATTGTGATATAGAGCGACGCAGCACAGGGCGTATTCAGAGTGCCCACACCCCGGGTTTTGACGTATACGTTTTTTTATCGATTTGTTTTGCTTTTAATGTAGTCTAGTATTAGGCGGCAATAATTACATCGACTTGTGCCCCTGGAGGTAGTCGCTAGATGGGCGTTTTTGCTTTTTGTAATCGACGCATGAATAATGGCAAGGCTGCTACTACAAGGGGAATATTTCAAGGTGAGCGTACCAGCAATTTACTCTTCCCAACTCTGACTATAGAGCAGGAATAAGGTTAGCCCTTCGGGGTGCATGGAAAAAAAATGGGAGAGGACAGACGAGAATCTAAAGTTTCTTGCCATTGAGCCACGAATTTTCTTTTGGACATAGCCTCAACTCTTCGGTGGCTTCAGGTCGCTTTCTTTGTCATCCGAATCGGGAAACTTCGCGGAGCTCAGCGCTATCTGATGAAGTGTTACCCTAAGCCTTACAGCGACGATTGTTTGGTCCTCCAGGCTGTTCGGCACATTCTTATTGAATTAACCAGGCTGGAGGATCTTTGCGCGCACTACCTGTCCAGGTGTCTGGACTAGCGAGATCGATAGCTGTTGTCCTTTTCTAGGTAATTAGTTTAGTTTCTGGTGGTGACAGGCATCCTTTTTAGTATTTAGCCATTTTCGTTTTAGGTTGCACCCTCAGGTCTCGGTAGGAGAGGACATTCCTCTTGGGCCTGAGCATACCAATTTGGATCTTAGTTTCTGTTTTTGGTCTGTTGTATTTTGGGCTCTTATTTTTTTGTGTTGCCTAAGGATAGGCTAGTTTGTCTTTTCGGAGATATGATATTGATGGCAATCTTCAGTTGAGCCTCGACCCCACAACAAACTCCGTTCTTTTTTTTCTTTAAACACCTCTTTACAGGCGGTAGCAGTTCACTTGCATCTGGGCAAGAGAGATTCACCTTTCCCCATCAATCTACTTCAATGATGGGAAATCCGCCACAGCTTGAGGCCATTTTTCTTCCTCAGATTTAAACTGTAGGCACCTTCTATACACGAGCTACATGGTCAAATCCTGAGTTCGGTTCTGGTGGATCTGATCGAAGGGCTGGAGATTGGTGTCATTAACGTGGATGAGTTCATGAACTGTCTAATAATAGCTTCGTTTTACTCTCTAGATTTTTCATTTTGCTTTCTTGACGCATAAGCAGACTTTGGAAGCTTTAGTCGTTTAAGATTTCCATGGTATCAATCACTTTCCAGGTCATATTTTATTAGCTTGGCTGCTATCACCCAGCATCCACCTAGGTCGAAATAGGATTGGGCATGGTGGTCTGCATCCAAGGAAATGACTGCCTGACTACTATCGCCAAGCCTCTGCTCTCAAAGCTTTTACAACACCGGTAGATAGAATTTGTATTTCTTAGAGGACATATTTTTTAACACTAAAGTCGTGGCAGCGTACACGTATGGCACCATATCCAAAGATGAAGTTGGCTTCCATGCCAGTTCCACACTGTTTGAAGACGACAAGGCTCTACTGGGCGTTGCGTCTGTCTTCACGGCAGAGCTGATTGCAATACACTGTTCGAACAGGAGAATGTGCACCGTGTTCGGCTCGGATACCAAATTGAGATTTAGAAGGACTCAAAGCACACTGAGTGCTCTAGGGGCATTGGAATATGCTCAGTCCCCAGTTCGCCATATCCGTGAGGCCATGGCTCTGGAGATTTTCTTCTGCTGGGCTCCTGGGCATGTATAAATTGAAAGAAATGTGCGCGCTGACAAGAACGACAGGTTATCTACACGGACTGGACAACTGAATCATCGTTTTGCTCTACCCCACTCTGAATACTCTACATGAATCACGTCATCCCTCGGGCTGTATGGCAATAAAGATGGGAGACGGACGACTAGACTCTTAAGCTGCTGCCATTTCGCCACGACTTTTCCTATTAACCTACCCCCAATGCTTCGATGGTTTCCGGTCGCATCCGAATCGAGTGCACGCAACAACATTTGATGAAGCGCCCCTCCGAACTTTTTTGGCAAGACTGATAGGCTCCTTAGACTGTAATGCACTTTTTGGTTGGTCTGGGGATCCCCGTGAGCGGCACTTATTCCAGTACTGCGATAGTCGGGGTCGCTACCACCTGTCCCTATTTTCATGACAGAACTTCTGCACACCGTACTATTTGATTGAATTTCCGTAGTATATAATTTAGGAAGTTGTTGGTTGCATGCTCAGGTCCCTGAGAGAGAAAAGCTTCACTTCGGCACCTGAGCGTGCCATTTATCGTTCTTTGTATTTATTTCTTGTTTTGATTTATTTTAAGCTTTTTAAATTGCCTAAATATATGCTTATTTATCACTTCAGTGGCTTTGCCCTTGCTGGTGGCCGAAAGATGAGTAAACTGATTTTTTTTTATTAAAAATGAATTCGATTCTCGAACATCATGCCGTCTTGTAGATCGGTGATTTCAATGGTGCTCGGTGTCTATGTCACAAGCCCTTCGGTGCTACTTCTTTCTCAGTGAATTTCGACGGAACAGGGCGAGATTGAGTTTCATTTCGAACAACGCTCGTCGTTCTTCTTAGCGGAGATACGAGTCTCCACTCAATAGAAGGACACCTCTTTCAGAGTGTTAGAAGCGTGTTAAAAGGATTCAAGAAAGTTGGCAAAGTTCCTCTCCTGTCCCCCATGAAGGCAGGGCCGCTATCTCGGACCCTGTATCCGTGGCGGAGTCCTTAGCGACAGCTTTATCCACATTCTCGTGCCGGGATACTGCTTCGCCAGCATTCCAAGAGCGTCGTTCAGTCACTGGAGCTCGACGGAGACTAGAATTTGTCTCCAGAGGCGAAAAACAATTCAATGACCTGATTTTATTAAGTAAGGGTACTACCGCCCTTTGTCAGCACGATATCTGGAATGACGATTAATTACTGAACTAGGATAGGCCTTTCTCTCAACTCTATTGAACATGAACTGGGCAGATACTTGGCGAATGGCGACCGTGGTTGCTTTTCGCAATCCGGGGATATATCAATACTTAACCCAGACTGGCCCGCGAGGGGATGACAAGATATATCCTGACCCCAACAGCTAAAATTTGTCCTTCTGGCCTTAATACCTGCAACATGACCATTTGTTTGCCGATCGCTCCTTATAAACTTTCTACGTAATACAGAGTCGTTGGTATTATGCTTTAAATTCGAGGAACAGACTACCCCATCCCCTTTCCGGATGATCTTGACAGTGCCTATACTGATGTTATGTCCAAGACGCCTCATAGTCTTTCATCATGGCAGAACTGTTTGCAAAATACCACTCCATAAGGGAAATTACATGCTACGCCAGGTTCGGAGACAATGTTTTTGTTTTGCTTTTTTATCCAGAACGACACACGGAGCCCGGTGTACCATTGTGGTGTTGGAATCTGTGGTATCTGCGATACCATGTCTGTTAACTACCGCGAGGGCGTTGGGATAGTATAGAGGTTTTATTCCTGCCATGTAGTGTTTTATAAAAAAGAGCGAGCTGATAGGAGCAGCAGGCCAGTTGCACAGACAGCAATCGTACGGACGTTTCCCTCTTCTTAGTAACGCCTTGTAAATATCCCTTTCGCAACTTTTGAATTTTCAGGAAAAAGACATTCAGCATTACCTATTAATATATCTCGTTGCACCTTTGTCTGTACTCGTCGCTTTTCGAAGATTCTCATCACACCTTTTAACTATTTTCGTCTCAACCTTGACTATTCATATCGCACCTTTTGACTATTCTCGTCGCACAGTTGAACTATTTTCGTCGCACGTTTTGACTATTGTCGTCAAAACTTTTGACTAGTCTCATCGCACCTTTTGAATATTCTCGTCGCATCTTTTGACTATTCTCGTCGCACCTCTTAATTATTCTCATCGGACCTTTTGACTATTCTCGTCGCTTCTTGTGACTATTCTCGCCGCACCTTTTGACTATTCTCATCGCACCTTTTGACTATTCTTGTCGCATCTTTTTACCATACCCGTCGAACCTTTTGAATAATCACGTTGTACATTTTGAATATTCTCTTCGCACCTTTTGACTATTGTTCTCACCTTTTAACTATTCACATCGTATCATTGACTATTCTCAGGACACCTTTTTAAGATTTTCGTTGCATTTTTTGCAAACTTTAGTCGCACCTTTTGACTATTCACATCACACCTCTTAACGATTATCGTCGCACATTTTGACTATTCTCTTCGCACCGTTGTCTATTCTAGTAGCACCTTTTAACTATTCTCCTAGCGTTTTTTGAGTAGTGCCGTAGCACCTTTTGACTATTCCTGTTGTACATTTTGACTATTCTCGACGAACGGTTTGAATATTCTAGTCGGATCTTTTGAATATTCTCGTTGCAGCTTTGGTTTATTCTCATCGCACATTTTGACTATTCTCGACGCTTCTTTTGAGTATTCTCGCCGTACCTTTTGACTATTCTTATCGCTTCTTTTGACTATTCTCGTTGTACATTTTGATTATTCTCGCCGCAACTTTTAACCATTTTTGTCGCATCTTGTAACTATTCTAATCACACCTTTTGAAAATCTTGTGGCATCTTTTGACGATACTCGTCGAAGCTTTTGAAGAATCTCGTTGTACATTTTTACTATTCTCGTCCCACATTTTGACTAATGTTGTCGCACCTATTAATTAATCACATCGTATTATTGACTATTCTCATCGCACCTTTGGCTATTCTCGATGCACATTTTGACTATTCTAGTTGAGCCTTTTTGACTATTCTTCTCACAGCTTTTAACTATTCTCATCGCATCTTTGACTATTCGCAGCGCACCTTTATACTGTTCTCGTCATCTTTTGGCAATTCTGGTGGCAACTTTTGACTATTCTCATCGCAACTCTGGACTATTTTTGTTCTACATTTTGAATATTTTCGTTGCAACAGTGACTATTCTATTCGGACCTTTAGACAATTCCCCTTGCATCTTTTTACAATTCTAGTGGGACCTTTTGAATATTCTCATCGCAACTTTTGAATTTTCTCATCGCACTTTGTGACTACTATCATCGGATCTTTTGACTATTCTCGTCACGCCTTTGCCAATTTTCGTCGCACCTTTAGAGTATTCTCTGCGCATCTTTGACTATTTTTATCGCACCTTTTGTGTATTCTCGTCGCTTCTTTTGAATATACTTGTCGCTTTTCGAACATTCTAGTAGCACCTGTTGACTGTTCTCGTCCCACCTTTGACTAAATCAATCACGCCTTTTGACTATTTTCATCACACCTTTTAACTATTTTTGTGGCATCTTTTCACAATTCTTGTCGAAACTTTAGAATATTCTCGTTGTACATTTTGACTAGTGTCTTCTGTGAGGGTATGGAACGTACATACTCGCATGCCGCCAGACAATCGTGGGAACGAAAGAAATTTGTCGTTTGAGTTGACCTTCGTCTCCTTCCCCCCCACCCTCCCCCGACATTCTACCACCCTCCTCCGCCTTCCCCTTGACCTAAGTCGTGCCAAACTTCCCCAACAGGCGACAGGAAGTCTGACGAAAGAAGGCCTATCTCACAGAGAAGCCTAAATTCTATTTGCCTTCTTAATGATACCATGGAGATTGTCCAGAAGGCGCCGTGATAAGCGACTTGTCGTATAGGGAATCTCTCTTTCGATTTCACACAGTCCGCGGTATAAATGACAACGCCACTCACCCCTCGTCAAAAGTGTTCCAAACCTACTCGCGTAACTCTCACGTTGAACGAGAGTCGTTGCCGTAACGTATCGACTGCCAACGCGCCGCTGAGTTAACTTGGTCGCTGTCTCAAAGTGTTCCTGACGCAAATCCCGCCCTGCAGAGTCTGTGACTAGAAGAATGCGCTCTGTTGCTCAACGTAGCTTGAGAAAGAAAAAGGAACATCCAAATAATTACTGGAAGTAAGTATTTGTTAGTGTCACATCCAGTTAGGAGTAAACTAATCGGAACTGCAGTCAGCAGCCTCGAACCCGTCGTCTTATCCCCCCTCTCCCCGAGAACTCGTGTTAACGCCACCCGAACCACCCCGTCTGGACCTGAGTAGTCGTCTCTCCAATCCATCACAATTAATGTTAATCTGTAAGCCCAGTGTCCCTCTATTCTTAAATTACCTATTTAATTAACAGTGATTGATACTCCCATTGAGTCATTATAAATCTAGACGCTTAACCTCAGTGTTATCCTTCCCTCCTTTTTCAAAGAGATTCAAGTGAGTCATTCCCTGATATTATTATTTATAATTGCTGTCCACCTAGACTAATCCGTGTTTAATATTTAATCCTTATTTACCTAAATGCCCGTTTAACTATTGCTACTAATTATTATTTTGTTGTAAAGTAAAGTTTATTTTTGTACGTGTGTTTATTTGGTGGCTCCTTCTTTTTGACGTACCCTTGGCAAGACTCTAATTAAGAATCCCTTCGGCTAATATATTCAACCTGTATTAGGCACTCTTAGAATTTACCAATCACAAACCTCCCCCCAGTAACAAGTGGAACTTTTATAGTGAGAGTCCTGGCCGTGGCACAACCCGCCTCTAACCAGCCTTCGCACGTTCAGTAGGAATTAAAGCCTATATATATATATATATATATATATATATATATATATATATATATATATATATATATATATATACATATATATATATATATATATATATATATATATATATATATATATATATATATATATATATATATATATATATGATCGTAGATTGAGTCAAAGGGGCTCAATACCATCGACTTAAACAAAAGCGGTGTTTCTAGATCAAGGACTAGAATAATTATTGGACCAGACTATGAGCAATTCTACGACATCTTCGTACGTTGTGACTAATCTCGTCGCACATTTTAAGTAATCTCATCGAACGTTTTGCCCATTCTCGTTGTACCTTTTCACTAGTCTCGTCGCACCTTTTGACTATTCTCATCGCAACTTTTGAATACTCTCGTCGTATCTCTTAACTATTCTCGTCGCAGCTTTTGAGTATTCTCGTCGCAAATTTTGACTATTTTTTCGTACGTTTTAGCTATTCACATGGTATCATTGACTATTCTCAGCGCACCTTTTGACTATTCTTCGTTGCAGTTTTTACTATTCTAGTGTCACTTTTTGACTATTCTCATCGCACCGCTTAATTATTCTCGTCGCACATTTTGGCCATACTCGTCGCACGTTTGACTATTCTAGTCGCATCTTTTGACTCTTCTCATCGCACCTTTTGAGTATTCTCTGCGCATCTTTGACTATTTTTATCGCACCTTTTGTGCATTCTCGTCGTTTCTTTTGAATATACTTGTCGCTTTTCGAATATTCTAATCACACCTTTTAACTATTCTCGTCGCACCCTTGACTATTTCCATAACTGCCTTTGACTATTCTCGTCACACATTTTGACTCTTACCGTCGAAACTTTAGACTAGTCTCATCACATCTTTGACTATTCTCATCGCACCTTTTGCCTATTCTCGTCGGTCCTTTTCCTATTCTCATCGCAGCTTTTAACTATACTCGTTATACATTTTGACAATTCTCTTCGAAACTTTGACTATTCTAGGCACAGCTTTTGACTATTCTCATTGCAACTTTAGCTATTCTCGTTGTACATTTTGACTATTCTCGTTGCACCTTTTTTACTATTCTTGTCACACCTTTTAACTATTCTCATCGCATCTTTGACTATTCCTAACGCACCTTTTGAATATTCTCGTAATTTTTTGGTTATTCGGGTCGCACCTTTTGACTATTCTCATCGCCCCTTTTGACTGTTTTTTCGCACGTTTTAGCTATTCAAATCGTATCATTGACTCCCCTCAGCGCACCTTTTGACTATTCTCGTTGCATTTTTTTACTACTCTAGTCTCACCTTTTGACTATTCTCATCGCACCGCTTAATTATTCTCGTCTCACGTTTTAACTATACGCGTCGCAGGTTTGACTATTCTAGTCGCACCTTGTTGTAACTTTTACTATTCTAGTCGCACATTTTAACTTTTCTTCGCATTTTTTGACTAGTCTCTTAGCACCTTTTGACTATTCTCGTTCTACGTTTTGACTATTCTCGTCGAACCGTTTAACTATTCTTTTGGGATATTTTGACTATTCTCAACCCATCGTTGAATATTCTAATTGCACCTTTTGAATATTCTCGCCGCATCTATTGACTAACCTCTTTGCACCTTTGGTCTATTCTCATCGCACCTTTTGACTATTCTCTTCGTTTCTTTTGAGCATTCTCCTTGCACCTCTTGACTCTACTAATCGCTTCTTTTGACTATTCTCGTTTTACATTTTTCCTATTCTCGTCAAAACTTTTATCTATTACCGTCGTATCATTGACTATTCTTAGCGAGCCTTTTGACTATTCTCGTTGCATTTTTTTCTATTCTAGTCCCCCGTTTTGACTGTTCTTATCGCACCTTTTAAATATTCTCGTCATACGTTTTGACTATTCTCGTCACACATTTTGACTATTCGGGTCACACTTTTGTCTATTTTAGCTGCACCTCTTGATTATTCTACTCGCATTTTTTGTATAGTCTCATCGCACCTTTTGACTATTATCGTTGTACTTTTTGATTATTCTCGTGGAACAGTTTGACTATTCTATTCAAACCTTTTAACTATGTCTCATCGCATCTTTGACTATTCATATCGTTTATTTTTACTATTCTCCTCGCCCCTTTGTCTATTCTCGGTGCACCTTTTGACTATCCTAATCGCTCTTTTTGTTCCTTCTACATTTTTAGTAATTGCTTCGCACCTTTATTACTCTTCTTGTGGCACATTTTAACTATTCTCATCGTACCTTTAGACTATTCAACTATTTTGGTTTTACACTTCAACTATTCTCGTCGCATCTTTTGACTATGCTCGTCGCATCGTTTGATTATTCTTGTCGTACCTTTTGAATAATTCTTGTTGTTGATTTCTGTATTCTCGTCGCACATTTGACTATTCTAGTCGAACCGTTTTACTATTCTCATCGCACCTTTTACTATACTAATCGCACCTTTTGACTATGCTCATTACACATTTAAACTACTCTTGTCTCATCTATTAACTATTCTCGTCTAACCTTTTGAATATTCTTGTTATAAATTTTGACTATTCTCGTCGCACCTTTTGACCAATCGTACGTTCTGACTATTCGCGTCGCAACTTTTGACTATTCTCATCGCACCTTTTAATTATTCTCGTGCAGCTTTTGACTATTATCATCGCACCTTTTACTTTTCTGTTGACACCTTTTGACTATTTTCATCGCATCTTTCACTATTCATATCGCATTTTTTGACTCTTCTCGTCACATCTTTTGACTCTTCTCGTCGTAACGTTTGAATATTCTCGTCGCACGTTTTAACTATTCTCGTTGTAGATTTTTAGTATTCTCGTTGCACATTTGACAATAATCATCGAACATTTGACTTATTCTAGTCGAACCTTTTGACTGTTCTTGTTGCACCTTTGACTATACTATTCGCATCTTTTGACTATGCTCATCGCACCTTTTAACTATACTTGTCGCACCTTGTGACTTATCTCGACGCTCATTTTGATTATTCTCATAGCACTTTTGGTCTATTAAAATCTCACCTTTTTATTATTCTAAACGCACCTTTTGACTATTCTGGTCTCACCTTTTAAATATTATCATAGCAGCTTTTGACTATTCTCGTTGTATATTTTGAATAGTCTCGTCGTACTTCTTAATTATTCTCATCGCACCTTTTGAATATTCTAATCGCACCTTTTGACTATTCTCATCGTACCTTTTGACTATTCTCATCGCACCTCTTAACTATTCTACTCATATCTTTTGTCTCTTTACATCGCACCTTTTGAATATACTTCGCACATTTTGACTATTCTCGTTGTACATTTTGACACGCTTCGTTGCACCTTTTGTGTATTCTCATCGCACCTTTTGACTATTCCAGTCGCATCTTTTGACTCTTTCCGTCGCACCTTTTGACTATTTCATCGCACCTTTTGACTAATCTCGTTGTACATTTCGATTACTGTCGTGGCCCATTTGACTAATCTCGTCTCGCCTTTCACTATTTTAGTCGCACAATTTGACTATTCTCGTCGCACCTTTTGACTATTCTCGTCGCACCTCTAAATATTCTAGTCGCACCTTTCAACTATTCTCATTGCCTCATTTGACTATTCTCATCCCACCTTTTAGCTATTCTCAGGGTAGCTATTGACTATTCTCGTCAAACGCTAACTTAGTGTCTTTGCAACTTTGAACTCTTCTCGTTGTACATCTTGACAATTATCGCCGCACCTTTTGATCATTCTCATCGCAACTTTTGATTATTTTCTTCACATCTTTTAACTATTCTCGTCGCAGATTTTGACTATTCTTAACGCAACTTTTAGTTATTCTCGTTGCATTTTTTTACTATTCTAGTCGCACCTTTTGAATATTCTTATGGCACCTTTACACTATTCTCATCGCATCTTTTGACTATATTCGTCGCATCTTTTGACTATTTTCGTTGCACCTTTTGACTATTCTCATCGCAACTTTGGACTATTCTCGTTGCATCTTTTGACTAATCTCGTCGCAGCTTTTGACTCTTCTTAACGCATCTTTTGATTATTCTTCGCACATTTTGGCTATTCTCGTTGCACCTTTTGTATATTCTCTTCGCACCTTTTGACTATTATCGTCGCATTTTTTGACTCTTTTCGTCGAACCTTTTACTATTCTCATCGCAACTTTCGAATATTATCTGTGTACATTTCGACTATTGTCGTGGAACATTTGACTAATCTTGTCTCACCTTTCACTATTTTCCTCGCAACTCTGAGTATTCTAGTCGCACCTTTTGACTATTCTAATCGCACCTATTGACAATTCTCATCCCGCCTATTAGCTATTCTCAGGGCAGCTTAAGACTATTCTCGTCAGACTTTTTGACTTTTCTCTTCGCACGTTTTAAATATTCTCGTTGTATAGTTTAACTATTCTCGTCGCAGCTTTTGACAATTCTCAACGCACCTATTAATTGTTCTCGTTGCATTGTTTTACTATGCTAGTCGCACCTTTTGACTATTCTCATGGCACCTTGACTATACTCGTCACAACTTTTGACCATTCTCGTCGCTTCTTTTGAGTATTCTCGCCGCACCTTTTGTCTATTCTCGTCGCTTTTTTTTTACTATTCTCGTTATACATTTTGATTATTCTCGTCGCAACTTTTAACTATATTTGTCCCACCTTTTATCTATTATCATCGTATCATTGACTATACTTATCGCACTTTTTCCCTATTCTGGTCGCACATTTTGACTATTCGCATCCCTTATTTTGGCTATTCCCATTCTACATTTTGACGATTCTCGCGGCATCTTTTGACTAACCTCGTCGCACCTTTAGTGTATTCACATCGCACCTTTTTACTATTCCGGTCGTTTCTTTTGAGTATTCTTCTCGCACCTTTTGACTCTTCTAATTGGTTCTTTTGACTATTTTCTTTGTACATTTTCCCTATTCTGGTCCAGACATTTAACTATTATCATCGTATCAATGACTATTCTCAGCGAATCTTTTGACTATTCTCGTTGCATTTTTTATTATTTGTGGGGGAATTCCCCGTGGAATTTCTTTTCCAGGACGGAAGTGACGTCCATGCACTGGAAAAGGTTCTAGAATTTGGTTAGGCTTAAATTGGTAATCCTCCCCGTCCCCCCATCCACAAGCGGTAGCCTCGAACCAAGTCCACCTCGGACCACCTTTTTGCGGGTTAGAATCGCCTCAACGTGAAGATTCGAGGCCATTTGAGAGTAGCGCTGTTTCTCCCACCCCTGCGGGGGAGGCTCGGATATATAGGGCTCGTCTTTTAGGTGGGAGACACAGAGTTGAGGAGTCTCGCCCGGACCCAAGAAGTTTTTCTAGTTCCAAGTCAGGTGCTAACAACGAAGCAAAGTGACGGCTGAACTTTTGTGTCTTGGAATTAACCCAGCCAGTGTGGTAATTTCATTTGACGATCGGCACCGAGCGATTTTTTCGACTCCACTTATCAACTCCTGTTGAAGCCATCCTCGTTTCCCCCTCGTTTTCGGGTGGCCGAAATACTCTCCCCCGGACCGGACGTTACCGGCCACCCCTCCTTTGGAGAACCGTCACCACGTCAACTTCCCGCTCAGAAGCTCCGAGTGCCCTCGCCCTCACGTTTATTGCTTACAGAAGACATCCGTGAAACCTTACCCTGACGTCTCACCCGGAATCCTCCGTAAGCCAACCCCTTTTTCCCTTCAGCAACCCATTTGAGTTAATCCTCCCCATTTTAATAGTTTCCTTCCGGAACGCATTAATTTCTAACTTCAGAGTCTGATGCATAACTCTGCAATTCCCCCCTCGTTTACCAATTTAATTTTGCCCATTAATTCTCTTATTTTATGTAAATAACATTATATTTTTGTACATGCCTCTTGAAATAACCTTGAGCTTTGCCATTGCCCAAATTTTACCTAACCTCGTTGCACTCTTTTCTCGCTGTTCCGCGCGTCGAAACTCGTGGCGTTCCGTCCCTTGTCGGTTCACATTTAAGTTATTGGTCCCTTCCCCATAGATATAATATGGTATTGATATAATGTAATGTCATACCACGACACTATTCTAGTCCCCCGTTTTTAATATTCTCATCCCACCTTTTAAATATTCTCGTCGTACTTTTTGACTATTCTTGTCACACATTTTTACTATTCTCGTCGCACTTATATCTATTTTAGTCGCACCTCTTGATTATTTCTACTCGCATTTTTTGTCTTGTCTCGTCGTACCTTTTGACTATTCTAGTCGTAAATATTGGACTATTCTCGTGGAACAATTTGGTTATTCAATTCAAGCCTTGTCTCACCGCATTTTGACTATTCATATCGCATTTTTTATCTTTTCCCTCGCATCTTTTGACTATTCTCCTCGACCCTGTGCACCTTTCACTATCCTAGTCGCACCTTTCGACTATTCTCATCGCACCTTTTGACTATACTCGTCTCACCTCTTCGAGATTCTCATGGCAACTTATGACTATTCTCGTCAAACCTTTTGACTTTTCTCTTCGCACGTTTAAAATATTTTCGCTGTACACTTTGACTATTCTCATCGCACCTTTTGACTATACTCGTCCCACTTCTTAGTTATTCTAAGGGCAGCTAATAACGATTCTCGTGTAACCTTTTGACGATTTTCATCGCAGCTTTTAAATATTTTCGTTGTACAGTTTGACTATTCTCGTCGCACCTCTTAACTATCCGCGTCGTATCTTTTGACTATTCTCGTCGTACCTTTTGTCTATTCTGATTACACCTTTTGACTATTTTTGGTGCATCTTTTAATTATTCTCATCGCACCTTTTAACTATTCTCATCCCACCTTTTGACTATTCTTATTGCACCATTTGACTCTCCTCATCTCATCTTTTGACGATTCTAGTAGCATCTTTTGACCATTTAGCTTGCACCTTTTGACTCTTCTTCGCACCTTTTAACTATTCTCGTTGTACATTTTGACTATTTTCGTTGCACCATTTGGTTACTCTCCTAGCATCTTTTGACTATTTTTGTCATGCTTTTAATCTATTCTCATCGCATCTTTTGACCATTCACGTAGCACCTTTTTAGTATTTTTAGCACATTAGGGCTATTCTCGCTACACCTTTTGTCTATTCTCTTCGCACCTTTTGACTATTCTCGTCGATCCTTTTGATTTTTCTAATCACAACCTTTGCCTATTTTCTTTGTAGATTTCGACTACTGGTGTCTCAGATTTGACTATTCTCATCTCATCTTTGACTATTCTAGTCGCACCTTTTAACTCTCATCGTCGCACCTTTTGACTATTCTCATCGCACCTTTTGACTATTCTCATCCCAACTCTTAATTATTATCAGGACAGCTTTTTACTATTCTCATCAAACCTTTTGACTATTCTCTTCGCACCTTTTAACTATTCTAGCTATACAGTTTAACTATTCTGGTGGCACCTTTTGACTATTCTCGTCGCATCTTTTGAATATCTCTTCGCAGCTTTTTACTATTCTCAACGCACCTATTGATGATTCTCGTTGCATTTTTTGACTATTCTTGTTGCACCTTTTGAATATTGTCATGGCAACTCTTCACTATTCTCGTCGAATCTTTTGCTTATACTCGTCGCTTCATTTGACTAATCTCATTGCAACTTTTGACTATTCTCGCTGTGGATTTATACTAGACTCGTCGCACATTTTAATATTCTCTTTGCACATTTGACTATTCTATTAGTACATTTTGGCTCTTCTTATCGCACGTTTTGACTTTTTTCGTCGCATTTAAGTACTATTCTCGTAGCACCTTTTGACTTTTCACATCGCACTTTGTAACTATTATATTTGAATATTTTAACTATTCTCGTCACGCGATTTTGACTATTCTCGTCGCATATATTGACTATGCTCATCACTCATTTTGCCTATTGTCGTTGTACATTTTGCTTATTCTCATCGTACCTTTAACTATTCTAGTTCGCCCCTTTTGACTATTCTCATCGGATCATTTGACTATTCTCGTCCCACCTCTTAGCTATTTTCAAGTCAGCTTTTGACTATTCTCTTTCTAAAGTTTGACTAATCTCATCGCACCTGTTGACTACTATCATCGCACATTTTTAATAACGTCGTCGCATCATTTGAGTATTTTCGTTGCATCTTTTCACAATTCACATCGCACATTGTGACTATTCTCCTGAACATTTTGACTATTCTCATCGCACTTATTAACTATTCTGTCAATCTTTTTACCTATTCTCATCGCACCTTTTGATTAATCTCACTGAATCTTTTGACTATTATCGTAGCACCTTTTGACTATTCGCATCGCACCTTGTGACTATTCTCGTTGAACAATTTGACTATAGTCGTACGACTTTTTGCCTATTCTTGTCGCACCTTTTAACTATTCTCATTGCATCTTTTAATATTCTCATCTCACCTTTTGACTATTCTTGTTGAACAGTTGGACTATTCTCCTCGCACATTTGCCTATTCTTGTCGCACTTTTTGACTATTCTCGTTGTACATTTTAACTAGTCTCGTCGCACCTTTTGACTATTCACATCGCACTTTGAGACTATTCCGGCACGACGAGAATATTTAAAAGGTTCGATGAGAATAGTCAAAACGGACGATTAGAATAGTAAAAAAAAGCAACGAGAATAATCAAAAGATTCGCTGAGAATATTCAATTATACGATGATAATAGTTGAAAGGTGCGACAAAAATATTTAAATGCTGCAACGAGAATAGTTAAAATTTACATCAAGTATAGTCAAAAGAAACGATGAGCATAAACAAAACGTGCGACGAGAATACTCAAAAGAAGCGACGAGAATAGCCAAAGTTGCTATGAAATAGACAAAAGGTGCGAAGAGGTTAGTCGAAAGGTGCAATGAGAATAGACAAAAGGTGCGACGAGAATAGTTATAATGTACAAAGAAAATTGTCAAAAGGTGCGATGAGAATAGTGAAAATGTACAACGAAAATAATCAAAAGGTGCGATGAAAATAGTCAAAAGCTTCGACTAGAATAGTCAAAAGATGCGACTAGAATATTAAAAAATGCGACGAAAGAAGTAAAAAAAATGCGTGGAGAATAGTCAAAAGGTGCGACAAGAAAAGTCGAAATGTACGAGGGGTGGTCAATAAGTTTTGAAATTCGGATATGAGGAAAAGTGTTTTATTATTTTTCAATATAACTACCCTCGACTTCAATGCACTTGCGCCACTTGTTCCTGAGGCTTCGAATTCTCGACAACCAGAAATCTCCCGACTGCTGTTCAATCCACTCCTGGACGGCGAGCTGGACATCTTCATCGTCCCCAAACTGGCGTCCACACAGTGCAGCCTTGAGCTGGCGGAATAAAAAGTAGTCGCTAGGGGCCAGATCTGGACTGTAGGGGAGATGGTTGAGCTCCTCGTATCCGTACTCGAATAGTGAAACTTTTGCAACTCTGGCCTTGTGGACAGAGGCATTGTCATGGATGAGCAGGACACCGAGTGTCAACTTGCCACGGCGCTTCTGACGGATGCACTTCTTCAACCCAGCCAGTTCCTCGGCCTAATATTGGCCTGTGATGGTCCTTCCACGAGGCGCATAGTCCACTATCAAAACTCCCTCAGAATCCCAGAAGATGGTGGCCATGATTTTCCCGGCTGATGGTTGGGTCCAGAACTTGATGGGGGTCGGAGAGCCCCTGTGCTTCCAGGCCATGCTTTCGAGCTTGGTCTCGAAATCTCAGTGATGGACCCACGTTTCATCACCTGTCACTATGCGTGACTCAAATCCTGCCGGGTCTTGGTTGTACAGGAGCAGCAGCTCCTCCGAACTTTGACGAAGTTGAATTCGATCATAGAGTGTTAGGTTTCGTGAGGTTTCTAGGGACCCAACGGGCAGAGACCTTTGTCATAGCCAAATTGTCGTGGATGATGTTGATAACACTTCCATGTGATATTCCAAGTTCTCCCTCGATTTCTTTGACCTTCACCCGTCGATTTTCGAGGATCATCCTCTCCACACGGGCGACATTGTCCTCGTTGGTCACGTCAGACGGGCGTCAACTTCAAAGGACTCACGAACATAAAGGAACTTCTTATTCCAGCGAGCAATGGTTGCATAGGAAGGGGTGGTGTTGGTGTACACTGCAACCATGCGTTCATGGATCTCTTTTGCATTCTTGCCTTCCTTGGTCAAAAATTTGATCACTGCGCGGTTCTCAACCTTCTCCATTGTTGAAAAATTTGTGACTGACGATCTGCGATCAGTTACTGCTCTCTAAATAGACGAGGCAGGAGCGTATGACTGCAGGTCCTGAGTTGTCATAACTTGTCCTAACACCCTCATAAACAGCCATCCTCCTTCCTCTGTTTTGCCCAACCGATTCGCAAAACTTATTGACCGCCCCTCATATAACGAGAATAGTCAAAAGGTGCGACGAGAATAGGCAAATGTGCGAGGAGAATAGTCAAAATGTGCAAAGAGAATAGTCAACAGGTGCAATGAGAATAGTCAAAAGACGTGACGAGAATAGTCAAAACATGCAATGAGAATAGACAAAAGGTGAAACGAAAATAGTCAAAATGTACAACGAGAATAGGCAAAATGTGCAAAGAATAGTCAAAAGGAGCATGGAAAATAGTCAAAAGAATTGACGTCAAACGTCACATGATGCGAAGAGAATAGTCAAACAGTGCGATAAGAATGGTCAAAAGATGGGTTGAGAATAGTTGAAAGGTGCGACGAGTATAGTCAAAAGGTGCCATGAGAATGGCCAAATTGTGGGACGAGAATAGGGAATAGATGCGATGAAAATAGCCAAAAGGTGTGACTAAAATAGTTAAAAAAGGCAACAAAAATAGTTAAAAGGTGCACTGAGAATAGTAAAAGATGTGATGAGAATAGTCAAAAGGTGCGAAAAAATAGTCCAAAAGTGCGAGGAGAATAAACAAAATGTACAACGAGTAGAGCCACAAGGTTAGATGTAATAGTCAAAATATGCGACGAGAAAAGTGAAAAGATGCGACGAGAATGGTCAAAAGGTGCGAAAGGAATATTCAAGGGTGCAACGAGCATAGTGCAAATGTACAAAGAGAATATTCAAATGGTGCAATGAGAATAGTCAAAAAGTGCAACGAGAATAGTCAAAAGATTCGACGAGTATAGCCAAAAGATGCGATGAGAATTATGTAAAAGTGCCATGAGAATAGTGAAAAGGTGTAAATAGAATAGTAAAAAAATGCAACGAGAATAATCAAAAGGTGCGTTGAGAAGATTCAAAAGCCGCGACGAGAATAGTCAAAAGATGGGAAGAGAATCCTCAAAAGGTGTGATGTGAATAGTCAAAAAGTGCGACGAGAATAGTCAAACTGTACAACGAAAATAGTTAAAAGTTGCTATAAGAATCGTAAAAAGGTTCCACGAGAATAGTCAAAAGCTGCCCTGAGAATAGCTAAGAGGTGGGACGAGAATAGTCAAAAGATGCGACTAGAATAGGAAAAATATACGAGGAGAATAGTCAAAAGGTGGAACGAGAAGAGTCGAAATATAACAACGATAATAGGCAAAAGGTGTAACTGGAATAATCAAAGGGTGCGATGAGAATACTCAAAAGCTGCGACGAGAATAGTCAAGATATGCGACGAGAATAGTCAAAGGTGCTATGAGAATAGTCAAAAGGTGCGATGAGAATAGTCAAAAGGTGCGACGAGAATAGTCCAAAGGTGCGATGATAATGGTTAAAAGGTGCGACGAGAATAGTCAAAATATACGACGAGAATTGTCAAAAAGTATGACCAGAATAGGTCAATGATACAACGAGAATACGTAAGAGGTGCGAGGAAAATAGTCAATAGGTGCGATGAAAATAGTCAAATGGTGCGACGAGAAGAGTTAAAATGTACAACAAAAATAGAAAAAGGGCGATAAGAATAGTCAAAAAGGTGAGACGAGAATAAAAAAAGGTGCGTTGAAAATAGTCAAAAGGTGCAAAGAGAATAGTCAAAATGTGCGATGAAAATAGTTAAAAGGTGCGATGAGAAGTGTCAAAAGATGCGACTAGAATAGACAAAAGGTGCCACGAGAATAGCTAAGAGGTGAAAAGAGAATATTCAAAAGGTGCGATGAGAATAGTCAAAATGTGCGACGAGAATAGTTAAAAGGTGCCATGAGAATAGACAAAAGGTGCAAGAGAATATTCGAAATGTCAAACGAGATTAATTAAAAGGTGCGAGGAAAATAGTCAAAAGGTTAGACTAGAAGAGTCAAAAGATGTGACTAGAATAGGAAAAGGTGCGACGAGAAAAGTAAAAAAATGCGAGGAGAATAGTCAAAAGGTGCAACGAGAAGACTCGAAATATATAAAACGAGAATAGGCAAAAGGTGCGACTAGAATAGCCAAAGAATGCGATACGAATAGTCAAAAGCTGCGACGAGAATAGTTTAAAATATGTGACGAGAATAGTCAAACGTGCGATGAGAATAGTCAAAAGGTGCGATGAGAATAGTCAAAAGGTGCGACGAAAATAGTCAAAAGGTACGATGATAATACTCAAAAGGTAGGACGAGAATAATCAAAATGTACAACGAGAATAGTCAAAAGGTAGGATAAGTTTAGTATAAACGTGAGACGAGAATAATAAAAAGATGCGTTTAGAATAGTAAAAAGGTGCGAGGAGAATAGTCAAAATGTGTGATGAAAATAGTCAAAAGGTAAGACGAGTATAGTCAAAAGTTGCGACTAGTATAGTCAGAAGATGCGACTAGAATAGTGAAAAGGTCCCATGAGAATAGTCAAATGTTGCAACTAGTGCCTTAAGAATAGTCAAAAGCTGCGACTAGAATAGTCAATTCTAGTCAGGTCAGCTTTTCTCTATTCTCGTCTAACTTTTTGACTATTCTCATCGCACCTTTTGACTATTCTTGTCGCACATTTGACTATTCTTTTCACATTTTCACTATTCTCGTTGCACCTTTTGTCTCTTCTCATCGCACTTTTTGACTATTCTCGTCGCATCTTTTGACTCTTTTCGTCGCACCTTTTTGAATATTCTCGTTGTACATTTCGACTACTCTCGTTTCACATTTGACTATTCTCACTTTATCTTTGACTATTTTAGTCGCACTTTTTGACTATTCTCAGCGCACCTTTTGACTATTCCTGTTGTACCTTTTGACTGTTCTCACCTATAATATCCATGTCCTTTCAGTTTAATCTAATATTCGATTCTACCTTCCTTTGGCCTCGTATTTAGAGATATAGCTCTTTAGTTTAACACTATCTATCCTTATCAATGGTTGCTTTATGAAGATGTGGGAAAAGCAAAGGAAAGAGTACTGAGGAATACCTTACAGGGTATGCCTCTTTAGGCAAAGGCTATGAGAAGGAAAACTCTAAATTCAAACCCCCTGCTACCTTGTAGGGTATGCCTGCTCAGACAAAGGCTAGGAGAAGGAAAACTCAGATATAAATCCATGCCAGTTTGGGTAGAAGGGACTCTTTAGCCCTGTAAGCAACTCTTCTAGGAGGACACTCCAAAATCAACCTATTGTTCCCTCACTGTTGGATGGTGCCATCGTACTAAGTCTTTGTACTAAGTCTTTCCACAGTCCTGGGTTTGGGTTCCCTACTTGATGGTACAGTCAAGTGTCTGACTTTCCTTTCTTATCGTTTACCTGATTTTTTCAAAAGGTGTGTATGGCAGGCTAATTAGATGAGCAAGGTTACTCGTTGGGTTTTTCAGATGGATGCCTTTGTTCTATTCTTAATCTTTCTCTATTAATTTGTTTTTTATTTGTTCATTTTCAAAATCCATTCCACCTGTCCTCCCCCAGTCTTGTGGCGATTCTGGGGATATTTTGCCTTGTATGGTGTCCCGGCTCCGCCATGTTGACCAGTTTTTCGGTTCTTTTAGAGTTGCTTATGGAATTCTTTGCTTCTCAATCCTTTGTATATTGTTGTTGTTGACTATATTTACTTTGTTGTTGGTTTTAACTTTGTTGCTTTATTAAATATTTTTGTTTTAAACCTTTTACTGGTGCTTTTGTTTCTGAATCTTTCTGGAGATGTTCAGTTGAACCCTGGACCTGCTACTCATTTTCATAAGAAGATATGCAGTGTACTCTATTCTAATATTCGGGGTTTAAGATCTAATTTTCTAGATCTCCAGGCTCATGCAAAGAATTATAACATCCTTTTCCTTGCAGAAACCCTAGTGACAAGTAATAAATCTAATTCAGAATTTTTTATCCCAGGGTTTTCTGGCCCTGATTTTATTTATCGTCGAAATACCTTCAGAAGCTCACAGTATGGCAGTGTTTTCGAGGTCTGGCCTACCAATTGATCGCCAAAAGAATTTAGAATGCAAGTGTCATGAAGTTTTATGTTTTAAGATATATAGTAAATATGTTTAATCTATATATATTTGCGTTGTACCGTAACCCAGGACAAGATGGTATTGCCTTGGTTCAATAAACAGATTGGAAAGTTTCTTTTGTAATTAGTGGGGACTGTAATGCAAAGCATGAAAAAATGCTCAATTCTAATGTAACTGATCAACATGGTAGGTCAGCTTATGAATTTTGCACTGCTGCTGAATGTCTTCAGATGATTCAGGAACTTACCCATATTTCAGTTAATAGACTAGATCTTGTGTTGACAGATGCTCCAGCTGCTGTAGATGCAAAAGTCTGTGAAAATTTGGGGACATCAGATCATTGTTCCATTAGAATGGACATAGCTGTTAATCAGCATATCCCGAATGCCACGATCAAACAAAGAGTTTGGCTTGAATCTCGAGCTGATTGGGTTAGTTGTGAAGAGAGTTGTCGAGCCTTGAATATTTCGGATGCAATATCTGACCCACATCCAAAGGTTAAGGTGAATGATATGTTATCTATTGTTTTAGCCAGGCATGTTCCCAGTAGAATTATCAAGATTCGTACAAACGACCAGCCATGGTTTGATGAATCCTGTAGAAGAGCCTACCATGATAAGCAAACAAAATTAAGTGTATAGAGGCGTAATCGGACTCGGCGTACTGCCAACAGAGTTTACCATCGGGCTGAGAAATTATATAATGATAATCTGAAGAGTAAGTTGGCAGAGATCAGACAGCCTCATTTGTGGTGGACTAAATTAAAATCTGCTACTTTTTACTCTAACACTTCTAAATGGAAAGCTAGCAACTAGTGCAAAAGAAAAGGCAGAGTTACTCCATCGAGCTTTTCAAGCCAAGCAGTCAGTTGAAGAAGTTCCTCTTCCTGACACTTGCCATCCTGAGCCTCGTTTGACTGGGTTTGCTTTTCGTGCAAGGGATGTTAAAAAGATACTTGACAGTCTTGACAGCCGGGGCGGAGTTGATCCCGACAACTTTTTCCCTTTATTTTTTAAAACGATGTCTAAAGATTTAGCACCTAAGTTAAGTAGATTATATAGATTTTTATTTAGACGAAGCACCTTTCCTGATAATCGTAAATTGAGCAATGTTGTGCCTATTCCGAAGGGCATGTTATCTGCCGATTGTAGTCAATACAGGCCTATTTCAATACTTCCTGTGCTCTCTAAGGTTGCTGTGAAGCTGAAATCTAGGCCCTTGTATAGATACCTGGAGTCGAATGGCTTACTGGCTAGAGGTCAGTATGCATATAGGAGGCAGTTGGGTACTTGTGATGCTCTTTTAGATTTGACTTGTAGTATGCAAGATAGTCTTGACAGGGGTTTTGAATCTAGATTAGTTCAGATTGATTTTAGTGCTGCTTTTGATCGTGTTAACCATAAAGCACTTGTTTTTAAACTACTAAACCTTGGAATAGGTGGCTACATCCTAGGACTACTTAACGACTTTTTAATAGATCGGCAGCAACGTGTTGTCGTAGATGGAGTTTTTAGTGAACCTAGACGTGTTGTGTCTGGAATTCCACAAGGCAGTGTTCATGGGCCTTTGTTGTTTTTAGTATACACAAGTGATTTGGTACAAGGTCTTGAAAACAAGGTTGTTTAGTATGCAGATGATACTACACTTGTTGGAGTAGTCAGGTCTCCAGCAATGAGAAACCAAGTTGCCATGAGTCTAAATCGTGATTTAGAAAAAAATAGGAAATGGTGTGATCGTTGGAGTATGAAGCTTAATTCAAGTACATCTAAGACCCTCTTGGTTAATAGATCTCGTACCAAAGAGCCGCCTTATCATCCACTCTGTGTTAGAGATGCACTTATTGCTGAGTCGGAATCCCTAACGATCCTTGGCATTACCTATGATTCTCACCTGACTTTTGAGAAGCATCTTTTAAATGTATCTGCTAATGCGCCCGAAAACTTGATATTGTAGGTAAGGGCTCATATATCTATAATAATGAAGATGTTAATGCCACTTGTTTCAGGTCCTTTGTTCTCCTTCTTCTTGAGTATTGTTCTCAAGTTTGGATATCCGCATCTGCCAGAGATCTGTCTCTCTTAGATAGGGTTGTTCGTGGAGGCAAGTTCTTTTTTCCTGATGGGTCTAGCTATGACTTGGATCATCGACGGATGATTTCATGTTTGTCGATATTCCATAAATACTACTTCAGTAGGAAATTGCCACTATCATTTTTAATTCCTGAGCCCCTGCCTCTTGCTAGAGCAACAAGGTTTGCGGATGGACAACATCCACATGAACTATGCATTCCCCGCTGCCGCACTTCTCAGTTTCAGCGTTGCTTTTTCCAAGTACGGTAAAGCAGTGGAATGATCTTCATGCAGAAGTTATGCAGGAAGATCTTAATATCTTCAAACGAGGTTGCAATGCTAGATTGAGTAAGGGTGGGTGCGACTGCCTCATAATTTTAATATTGATTTGATTTTAATAATTTTAAACTTATTTATTTATTTATTTAGACATTTCAATATATTTCTTCTAGCATTCATTCTTTCTTACTTGACATATCGACACTGTGTTCTGTGGGAGCTTGTTTTCAAGTTCATAGCCGCTAGGCTTTTCCCACAAGAATTTTGTGGTCATTATCTCAAATAATAATAATAATCTCAACAAAATGATGAGAAAATTAGGATTGTCTGTTTTTACTTGCCTTTTCAAATGATTTGTTAAGAAATCTTCGTAAAAGATGTTCTGAATGCGGAGAAGTAAAAATGTGTGGCAGATATATAGCCCGAGTCGCCTAGAGAAGAGATTACTTCGAGACGTCTGCAAGAGGAGGCCGCACAACTCTCAGACCTACCTAACCTTTGCATTAACGCAGATCTTCCTCCGTTGCGTTGCGTTCGGGAGTCCACACAACCATGCGCTTGTTTGCTACAAAATTCCCTTGCATGGCTTTGGATTTGGTGCAGGGGGGGAGGGGTCTCTGTCGCTCTATAGGGTCGTTTGTGGGGGTAGGGAAGTATCGTGCCATTTGTAGGAAGAATATAAAGATTATGGAAGTGCTGGAGAGGTATGAATGGGTGGGATGGGGTTTTGTTCCATTTGTGTGTACGTGTATGCGTATGTGCGAACCTCTTGTATCTATGTGTGTATGAAATTTACAATAGTTGTCTTTACTACGATTTTTTACGGGGCTCATCCGGCGACTGCCACCAAGGGCATAGACGCTGAAATCAATTATGCTGATGATGGTCTCTCTGCTCTGTTTCCCACTGCACAGAGACGGTGTTCATCTGCTCTCAGCGGGAAACAGCGCAATATGATCGAGCGCTCACCTCCAACTTACTGCTAGGACTGATTTTGTTCCCCGGCGCACTTTTGTCGAATATTCCTTTCTGGCAGCTTCGCGAATGTTACCTTGTCCCGGTACCGGAACGAGCGGGACACTCCACTTGTTCTTTGTACTCAGGATAGATTCGTGCACACTTGAATGTACAGTGATTTGAGTTTGGGGAGGAGGTGGAGGCCTCCTTCATAGTATTGAGTTGTTGGTTGCATGTTCGAGCGCCCGAGCCTTCCATAGGCTGCGGAGTATTGTATTTTTTGTTTTGTTTTGGTATTTGGGAGTTTCTTGTCGTTTTCTTTTTTTCTTTATTAAGGAAGCCTAAAGAAAGGCATGTGTATGATCTCGGCTCTTGTGTCCTCGCTGGCAGCCGCTAGAAGAAACCTTTTAAAAAACAAAACCATCTGCCTCAACTGGGAGGAATGGTACACCCCTAGGCCCCAGTATGTACCTGCAAGTGGGTGTCAGGTGTAACAATTGGGTAGCATGCCGCGGTTGACATCTGGAGAATTGCATACTTTCCCAGTCTCAATGGCCGCAGAGGATCTGTTTCTACTTATCTTCCAAACATTTTCGCTACCTTCATGTTCAGCTCTCTCCTTGCAGACATTCTGCAGCGTATTCCCTCATTGGTTTTCAATTTAAATTGAATTAAAACAAACATACTTTCTATTCAATGAGGTCGTCCTCCAGTCGTGAACTCGATCTTATTCTTAAGTCTTTTCAAGAGACTTCCCAATTTCCTTTACATCTATATCATCCTAATATTATCATAAATCCCCAACACCTTCCTAAATTTCTATCCAGGGTAACTCGCTGTCATAAGGTTACCATTTCTTTTAACCAGACGCATGTTTCGACTGGCCTTTATTGAAAAATGATTGCCTTGCATGTGTAAAACACGGCGATTCCATTCTCCTACATACTTCTTCTTATAATGGGTGTACACCCTCCATGTACTGAAATTTATTTCCTAACTCTTCGTAAAATTAATAAATTTAAGTATCTTTGTTAAAACCAAAGCTTTCGGTGGTTCGTCTTTGTTTAGAGAGAGACAACGTATGAATGCAGCTTCAAACAAATCCAATTCTCTCTGGCTTCGACCATCCAATATTTTGACGGTTCAGATCAAACTTCTCTCTTGCGATGCCCATTTACGGTAATTACAGACGAAAATGAGAAGTAGCGTGCGTGTGTGTACCTAACGTTTTCCTGTGGTTTGTTCCTACAATTTATATGGTTAATACTGTTGTTCTTGCATTGCTCCCTAGCCGCTTGGGAGGTTAAGGGAGAAACTTTGATCCTACCACCTGTTCTGTCGGTAGGCCCCGTCAACCTTACAACAATTAAGTGTGGACGCGCTATCTGTGAGACGGGCATGAGGGACCAGGCTAGAGAGTGGAGGGAGTCTGTTGCATGCTATGTGAATTTTGGATCATATGTAAATTACGGACCTCAAGTAACCAATATGGAAAATAAGTACCCCAGCATTGACCTTATGTAGATTACTGACCCCAACTTTGGCCTTATGTAGATTATAACCCCTAGTCTTGCCCAAATGAAGAATACAAAACTCAACTAAAATTAATAAAACAAACTTTATTATATATTTTTTTAATTTAAATGAATGGTTAGGCTAGTTTTCTAGTTTTTATTACACTATTAGAAAAAAGTTGTCTTTGATTAATTAAAAAGTTATTATAAAAGGTCATATTTATTATAAGTTTAATTAAAAGAATATTGTGAACTAATGGTTTTACAAAAATGATAAAATGTATTGTTTCAGGTCACATAAATTCGTCTAAGTATGAATGTAAGTGTAATCTCCTACATCCAGGCATTGATTTTATCCATCCAACTTTTTGCCTATTCCAATAGCTTTCGATAGTTTGTGTGTGTACTTGAGTAATTGGGTCAATAAAACAAAGCGAATTATTCACTTTCCTGTGAGTAAATTGAATATCTCGTTGAATACACCTGTAAGCCTTCCATTCGTCACTATGAATTACAGCTCCAGGTTTTACTATTTTTTGTATAATTGATAGTAATGTTTCTAAATTTCTCTTTTTCACAATCTCCATATATCCTAGAGCAGGTTTATTATTTGTGTCAACAAGACCAAAAACCCATAATGATTGCTCGGAAATCTTCCACGATGGTGCTTGGGTTTGTGTGAAAAACATGACTCGTCTATTTCTACAATAATTCCCGGACTACCAAGTTGTACTGGATTATCTTCAAAACATTTAGAACACACCTCTCGGAAAAAACTGTATATATCTATGATAGTTTTTTTATGAAACATTAAGCTGATTCATTGCATTTTGGGGAAGGGCTCTTTCACTCCAAAGATAAATGGCGAATATGCAGAGGTTGCTTTGATTGACTATAAAAAGATTTAGAACGTATTATGTTCTGTTCATATTTTGCTGACAGCTGCAACACTTCCTTTCAATAGCAAGAAGGCGCTGCTGTTTCGTCCAGTTAATAACCGTTAAAGTCTCTTCAGTTGATATTAGAGGGCACACGACGTCTTGGAAAATAGATCTATTCATGATGGGTAAATTGTCCAAAATAATAAATAGCTTTTTTATGGGATGAGATTATTACTTCAATTATTCTCTTGAAAATGACTGATGAAAATTTAAAAGCTAAAAAAAAATTAATATTATAAAAAATTGAATAATATTTTATTTCGGTGAAACAACTTTCCAAATATTGAAATTTAACGGGAAGCTATAAAAACCTAATTAAAATGGCCATATGGAGAATACGGAACCCAAACATCCCCTAATGTAGAATACGGACCCCCAAACAAGGCTGGGCTCAGTAATCTACATATGGTCAGGAATTTTATAGCACCCCACCCTATGCTAGCGGCCCATGCAACAGTAGGTAACTTTGCTCAAAAACGGCAAAGTTATATATAAGTGCAGTAAAAAGGTACAAACCAAATATCTAAGTGTCTCGCTCGAAATTAAGCTAACGGCAAGTGTGAAAAGCCTGAAGGGAATGTGAAAATAAGAAGTGTGTTTACAAACTGCAGTGACGAGGTTTTATCCTGGATAAGAGACATTTCCAGCAGCTGCCTTGGTTATTTGCTTATATTCTTGGGTCTTCTTTGTGTTCTTTAAACTGATTCTCTTTGTCCTTGCTCAATCAATTACTGGCACTTCATAATCATTTAAATGTTAGTATGTTGTTCAGGATTGTAATTTCAATTTTGACTACCACTAATGTCGATATATTGCTCATTTCTATAGATGCACATGGCATTCTTTGCAGTCACTTTACCTATTTTAATAAGAAATCAAAATCTGAATAAAGGACGTGTATGTCCTGTTTTAACTTCCTTCTCGAATGTACGGTGAGTTCTTCAGCATCATCTGCTGCAACCTTTAATAAATTCAGTCGTTTTAAGTTTCCTCCCATCTCTATAAATGACATTTATACATGTGCTCTATTTTTAAACATACATACTACACGTTCACGAATTGCATGTACATGTATGCATCTTTACATTTTCGTTCCGTGATGTACGTATGTACGTGCATCCAACGCTTCTTCGAGCGGTTGACCACACGGAACCGTGGATGGCAGGCTACACATAAGTCGTCATTACCACTGAAATACGTGGTGCACATGTCAGATAAAACGCTCACAAGGTGGATTGATACTCGTATATTTGAGTGTTTTTGCTCTTAGCACGAACCGGTCCGATAGAGCATTGCCCACTATGCTGCAGCTAACAATTGGAGAATTAGTTGCCCTCACGCCAGCGACGCTCACATTCATTGTGAAAGTTGGGCAACTTCTCAAAGTCGCGTGCCCTCCCAGCCCCATGGCGCCATGTTCGAGACGCCCCGAAAACCTTCCTCACCATCGTGGGAGAAGCGGCAGAATATATCTGCTCTCCCCCCCTTCCTTCTTCCTTCCACAGCCGGATAAAATAAATTGGTCCAAGCCATTTAGTGGGACCAATTTGAGAATCATTTAGGGAGAACAATAAACACGATAACGCGATCTTGAAATATATTAAGGATTCTTGTTTGCTCAAATTGTCTTATTTAAGGCAAGAAACTATTTTTGTGAACGTGTTTATTCTTTGTTGCATCACTCAGTGCTCCTCTCGCTTTCCCTTGTATATATGCTGTGTTGAATCAGTGCTCTTCTCGACGGGAATAGTTTTGATTATTTGTTGCATCACTTACCCACTGCCCATCTCATTTCGTCTAGTGTTTAATCGGCACTCAATTCTCATTTCGTTATCCCTAGTGTATATTCTTTGTTGCATCACTCGTGTGGCAAAGTGTTTACTCTTTATTTCACCATTAACGGCTCATTTCTTTGCGCTTATTTGTTCTTTGTTGCATCACTCACTGTTGATCTCGTTTTTCCTATTGTTCATTCTTTGTTAAATCACTCGCTGCTCAGCTCGTCTGCCTTAGTGTTTATTCTTTGTTTCGGCACTCACTTATCTCGCTTTCCCGTCTTTATCATTTGTTACATCATTCATCTAATCTGTACTATAGTGTTTATTCTTTGTAGCATCACTCACTGTTCATCTCTCTTGTTCCTTGGGTTTTAGTTCGATCTTTGTATTCCTTTCTTTCGCTTTTTCTAGTTCAAGGCCAGTTATAATTTCTTGCCTTTTGGTTGTTATTCGAACTTGTTCCTGTTTCCGGGCGGACTCGTCTTGTCACTCTGATGTGGCACTCTTTAACACCTGTTCATTTTTGTTGCCCCAACGATCCCCATTTTGCGGTTTCTCTCCACTAAACATTGTGCTCCAGTTACTGTCACTGTTCTTATTCTTAGGACGCGGTTTATAGTCGCCTAGTAGTCCCTTCTTTTGGCGACTCTAAGCTTTGTACTTTCCATACATTTCACATCCCTTAACTTAACCACTTTCTTTACGAACTCTACTTCAAAAATGACCTTGTTGTTTTTTTCTGTTTTTTTTAATAGAATATATGATTCACATGAAATTAAATGTAGCTCTTATTTTTTCCCTTTCTCCATTTTCATTAGATTTGAGATCATGACTTCGTTAGTGGGCGATTTTATATTTTTTCCTTAAATATACTCTATGTCTCTCTCGTGGTAAAGTAGTTCTGGCACTTTTACCACCGCACGAAAGGAACTTTACCATTTTTCTCTCATTTTAAAACATATGTGTAAATTACTGTAAATTATGTCACGACTGTTCGATATCGAGCCCCGCGGCAAACTCGGGTTCGTCCTGCCAAGAAACCCCTCGTAATGAACAGTTAAAGTGGCACTAACGCCAAATCTTATAGATTTACTCTCTTGCAATGAGCAGCCATAGGCGTAAAAACGGTGAATTATACTCAAGGAAATGCCTTATCTATGGTTTCCTATAGTAATTTAGTGTTTTAACACCTTGCGTTATATGTTAGGGCAGAGTGTCACGAGGAGGTTGCGATTTGAATCTGTAAGAAACAAGTTCTTTAAAATAACTCTATGAAAAGAAATCTCTGTTGACTGTTCGCTTTGGGATCATTTAATTTTTGAGTACTATATTTTTTTTAAGAGCTCATCTGGCGACTACCCACTTAGGCACAAGTCGCCGCATTCACGACAGCCTAGCACTAAGCTAATTTAAAATAAGAATGAAAAACAATAACAATAATAAGGAAAAAACGTAACAAGGAAGAAGCAAGCTACTAGGTCGGCGGGAGATCTCCAAGGTGCAGGAATGTGCGAAATACACAGAAAAACCAAAAAAACTAGTTAAATAAAGGGGAGAAGGCCGGCCTCCCCCCCCAAAGTCTATAAGTCCACCAGTCAATGTGCACGCACTCGTCCCGAGAACAAGAGACAGGCGGTAGTGACCCCGCCCATCCCGGTACCGGGTCAGGTAACGGGCGCGAAGATCACACAGAATGGGGCATTCGACAAGAATGTGCCGAACAGTCTGGGAAACGACGCCGTTATCACAATAGGGCGCAGGCGAGCGCTGCATCAAATAGCGATGCGTCACACGAGTGTGTCCGATTCGGAGACGACAGAAAGCAACCTGAAGACGCCGCGGCATTGGGGGATAGGTCCATGGGAACAGTCGCGGCGCAATGGCACGCAACTTTAAGTTCCCTTCGACCGTCTCCCATCTTCTTTGCCAAGCAGTCCGAAGAGCTGCCCGTATTCCTGCCATGTAGTCGGTGTGAGGAAGAGCGAAACGCTGGTCCGGTCGCAGAGTCCTTGCGGACTCTTTGGCGCCTTCATCGGCGCGCTCATTCCCCGCAATTCCTACATGTCCAGGAACCCAGCAGAAGATAATCTCGACATCTGCCCGGCTCGCCAAAACCGTGGCGTCACGGATATCGCGAACCAGGGAATGCGGAGATTCCAATGCCCCGAGAGCACTCAGGGCACTTTGTGAGTCGCTATAGATCACAATCCGGTCTCCGAACCGGGCACGTCGCGTAATCTCCCGTACCGAGTGGTGTATTGCCACCAGCTCGGCCATGAAGACAGACGCAGCACCTGGTAGAGCCCCGCTGACTTCAAACAGAGGGGATAGGGCGTGGAAGCCGACCCCCTCTTGGGACTTGGAGCCATCCGTATACACTGGCACGGTTCCAGCGTGACACGAGGTGTACTCCAAAAAGGTCGAACGCAATACTCCCAGCGCCGTACAAGCTTGGGGAGCAGAGTTGTGGCGACAAATAGCCAAATGTGGTACCCTCCAGGGTGGCCTCCTGGGCAGAACCAGGGGCGCCACCCACCCGAGAGCTATATCTACCTCACGAAGGAGTTTCCTGGCCCTAAACCCAAAGGGCTTAGGGTATGACTGGCGTCTCTCGGCGGCATAGGCACCATAAAGATCATCTGCGGATGCAGTGAGAGCTGTTGGCGACTGAGGGAGGCGCCGGGCTCGCGCGTACAGGCGAGTGATGCACTGCACGCGGGGCAGAGCGAGTGGCATCTTCCCAGCATCGACCAACAGGCTCTCAATGGGGGAAGTGCGGAAGGCACCGGTCGCAAGGCGAAGGCCAGTGTGGTGGATTGAATCCACGTTCCGCAATAAACGCTCGGCTGCAGATGCATAAAACTCGCATCCAGAGTCGAGCTTTGAACGAACAAAGGATCGAAAAAAAAGTAGGGCAGTAGCCTTATAAGCGCCCCAAGCGCTGAACGTCACGGAACGGAGAATATCCATGGCGCGGGTACAAGAGACCCTAAGGCTGCGAATATGAGCATTCCAGGTGAGGCGTCGGTCGAATACAAGACCAAGGAAACGGTGCGACTCAACCACATCCAGGCGCAACCCATTAAAAAAACAATATGGGTCGGGGTGAAGCCGTGGATGGCGGCAGAAGTGCACCACCTTAGTCTTAACCAAAGAAAACCGAAACCTGTGCGCTTCAGCATAGCGAGAGACGTGGTTCAATGCCTGTTGGAGTCGACGCTCCAGAGTTGGCATCTGGGCCGCTCCAAAAGAGATCGAAAGGTCGTCCACGTAGAGCGTAGCGAGAACATCTTCCGGCAGCACCGAGGTGATGCCGTTGATGCTCAGGGTAAAGAGTGTGACACTGAGGACACTTCCCTGCGGGACACCCTCTTCCTGCTCCTTTGGGCTGGAGAGGGCTCCCCCCACCCGTACGCGGAATCGACGATCTAGCAAAAATTCAGATATAAACATTAGGAGGCGTCCCCTCGCCCCCATCGTGTGCAGAGTCTACATTATACCGTATCGCCATGCGGTATCATAGGCCTTCTCCAGATCGAAAAAGACCGTGGCGTAGTGCTGTCTATGAAGGAAAGCCTCGCCGACGGAATTTTCCAGTCGGAACAGAGCATCCGACGTAGAGTGGAACTTGCGGAAGCCGCACTGTACGAGACAGATGGCCTCCGCTGTCCAGGAAAAAGGCTAATCTAACATTTACCAAATTCTCCATCAAATTGCACACGCAAGAGGTTAGAGAAATTGGGCGGAAACCGGTCGGAGTAGAGTAATCTCTCCCCGGTTTGCGAAAGGCGAGCACAGTAGCGATTCGCCAGGAGTCTAGGAGAAGACCTTCCACCCAGATCCTGTTAAACAAATCTAAGAGAAAGGCCATGGGCGGTGTCCGCGCACGAAGCGAGAGCGGAACGCAACTCACTCACAGTAAACTTGTCGTTAAGGATTCTACGCCTCTGGAGGTAAAGTCCAGCCGGCGACCTTCCGCGACATCACGAAGTGCAGTGAATCCTGACGGAGCAGCATTCCGGCTAGAGAATGCAGAAAAAACGGTCGCTAAGGATTCCGCCACGGACGCGGGGTCCGAGATTGCGGTCCCATTCTCCTGGAGAACGGGAGGGGGGTCCTGAGAGAACTTGCCCCGAATCCTTTTGACTCGCTTCCACACCTCAGCTAAAGGGGTCTTTCCCGTTAAGTGAAGACACGTATGCCCGCCAAGAAGAGCGGCGGGCGTGCTTCAAAATATACCGGAACCTAGCCCTAGCCCGACGAAATTCAGCGACAGTGAAATCGTTCCGGCAGCGCTTATAGCGCATGTAGGCATAACGCTTCTGTTTGAGGGCCGTCTCACACTCGGCCGACCACTATGGGAATGGTCGGCGATGAGGTTGCCGGAGAAGAACTCACGGGCCTCATCTACCGACCTAAACTCCTCGACTGAGATAGAGAATTCAGCCATTTCCTGAAATGCAAGCCACTGCGCCCACGCAAAGCACCACTGAGGTGGTCTCTCAGGCGGCAGTTGACCTGAAAATTATATTTGAATGGGAAAGTGATCACTACCATGGAGGTCATCTACCACCCCCAAATCAAAATCAGGTTGTGCATCCAAAGAGCACAAAGATAGGTCAAGGCAAGAAAATGAAGCGGTTCTCGGACAGTGATGCGTAAACTCATCCACGTTTAGGACACTCATCTCAAGCTCTTCGATCAGATCGGCAAGGACTTGTCCCCTAGGATTTATGGAGTAATCTGCCCAGAGAGGATGCCTGCGGTTCAGATCTCCAAGCAAGAGATAGGGCCTCGGCAACCATGCACGACGCGGCGGAAGTTCCCCGCGTCGAAGTCAGCTGACGCTGGAATGTACGCAGAAATGATAGTATACCTCCTATCCAGGTGAAGCTGCACAGCCACTGCCTAAAAGAAGGTATCTAAAGAGAAAGGAAGAACGGAGACATCATGCCGGGTGTAAACTGCGCACCCCCCAGCCCGGCCATCCCGAGGTGGTGGGGTCGCAAGACCCTTATACCCCGGGAGGGAGGGCAGGGGGCACGCGCCTAGCATGGTCTCCTGCAAAAAGATAGCTAACGGGGAACGGGACGAGACAACCCTCCGCAGCTCCTCCCAGTTGGCCCGGAGTCCACGGCAATTCCATTGAAGGAATATGCCCTCCAGGCCTAGCTCGGAGGAGACGCGGGGGCCCTCCTCGAACTGAAGACCCTCACGGAAATGGCCGTACGCTTCCCGGGGGCAGAACCCCGGGAACTTATTGGGGGAGGTTGGGCTCGCCATGCGAGTCTTTTCCTCCCTCCGCCTCGAAACCTTAGGCGGGCGTTGCGTCTTCGGAGGCGGGGGGGGCCCTCTTTTTGAGGAACCACCGTCTTCGAGCTACTCGCTCCACCTCGGGGCGTAGGCGAAGGAGCCGAAGCTCCTTTGTTGCTGTCCTCCTTTCGGGGGACAGCTTTAGGAACATCCGAAGATGGCCTAGCGACCATCTTCAGGGGTGTTGCCTCCTGTGAGTCCAACGACTCGGTAGAAAAGGCGTGGCCGTTTCGCCTTGCGGGAAACGGTCACGCTGGGGAAAGAGGGGGAAACCCTGGTTTTACCCGGGGCTGGGTATGAACCCTTTTTACCGCCAGCTTTACCAGGGGAGCGCCCGGGTTGGGTAGAGTTCGCAGAAGGTCTCTGAATGAGCGCGGAAACAACCGTGCTCGTTAGCCTGGATGGGCCAGGAGCAGAGGGTGCCTTTCTAACTATTGAGGCATATGACGTCCCAGGCAGAGCCGAGCGCGCCAGGACCAACTCCGTAGCCTCGCGGAATGAGAGTCAATCATTTCTTTCTCAAGGAGATAAGCACCACATTGCTTCGAAGAAGCGGTGTGCGGCTCTCCACAATTGGCACACTTGGCCACACACGATTTGAACTTATCGTGTGCGGCCTTGGAGCAATATACACATATTTCGGGTGACCGCGACTTTGTCCGTCTACATGAGCGATTCTTATGGACAAAGCGGTGATAGTAATACCACCTCTGCAGCAGTGGCACGAATGCCTTTACGCGGTAGCGGTACCAACCGGCACGCACCGACTCAGGGAGCTTGTCACAGTGGAAAGTGACGAAGAGTGTAGGGGTGGGTCTCGAGGCCCCTCCCTGTTTTCTCATCACACGTTCGACCTTGACCGCCCCATGGTCGGCCAGCTCTAGGGTGATGTCCTCAATGGAGTAGTCAACGAGTTCCCTCGCATAAACTACTCCTTTCACAAAGTTCATGGTAGAGTGCGGCGTCACACTCACCGGGGTGCCATGAAGTGTCCGAAGAGCACTTATATTGGCCGCCTCGGCGGGATTCGCCGCATTCGCCAGAGGGCACCCGTCTGAGAAACTGGTCACCTTCGGCTCTCTACCAATTGCACTAGCTAATCCTCTCCTCTGATGGATCATGTTGCCATTGGACAACATGCTGCCATCAGTGGAGCGAATAACGAGGAAGCGCTTGAAGCCAGCAGGCTCTAAAACGCCAGGTAACCTCTGAATGAGGGGCCTCGATGTCTTCGAGGCTCCGTCTAGTGCACTCTTGGTCTTAGTCAGGGCCTCCACACACGGGGGGGTAGGGGGGCCGGATGTGCCGATCTTGGCTTGGTCGCCTACCAAAGTGGCAGCAGACCCATCCGTCCCCGCAGCCCCCGCGGTAGAGAGGAGCCCTGAGTCTTCTTTGTCTTTCCTGTCTTTTTATTCTTCTTTTTAGGAGAGGAGGGCGGAGAATGAACCCACTTCTCACCTCCACCGGCAGAAGCCCCCATGCCAGATGGACCGGCCTCAGCCAGGTCCCTCTCCGAAATGGAGAAGGTCCTGGTAGTTGTAGGGGCACCTGTCGGAGGAGATCCCTCCCCTCCTTGTACTGCCTCGGAGCCCTCAGCCGTTTGAGGAGGACCTTGCATAGAGGCGGTTTCGGGTTCGGTGCTTGGCGCCGATCCCGGATTCTCCCCCATGGAAGGCCCTACCGTCTGAGGCTGGGGCTGCTCAAGGACCATGTGTGTCACAGGAGGGGTCTCCAGTTAGCCATCCCCTCCCAAGACATCGCAGGTCGCGTTGGCAGTATTGTCACTAGTCTTTTGTGGGGAGGCATAGGCCTTAACCCCGACAAGGTTCAAAATCCTTGCCAGCAGGTCCTTTAAGGGAAGCGACCGAAGGGGCCTGGCTTCCCTCTCCCCCCTAAGGGGGTTTGCCCTACCGAGCCGCTTTGATGGGGAGCGGCTGGCTAAGGGCTGCCTGCTGGCTTTCTTGGCAGTCCCCTTGGAAAGAAAAGGGGGGGCTGCCACTGGGAAGAGGGAGGTTCCCGAAAGCACCTCCAGAGAATGGGGTGAGGGGGAGTCCTCTACACCCGTAGGCGAAGGAGAGGAGTAAGCCTTCTCTACGCTTGAAGAGTTATGGAGGGTTCCCTGGAAAACCACAGGGGGGGAACCTGCATTTTCTCTGTGGAGCTGCCTGGGGGCGGCTCCGTTGTTCTTAAAGGGGAAATTGGGAAAGATTTTTGTTTTTTTAAGTTTTTATTGATGGGCATGGTCACCCTCTTTTTCTTACGGGAAGCAAACGCTCATCATCCCTCGCAGTAGCCCGCTCTGCAAGGGGTGCGTACGGGCCAGGCAGAGCCAGGTGCCGCCATTTAAGGCCATCCTCCCGCCTGGTGACCTGGCAGCCCTTCAGCAAGGCGGCTCCACCTTGGACGCAGCATAAAATTGATAAGAGTGTGAAGAGAGAAGGAAAAGGATTGTGAGGAAGGTATGGGTGGGGATGGAGTAGGTTTTAAAAAGCCACCATCGCAAACCGGATCTCACGGGTTAGGGAAGATTGTTCCCTCTCCTCTCTGCCCCGATCGGGGATAGTTGGCTGTGAAGAAGGTCGGCATCTACCCTGTGAAAATAGAGGCCGACCAGAGAAAGTTGTTGGAAAGGTTTTAGGGGAAGTGAGGAAGTAGGGGAGAAATACAAGCTGTCTGAAAGAAGGAGAAGAGGCTAAGCTGGGGTCGGACGGGGTGCTGAGTCCCGTCAGCACGGCGGCTAGGATGGCAAATCGCCGCGCCTCTTACGGAGTCTCCGGTTGAAGAGTTATGGAGGGTCCCCTGGGAAACCACAGGGGCGGGGCCTCCATTTTCTCTGTGGAGTTACCTGAGGGCGGCTCCGTTGTTTTTAAAAGGTAAATGGGAAGAGATTTTGGTTTTGGTAAGTTTTCATTCATGGGCATGGTGACCCTTTTTTTCGGGATGCAAACGCTAATCACTCCCCGCAGTGGCCGGCTCTGCAAAGGGTGAGTACAGGTCTGGCAGAGCCAGGTTCCGCCATTTTGGACCACCCCTCCCGCCTGGTGGCCTGGCAGTCCCTCAGCATGGCGGCTCCACCTTGGACGCAGCGTAAAATTGATAGAGTGTGAAGAGAGAAGGAAAAGGGATGTGAGGAAGGTATCGGTGGGGATGAAGCAGGTTGTTAAAAAAAAAAACATCCCGAACCGGAGCTCGGGGGTTAGGGAACTTTGTCCCCTCCCCCCCTCAGCCCCGATCCGGGACGGTTGGCTTGAGAAGAAGGTTAGCATCTACACTGTGAAATTAGAGGCTGACCAGAGAAAGTTGTGGGAGAGGTTGTATGAAAAGCGAGGAAACAGGGGAGAAACACAAGTGTTCTGAAGGAAGGAGAAGAGGTTAAGCTGGGGTCGGACTTTTGGGTCTATAAAGGAAAGGGAAAAATTTTGAAAAGGAACATCAGTTTTAATGATAAAAGCTGAGGGAAGGATATAATACGACGAATTATTGGGTGTGTGGAAGCAAAAACTTCCCTAACATTATTTTTTACTAACAGAACATCCGATCCCCGAGGGAAATGTGAACTCGGCATCGTGAATATTAGTTTGATTTATATAGACGGTGGTCCGAATGCCTCGTTATTGCTTGCCTCCACACAGGGGAGTCAAGTGTATGTGGACAACCACGCTGCAGATGAAATCTGCAAGATTGTGCGATTTTCTTGCCCCAACCGTCCACACATTTTTATTTACTCTAGCTTCACCACCTTATTCATGTCTGAGGGACTTGCCTTCGTTGGTTTTCGCTTCGCAGTATAAGTAACAACGAGGTTCTCCCTGAAGAATGAAGTGGTTATTAAAAAGATAGAGGTAAATGATGTTTACTTTTTTACTGCGAGGTGGGCGACAACCTAGGCTCCCTGGGTAGGGTCACGGGTCCCTAAGATAGGATATTTTTTTTTTTAATATCTCATCTGGCGACTGCCTTCTAGGACATAAGTCGCCGTACTCATCCTAGCCTAAATCTAGGCTACGTTAAAAGCCAAATGAAAGAAAGGCAAAAAATACAAAAAAAAGAAAAGAAAAACAAACGAATTGAAAAAATATAAAGTGAGCTCCGTCGACGGGGGAAGGCCCGCTCTCCCCCGGCGAAGAAGCACGCGATTCATAGTCAAACATTAAATAAGGGGCAAAAGGCTGGCCCCCTCCAAAAAGTCTAAAGGTCCACAGGTCGGTGTACACGAACTCGTCCCGAGTACAAGGAACAGGCGGTAGCGACCTCGCCCATCCCGGTACCGGGACAGGTAATTTGCGCGAAGATCACCCAGACTGGGACATTAGACAAGAATGTGCCCAACAGTCTGGGGGACGACGCAGTCATCACAATAGGGCGCAGGCGAGCGCTCCATCAAATGGCGATGCATCACACGAGTGTGCCCGATTCGGAGAAAACAGAAAGCGACCTGAAGCCGTCGCGGAATTCCGGGATAGGTCCATAGGAACAGTCGCGGCGCAATGGCACGCAACTTTAAGCTTTCCTGGACCGTCTCCCATCTTCTTTGCCAGGCAGTCCGAAGAGCTGCCCGTATTCCTGCCATGTAGACCTAAGAGAGGAGATGTAGTGTGTGCTTGTGTGAGGTTTGGGCAAATAGGTGTTTGATGTTGTATGGGTTTTGGTTAGCTCTTGTGCATGTTGGCGTCGGGGAGAGGTTTATTCTGCATGGTCGGAGTATAGGTTAAATATACGCATTACTTTATTGATTAGGTTTGTTATTGTAGTCTTTGTTGGTGTGGATGTCTCGATTCTTCTTTTAAATTATTCATTTTATTCTTGCATATATGTCCGTCGCTTTGCCATCTTTCCCTGATACTTCGTTACTCACACCAGCTTCTTACTTCTAAACATCTTGTTAGTAGCCCCAAGTACTTTCCTCTTTGGGCTAGTCAGATTATGTGTCTCCCATAGATTCACTCCGCTAAGTACACCATTTTTCTATCAAACCTTTTCTAATCTTTGAGCGTCGCTTTTCACTTTCCTTCAAAAATTAAACGTGTAACTTGTAAACTCATTACAATGAGTAAATTGAATAAATTACAACTTTCTTACTTTACCGAGCAATGTGACAGTTTATGACAGACAGCATATGAGGAGGTTAACAAAGATGACAAAGTCACAACTTAGAATGGCACTCATCAATGTCAGGCACACCGCCCATCAATCCCTTCTTCCCTCTTATTATCACGTCATTTCAGTTTTCAATACATTTAAGGGGCAAAAATGAATTCGAAATATGTGGGAACCGGGGAGGGATGGGGGGGGGGGGATACCGAGGAGTGATCAAAATAAGTAATGAAATTTGATTCGCTTCCAAGAACAATACATTCAACCTTCAAAATTATTCGTTTCGCTACGCCAGGAAATATTAAGAATCTTTTGAAGAATTTAATCATAAAATTTATTTACAAAATGAAAAATTATATACAAAATATTTACACAAGAACAAAAAAATAAATCACTTCCACAAACTTTGGAATTGTTTTTTGTCTAAAATTTCGATAAAAATTAAGGGTAATTTTGGAAAAAAACTTTAAGACAAGATACATCTTGAACCGAGGCCATAAAACGAGAATTGATTTAAAATATTTCATATAAAAATGAAACAAGAAACCATTTGGAAATGATCAAATACAACATCAGGGAATAAATATTGTGTAATTTTCCAGCATTGAAAGTAATATATGCTAGCCAACTATACATCGATATATATATATATATATATATATATATATATATATATATATATATATATATATATATATATATATATATATATATATATATATTACCCTAAAATAATTTGTTGCGAAATTTGAGTCACAATGAATTGATATATATCCAACGGGAACACCTGAGAACAGCCCTTCAACTACTCTTGTGTGATATGAACTGGTATGTAGGTTGGACATTGTGCAAAAAAACAAACAAAAGCGTCTCTTACACTCGAACAATGTAATTAATTAATTCCTTGATTTAGAATCAAAGTTAGATCCATGAGGTTGTGATCATCTATGAAAGCTTATTCACTACATATCCACTTAATTATAGAAAATTCTGCTCCTCGAGTTTATTCCAAATTAAATACTGCAATTAATGAGATCTGCCACACCTGAACCCATTTAGAATGCTGTTGCAGATTAGCAGCAGGGTTGAAAAATAAAAAGCTTTATTCATTTACATGGATCCCCCGATGAACAATCAGGCATCAACGCGTTCCTATCGGTCCAAAATTTTGATAAGGAAAATTTGAAATTTAAGACTCCACCTGAGGATCCTCGTAGCCCGACCACCGTTTCGCCCACAAAACAAAGTTCGGATCCTTGATGAAAAATGAAAAGCCCAAGAAAATGGCAGTGAGAGGTGGAAATACGAGCCATTTCGTAAAGGCAATTTGTAGCGAACAATGGAAGGGCTGCTACAATTGCCGAGACGGTCTCTTGCGCCGCCCATATACAGGGGTCCACATGACTAGTAAATTAAATGCTAATTTCCTTTAAGGAATCTACCGTGTTCAAGTATATATATATATATATATATATATATATATATATATATATATATATATATATATATATACTTCTATAAAGTTTTAACTTTATAAGCACAAGTCAAACGGCGCGAGAAAAACGTGGCAATTTCTTTGGATTTGGAAATTTAGGGAAATATTTAAACTAAAGTTGGGAATCCATCTCCTCCCCCACCCCGCCTTCTTTGCACAAAGGAATTTATATGTAAATCTCAATCTCCGATCGTAATACTGACTCTTCACCGATTACTCCTTCCCCACCCAATTCATCCAGAACCATCAATTTGACCTCTTCTATCTTGTAAGATTAATTATGGGTTACGTCTTTATGGAGTTAAATAAGCATCAGCAGACGACACTCTCCATCGGTGGTAAAAGTGAAGAAAAGTAATTAACATTTCCAAAATTAATCTAGTTATAAAGGTTGTAATTGCGATATGACTGACATTAAATATTTTTTAAAAGAAATAAGTCAATTCTTTCCCATTTTATATATATATATATATATATATATATATATATATATATATATATATATATATATATATATATATATATATATATATATATATATATATCAAACTCTCTTTGGCAAAAGTCAAATTTAGTACAAAATTGTTCTAAAAAATAGACTATCTTCACAAATACAATGTGGGCTAATTGGTATGTGCAAAGGGTTCAATCTAGTTTATATATATATATATATATATATATATATATATATATATATATATATATACAGTGGCGGCAACAAAAAAAGTGACATTGAATATTGGCAATAGAAATCGATACATAAAATCGCTTTCACGATTTTACTTGCCAACAAGCCAATGAAAGGGGGCGGGGCTTATGCCACGAGTGGATGACTCTCCTGAGCTAAGACAACAGAACTGCGCTTTATTGGAACTCACTGTCTCGTTTGAGCTCGTACAGTGAGGTTTTGGTGTACAACGCTCCAGCGTGCTGATTTCCTGCATTTGTGCCTACATTTGACGTGCTATAACTTCTGTGCAAGTGGATACAATGGGGCGGAAAAAGCTTTCTATGACAGAGAAAAGCCGTGCCTTGACCCTATTAGAGCAGGGAAAGTCTTTTATTGATGTAGCAGCAGATTTAGGAACCTCAAGAAATACGATTTATCGCCTAAAACGGGCAGCTGAGTTATTGCCACCAGGTACCATACCAAAGAGGAAGGAGGGCACTGGTGCAGCTAGGAAGACATCTCCAAGGACTGATAATATCCTAAGGCGTGAAGTGATGTCAGACCCTTCTGTAACCTCCGCTTCAATCAAGAAAAAACACCCAGACCTTCTCCAGAACGTCGCCCTCAGGACCATCCGTCATCGCTTACAGAAGGACTTAGGCCTACCGGCTCGCCGCGCTGCCAAGAAGCCACTTCTTACCAAGGCTATGAAGATGAAAAGGCTCAATTTTTGCAAGACCTATAAACATTGGACAGCTGCCCATTGGAAGAAGGTGATGTTCAGTGATGAGAGCACCTTTAGGCTGGTCAGAGGAGAGTCAAAGATCGTGCGTCGTCCCAGCAATGTGTCTCGGTATGACCCAAAATATACCGTGAAAACTGTGAAGCACCCTGATAGTGTGATGGTGTGGGGTGCCTTTAGTGGAAACAAGGGCAGAGGAGGTCTGTACTTCCTTCCCAAGAATGTAACCATGAGGGGGACTAACTATCTCGAAGTTTTGAAGCAGCACATGCTGCCATTTTGGGAAATTCATCGGTGTGAATTTTTCATGCATGATGGTGCCCCTGCTCACAGGTCCCAGTTAGTAAAAAGGTTCTTCAATGATAATAATATTAGTGTTTTGGAGTGGCCTGGTAATTCCCCGGACCTAAATCCTATTGAGAATGCTTGGAATCTGATGAAATCCAAAGTTCAAGAGACAGCATCCGGCAGCATCAAGGACCTGATAGAATCACTGAAGAAGATCTGGGTTACAATCGACCCCACCTACTTCGCAAACCTCGCTGAATCAATGCCCAATCGACTCAGAATGGTCATCAAGTGCAAGGGCAACATGACCAAGTATTAACTTTCATGAAATATTCATAATAAAATATGTAAGTTACATTTTTCTGTTTCATTTTCCCCGAATTGTCACATGTCACTTTTTTTGTTGCCGCCACTGTATATATATATATATATATATATATATATATGAGAAAAAGTACTTGTACATTAAACTCTCTCCAATGCAACAATAGCTTATATTACTTGAATTTTTAAACAATGCTAAACAGATATATATATATATATATATATATATATATATATATATATATATATATATATATATATATATATATTACATCTTTATCCTTGGGGGTACGCGGAAAAATATAAGCATCTTTGGTCTATACAAATGAATAGAGAACGCCCGACTAGTATACAAGGTGTGAATTTATGTAACACACATGTACATGATAATATGTATTTCTTATACACGTAATAAACTATACATAAATGTTATTTTTTGAATGTTGAAAATCTAGCTGATACCTTTGAGGAATGGTGCTACCAAGGTGCTTCAAGAAGGTATTCAACGGGTGGGAATTAGGGCCGCCAATCGTGACTGCGGGTGATGTTGAGCGAGTGCAGCGAGGGGGATTGAAAACGACCTCAGCCACTCACCATAGCCTTCTATGGAGCGGAGGAATGGTCGTTGCTTATGACCCAGCCAAACTGGAACTGTACAAGACGAAAGTTTGGACATGGTAGCCCACCGCCAAACCAAAATACTTTGTCACCACTCCACGAGAGGGGTTAAGAATGACAAAAATTTGAGAGATACCACCCACCCAACCTTAATCAGAATCGTCACAGGGACAACGAACAACAAAATAACGTTCATGTTTTTTTTTTACAGGAGAAAAACTGAAAACAGAATTACGCGTACTTTGGTTCCTTTTCACTTGCTCTAACGACTATAAAGGATGTCTTGCATTTATCCCACAATCTACATATTGCACCCTAAATGTCAGTTCACTCACCACTTAGAAGTGAAATTTCAAATTTACCCGAAAAGCGTTTCCTTTAACTAAAAAAAATCATGAAAAAACCAACAAAAGATTTAATGCATAATTCATTGACCAGACAATGCTTATGAGCAAAGTGGAGTGGAAACAAAGAAACTAAAACGCGGTTGATGCATTCATAATAATATGACTTGATGTCGAAAATGAATTAACGAGTAATGGGTGGTGGTGGTGACCTTTCATGCTTAATTTTCCCTCGCAGTGGGCGATTCTTTGCGTTAATTCCCTTTGGAATTTCCTCGTTATAGAAGCATCCCGATACTGACCGCCATCACTGATAACATCGCAGCGAAAAATCTCCCCGAACCTGAAAAGAAGAGAAAAACGCGGGTAATATTTTTGTAAATTTCGGAGGTATCACCGCCATAAACCTGGCCCCGCTCAAGGCCCAGCTCGTTGAGTCAGTACTGAAAGAGTACTGGGCATAAAATGGAGGGAGGATGTGTATCCGGGATCGATGAACCCGGAAAACTGGGCCTCTATAACTACCTTCCTTATCCGGCGATCATCCGCCAGATGGATGCTTATCGCTGAAGCTAAGGGCCTAAGGCGTTGTCAGCGTAGGGAGTTGGACTAGAGGGTGCCTCTAATCGCGGTCAAGATCATAGAACTGTCGAGGGTATGTTGCTTTCAGCGGATCATCAAGCTAAACAAGTCACACCAGAATCGGCGTTGATCCCATTCACCAGATGTCTGTCTACACAGCGCGATTTTGGAGAATGCGTTTGGCCGATGGCAAGCCTAGTTACCTTAACTACTGGACCTACAGCAGGAGGCATTTGCAGGAAATTGCCATAAAATGGCGAATCTAATGCAACTTTGCAAGTTAAATAAATATCACTAATTGTCTTCTACTATTATGTTATCTCCTCAGACTCCCTAGGATACCGCAATGAACAAATAACATACTCCTAGTAGCAATACTGATGTAATAATAACTTTTACAAAATAGCAACGAAAGTAGGTTCTGGTCTCAAATGATATTGATTTTTTTAAGGGACACCTCCCCCCCCCCTTCCCCAATGATCGCATTCCTACTGGACAAGTTTCGAAAAGAAGTTCGTTGTCAAAGTGTAGTTAAGTGGAAACTTGAAGGAGGGAAGGGGGGGAAATACCCCCCCCCCCCCCCAAGGAGCATATGGGGGGGTTGTTAGGACCTGTAGATCTAAGGTCAAGTTAGATACGAGTAGTAACGCTAGGTTTACCATTATAAGTTGTGGCTGAAATCCCAGGAGACGACGTCAGCAAAGAAGACAATTGACGTGAGGGTCCTCTGACATCATCTCGCGTTAAAATCCCCGCCAATAGCCGTGAGAAGGAGCAAGGAGGCGCCTCGTTAGGGCGAATGATGATCACCCTCGAAACTCGCAAGGATCGCGTGAGATTTGCGGAGATAGAATACCCAGGGGAAAAGGAAAGATGAGGTTCCAACGGAACACTCTCTCCCCCTCTAACCTTTTTATGCCTTTAATAAGTACAGATAAGTTAAGACCTTTTCTCAGGGGCGGGGGACTAATTCAACTAAAAACAATTTTTTTTTTTTTTAATTAAGGGGCTATCTGGCGACTGCCGACTTAGGCATTAGTCGCCGTAAACAAACAGCTTAGTTCTAGGCTACTTTAAAAATTAAACAGGAAACAATAAAAAGAAATAACAATAACAATAAAAAAGCAATAACAAAAACAACAACAACAATTAAACCGGGTTAAATGAAAGGGAGAAGGCCAGCCTCCCCCCAAAAGTCAATAAGTCCACTAGTCATGGTGCACGCACTCGTCCCGAGTACAAGGGACAGGCGGTAGCGACCCCGCACATCCCGGTACCGGGACAGGTATCGTGCGCGAAGATCACCCAGACTGGGACATTCGACAAGAATGTGCGGAACAGTCTGGGGGACGACGCAGTCGTTGCAATAGGGCGCAGGCGAGCGCTCCATCAAGTAGCGATGCGTCACACGAGTGTGTCCGATTCGAAGAGGACAGAAAGCAACCTGAAGCCGCCGCGGCATTGGGGGATAGGTCCATGGGAACAGTCGCGGCGCAATGGCACGCAACTTTAAGTTCCCCTCGACCGTCTCCCATCTTCTTTGCCAAGCAGTCCGAAGAGCTGCCCGTATTCCTGCCATGTAGTCAGTGTGAGGAAGAGCGAAACGCTGGTCCGGTCGCAGAGTCCTCGCGGACTCTTTGGCGCTCTCATTCCCCGCAATTCCTACATGTCCAGGAACCCAGCAGAAGATAATCTCGACATCTGCCCGGCTCGCCAAAACCGTGGCGTCACGGATTTCGCGAACCAGGGGATGCGGAGATTCCAATGCCCCGAGAGCACTCAGGGCACTTTGTGAGTCGCTATAGATCACAATCCGGTCTCCGAACCGGGCACGTCGCGTAATCTCCCGTACCGAGTGGTGTATTGCCACCAGCTCGGCCGTGAAGACAGACGCAGCGCCTGGTAGAGCCCCGCTGACTTCAAACAGAGGGGATACGGCGTGGAAGCCGACCCCCTCTTGGGACTTGGAGCCATCCGTATACACTGGCACGGTACCAGCGTGACACGATGTGTGCTCCAAAAAGGTCGAACGCAATAAACCCGGCGCAGTACAAGCTTTGGGAGCAGAGGCGTGGCGACAAATAGCCAAATGTGGTACCCTCCAGGGTGGCCTCCTGGGCAGAACCAGGGGCGCCACCGGCCCGAGAGCTATATCTACCTCTCGAAGGAGTTTCCTGGCCCTAAACCCAAAGGGCTTAGGGTATGACTGGCGTCTCTCGGCGGCATAGGCACCATCGAGATCAGCTGCGGATGCAGTGAGAGCTGTTGGCGACTGAGGGAGGCGCCGGGCTCGCGCGTACAGGCGAGTGATGCACTGCACGCGGCGCAGAGCGAGTGGCATCTCCCCAGCATCGACCAACAGGCTCTCAATGGGGAAAGTGCGGAAGGCACCGGTCGCAAGGCGAAGGCCGGTGTGGTGGATCGAATCCACCTTCCGCAATAAACGCTCGGCTGCGGATGCATAAAACTCGCATACGTAGTCGAGCTTCGAGCGAACAAAGGATCGATAAAAAAGTAAGGCGGTAGCCCTATCAGCGCCCCAAGCGCTGAACGTCACGGAACGGAGAATTTCCATGGCGCGGGTACAAGAGACCCTAAGGCTGCGAATATGAGCCTACCAGGTGAGGCGTCGGTCGAATACAAGACCAAGGAAACGGTGCGACTCAACCACATCCAGGCGCACCACATTAAGAAACAAATCTGGGTCGGGGTGAAGCCGTGGATGGCGGCAGAAGTGCACCACCTTAGTCTTAGCCAAAGAAAACCGAAACCTGTGCGCTTCGGCATAGCGAGAGACGCGGTTCAATGCCTGTTGGAGTCGACGCTCCAGAGTTGGCATCTGGGCCGCGCCAAAAGAGATCGAAAGGTCGTCCACGTAGAGCGTAGCGAGAACATCTTCCGGCAGCACCGAGGTGATGCCGTTGATGCTCAGGGCAAAGAGTGTGACACTGAGGACACTTCCCTGCGGGACACCCTCTTCCTGCTCCTTTGGGCCGGAGGGCTCCCCCCACCCGTACGCGGAATCGACGATCTCGCAAAACTTCAGATATAAACATTGGGAGGCGTCCCCTCGCCCCCATCGTGTGGAGAGTCTCCATGATACCGTATCGCCATGCGGTATCATAGGCCTTCTGCATATCAAAAAAACACCGTGGCGTAGTGCTGTCTACGAAGGAAAGCCTCGCAGACGGCATTTTCCAGTCGGAGCAGAGCATCCGACGTGGAGTGGAACTTACGGAAGCCGCACTGTGCAGAAGACAGATGGCCTCCGCTGTCCAGGAAATAGGCTAATCTAACATTTACCAATTTCTCCATCAACTTGCACACGCAAGAGGTTAGAGAGATTGGGCGGAAACCGTTCGGAGTAGAGTGATCTCTCCCCGGCTTGCGAAAGGCGAGCACAGTAGCGATTCGCCAGGAGTCTGGGAGAAGACCTTCCACCCAGATCCTGTTGAACAAATCTAACAGAAAGGCCATGCCTCGCTCACCCAGGTGTCGAAGCATGGCGTACGGGACATCGTCCGGACCATGGGCGGTGTCCGCACACGAAGCGAGAGCGGAACGCAACTCACTCACAGTAAACTTGTCGTTGAAGGGTTCTCCGCCTCTGGAGGTAAAGTCCAGCCGGCGGCCTTCCGCTACATCACGACGTGCATTGAATGCTGGCGGATCAGCATCACGGCTAGAGAATGCGGAAAAAGCGGTCGCTAAGGATTCCGCCACGGACGCGGGGTCCGAGATTGCGGTCCCATTCTCCTGGAGAACGGGAGGGGGGTCCTGCGAGAACTTGCCCCGAATCCTTTTGACTCGCTTCCACACCTCAGCTAAAGGGGTCTTCCCGTTAAGTGAAGACACGTATGCCCGCCAAGAAGAGCGGCGGGCGTGCTTCAAAATATACCGGAACTTAGACCTAGCCCAACGAAATTAAGCGACAGTGAAATCGTTCGGGCGGCGCTTATAGCGCATGTAGGCATAACGCTTCTGTTTGAGGGCCGTCTCACACTCGGCCGACCACCATGGGAGTGGTCGGCGTGCAAAACGGCCAGACGTCCTAGGAATAGTAGTCAGGCCCACGGCGATGAGGTTGCCGGAGAAGAACTCAACGGCCTCATCTACCGACCTAAACTCCTCGACTGAGATAGAGAATTCAGTCATTTCCTGAAATGCAGGCCACCGCGCCCGCGCCAAGCACCACCGAGGTGGTCTCTCAGGCGGCAGTTGCCCTGAAAATGATATTTGAATGGGAAAGTGATCACTAACATGGAGGTCATCGACCAACCCCCAATCAAAATCAGGCTGTGCATCCGAAGAGCACAAAGATAGGTCAAGGCAAGAAAATGAAGCGGTTCTCGGACAGTGATGCGTAAACTCATCCACGTTTAGGACACCCATTCAAGCTCTTCGATCAGATCGGCAAGGACTTGTCCCCTGGGATTTATGGAGTAATCTTCCCAGAGAGGATGCCTGCCGTTCAGATCTCCAAACAAGAGCAAGGGCCTTGGCAACCGTACCACGACGCGGCGGAAGTCCCCGCGTCGAAGTCAGCTAACGGTGGAATGTACGCAGAAATGATAGTATACCTCCTATCCAGGTGCAGCTGCACAGCCACTGCCTGAAAGGAGGTATCTAAAGAGAAAGGAAGAACGGAGACATCATGCCGGGTGTAAACCGCGCATCCCCCAGCCCGGCCATCCCGCGGTGGTGGGGTCGCAAGACCCTTATACCCCGGGAGGGCAGGCAGGGGGCACGCGCCTAGCATGGTCTCCTGCAAAAAAATAGCTAACGGGGAACGGGACGAGGCGAGCCTCCGCAGCTCCTCCCAGTTGGCCCGGAGTCCACGGCAATTCCATTGAAGGAATATGCCCTCCAGGCCTAGCTCGGAGGAGACGCGGGGGCCCTCCTCGAATTGAAGACCCTGACGGGAATGGCCGTACGCTTCCCGGGGGCAGAACCCCGGGCGCTGTTGGCCGGACAAAGCGCTGGAGGCGCTGTCGCCTTCGAGGACTTATTGGGGGCGGTTGGGCTCGCCATGCGAGTCTTTTCCTCCCTCCGCCTCGAAACCTTAGGCGGGCGCTGCGGCTTCGGAGGTGGGGGGGCCTCTTTTCGAGGAACCACCGTCTCCGAGCCACCCGCTCCACCTCGGGGCGTGGGCGAAGGAGCCGAAGCTCCTTTGTTGGTCCTCCTTTCGGGGGACAGCTTTAGGAACCCATGAAGATGGCCTAGCGACCATCTTCAGGGGTGTTGCCTCCTGTGAGTCCAACGACTCGGTAGAAAAGGCGTGGCCGTTTTCGCCTTGCGGGAAACGGTCACGCTGGGGGAAGAGGGGGGAGCCCTGGTTTTACCCGGGGCTGGGTATGAACCCTTTTGCCGCCAGCTTTACCAGGGGAGCGCCCGGGTTGGGTAGAGCCCGCAGAAGGGCTCCGAATGGGCGCGGAAACAACCGTGCTCGTTGGCCTGGATGGGCCAGGAGCAGAGGGTGCCTTTCGAACTACTGTGGCATATGACGTCCCAGGCAGAGCTGGGCGCGCCAGGACCAAGTCCTTAGCCTCGCGGAATGAGAGTCTATCCTGGGCCTGAACGGCCAGGATTTCTTTCTCAAGGAGATATGCACCACATTGCTTCGAAGAAGCAGGGTGCGGCTCTCCGCAATTGACACACTTGGCCACACACGATTTGGGCTTATCGTGTGCGACCTTGGAGCAATTTACACAGACTTCGGGTGACCCCGACTTTGCACGTCTACATGAGAGATTCGTATGGCCGAAGCGGTGACAGTAATAGCACCGCCGCAGCAGTGGCACGAATGCCTTCACGCGGTAGCGGTACCAACTAGCACGCACCGACTCAGGGAGCTTGTCACAGTCGAACGCGACGAAGAGTGTAGGGGTGGGTCTCGAGGTCCCTCCCTGTTTTCTCATCACACGTTCGACCTTGACCGCCCCATGGTCGGCCAGCTCTAGGGTGATGTCCTCTATGGAGTAGTCAACGAGTTCCCTCGCATAAACTACTCCTTTCACAAAGTTCATGGTAGAGTGCGGCGTCACACTCACCGGGGTGCCATGAAGTGTCCGAAGAGCACTTATTTTGGCCGCCTCGGCGGGATTCGCCGCATTCGCCAGAAGGCTGCCGTCCGAGAAACGGGTCACCTTCGGCTCTCTACCAATTGCACTAGCTAATCCTCTCCTCTGATGGATCATGTCACCCTTGGACAACATGCTGCCATCAGTGGAGCGAATAACGAGGAAGCGTTTGAAGCCAGCGGGCTCGAAAACGCCAGGTAACCTCTGAATGAGGGGCCCCGATGTCATCGAGGCTCCACCCTGTGCACTTTTGGTGTTAGTCTTGGTCAGGGGCTCCGCACACGAGGGGGTAGAGGGTCCGGATGTGCCGATCTTGGCTTGGTCGCCTACCAAAGTGGCAGCAGACCCATCCGTCCCCGCAGCCCCCGCGGATGGAGAGGAGCCCCGAGTCTTTTTCGTCTTTTTAGTCTTCTTTGTCTTTTTCTTTTTTGGAGAGGAGGGCGGGGAATGAACCCGCTTTTCACCTCCGCCGGCAGAAGCCCCTAGGCCAGATGGACCGGCCTCAGCCAGGTCCCTCTCCGAAATGGAGAAGGTCCTGGTTGTCGTAGGGGCTCCTGTCGGAGGAAATCCCTCTCCTCCTTTTACTGCCTCGGAGCCCTCAGCCATTTGAGGAGGACCTTGCATAGGGGCGGATTCGGGTTCGGTGCTTGGCGCCGAGCCCGAATTCCCCCCCATGGAAGGCCCTACCGTCTGAGGCTGGGTCTCCTCAAGGACCATGTCTATCACAGGAGGGGCCTCCAGTTGGCCATCCCCTCCCAGGACATCGCAGGTCCCCTTGGCAGTGTCGCCAGTCTTCTGTGGGGAGGCACAGGCCTTGACCCCGGCTAGGTTTAAAATTCTTGCCAGCAGGTCTTTTGAGGGAAGCGACCGAAGGGGCCTGGCTTTCCTCTCCCCCCCTAAGGGGGTTTGCCCTACCGAGCCGCTTCGATGGGGAGCGGCTGGCTTAGGGCTGCCTGCTGGCTTTCTTGGCAGTCCCCTTGGAAAGAAAAGAGGGGACTGCCGCTGGGAAAAGGGAGGTGCCCGGAAGCACCTCCAGAGAAGGGGGTGAGGGGGAGTCCCCTGCACCCGTAGGCGAAGGAGAGGAGTAAGCCTCCTCTCCGGTTAGAGAAATATGGAGGGTCCCCTGTGCAAGCACAGGGGGGGGGGGACCTCCATTTTTTCGGTGGAGCTGCCCGAGGGCGGCTCCGTCGATGAGCAAGGGGGAGTTAAAGCGGTTTGAGGTTTTATTAATTCATCTATGGGCATGGTGACCCTATTTTTGCCACGGGACGCAATAGCTCCTCACCTCTTGCAGTTGCCCGCACTGCAAGAGGTGCTTACAGGCCTGGCAGAGCCAGGCGCCGCCATTTCAGACCACCCCTCCCGCCTGGTGGCCTGGCAGTCCATCGGCATGGCGGCTCCACCTTAGACACGGCGTAAAAAAATATAGGTTGTGAAGAGGAGAGGAAAAGGGATGTGTGGAAGGTATGGGTGGGGATGAAGCAGGTTGTTAAAAACCAGCCACCCCAGACCGGAGCTCAGGGGTTAGGGAACATTGTCCCCTGCCCCTCAGCCCCGATCCGGGACGGTTGGCTTGAGAAGAAGGTCAGCATCTACCCTGTGAAATTAGAGGCTGACCAGAGAAAGTTGTGGGAGAGGTTGTGTGAAAAGAGAGGAAACAAGTGTTTTGAAGGAAGGAAGAGAGGCTAAGCTGGGGCCGGACGGAGTGCTGAATCTCGTCAGCACGGCGGCCAGGATGGCAAATCGCCGCGCCCCTTACGGGGCAACTGAAAACAAGCGAAGACCATCGTGGGCATCGTCTATTGTTTTTCCCCAAAAGACTCTTAAAGAATTTGGTGAAGTTAGGGAGAGAAAAATGTATGGTAACAATTATATTTCAACGTGTGGCTCTCCCTCTTTTAACATGTCTTCAGATTTAATATCGAGTAACCTCCGTTCATGATATAGTTTTTCAACCTTTGTTAGACGGACGCACTGTGGTTATCCTTCCCTAGACCAGTGGGTACCCGGGTGGCGGAATTTTTATGTGCTAACGGTGAGTCAATTATGCTCATACCAAGCGGAAAGGTAATTTGATACTTATTATTATTTGTCGTGGTATCTCTCTATGATCGTCCAACATTGAACGTTAAAAATATTTCGTTGCTCTAGTAGTGAATTCAAAAGCGTTCTAACTGAATAAATTCTGCACGATTACAGTCTGAATAAACTCAATTATTATTATTATTATTATCAAACGTCATCATCCAATATATTTATCAAACTTCAGACTCTACGCAGACTACAATAGTGTGGGTAGAGGGAAATTGCGCAATCCAATCAGTACAAGTTCACCCAGAAGAGACGAACAGTGGCTGAGCCCCCTTCCCCCCCCCGAATTTTCGGGAAATAAATTATGTTAAAAAAAAACATGTATATATGGAGGGCGGTGTGACCAACGAAGGCAATTTTATTACTCGGAATAGGGAGGGGGGCATTGATTATCAACATATGGTGCCAAAGGGTACACAAAATCCTATTTTACACACTAATAGTGCAATATTTCTTCTTCTTTTTTATTTAGCTTGTGACATTCAACAAAGCAGTGTGATGTAGATTGTGCAGGATTCATGAAAATATCAACATTCCAAACAGTTTAGGTCTAAATCTTGGGGCCCAATTCCCCCCTTGAAATCTTTAACCCTTTTCTCCCATTTATTTTAATTTTAAGCACTTTTGGTTGTTGCCCGCGAGAGCAAAGCGGAGGGAATTATATAAAAAAAACATCTTATGCTAAATTAATAAGACCCCCCCCCCCACCCCACATACAAACCCCAGCAACGAACTAATCTGCCAGTCTCTCCCAAGGAATCGGGACAAGCGGTAGCGACTCCCGGCTATCGCGGTAAAGGACCAGATGACACTACCGAAGTCTCCTAGTTTAGGGTAATCAACCAGAAGGCGTCTTACCGTCTGTGTGGTCGTTCGGTTCGGAGACGACTAAAAAAAAATCACACGATTCAATCTAAGTATTAGGATGTCTGGGGGGCGAGGGAGGTCCACGGGCAAAAGAGAGACGCAATGGCACGCGACTTTAAATTCCCACCCGCTGTCTCCCATCTCCTTTGTCATGCAGCCCCGAGGGCTGACCTAATTCTTACCACAGTGGGAAAGAGCGAAATGCTAGGCCAGTCGCTTAATCTGTGCAGACAGCCTAGCGCCCTCATTTCCTGCATCACCTACATGTCCAGGAACCAGGCAGATGAGGGCGGACAGGGCCACCGGGTAATAAGAAAATTTCCCGGCGAGCCGTCCTTGCGCGCCCTCACGGAGAAAAAATAAACTAGTACTACCCATGTACTAAAATATATTTAATTATCAGGCAATGGCTTCGCCACTCCTCTATACGGGGGGAGCTTGTGCTTCGCTACTAAGATTAAAATTTAAAATCTAAAAAAAAGCAGCCATGGTTAAATTTTTATAAATTTCCCGAACTTCACCAATCATAATAATTTTAAAAAGGAACTCTAAACTAAATTTTCCCCCTTTCAAAATATCACGTTGCTAGAACTTCACCATTTGTAATTCTTTGGGTTTTAAAAAATTCACAAAATTTCGATAGTTATATTTATTTCTGAACTTCACCATTTTGGTTTTTGATATTATAAAAGAATTATTAGAAATAATTTTGCTAAAAAAACAGAAGTCATAACCAAACTAAGATGAAATTATTATTCAAATACTCAAAAAAATCCCCTTCTTAAATTATAGAGTTAGTGATGATGATAATGACTTTCATTATATTAGCATTATTAAATTATGTTCAATAAATCATGCGTTAATACGTGTGAAAATATGAGTGCGCACATGTGTTGTACACATTGCTATGTTAAAAGGTATATTTGGGGTCTAAAATTTACGACTGTTTTTAAATATGACAAATTGTTGCATCCTTATAGTTATAAAACATTAAAGGTTAATTAAATAGGTATGATAATATAAACACAACGTTGCTAAAACTCTAGTATTATTATATATGTAGTTTATTAAATGTCTTGATTGTATCACTTATATAGTAAATAGATTACTGTAGAGTATTCTGGAATTAAAAGTTATATGTTAAGGACTTGAAGAATTGCTGTACTCCTCATTTTATTGAATGAAATCGCCACTGGCAGCTTAAACTACGGCCTCCAAGTGGGCGATCGGAACATGCCTCAGGCCTCTTTGATAGCCCCCTGTTTAACTGGGTGAAAACTCTACCTTGGTGGTGTACGGGGACTCGTTGGTCTTTCTCAACCACCCCCCACGCATAATAGTCCAAGCGGTTGCAGTGTGGGGAGTTGGGAGGCCAGGTGTTCGGAATGATGTGGGAAAAGAAATTGTTCGTCAGCTTGTCATCCTAGTTGTGTGGCACGGTACAGTCATATTGCCACACATAGGGCCTTCAAACTACCACCTCCTGGATCCTGGCTAACACCAATTCATCCAGGTAGATCTAGTCTTCAGGAAAAATAAACGGGGGCATGTGGCCCTCGCTACTGATCACCCCCAAACATCATGATGTGAATCGGGAACTTGGTCTTTCTGACTCTCGATACATCATTTAGTGACCACAGTAAGCCAACTGTTCTTTTCCCACTTCACCACCTGATCCTGGCAGAAATTTTTTCTAGCCTATGAAGATCTAAAGCATGCCAGGCTTGGGGGAATACTACAGTTTGTTTACAAGCTTCGCAAGAACGTTCTTTCCACTTGTGCATTATCTGCGACAGAAGCTGACCTTTTCGCATCTTGTATTAATAGCAGATAATATCTTCATGCACTAACTTGGTTGATGCGAAAGACTGAATCTCCCTTCTCCCTGTTTCCGGACTGCATTGACTCGGTGGGGTCGTTGTCAATGCTAGCCTGGATTCCGCGACAAACTCGTGCATTCGTTTCGTATCAAAGCGTTTAGAGTGGTTTCTGAGCTACTGTACCCTCGTAATCACAGCCTGACCCAGCCAACTCTTTCCTGATGTTCTGAACCGTCTTCAGATTGACACCAAAGTACTCGCAGATCTTCGCATTAGAGTTTTCGGCGTGAATTCGGCCATAGTATCGATTTTTTCATAGACGATTTGACGATGTGCAACTGAGTCTACTATGATATGAAAAAGAGAACGGCCGGCCATGCGTAGAATTCAGTTGTCAACGGCAACAATCTACCCACTGCACCCTATATCTAAAATAGATTTTTTTTAATGGTCTATTTGGAGACTGCCTTCAATGACATAAGTGTCTCGCTATCAAATTTATAGGCACGTTATAAACCCGCGGAAAAAGAAAAGCAAAAGGGAGAGTGCTGCGGCGCCGGAGCCAAAAGCACACAAATCCAAAAGTTCACTAAAAAGGAGGAGGAGGAGGAGGTAGCTTCAAAAAGTCCAATATCCATTGTCAAGAGTGCAGCCAGTCCCGAGTACAAGGGGCAAGCGGTAGCGACCCCGCTCGTCCCGGTACCGGGGCAGGTAACGTGCCTGAAGATCGGCCAGACTGGGACATTCAACAAAAATGCGCCGAACAGTCTGGGGGACAACGCAGTGGTCGCAGTAAGGCGCAGACGAGTGCTCCATCAAATGGCAGGGCGTCCGATTCGGAGACGACAGAAAGCCACCTGAACCCTTCGCGGCATTGGGGACGGGATCCATCAGGGCAGGCCTCCTCAGTGTCGGAAACCGCATCCCGCACCTGGCTTATGCCCACCGCCGGGCATGCAAGGAGCCAACGTGCCGACCCCTCTGATAGAGTAATAGGCATACAGACCCTTTTTTCCAAGGGGCGCAAACGCCCATCCTTTTTGCCCGTTCCAGAGTGAGCGCAGAGGGTGCCGTTCAAACCGGGGTGACAACACTCAGGGCCATCTTTTCAACCTAGTGGCAAAGCATTCCGCGGCGCGTCACCTGTGGATGTGGGTGTAAAAGTATAGACGTAAACAAATAAAGATGGGAGAGTAGAAGGGGCGTGAAGGCAGGCACCCTCCACGGGAGCCAAGAGGGACGACTTCCTTCCTCCCAAGGGTCAAACGCCGAACGATGGATGGCGACCAGCCTGTAAAAAATAGCCGATGTCCAAGAAAGGTGAGACGGGGCTTGTGAAGAAGTGGAGAAAAGTGGTAAAGGGAAATGTGTAGAAGATTCCTTACAAAGTAATCTCATTCTAGTTTCAGACATACCGAGAGTACTGGTGGCAGGAGGGCGTGTCACTCCACCAGGTGTCAGGTGCAACATTCTACCTGCTCCCTGTTTGAGAACCCCTTGGATAGATAAAGGAAGAGGGGGTTTGGTGACAGAATGAAACAAGAGAAAGAGTGATGGTGACGGAAGCAGGCGAAGTACCCGAATCTCCCCCTATTAACCTTACTGATTCATCCGTTTCCGAGGGGTGGACGGGGTCGGGGGTAGGGGTAGGGGGCTTTCGACGGATGCACCAACACCCAATTGACTGCGGCGATACATTAATGCGAGATGAAAGACCGCTCTAATGGGCGCGATGAAAGACCGCTCTAATGGCCGGCTCGGAGCTTAGAGATCAGGCCGATGGGATTAACCGACTCCCCACACAAATTGTGACTGTCGTGGTATGACATTACATTATATCAATACCATATTATATCTATGAAAGAGGACCAATAACTTGAAAGCGAAGCGACAAAAGGGACGGAAAACCACGCGTTCAGACGGGCTGAGTAACGAGAGAGTGCAACGAGGTCAGGTAAATTATGGACAATGGCAAAGTTCAAGGTTATTTAAAGAGACATGTACAAAAATAGAATTTTATTTACACAAAAAAATTAATAAGAGAATTGAAGGGTAAAATTACCTCAGATAATTAACGGGCAAAAATAACATCAATAAACGAAGGGGGAAAGATTAACTCAATTGGGTTACTGAAGGGGGGAGGGGGGTTGGCTTACGGATGTCTTCTGTACGTGAGGTGAGACCGTTCGGACTTCAGAGCGGGAGGTTGGAGTGATGACGGTTCTCCAAAAGCAAGGGAGGGGGGGATGCGGTAACTTCCCGTCCAGGGGAGAGTATTTCGGCTACCCGAAATAAAGAGGGCTTCGACAAGAGTTGATGAAAGAAGTCGGGAAGATCACTCGGGGCAATCGTTCAGTGGAATTACCTCCTGGCTGGGGCTAATTCCAAATACACAAAATAGTCCAGCTGTCACTTTGCTTTGTTGCTAGCACTTGACTTGGAACCATGGGGAAATCTTCTGGGTTCTGGCGAGACTTCTCAACTCTGTGTCACTTCCGGGGAGTCGAGCGTTATTTATGTCCGAGGCTCTCCCCGGAGTTGGGGGTTAGCGGGAAACAGCTCTACTCTCGAAGGGCCTCGAATCTTCTTGCAGAGCTATTTTAGCCCGCATAAAGGTGAATCGTGGAGACTCGATTCGAGGCTTACCACTTTAGGCCTAGCCGGGCCTTCTGCTGCATATGGGAGCTCCTTTCTGCTAAAGATCTTCCACGTGGGGAGGAGAGGGGCAGGGGTTGTTTTTAACTCTTGGAAGGTACTCGCAACCCCACTTTCAACATGCAAGCTAATGCAGTACAGCCGGTGCACCATCTTCACGTAATTCATTCCTTTCTATTCATGATTTTATGTTCAATTGTTTTGACTTATCCTCGGATCTTTAAGCTCTTGCAAGGTTACAAATTTCCATTTCTGAGTTTATAAACTTTGGTACTTTCGTTCTTTCGTTTCGACCTTTTCAACACTTCATTGTCGTCTCCTTTCACTCCAAATGAACAATCTTTGGATTGCACTTTCTTCTCTGAAGAACCGATTGCATTTTCTTCTTTAAACACTCGAATCCTTTAACCGTCGACAGCTAGGTGGGGGAGGGGGAAGTCTGCCAGAGACCAATTGCATCTTGGCGCTTCGGGCTGTTAATAAAGTTCTCAGAAGCAATTATGGGAAACCAGGCTGCCGCTGACATCTGGAAGATCAAGTACCATCCCGGTCATAGCGCGCGCGAAGGTAGAGGATCTTCGGTTGTATACTACATATTTCCACTTCCTTCAACTGCTGCTCTCTCTCGGGTTGTCTTTTTCACCTCTTTTCAATCTCACACTATCTTTTCCACGCTTGGTTAGACCCAACAATGCGTAAAAGAAGGCGTTTAACTTTCTAAACCAAAATACTAAGAATAATTAATAATAAATATCACTAGGTGAAATGATTTTAATCTTAAAGACGTTATGAAATCAAACTAATCCATACTTTTTTAGTATTACCAAATCAATCATAATCAATATTAATAATACCCATCATTTCTCCATAATATTTATATAATAAAAATAAAGTCTGTCTGTGTGTGTGCGTGTGTGTGTGTGTGTGTGTGTGTGTGTCCATCAATAAGAAAAGGTTGGACAAAATACATAAAAACTAAAAGTGGATTCTTATATAAAATATTCCGAGAAAGATAATGGAAGTAGTCCCGAGTCTCTAAGTGGCCCCCAAACGGAGCTACGGGCTCTTTTCCAAACTTGCCCTCCCCGTTCTATTCAATCAAGGGGACGTGAGCCTGGTTTAAATCCCCAAGAGACATGTTTTATATTAGCTTACATCTATATAATAAAAAACGAAGTCTGTCTGTGTGTGTATGTGGCTGTCCATCAATAGGAAGAAAGGTTGGACAATATATATAAAAACTAAAAGTGGATTCTTCTGGAAAAATCAAATCCGTCTTAGTTTATTTAGAAACCCATATTTTATCCAGGCAACGACAGGTATCTCTGCTAGTTTTATATATATATATATATATATATATATATATATATATATATATATATATATATATATATATATATATATACATATATATACATATATATACATATATATATATATATATATATATATATATATATATATACGAGGGGGAGTCAAAAAGTTCTCAGATAAATGGCATAAAATTTTTATTTGTAATAATACTGTAATCATTTTTCTACATAAGCTCCATTAACATCTATACACTTTCTTAATCTATGAATCCAACGGTAAAGACCATCTTTGTAGAATTCACGGGGTTGTCTCTGGCACCAAGTAATGACCTGCTTTTTTGCTTCATCTAATGATTGAAACCGGGTTCCTTTTAGGTGTCCCTTTAAATTTGGAAACAGAAAAAAGTCAGAGGGTGCTAAATCAGGGCTATAAGGGGGATGAGCAAGAGTTTCCCATCGAAATTCCCGTAGCTGAGATCTCACAGCTTTGGACGAATGTGCAGGGGCATTGTCATGGTGGAACAAGATTTGCTTGTGGAGCTTTCCTCGTCGTTTTTTGGCTATTGAAGTTTTCAGCTTCCTTAAAACTCCTTCGTAATAGCTGGATGTAACAGTTTTTTATCTTTCTAAGAAGTCTATTAAAATAATTCCCTCCGAATCCCCAAAAACTGTAGCCATTATCTTCTTAACGGACCTCTCTGTCTTGAACTTGATAGGCCCTGCTGCCCCCCTTGGGTGCCACTCTTTTGATTGATTTTTACTTTCAGGATCAAACTGATACACCCAAGTTTCATCTCCCGTTACGAGGCGCTCAAAAAAACTATCCTCGTTTGCTTCAATCTTGGTCAAAATAGCCAAAGAAAGGTTGGCCCTATGATTCAGCTGGTCTTCTCGCAACGCTTTTGGGACCCAACGTGCTGAAAGCTTGCTCAGGCCAAGATTTTCAGTTAGAATTCCAAATGCTGAGCCATGAGAGATTTCACATGCATTGGCAACTTCATCAATAGTAATACGGCGATCTTTATCCACTAGATTCCTCACAAGCTCGACATTTTCTGGGTTAATGGAGGTGGAGGGTCTCCCTTCACGTGGATCATCTTCAACTTCTTCTCTGCCCCCCTTGAAGCGCTTAATCCAGTCGTAAACTACCGCTCTACATGGCGAAGAGTCACCATAAACCTGTTGTAGAGCGTCAATAATCTTAACAGGCTTCCAATCAAGTTTAGTCAGGAATTTAATGTTCGCTCTTATCTCAAAATTTGCCATTTTATGGGTTCAAAAAAGTAACCTTTTTGAAGCACATCTAATA